>OZ021722.1:82331448-83531448 GCA_963978545.1 Linyphia triangularis | reverse complement strand
TTCGCCTCAAAGGTAATCGAAATTGACATTTAGTAATTGGTTTCCTAAATTGGGCTCTGGGAAGGGGGGGGGGGGGGGCGTTTCTGCGTCTGTACCAATATTCCTTTTACGTTTAATTTATGATTTTGGCGTTTTAGTCAATTTTTATTATTTCTTGACTTTTTCACATCTTCAATTGTTAGATCTGTGTTCGTTTTCACTTAGTCGCAAATGGGGTCCCTTACTGCTTCTGTACCAATATTTCGTTTGAATTTTATTTATGAGTTTTTTTTTTTGTGTTAACAATAATTGTTCTTGTTGCAATATTTATTACTTCCCTTTTGGACAATCGGCGATGAGGTCTCCGCCTATTACCTTTAGGAGATGGCGCAGCAAACCGATGCGAGGGGTCTTGGCGAGCGTTAGACCTAGTAATATTTATAAAAACATAAGGATAAAAAAAAAAAATAGCAATTCTAATAATCGGCCGAATATTGTAAAACGAGATGAATCAGAAAGCTTTTCAACTTTCAAAGTAAAAATCGGGTATAATAATATCGTTAAAGAACATATTTTTGACTTTAAAACTTGGGTCTTACCTTCTTCTACGTTCATCAAAACCAAAAATGTTGGAAAACACAAGACTTGCATTTATATTGATTTTTTCATGGTGTTCCGATTCACCCGCAGAAAAGGATGAATATGAACACTCGACTTAATTTGACACTAAACTTCACTTTATTGGAGCAAATGCTGGTGCACTATAGAGATCGGTAGGATGTTAGTAACTTTTCAGGAATTTAGTTAAAGATAATTATTTTCAAATTAAAACCCTTTAAACTTATCCTCCTCTCCAGTTTTAGGTTAAAATTCCAAGTACGGTATGGATTCTGCACCAAGGAGATTTTCGCCAACAAATGGCAGCCGCTGCCTTTTTTTTTTTTTTTTTTCCTTTTTTTTTTTTCCTTCTTTCATTTTTTCTGAGGAACTACCTATGTTTGCCATAATTTGGCACGGTTTTCTGTAAATAATTCTGGCTCAGAATCCGTACCGTACTTGGAAGTTTTACTCAGTTTTAAAACAACCAAAATAGTATTAAACTGCTTCACTTTAGTTTCGAATTAAAAAAAAAAACTTAAAAAATTGATATTTAATTAGTGCATTCGTACCCAAACCTATTATTGCGTAATTAAAACACATTCAAAAGAATTAAATAAAGTATTACTTACATCAAAGTAGTCTTCACCGAAGTGAACCGCAGTCTGTGGTAAAAGCTTAGTAGATT
This sequence comes from Linyphia triangularis, assembly GCA_963978545.1. Classification (NCBI taxonomy): domain Eukaryota; kingdom Metazoa; phylum Arthropoda; class Arachnida; order Araneae; family Linyphiidae; genus Linyphia; species Linyphia triangularis. The sequence goes on along the minus strand of OZ021722.1, from coordinate 83,530,184 downwards.
CTCTTGGATGATTTAACCACTTTTTTTGCATATCTGCTTTCCTAGGCACATGTATAAACAACTTGTGGAGTTTTAATTGAAGTGCTTGTTTAGTTATAAAATACAATGTGCTTGCATTTTGAAATTCAATTTTTGGCGTTTTGCGGCATTATTTTTATAAAACAAAAAATATCTCCGTGTCTTTTTATCTTGTGCACACACTTTATTTAAAACATATTTTGAAATTTCGTCAAATACCCTATTGAGGAAAAAACCTCTCAAATTGATTAAATCGGATGATTGTCGAGCGAGCTATGTTTCCGACTCTTTTCCTCTACTCTAAGGTATACAGCTTTGGGGGTAAATTCAACTCTTTAGGAATGTTCCAACTTGTGCAGTATTTGAATTCAATGGACTGAATGATTGCTCGTATCAATGAACTGATTGCTTGTGATGTGTGCGTAAATCGAGATATGTGTGTGAGAGAGAACCGAGCATTTTAAAGAACTATCTCCAAGCGGAAATAGATTTTCATCATAAGTTTACTAATGTGTTTTCTTGTTACTTCTTATGTTAATAATAAAACTTTTATTTGAACCATTTTGAAACATGGAGCCCCGTTATAAGTATGTTGAAATGAGTATTTTTTTTTCTCATATCATATTATTTTGTAAAAATCGGAAGGAAACTTTGAGTTTGAGTAATAAAAATTAAAGAATTTCTAAACATGAATGAATGTGGGAAGTGGGGAAAGAAGGAAGTCGCGTGATCTGGTTGCACTAACATTTTTGACCATATGCTACCACTTTACTACCGCGGCTTTATAAACTATTTGCAGTTTACAACAATTTTTGACCAAACATTACAACTTATTAAAATTTTTGACCAAATAATTTATGTTATTCTTATCTTAGACTTTAATTTTGGATTTTGAAGGCACAGACTTTTGGTGTTCCGTACGCCAAGAAACAACACAGAATACTTGTAGAATCACTTCAATGTTTACCCATCCATCCAAACCATTAAAAGTTTAATTACGTGGATAGTTAAATGATATAAATTATATTTTGCAAACAGATGATTCATGCATTCTCAAATATATAGGCAAATAAAGTTTTAAAAAAAAAAAAAAAAAGCTTATTTTTATAATAGTTTTAATTTAGAAAAATACTTTTTTTCTTTAATTGTGTTTGATACCAAATTCAAACTGAAAATGAGAGGATATAAAAAATTTATAACATGTATTAAATATTAATAGAATATTTTTTATTCACATGGCACACATTTGATGATTTTTCAGGGATAATATCGTAACAAATAAACTATTTTCCGACCACGATTATTTTCTAGAAAAAATATTGATATGACGATTCCGTAGGTCAAATTAAATTACTGAAAAGTTGCATTATTTTTCATTAGTAATACATACAAGTTATAACAAAAGAATGTACTGAAATTTTTTTGTGAAAAATAACCTTCTAAGCGTAAATTTCGGAACTTCCTAACTGATGAGGGATACCGCGCAATTTTCCGATTGAGCCAAAATTCAAACAGACCTTTTTTAATTTGTTGATGTTGGTTGTATATAACACGATAGAGGGGTGGAACTTAATCTTTCATTAAGTTACAATATTTGTTTGTTTGTTTGAGGTTTTATGGCGCAAAGGTAGCACTAAGGCCATGCTGCGCCAGTTAAAATATAAGAGCTACCCTAATACATCGAAGGATAGATTTATTTTTATGAATTATACATTTCTTTATGTGATGAAAAGTATCAAACTAATTATTATTAATTTATTTAAACAGTTTCTTTGAAAGAAATGTGTGGCAACAGTTTATAAAAGAAACGGGTGAGTTAGAGGGGGAGGGTGGTACTAGGATTTTATTAATTTAGATAATAAATATTCCAATAATGATTCTAGCTCAAATATGTTTGACTGTAAACAAAGTATTGTTCGAAAGAAATATTAGCAATATAAGTACATTGATATTATTTAGTTATTGATATTGATTTTTATTTCAGCATTAACAGGTATTTGCGTATACACATCGGTTTAAGTATTGGAGAATGTAAAATACAATGTGAAAACAAATTCAGATTCTCGATAATTGTCTAGTTGAATTTTCAATAAATCAAATTGTTTAGATGACGTTCTAATTGTTTTCTGATTTTTTTTTTTAAAGTCAAGTTATAAGAAATGTTAAGAGGAGTACATTTCACCAAGAAAACTGTAGTTTTATTTCTTAAATGACTGATATTATTTAACAAAGCAGAACACGACATTTTACATCAAGAGAATTTAGTAGCAAGTCTTACCCCCAGCATAACTCAAACTCAAAATTTTATGACATTGATGGCATATTAAATATCTATGATGAACTTGAGAATACTCCCTTCTGAACTTTAATCACAGGATTTCTAAGCCGCATAAACTAGGCTAGGAATATTTCAGCGAAGGAAGACGATGTTTCGTAGTACTAATTAGAAAAGTTTTAAGGTTGAGTCTTAAATACTGGTTTGAACGTGAAAGATGTCAAATTTGCTGGCCCGTATAATTTCAGAAAGATAAATGGAAATCTGAGTTATCCTTCACTTGTACTTAACATGTTAAAACGGTAATCGTACGAAAAAAAATATATGCTTTGATGAAAGGTAAAATAGGCCAAATATTGGCATGGAGATGCTTTCTTTTTTGATAGATAGAGTAACGTAATTTAGTATAATATGCGCAGTATGAGGTATTCGAAATGAGTAAGGGTAATTTAAAAAATAATATATTTTATATTTTCTTTTGTTATGGTGTGCATATTTCGTTCACAATTCTTGAAGCTAAACCCGAAATGCCTTTTGACAAAGAACAAATTTATGCAAACACATTGAAGTATATTTCAAATTTTATTTTATAACTAATTAATGAGATTTAAATCTAGTAATAAGTTATTCCCTTAATGATATGCATTAAAAGTATTCAAAATCTAAATTGGATTTGAATTGTTAGTTACCGAATTTTAGAATTTATTTTCTTGTTGCTTTGCATTCATTAATATAAGTACACAAAACACACTACTGCTGAATTTGAATAATTCATTACTTTGAAGATATCACTTTCTGATTCCAATAAAGGACATCATACGAGTATTGAAGTGTATGTTATTAAGAATTTAAGTGTGCAGGCAGCTTAATTTTTTCTTATACATTTTTTGGTGTTTTTATGCTATACCTTTTTTATTATTTTCGCAAAATGTTTTGTTAACTGATAGATAATTTCTGATTAGTTGTTAGGCATCAGCAAATGTACAACAAAATTGAATAATTTATGCAGGATATTTAAAAAGGTTTGTTCCATTTTTGATTGCTTTAACAATTAGAAATAAAATATTATGTGTATACTTTAAAAATGCTCAAATTGTAGAAAGAAATCATAAAAGGAAAGCATGAATTTCATGGATAATTTATTTTCAGTTATTAAAGTATATTAAGTACCGTAGGGAAAACATAAATTAAAGAATTATTTCAAATATTAAATCACATTAATGCAATTTAAAAAAAATAAAAGTGACAGAATTAGAATAAGTTTCAAATTGAGTGTGTTATGCATTTATTAAGAAAAGTAGATTCATATTATGCTGCAAGCCTGAAAGTATTTTTGTAACTACAATTTGTTTCAAACGTTTAATAAAAAGTTTAAATAATATACTTTGCTTATTACATATAATATACTTTGGTTATGAAAGTGCGTTTTAGATGTAAATAATTTACTAAATTATACCTTAGATCTGGAAATGTTGCATATAGTCCTTTAAGCAACGTGTTTGAACACGGCATTTTTTTTTTTTTTTTCGCTACAAAGAAGATTTAAAAATTAATATTCTGAAACTTTGAAAATATATTACCCATGAATATCGCTCCGTCTTTTTATTTTATTTCAAGCAATGTACACACATCTCTAATAGATATAGAATTGAATCACGAAATAAACTTTTTGAGACCACTCAGTATATTTTAATTAAACTTTTCCTCCTCTCTTTTGGAATGGCTGAAAAATACTGAACAGTTATATTTGAATTTTCTAAACGCTTCATAAATTGTACAAATACATTCAATTTTACGAGAGTATTTCAAACTTTCGTCAAATACAAGGATTAAAAACCTAATTTATATGACATTTATCAAAGTTTTAGAGACATAGTTCTGCTTTATATAATGCCTTCGTTTTATTACGAAAAAGTTATTACATACCATAATCCTACCGAATGATGGAAGGGATGCTTAGCCATTATCCGAGGACTTTTCGTCTTACGTCGCAGCAAATAATTTGTTTAACTAGCACTGCACACAGTCAGGAAAAGTATGGCCGTAATTAAATATCCCTGTGAAGTAATCCGTTAAATGTGCGGAAACATTCCAAACGATTCTTTCAAACTCATTACTGCAGAAGCCTTTTCGGTTTCTACTTAATTGGAATTCGAGAATACTGCGGGATCTTGAAGTTTGTCGCTGGAACAAAATGAGAGTGGATGAGGAAGTGAAACAAAAAATAAAGCAAACTGATTATAATTGCTGCCGTGATCTCTTGTTGGAAAGTGAAGAATTTGCACTTGTCTCTTGTAGTGTTTATGTGTTGTGCTATTGTGCACATTATTATCCGACTAGTTGTATGAATAATACTTGTACCTTCAAGTAGTAATACATTAATTCGTCTTGAAGAAATGATTTCGTTCAATTAAAAAGTTTCAATTTATCAAATGTTGTCGTGTACTTTCTAGATATTACTGTAAAATCTCTCTCTCTATATATATATGTGTAAGTTTCTCGAGGCTTTAAGTGATTCTGCGACTTTAAGTATCCCTTATCTTTTTATTCAATCTACACTCACTTACAAAAGTTAAGAACGGAGAGGAAAATGTTAATACTGCACATCTTCAGGCGAGGTTCTGTGACGGATGTACCGTATCGAGATGAAGTCTTAGACCCCATTGTAAAACTGTACGCTGCAGCAGTTGGTCCTTCTTTCGTTTTAATGGACGATAATGTGTGGTCCCCATAGAGCTATCATCGTTGACGACTTTCTGGAGAGTGAGGGGATTGCGAGTATGGAGTGGCTTACTCGCCGGGTCTTAATCCAATTGACAATCTTTGGGATGCTCTCTGCCGTGTACCCATCTTCAGCCACTCATTTAGAAACTACCTTTCTGGAGGAATAGCCAATCCTGGGCTCTGCGGTGGTTGATCACCTCGTAACAAGCATAATCACACGCTGTACACTTTGTACGCAGGGGAGGGATGCTAACATATCCTATTAATGTTAGTTTTTGTTCTTTGTTTTGAAATTTAAACATCATTTTGTTAATGATGCAAATATGACGTTTTCTTATAATTTATGAAAAATCAATATTTTTTTCTTGTTCTATTTGTAATTCTTTGCTTTGTTTCATGAATTAACATAGAGCTACTTACTTGCGGCCTTTTGTGTGAATCAAAGCAGTACTTGTCCCTTTTTTTTTACATTTTACCGCTCCGTGCTTAACTTTTGGAAGTGAGTGTAGAATACTTTGTCTAACCCAGCGTTTCTCAACCTTTCAGTATTCGCGGCCCAGTTTTCAATCATAATTTTCATCGCGCCCCCGCTTACAATAAAATGTATACAACAGTAATGTATAATGAGTATTTTGGATTCTGTTTTTAAATTACTTTTAACTACTGCAAAAACAAGAGTAAAAGTGAGCCAACGTTGGCGAGAAACCGCATCTGGCATTTTGACAAGCTGGCGGTGAACATGGCCGATGCTGTCTCGAGCATGCGCAGAGAAATGTTTTCTCATAGGAAGAAGGAAAATGTTCGATAACACAAGTTTCAATTCCAGCCAGTCTCATTCGAGTTGATCCTCCTATCGCTATCGAATCTATTGTGAATGTGTATGTTATATATGTTTTCGTGTTAATTGCAATTCACCATATTAAATATTCACGGCAGCAGATTTATGCAGACTCATGGATAAATTTTTAAGTGGAAGTAAGAGAGCATTAGTCGATAGTCAAGCATTAACAAGTACACATAATAGCGTGGTTCCGAAAATAAAATCAAGAAAATATTCTCAAGAATACTTAAATTTTGGGTTTACCAGTACTGAAGTAAATGAAGAAGAATGGCCCCTGTGTATCATTTGCTCAAAAATATTGACCGCAGACAGCATGAAACCTAATAAACTGAAACGACATTGGGAAATGCTTCATATTGAGTACGTCAACAAACCCAGAGAATTCTTCTAATTAAAATTTAAATCATAAAAAAAGCAAAAATCATTTTTTAAAGAAACTTTGTCTGTGAATAAAAAAGCTTTAATTTCATCTTACAAAGTTTCTTACAGTTATACTCAACTTCAACTTAACTAGACATCACTTAGACGGTAGATCGTCACAGTGCTCATATGTATTTAATCCATTTTGGCGGCGTGAAAGCATAATGTTGGCCAAACCACAACCCTGTAGAGAACAAAAGACTATAAGGTTTGGCGAGAATTATGTCTTCACTCCGCCAAAATGGATTAAATACCTATGAGCACTGTGACGATCTACCGTCTAAGTGATGTCTAGTTAAGTTGAAGTTTAGTATAGTTTCAAATAAAATAGCCAGATGTAAAAAACCTCACACCATTGGTGAAGAGCTTATTTTGCCAGCAGCAAATGAGATTGTAGAAACTATGTTTGGAGATAATTTTTCAAAACAACTGCAGTCCAGACCTCTTTCAAATGATATTGTTACTCGTCGAATTGGTGATATAGCTGAAGATGTATGGTGTCGGTTTTTCTCGAAGTTGCGTGACAAATTGTTTTCAATACAGCTTGATAAAGCAACATATAGTAATAAAGATGCTCATTTAATCGCCTATGTTCGATTTTTTGATAATATGTCAGTAGTAGAACTACTTTTCTACAAACCAATAGAACTCCCAACAACAGAGCTCACAATATTTGCTATTTTAAATTATTTTATGAACGAGGAAAACATAGAATGAAAAAATTGCATCGGATTATGCACCAATGGTGCTCGTTCAATCTCCGGAAGATTCCAAGGTATACAAGCACTTGTAAAACAAAAATCGCCTCAGTGCGTCTGACACATTGCATGATCCACAGAGAAGCTTTGGCTTCGAAAGAAATGAGTCCTCGTCCGAATATTGTGTTAACTACGTTGTAACCGTAGTATATTATAAAAAAGTGAAACTCCTGAAATCGAGAATCTTTTCCGCACTTTGTAAAGACATGAGTTCAGTACATTCAGAGTTACTATTTTATTGCAAGGCAAAATGGTTTTCACGTGGGAAATTTTTGCAAAGTGTTTATGAATTCAGAGAAGAAGTAATTTTCCTAGAAGAAGAAAACAGACCGGAAGCCGAGAATTTTTGGGATGTTTTATTTGTGATGAAATTGAGCTACTTGGTCGACATATTCGAGAAATTAAATAGCTTGAAACTTCAACTCCAAGGAACCAATACACATATGTTGGATACGAGTGATAAAGTTAATGCTTTTTGTAGAAAGTTGTGGAGCAGAAATTTAAAGCAAAAAAACCTAACTATGTTTGCAAATGTGGATGATTGTACTAAAACTTACAAGGCTGAAGAAGAACATGTAATTTTTTTTTTTGTAACCATTGAAAATCATTTAGCCATGCTGGCAAAGAATTTTAAAAAGTATTTTCTTGCTGACGACAAACTGATAGCAAAAGTTACGAGTGGGTTAGGGATCCATTTCATAAGACTCCCGAAGGACTCTCAATTGACGAGGAAGAAAAATTCATAGACTTCACGACAAGTAGTGAAACCAAAAGATAATTTTGTAATAAATCCCTTTTTGAATTTTGGGCAGGAGTAGAGGATGATTTTTCTGCACTAAAAACAAGGGCATTTCACATTCTATTACCATTATCTACATCCTACCTTTGTGAAACTGGTTTTTCTGCTGTGGCTTCTTTGATGACAAAATATAGATCTCGGCTAACTATAGAAACATAACTAAGAGTGACTATTTCTAATATTAAGCTTTCCTTCGAAAAACTTTGCTCTGCAAGACAGGCCCAAGGAAGTCACTAATAATTATTAAATTTGTTTTTAATTTAGTATGTTTTGATTTAGTAAGTTGTTTGACTTTATTTGTTAAATATGTCGAAATGTATTTTGTTTTCTATGTATATGTGTGCTTTCCTTTCAGTCAGTAAAGTAATTTTTTTAATAATATTTTCTCTTGGGTATTCACACGCCTCCCCTCTAGTGTGCTCGCGCTCCCCTAGGGGGCGCGCCCCACCGGTTGAGAATCACTGGTCTAACCTAAATATAAAATTTCAGTTCATAATTGTGAGCCGTTGCCTTTTGCTTATGTTAGAAAAATAGAATTCAAGAAACCACCTCCAGTTCTCAACGAACCGCCACTTTACTTTACTTTTCGAAAACTCAAAACGATACAATCCAAATACATTTCATTGCTTATTTTTTAAATTAAAATACTTTCTCGTGCAACAACGTTTACAAAATTATAAAAGTCGTTTGCTATCCCGTGGCTGGAATCTAGCGTAATAAACAAATGCAACCGCATTGTTAATTCAGAAACCTTACACCTCCCCCCCCCCGCCAAGAGTTATATTAAATCATAATTTAAAATAACCAAACCATATACACCCTGAATACCCACAAAATATTGATAAGAGAAAATTATGTAAAAAGAAAGCTAAACAATTTGAATCACAACATCAAATGAAACAGCATAATTAGTTCACCTTGAAAGTCATTACATGAGATACTGTCTCTAGTTCACAATCTCGATAAGGCATCAGCATTGCTCAACTTCTGACCCTTGACATAAGCTATCTTAAGGTTAAAACGTTGAAGAGCTAAAGCCCAACGTTGGAGTCTAGGGCTTTGAGGACCCGAATCGGACAGGAATACAAGTGGATTATGGTCAGTCATTAAGAATATCTCCGCTCCGAACAGTATTGTTTCAAATCGCTTTAGAGCCCAGATGATGGCAAAAGCCTCTCGTTCAATGGTGGACCATTTCTTTTGAGCTTCATTCAACTTTTGGCTACCAAATGCTATAGGATGGAGACTACCGTCTGCATCAGACTGGCTTAAACAACTCCCTACAGCATACTGAGAGGCATCAGTGTATAAATAGAAAGGCTCGCAAATTTCCGGCACCTTCAGTTGAGAGGCTGCACACAATGACTCCTTTTATTGCCGAAAAGCAGTGTCGGCATCTTTATTCCATGGTAGCTCATTGGGAACCTGTTTTTTAGTAAGTTCTGTTAACGGCAGTGCAATGGTTGCAAAATTGGGTATATATTGCCTATAATAATTGCAAAGCCCTAACGCGCTTTGTAGCTGTTTCTTGGTCTTGGGTGTTTGCAAACTGCTTACATCTTGGATCCTTTCAGGATCTGGACCATGCTTACCAGAACCTACCAAGTGTCTTAAATATTTCACTTGAGACTTAGCAAAACTGCACTTTTTTAAGTTGACCGAAAAGTGTAAGTTATTTATCCTTTTGAAAATGAGTTTTAGATGTCCCATATGTTCCTCCCAGCTGTCCGAAAATATTGCCAGGTCATCTATGTAGGCACATGAAAATTCAGAGTAATCTTGTATAGCCTCTGATATTGCTCGTTGGTATGTGGCTGCCGCATTTTTAAGACCGAATGGCATTACTTTCCAACGGTAATGGCCTCTGTGTGTTCCGAAAGCTGTAAGCTCCTTGCTGTCTTCATCCATTGGTATCGCCCAGTAACCCTTCAGCATATCTAAAATTGTTATGAAATTTTTCTTACCCACCAGAAACGTTAACTCATCTATATTTTACATTGGATAGGCGTCTGGAATGGACACACTGTTCAAACTTCGAAAGTCAATGCATAATCTCAGGGACATGTCCTTTTTATTAACGCATACTATAGGATGTGCAATCTCACTTTGTGTAGCTTCAATGAGATCTAACTTCAATAATTCCTTGATTTGCTCATCAACTTTCTGCTTTAACGCTTCTGGAACTCGGTAAGACTTGGGTTTGATAGCTTCTTTATAACCCTTAATCCGAATAGTATACTTTCCTACTTTAGCTCTCCGAATCTCTCCATAAAATAAATCTTCATTTTCCACAATTAATTTAATTAGTTCACTTCGTTGCTCTTCCACCAAATGATTCAGCTCTACTTCCTTTAGATAATTTTTTTTGTTGATTTCCTTAAATACAGGAGTTTCATACAGTTCTCCAAACTCTTCATCATCTTTGAACACAATTCCCACAGTCTGCGCTCTAACTACGTATTCCCTGAGTTTATTGGCATGTAAAAGTCTCAAGTTATTCTCCGGCATTCTCACGCAATACGAGTCTGGATATTTTCTCTTCACAATTTCAATTGGCCCAGTCCATCTAGCGTATAATTTGTTGGTGGAATCAGGAATCAAAGCCACTACAAGATCTCCCTCTTTGAACTCCTTGTAGCGTCTCCGCAGATTGTAATGATGCACATAGCTCTCCTGTTGTCGCTTTGTAATTAGTTCCGCTCGTTGTGTTGCTATTTCAAGTCTTGCCTTCAGCTCCTGCAGGTATGTGGTGCTCGACTTACTTAGATTATAAGGTACAGCCATTTTTCCTGCCCATGTAGAATTTAGAATAGCTAGGGGTCCTCTTGGTTCCCTTCCATACATTAAAAGGAACGGTGGTACTCCGGTGGTAGAATTTGGAACCTCTCTATAAGCCCATAATAGGAAAGGAATATGACGATCCAAGTCTCGCTTATCTTCTCGAATTATATGGTGTAGCATATTCTTGAATGTTTGATTCCATCTTTCTACTACCCCATTACTTTCCGGATGCCCTGGAGTGCAAAAACGTGGACAAGCTCCCATCTTCTCCAGAAATTCTTTAGTCAATTTTGATGTAAAGTTTGTAGCATTATCTAAGACAATTGCCTCTGGCACGCCCGTCCTGCAAAATATTTGTAAAAGGGCTGAGTAAGTCGTCTTTGCCGTCAGCGACGTTAATGGGACTGCCTCTGGCCACCTCGAATGTTGGTCTACCAAAAAAAAAAACTGAAAAAGATACCATCCAAATACATTTCATTGCTTATTTTTTAAATTAAAATACTCTCTCGTGCAACAACGTTTACAAAATTATAAAAGCCGTTTGTTATCCCGTGGCTGGAATCTAGCGTAATAAACAAATGCAACCGCATTGTTAATTCAGAAACTTTACAATAATGATGAAAAACACTTCAATTACGGACTAAGAATAAATCTCAATATTGAGAAGCGTAATTTTGAAGCCCCGTGCTACTAGTGGTGGAAAACGAACGGCAAAGGATAAAGGTTTCAGGATGTTACAAGAATTATTCTAAAATTATATCAAAACAACTTAGATTTATTATATTACGTGTAGCAAGAGGCTAATACAACATTACAAGAGAAGCTCAATCAGAAATGAATTTTACAGTAGCATAATTAGCAAAGTTGAAGATGGTCCGACTTCATAAGCAGTTCAATTAAGGTCAGAAACAAAAATTAACCGGTACCTAATTAATTGAAAAATATAAAATTGTTTCGTTGTGGCTTAATCTGACATTGACAAACTTTATCACTGTATTATCCAAAAATGAAGAAACGCTGAATGTAAATAATGCCATCCCCCCAAAATTCCAACATTATAGGTATTCACTCTATTTAATACCTAGGGTTATAATCTATAGAATAATTGGCTAGGATGTGTGTTTTTGCGTCTTGCGGAAATATTCATAAATTTTAGATCGACTTATGAGACAAAATGTCTTGTAATCTTAATATGATTTCGAGCAGAATTTGGATGTGTATTTATGTTTTTAATCGCATTTCAATGAAGAATGCCTTAGAAAATGGTCTTGTAAAAGGAACATCTTTACAATTCAAGTATCGAACAGGAAACGTCTCAAATTTTGAATGTACCTACTTAGAGAGCACAATTCCCATTGATTCTAATTATTTTTTAAAGCAAAAATAATATAGCACCAACGCTGATGGGTAATAAACTGGAGTTATCTCACATGCTAGAGGCGCGTGTTGCTTCTGATCCAGGAGTTTGCTCGATCACTGGATAGAACTTATAAAGGAATTAATTTGATGCACAGCTCCCAGAACTTTTGATTGGCAAAATGTATCACACGCTTCAATATTCGTTTGTGACTATCTGAAGCTACTAGTGAAAAATATAAGACTGATTGAAACATACTAATTAACATAATCGGAAAATTAGCGTAATGTAAAGGGCTAAGAAAAAGGCGGAAAGAGGATATTTTCTTATAAAAACTACAGGGATTTCTTTCATTAAATATAAAGCGTTAAATTCCTAACTTTTTAAGTAATTAAAATTTTGAATTCATTTCATGTGTATTTTCTATTAAAATCATCAACTCCATTCTTAAAAAATAATAAAAAGAAATTTAACGCAGTCCATTAAAAACACAGTTCATATCAAAAAATTAATTAAATACTATCAAATTAGCGAATTGTAAACTAATTAAATGAGAAATCTTGGGAATATCGTAAACACTTTATTGTTTTAAAGAATAATATTGAATAATAATTATAAAATAATTTTTTCTTCAGTAGGTTTAATTCTATTGTTAGTAAAAATGGCATTTATATATTTAATGTTGACAGAACTTCACTTCAAGAATAAGAAACGTACAATTAAAAAAAAAAAAAAAAAAATTATTAAACAATGAATTTCAGGGAGCAGTCTTTTTTTCTTCTTCTCTCTACTCTCATGAAATCCCTTTTGCCGCTTATAACAAGTTTATTTTTTGGGTTGATTGTGAGACATTTTAAATTAAAACGACCAAATTGTTTGTCATTCGAATATCATTAGGTGGAAGTAGAATTTTTATCTTAATTTTTTTTTATACTTTAGGGTTTTTCATTCATAGGTGCTCATTGACAGCATAAATTTTTTTTGTTACGAATATATTGCTTTTGAAATTTTAATTTGCTATTTTAGGAATTTAAAATCACTCGATCTATTATTTAAACAATGTGGGAAAATATATGTAATTTCTCTTTCGACGTTTTTATATTTATCTTCCTTGAATAATCTTTTTTTAAATCCTATATATTAACTTCGTTTTTGTGGGTGTGTATGCTGCTGACCAAATCTGAGGAAGTCTAATTAACCAACTTGCCATAATCCAATCGGACTGAAACTTGGCAAATAGATTCGATGACACTGCATTCTATCAAATTCTGGGCGCTGTCACTAAAATGTCGCTTTTACACACTCTTCTATAATCGCTTCTAAATACTAATAAATCCAATTTAATAGATCAATATTTAAACTCTTTTATGTTGCCAAGATTGCTTTAATCAAAATGAATAAAAGATAACAGAAAGTGAACGTATAAATTCAGTATGGAGTGAAGTCCAGTCATTTAAGCTTTGCGTTGCGTAGTTCAGGGTTTCTGCCAAAATAAAATGTCAGAAATCCATGACTTTCGAAGATGGAGGCAAATAATTTCCCATGACTCAAGAAATCAAATTACAAAAATAATAATAATATTAAAAACTTACTGAATTTTACTAACACGAACATAGTAAGTAAATCAATGTACCATAAAATGATTTTTATAAAGTTTTATTTTAAATTAAATAAAAAAAATCCTTGTTTCAGTAACTTCCAAATCAGAAGAAAAAGGGAAAGTTGAAAAAAGCTAATAAATCTTTAATAATAAAGAAATATTGGAAGAAAGAATAAGTCAATAATAATAAATTATATCATCAAAAATAATGTTTTGATATCAACAATGCAAAACAGAAGAAAGAAAACAGAAAAAAAAATTAAAAAAAATGTAAACACAAGCTTATCAAAACTATTAATTTCAGTTCTCATATTATGAATTTTTTTTCACCTATGGGACCTTACTCATGTGATGTTACAAATTTGTAGTTCAGAAATGCTTTCATTTGCCGTGGTTTTTAACTGTGATCATTGTTTCAGTCAAAAGGTAAATAAAAACATAGATGAATTTTCGATTAGCTGAATAGCGATCATTGCGTTTATGATGAAACAGTTACGGGATTTTACTTAAAATGTTAAGGTAAGTGAAAGAATTTTTTATCGATCATTGTTGAAACTTTTAACTGATATTGCCAAAATTGTTTTAATCAAAATAAATAAAAGATATTTAGACGTAAATGCATAAAATTACATTCATTTTTAATAAATAAATTTTGAAACGAAGTTTGTCGCATATTTTCTCTTAGGAATGTTTTTAATATTTAAAATTCGGTGCAAACATCAAGCACCCGCTGACAATATAATCGGCACTGTATTAATGAATTTAAAAATTTGCAATGCATATAAAGGATTTAAGTTAAAAAACTTTGTTCTGTGAGTTAAATTATTTTATCAAATACATATTTTCAGATTTTAAATAACAGCAACACCTTAATACAATAGAAACCAATACATGGCTTTAAAGCCATGTACATACATTTTTTTTGTTTATTTATCATACCAAAATTAGCAATTAAAAAAAAATTTATCTAAAACTGTCCAACTTGGGTCTAGTGTACAGCTTAAGACAGAAATGACTTTTTCCTACCCTGTTTTTCTACACACTTACAGCATCTCTATAGGAATCGACAACTTTTAAGGTTTGTTTACAGGCTAATGTCTTCTATATTTGTTTACATACTAATGATGTAAGAAGGAATTCTAGAAAATCACAAATGCTTTGGACTGTTACTGTAGGAATTTTGCTGAATGACAGGCAATATATTGTGTTGAGAAGAATTACATTAAAGACTGTTATAATAAGTAAAATAAAACTGAATATTTTTTAAGACATGAATATATATATCCCCTTTTTTTTCAGTTAGATAAAATAATTTGTTCACAAATTAAATTAAAAAACAACTAGTTCTAAATTAACCACTAAATGTAGAGAGGGGTCATGGCCCAATGAGACATGAAATGTTATACATTTAGCAATTCAAATGTTTATTAAATAAGATTATTGCACTTATAAAAAACATTTGAGTAATTGAAAATCAGCAAAAGATCTTTGAAAAACCAATACTTTATACATTTCTTAAGCAAGTACAAAATATTTATATTGAATTATATGCTACACAAAAGCATGACATGAATTGAAACATAGTTAACAGTTGTGTAAACTTATATGGTTTACAAACAACAAGACATGTTCATGTAATATATACCACACTAATTACACATGCTACTCTTAACACAATCATACTTTGTTAAGGTCATTTATGGTCATAAAAAAGTACAGTCCTCTGATCAGGACAACAGAATCTTAATAACTAAATAATTAGCAATGTCAATCTTGCAATTTTAACAATTAGTAACAACAATCAAATTCTAATATTAAAAATAGAAATACAAAATTTAAATCAAATTTGAACAGCATAACTAAGTTATTTTTCTTAGCAATAAACATTATATAAAAATATATTCTTTAAGAATTATTTTGAAAACAACTTTCAACTGATGTTTACATATTAAGTTCAAAGAAAAATTAATGCTTTATACTAGAATAACCATTATGGCAAATAATAACATGACATAATTCAATAAAAATTAAATGGAAATAAAGGGGAAAAAAAAAAAGACTTATAAAATGTGCACAAATATATATTTTTTATACAAAAAGTTCTTATGTTGTGTAATTAAATTATTAATTCAGAACATGGAATTAAGTTACTAAAAAAGTTTTACTAGAGGATTTTGAAGTTTACTAATTGTGGATTTACACAAAAATATACATATTTATTAAGACTAGAAATTTAGGAATTAAATTAATGTAATTAAGTATAACAATAAATCATACAATCCTTTTCGCCATTCATCATTCAACTTGAAAATTTTCACATTTAAGTTATTTTGAAATAAACAAATTATATTAGTTGCCAGTCAACTACACTCGAAAATACCAATTAATTTCATTCGTTTTGGAGATGGGGAATCATTTGCTGGAGCCATTGCAAAACTACTCCTTTGACTTACAAGTGCAGCTTCACGGTCTTTTATAGCTTTTTCTCGAGATGTGCAAGCTGTTTCACGGGCTGCAACAGCTTCCTCTCGAGACAAAAGAGATCTTTCAGATCTTAATGGCATTCCATCAGCCAAAGTACCAGCTTTGCGTTTCAAAACACCACCCTCTGCTGATAAATTGTTTTCTATAACTTCATTCTGCAAAAAAATTTCTTTCAAAATTTCTTCCTCTTCGTTTGGAACACTACCTTTGCCGATTTGAAAATCATTCTCAGGCCAAAGACACTTTTCAGAAGTCGATTCTTCTATTGAGGAAACTTTAGCTTCCTTTATTGGAGTACTGTTTCCTTGATATGATTTAGCTTTGCAGGTTTCTTTTTGAATAGACAATTTTCCTTTGCTTTGCATACAATCATCACTAATTGGCTTGGTTAGTACATCAACTTCTTGACTAGAACATTCCATGTGTGAAAGATAACTTTCTTGACTTGATATATCCATTCTAGAGTCTATACTTTCTTGACTTGCTACTTCCATTTTACTAAATTCTTCACTGTCTTGACTGCCTACTTCATTGTAAACCAGCTTATCATGTTTCTCACCAAATAAACTGATATGTCCTTCTAAAGAATGATTTGGAGGAAAAGTCACCATTTTCTTGGGAACCGAAATTTTCTCCTTCACAATGAATCTTTTCTGAATAACCAGTTCTTTTTCTATCTCAACCAATTCAGGTTTTTCAGTTACCACCTCAGTAGCAATTGCTACATCTTCATTTAAGAGGGATATCTCTTGATTAGGAGCATTATGGCTTAATGCGAAAACTTGAACTTGCAAATCCTCTCCCATGATTTCCATGCCTGATATTCTGTTAAAAAAGGCTTTAGATGTTTGAAAAAACCCTAAAAGAAGAAAAGCAACTAATTAAACTTTTTATGTTACACTCAAAACAAGATACTATTTTTTCAACTTATTACTAGTAGATAGTAAAAACTTTAATAACAGCCAATTTAAAAGTGAATGACAAAAGTAACGAAGTATAGCAAGAACAGATTTTGTTGTTGATTAATGTGGTTTGTTACTCTCTCGGATACTGCAGTGCATCTCAAAAGTAAATAAGAACAAACAAAAAGTTAATGAATTCTTTATGGCATGAAAATTTTAAAAAAGATACATTAAAAAAGTTTCTTTATTTAATATGCTTTTATTATTCAGTAGACCTACATTCTTCATCCCCATGGACTACCATTTTGAAATTTTTTAATTAAAATGGGAGAATATTATATGATCTTATTAAAAATGTTATGGTTACAATGTAATATGATAGTGTAATTCAAGCACAATACTTGAAAATTTAAGCTTAAAATTTTTTTCTACAATTTTTTTTTGTCTTAAAAATTTCCATTATCTTGAGAATGACCTATTTGGTTATGATGAATACCATATTTCAACTATTTTTGTAGTCTGTTGGAAAAAATTGTTTCTGCTTTTCTATGATCCTTCTAATAGTTCTAACAAAATTCATCCATAGAGCCATCTAAATTCCAGTGTTAGTAGTTACTGAGTATAAATTACAATTAGGTTTATAATTAGGGAGCAAATATTATTAAACAATACTTTTGCATTTCTTAACACCTTAATTCAAGCGGTATTTTAAAATTTGCATTAACATGCCAGAAATAACTTTTGAGACTGTTAACTCCTGCAAAATTTAAAAAATGGGAATTTTTATTTTTGTTACATAAATTCAGTGTTGTGATTAATAAAACATATTATTTATATTTATTGGCACATTGGATTTTATAGTGCTTTCTGAATACTCACAAGTAGTTTGTATTTTTTTCTTAGTTACTAAAGTCACAGGTATTTTAAACATCACAATCTGTCATTGTTATATCTCCTTCTTAAAGTTGTATTCTCAAGAGTAGGAAAGAAGAAAAAAGTATTCTAAGCAATTGCAATTTATTGTATCTTGTTTCTAAAATAGACTTAAATTTAGAATATAAAAGGAAAAAAGTAGGTACTCTCAAATTTTTCTATACTAGAATTTTTATATGAATTGAATATCAAATCATAAAACTGTAAAACAAGAATCAGACCTTGCTGAATTGCAGAAATGTGATAACCTTTTATAATTACATTTTAAAGTCAGAGCATTAAGATGAGTATCAAAAACCAAGTTATTTCTTTGTTAAATACCACATTGGCAGCAATTAAAACAGTACTCAAGAAACACTTGCATATTTACTCCCATCAAAGTGTCATCTTTGTCAAGGAATAAATTGTTTTTGTTGTTTTACAAGAGCTGTGCATCCGGCCTTTATTTGCAATGGGGAAATGTTAATGCAATTTCATAATGTGGCGAGAAATGAAATAATTGGCTTAATGTTTACAATTCAACACATTATTTCTGAACTACCAGGCTAAATAACTGTAAAGCTTTACCCAGGTTCTCAATAAATTTAAGTTGCTACTGAACAGTTACTACAAAAAACTTAAGCATGCTTCAATTACAGATATTTTTGTATCTCATGACCCAAGTATTGATTATTTTAGAAATGCAAAAAAATTTACAATAAATCATCATCATAATAAATTTCCAAAATTAAACATAGAAAAATTGTTAAGACCAGGTTTGTAAGGTAGTTTATTTGGAAAACCAGTTGTTTGAACTCAATTAGTACAAACTTGAGAACGGGGAACTAAGCTTTTTTTTTTTTTTTTACATTGCTAAAGATGGTTTCAATTCACATACAACAGCTCAGGAAAAATTTTACAATCAAGACATGCCAAGTAGATGAAAAAACTTTTCAACTTTTTTCAGCATAAATAGTTGAACATTCTTTAATATTTTTACTGCAAACAAATTGCTAATAACACAAATATTCGTAGCAAAGCACATTTAATTAGATAGTGGTACATATTATGTACAATATTTCTTTCAAAACCATACCACTAGCTCACACAATGATTGTGTAAAGAAAGCATGAGCGATAGATCATGTCAAATATTAAACACTTTTAAGCTTGGATTATTGGTGTGGGTTGATAACCATCATAGGCACCAACTACATAGGAGCAAAGGGGATGTTCCACCAACAGTGGGAACAAAGGTATCATTTTGCCACAGCTCCAAAATTTGTTTTTCCAATATAAAATAGTGTGTAAAAAGGACATTTTGTATTGTTCTAAAGAAAAAAAAAATTATAAAAAAACCAAAATTTGTAAGCACACTGACAATATCCACCCTTCTCCCAAAATGAGAATCAAGTAAATGCAGCAGCTCACAATTTCATAAAAATATACATTTATTTTATGATATTGGAATAAGTAGGTAGTTTTGTAATAATGAGATTACTGGTATAGACTCTTTTTTCATTATCTAGAATTATTAAAATGTTTTTTTTCATTTTGGTGCAATATCATAAAAGTACCGGGTGATCCAGAAGTCAGGACCAACTTTAAAAATGAATAATTCGAAAACGAAGCAAGATACAAAGATATGGTTTGAACCAAACACTTGAAAAATAAACCGGGTTTTGTGTCGCAACATAATAAAAAATAGTTTTTTTGCCTACCAACAGATGGCGCTGTAGTGTGTTATGTCACGAAAAGCTGATTTAGAAAAAAAAATGAGATTCTTTACAATTCAGCTTTAGTACAGTTAATTAATTACAGTAAATGTTCAATGTGCTGTCCATCATTCAGAAGTACAGCTGTAAGGCGAGTGACCACACCATTCACAGCATTTAGAAGCATTTCGTGCGTTATGGCAGACACATGTTGCCGGATGGCATCTTTAAGTGCAGCTAATGATGCCGGTCGGTCGCGGTACACCTTTGACTTGACTTCAAGAATCCCCACAGCCAAAAGTCGCAGGGTGTGAGATCGGGAGATCGTGGAGGCCATGCTTACTTAAAGGCGCGACTGATAATGCGATCCTCCCCAAATGTTGAACGTAGCAGGCGTTGCATAGGCAGAAAAATGAGGTGGTGCTCCATCCTTCTGAAAGGTGACTGTTTGGAGTGCCTGTATGGCTTGCAGTTCAGGAATAATGTTGTTCGGTAACAGTGCAGCATATCGCGGACCAATGATGGAAACTGTTTTGAAACCCGTTTGTGTGACTTCTTCGAACCAAACGGTCACTTTAGGCTGATGGAAGGGTACCTCCACAAATGCATGTGGATTGTCTTTGGCCCACACACGACAGTTGTGGGTGTTAACAGCGCCAGACAGTGTGAAATGCGCTTCATCTGTCCAAAGCACGTTGTGAAGCCAGTCGTGCTGCTCGTCCATCTTATTGAATACGAAATTCGCAAAATCTCGGCGACATTCAAAGTCAACAGTTTCAGTTCTTGATTATGTTGCAATTTGTAAGGATATCTTTTCAGAATTATTCGCAGCGCTCTCCAGACACTTCCGTACGACACTCCTATCTGCATCGAAACTTCTCGAACACTGCACTCTCCGTGTGCAGTAACCGCCGACATGGCTTGCACCGTCTGCTCCACTGTCGTTGCAGCAGCAGCGGCTGTTGAGGGGCTTCCACTTCTTGGCCGTGAAGTCAACTAATCAGTAGCTTCAAATTTCTTAATCAGTTTGTTCAATGCAGACGGCATTATTGGTCCCTTGCTGTCTCGCATACCTTTCATGTAGCGATATCCTCGCAATGCCGCACTGGCACTTTCCGAATTCTTATAAAACAGTTTAACAAGGAGGGCTTTCTCAACTATGGACAGCATTTCGATGCATATACGCTTCGACTAAAGCTAACCCGTTGTGTTTCCTCTTTTTATATCGGTTGTTGATTTGCATAATCCTACAGCTGAACTCCTCCAGCGCCATCTGTTGGTCGGCAAAAAAACTATTTTTTATTATGTTGCGTCACAAAACCCGGTTTATTTTTCATGCGTTTGGTGCAAACCATATCTTTGTATCTTGCTTCGTTTTCGAATTATTCATTTTTAAAGTTGGTCCTGACTTCTGGATCACCCGGTATATCTTTTAAAATATTGAATAGGATATTGAAATAAATTATTTTATAATGATGAATTTACTGGTTAGTGCTCTTACTTTATCTACAAAATGTTTCTGAACTAATTTTATATAAATAACTTTGCTACATAAATCAAACAGTCTGAGAAAAATTTGTGTGGCATGGAGGCAATTCCAAATTATACAGTACATAGATCACGAAAAAAAGGTGTACAAATGACTTGTGCAATACCCCGAACCCTTTATCTCTGTAGAGTTTATCCACTGAGTCTCACCCCCCGGTAAAAGTTAAAAGTTGGCACCTACGATAGTCATGCATTTAACATGGAAGTACAAAATTTCTGCAAGATGTAAAAAAATATTTTTAAAATTTAATTTCAATATTTTTATAAATTAATAGTTTATTTAGACCTGAAAATATCTAGTCGCCACTCGCCACAAGTCGATTAAACAGCGTGATGAAGCGACTAAATAAACTAATCAACCGTCCGCCTTTCGTTTCTCCTCTCCCTCTACGAT
Source organism: Linyphia triangularis (assembly GCA_963978545.1). Taxonomy (NCBI): domain Eukaryota; kingdom Metazoa; phylum Arthropoda; class Arachnida; order Araneae; family Linyphiidae; genus Linyphia; species Linyphia triangularis. Next base: position 83,508,657 of record OZ021722.1, on the reverse strand, counting down.
TTTTTTTTTAACTGTTACCAAAATTTCCAAATCAATGAAAATATCCTTTCCCTTTCTTGAAATTTTGTAATCCTGTGCGTATACACCGTTAAAATCCATTCATCGACGATATGGATTCATGAATTGACAGGGTGGTGATAGAACTGGAAAATTAGGGAAATGTCAGGGAATTTTGAAATTTTTGAGTTTCCCTTCTTGCATTCACCATGCGGGTGTGGCTGCCTTATTGTTAAAAAAGAAATATTCTAACTTCATTCTGACTGCATCCTTTACAAACATAATTATTTTTCTCCTTGCCTGGCATTTTTGTCAAAAACATATTTTAGAGCTCTTGTTTTATTTGCGTGTTATTTCTGTTATATTTTTAGCTATCCTATAACTTAAAAGCGTGGCCACCGATAGCCTTACTGTTAAAAAAATTTCTCAAACTTCAATCTGACTGCATCCTTTACAGGCAAGATTATTTTCCTTCTTGTCTTTTGTTTTTTGTCAACAGACTATATTACAACCCTAAATTTTTTAATATTTCAAATTGATTCTGTCTGATTTTTTCATTTTTATTAACCCTTTACAGCGCTATGTTACAGATGTGCAACAAATCTTAATGCATCCATAAGTGAAAAAGCTCAGATCTTGTACTTGATTTTTTTTTTTTTTTTGGTCCTTTTATTGACATTTTACTTAACACAATTAACTTATATATGTATTTTAGATTTATATATTTAATACAAATCAAACAAAGAATTAAAACATCCTCCTCAAAAGAAAAAAAAAATCTGTATGTCCTACTGCATACATTCGGTTAAAAGGTAAAATACCCAACCTTCCCTTCCCTGGCTACACCAATAGTCAAAAAAAAAAAATCTGCGATGAAGTGGCTGCTAATCTAAAATTATCTACCGGCCACTGGCTACTACTTGAAAATTTCAATTTTCAGGTCTAAGTTTATTGCATTTTTTTATTTTACAAAATGGAAGAATACATGTATAATTTGATCAATAAATGTTCCAAAATTATCTAATAAGGAGTAAACAAACAAAATTAGAAATTTATACAATCTACCATTGTTTTTAAACCTAATATTAACAAACAAAAATTTCAGCTTTTAAGAATTTTTATGTAACAAATGCTAAATAAAAAAATGGTTTGTTATCTGTAACCCCATCTACCTTGAAATTACAATACAAAAATTTTGAACCTAAAGTTTTGTTGGACTTGTTTAAAAATTAAAATATAGAACAACAAAACATGTTCGTACAAACGATTAATTGATTACAATTCACAGCGATCACATAATCGATTAATGATCTGTTAAGCGCTTAACGAGCTGGTTTCCTTTGAGCAACAAGTATCTGTTGCAGCCTTCCCAATTTCCTAGGATTGATGAATTATCTTTGCCACCATGTAACACATTTGAACCAAAAATATAAATACAAGTATTTTACATCACAGCTTATACTTCTGATCAATTTTAAATCTAACATTAAAACTTGCATAATATTTACTTTTGCATAGTTGCCAAAAATATTAAGCAAAAAAAACAAAATTTTATCTATATATGAATTATAGAGAGAGATTAATATTAGCAGAGATACCTCTCCCAATATTTTTGCCCATTTACAGGTAACAAACCTTTTTTTTATTTTTTTTTTATTTTTGACCGAAGCAGAATTTGCAACTCTATGATTTATTTAGGATTTGCAACTCTAAAATTCCAAATAGGAAACCTCTGGTGGTCTTTTATAAGTAGACAATTTCAATATTTAAAGAATGCTATGAAAAAAAGAAAAAAAAATTGAATGTCAAACATGGAGTGGGATTTTGTGCTTGCCATCTATATAAAGATGGCTAGTATGTAGATGGTAGAAAAGATAGATGGCAAGCGAAAAATCCCACTCCAGGTTTGACATTCAATTTTTCTTCATTATAACTTATGATACACCAGTAAAAATAAGTTTGAATTATCTGATAGAATTTTGGTTTTCACAAATTGCACTCACAAATTTCATTTTTACAATGAAAAGCAGTTTGTTGTGGGATTGTCATACAGTTCCAAGTGATATGGCTTTAACGGAAAAGTACCTGTGTGAGCCTGTTTTGCCCTCAAAGAATTACTATTATATCTGGCGTGTTTCTTTAAATTAGGAAAAGGTCTACAAACCTAAGCACGAATCCATTAAAAGGAATTTACGAAATTTTAAATTCTAAATGCCATTTTATTCCTACAAGCATCAATTTCTGATAACGCAAAATACCTTTGTACAGTCGCGAAAATTCTTCCGAACTTCAACATCTATTGAATTTTGGAAAGGGTATTATACTAATCAGTTAAATAGAAATAAAAACTCTCACCAAATAAAGTTGCACGTTATTCAACTGTAGAAAACATCCACAATTTAATAAACAAGAACAAACAAGCCCGCCTATCTTTTTTCTAAGTTCTTTCTAGTTTGTAATACAAAATATGTGGCAGTGTTATTAAATTACATGCAAATCAAAATGTTTGTATATATATATATTTGAAATTGAGCATATGTTGAGAATATAATGCTTTTAAATTTTAATATATTAAAAACATTATTTTTAGTTTATTATCTCATTCAAATTAGACAGTTGCCTCGCCCCTCCCCTGTCTTCCCCCATCATTTGGCTACGCAATGATCCTGGTGGACAGATTCCGAAAGTGCTGACTGAGGGCCGAAACCAGATCGCACCCTTTAGCAAGTGTACGAATACATCAGGGCAAAAGCAAAGAACGGAAAGGAGAAAAGTAGTTCCTTCCCATAGCTTCATGCATTGATAATTATGGGTGAAGTTTTGGCTCTTCACTTGCAATCAGCAAATTTTATACAAACACAAATAATTTTCTATTGGAGTACAATTCTTGTTTCAGAAGTCATATTAACTTATTATTTTTATTGGAAATGATACTGTTTGTATCAAAATGGAAATGTGCCAAATCAAGCAAAATAGAAATTTAGGTTAAGGGATGTAAATTATTTGCCATGTTTACAAAATAAAAATTATTTTATGGATGTCCGGGAAATTGGGTCAAGTAAGGGAATTTAATTCAAATGCATATTTTAGCTCTTTGAGGCACGGCGGGATTAAAAATATCCTACTTTTTTAAAGCACAGTACTGCATTTTGAGGCTTTTTTAGAACTACACCAAAACAGTGCAATAGCTACATACACAATAAAATTTCTGTGCAACATGGATCTGTTTTATTTTTTAAAATCTTATATAGAAATGTTCGTGTTGCCCTTGCACAAAATAAATTTAAATCCAATCAACCTATGCCCCTAAAGTGTTAAGAAGCACATGTTATTCTAGAAATTTCAATCCTTTCTTGGACGTTTTAATTTTTGGAAAAAAATTGTTTTTGTTTTTTTAAATATCAAGCTAACAAGGACTTTAATTTTAAAACACTATTTTACAAAAAATTTGTGATAAATTTCTATCATAATATAGAAATGAAAACAATATTGGTTGTCAAAACATCAAAATAAATTATTGAATCATAAAATAGCAATTGATGAAATACTTAGTCAATTTGTTTTCCTTCCATTTATTTTCAAGTATTGCATACAAAACAATTTAATAGACATTTAGACTAATGAGCTTAAAGCACAAACAATAAATAAAAAGTTTTGTTAATTTTGCACCTGCAAGATTTTTGTACAGAACTTTCACGTATTCTTTTTTCAGAACTTTTTGAGCAATGAGTATCCTCGTGAATGATGAATGTCTTAGAAACCATTTATACTTCAACTTGTTCATTTTGACTATATGCATTTAGATTCCAAATTTAAAATTAGTAAATTTTTACATTTTGCTATTAAAAATTATTACATTACTATTAAAAATTATTACATTACTATTAAATATTATTATACTTCTATTAAAAATTATTACATTACTATTAAAAATTATTACATTACTATTAAAAATTATTACATTACTATTAAAAATTATTACATTACTATTAAAATTTATTATATACTTATTTTAAATATAGAAATTTAATAAATGATTTTTTTAATAAAACATATTTAAAATGGAAAAAGTCAATTTCATTGCAATATCAATTGATAAATAAATCCACAGAATAAGTTTTACTGTAAGATTTTAATTGAATTTGAATAGCATAACACTTAGAAATCTTATCATGCAGCTAATTTTAAGTATTAAAATCCTTCCTTTACTCTAATTAAATTATCTATTCTAATTCATTAAAATTAGCTATGATAACTAGTACTGCACACTATAGACATTGTTTATGCTCAGTTATTACATCCTTATACTTTGTCAAGAAAATAATTTATTGATCAGAGGAAAATATACTTTGTAGATCAGTTATTGAAGTAAGTTCAGAATACGACAAAAATTGCTATATTGTATGGTAATCAGATCCTACCCAAATTATTGCAGACATTTGATTTATTTTGCAAAATATTTTAACACAATTTGTGTCAGAAGCAATATTCAGTTTCTATTTGAGCATATCATATAATTTGAATTACAATTTCATTTTCAATAGCTTATAAAATATACCATCACATCATATAAAAGATAAATTTATACTTCTTCAATAACAAAAGCATGAATAATGCAGGTGTAGTTACTGGTAAAATGGAACAATAGTACTTGCACTATGGCTTTAACACAAGCTTCGCTGGATACACTTCGAATCGCTCGAAATTGAGCGCAAAGTAAATAAACAAAAGTTAAAATCCTTTCAATCATAGTCAAAAACTCACCGACTGATTGAAGATTTCACACCGCATTCTTATTTATATTAACATGTGAGACATTTCTCAAAAATCCTCTTTTGTTTTAACGATCACTATACTAAACTTCAACTTAACTAGATATCACTTAGACGGTAGATCGTGACAGTGCTCATAGGTATTTAATCCATTTTGGCGGAGTGAAGACATAATTCTCGCCAAACCTTATAGCCTTTTGTTCTCTATAGGGTTGTGGTTTGGCGAACATTATGCTTTCACGCCGCCAAAATGGATTAAATATCTATGAGCACTGTGACGATCTACCGTCTAATTGATGTCTAGTTAAGTTGAAGTTTAGTATATAAGAAAACACTCAAACCTCGGCATTTCCCGATATATATAATTGTAAACGAGTTTTTTCTAAGCTGTATTATCGCTGTTAATAAATAAAATAAGATAAAATAGAAATTAAATTGAAATACGTCACTATTTTGCAGAAAATACCCAGTGTATTTGGTTAGCATCAACGCGCCATGAGCAATTTGAATAGGCGAATTTCAAATGTTTTGGCTTAAAAGTCTAGCACGTGGCAAGGTCACTGTATTCATGAGCGGGCTCGCCGCTCACTTGTTAAAGAAGCCAAGGTTGTGACTCCAGTGTTTTCTTTAGCTCAGTGTGAACGGCATACAGTATACTCGAGAGGCATATCGATGCGAGAGGCACGTGATATTAATAAAACCGATTATTAATAAAATAATCGGTTAGTTATTGATGATTAATAAAAATATTTTTTTTTAATTAATTCAAAATATATTTCCGAATGTCTAAATTCATTTAGAACATCTGTTTAATGAATTATTCCTTTGAAACTTGATTATTTGCAGTTAAATCGTAGGCTTCCATTGACACCTATGCTTTACAAGCCCAACCGGAATGTCCTATAATTGGTTTAAATCTCCTTAGTTGTTTTGCTGGTAAACGTGCCCCTCGTGTATAGGAATAACAGGCTCTTGGAGAATACCGTTCACTTACGGTTGTGATTAGTTGCAACAATCACGTAGCCTTGTCTATCAACAATTTGTTACTGAAGACGCGTGCTCTTTTCAGTGTTTGGTGTGACGACATGCACTCTAAACTATTTGATAAATGTCTTGTGTTTTAAATTATACATGTAAAGCGTATGCAGCTTTCGTTGCGGGCAACGGGCCTCGATCGCGAGACCATTGGATCTCGAAACAAATACCTTTTCTGTTCTTTGAAAATATGGCTGCAAATAATCGTCTCTAATAAAAATAAATATTTTAAACTACGAATTCATTCTCATTTAAGCATTTTTATTGCTTTAAAACTGAGACTCCAACTAGGTGGCCACAAATATTAATTTCTGTAGAGAACTGGCTAATAAAATCAAGCTGTCTAAATCTTCTTGGACTTGCTTTCTCTGGCTTTTGCTTGAAGGCATAAGTGAGTGGTCGATGGTCGGTGTAGATTGTGAAATGGCGACCTTCCAGAAGATATCTGAAATGTTTTACGGCAGAAAAAACTGCCAACAACTCTCGGTCATAAGCACTATACTTGTTTTCAGGCTTCGTCAGCTTCCTCGAAAAGAATGCAAGTGGTTGCGGACCGCTAGTAGAGCTTTGTTAAAGAACACCTCCAATTGCAGTGTCGGAAGCGTCTACTGTTAGGGATAGCTTCGCATTCGATGCTGGATGCACCATTGTCGTTGCTTTTGCTAGGTCTTCCTTGCTCTTCTGAAACGCCATCTCAGCTTCTGCCGTCCAATTCACTGGTCTCTTATCCTTCTTCTTAGCACCTTTTAAATAACTGTATAAAGGTGTTTGAGTAGATGCTGCATTTGGGATGAAACGCCGATAAAAGTTTATAATTGCCAAAAATCGTCTTAGTTCTGGAATAGTGTTGGGTTTCGGATAGTTCTTTATAGCTGAAATTTTATCCTCTAACGGTTTTATACCTTCCTCACTAATTTCGTATCCTACGAACTTAACCTTTGCTTGTCCAAAGTTACACTTGGATGGATTGATGCGGATACCGTTGTCCTGAAGTCTTTAAAAAACAATTCGAAGGTGTTTCTTATGTTCCTCTTCGTCTTTAGATGAGATGAGGATGTCGTCGATGTATGCCAGGAAAAAATCCAAATCCTGCAGTATGGAGTGGATAAATCGCTGGAATGTTTCAGCGGCATTGCAAAGACCAAAACTCATAAATGGGAATTCGTATAATCCAAATGGCGTAATGACTGCCGTTTTCTGTATATCCTCTTCTCTTACTGGTATGTGAAAATAGGCTCGAAATAAGTCTACGGCTGAGAAAATTTTCTTTCCTTCCAGTTGCTGAATCAAGTCATGGATGTGTGGAATAGGATATCTGTCCGGTTTCGTCATGGCATTCAGTCGTCGATAGTCCCCATATGGTCTCCAATCTCCGGTTTTCTTGGGTACCATGTGCAGAGGTGATCCCAATTACTGCTCGATGACCGGCATATTCCTTGATCTATCATTACCTGAAATTCTTTCTTTGCGATGGCCAATTTTACAGGATCCAGTCGTCTGGCCCTTGAAAATACGGGTTGTCCAGTTGTCTCTATGTGGTGCTCAATCGTATGCTTGACTATAGGTTTTCTGGCCACCTGGGTAATTTCAGGATATTCTTGCAAAATATCTTTGTAGGGCGAGTTTTCATCGATGACTGTGATCCGTCCAAAATTTCCTGCTCTTACTTGAGCTGTAGATTTCAGCCTAGTAGTTAGACCGCGAGGTTGCGGGTTCGAGTCCCGTGTTAGGCATGAGTGTTTGTAAATGTATGTTGGTTTGTTAAATGACGAAATGTTTCGGCGCATTATAGCCCTCGTGTTGCTGACGGTGCCAGATAATCTGAATACAACCAATTCAGCCTAGTAGTAGTATCAATGAGAGAACTGTTCTTCATGTCAATAAGCAAACCAAAATTCTTCAAGAAATCTGCTCTTATAATTGGTTGAGGTACATCCGCTATGATGAATGGCCAAGGGAAATATCTTCTGAGGTTCAAATCCATTGAAAGGAGTTTTTTCCAAATGTAGATATGCTTGTCCCGTTAGCCGCAAATAACTTTAGTTTACTAGGAACTAGTTTTATCCTTGAGAAAGTTTTACCCGTATCAATAAGAAACCTTAAACCACGGGTTTTGTCGGCCATGAAGAGTCGCTTTGTTTGGCACTGATCGCTTGTGGCCGCAAGCGTTGGCCTATCTAGTTTTCCGACTGGAAACTGCATGGTTTGGTGCACTTGTTAGCTCGCTCTCCAAATCTTTGATGATAAAAGCAAATTGATGAGTCACGCTCAAACCTTGGTCTTGATGATGAGCGAGAACGGTTTCTTGAATATCCCCTTTGACTTGAATTTTTCTTCCAATTTCTTCCGATTCCTTGCAGTTGTTCCACAGATCTCGATAGCTCCAAAATTTGCTGTTGAAGTTGGTGGCAATCTATGTTACTGGTACTGGGTTTATCTATTGCATGAACAGATGCTGCGTCCGTTACCTCTTGGACTTTGTCATCCCTTTTTGCTAAGGAATCCAAGTCTTCAGAACTGACGGCCAAGATCTGCTGAACTGGTGTTGGTAAGCGTTGTAACCAAAGATTCTTCAGCATGTGTTCTGGAACATTCGGAGAGAGGTCTCTCATTTTCGGAAAAGTTGTGAAGGGCGGTTGTCTCCCAATTGAAGTTCTTGTAGCAGAAGTTTCATTTTGCGATTTTCAGAGTCTTGAAACTGCTCTATGAGACGGTTTTACAGAACTTCGTATTTTCTCTGCTCAGGGGATTCAGGATAATGTCACTTACTGTAGCAATGACATCGGTTTCTATCGCAGAAACTACGTGGTGGTACTTGATTTCGTCCACAGTGATATCCGATATAAGAAATTGACTTTCGCTTTTAGTGAAATACAGCTTCGGATTTTATCTCCAAAATGGTGGTGCTTTGAATGAAACTCTGGACACAGTGGGAATTGCAGAGTCATCGTTTTTCTCCTTGGCGTCCATTATTGTTTGTTGAGCAAATTTAATTAAAACTGTTAATAATAACTGTTAATAAATTTTTAATGCGGGTCACCAGTTTCTGGCCACCTAGTTGGCGGCTCAGTTTTAAAGCAATAAAAAAGCTTAAATGAAAATGAATTTTTAGTTTAAAATATTTATTTTTATTAGAAACGATTAGTTGCCACCATCATTTTAAAAGACAGAAGAAGTATTTATAGAAATAGCAAGTCGCGAGTTCACTCCTCGTGATCCTCGAATTCGTCTTCTTAAGTAGTCTGGTCAGCTAAGAATATATACATGAAGGCCATTTGTATATCAGCTGGCTTCATCGCGTGCAGTGAACCACATTAACCTGCGTCAGGCTGTGGTTTAACTGATAAGCATTTGGCACCACAGACTTTAACAGTTACTCGACGAAGCTGTTAGCTTATAGGTAGTGATTTAAGATGTTTCTTGGCGATGTTTATTTGGCGGTGTTTTATTTTCTGCCAAACTTCTTCTAATTGCTACCAGTAGTGTTTAGACAGGAAATGACTTTTGTAGAGGTAAGTGATGTGGCTTCTGCACATGTTTTGCTTGCCACGTGTGGCATCACTTGAAATTCAGTCTGGTTCTTTTCTGTCAGTTATGATGGAAGGTTGATAAATTATAAAGTTTAAAGCTTATAAATTGTTTTAAGCTATTTAGGAGAAAGGAGAACTGGTTAAGTTCTTGCAAATCTCATAACATGGCACCCAAACGTGAAGCGTAGATTAATTGCAAAAAGAAGTCATGGTTAGCCATTTATTTTCGTAACGGTTGATAGTTCGATCGTAGAGTATTGTTATTCGCTTAAGCTTAAATTTGCTATTGAATTCTATTTTATTGAACTGGAATCGTTAATTGAGAAATGAAAACATGTCCGAGCGTCTTTTACAAGAACAATTAATGCAATTTTTGCAGGAATTGGATAAAGAAATTCCTGATGAAGAAACTGTGAAGACGTAATTGCTACTTTAGAACGTTTATCTAATAAACTTAATATTTTTGATACTCAAATATTGAATGCCGAATATTCTTCAAGTGATCAGTTTGAAAGAGAATGGTCAAACGTTGAAGAATACAAAAAAAAAAAAATCTAGATATGATACGAGTGAACACGGAATTATTTTTTAATCGCCAAACGACACAGTCCATTGGAACTGTGCCGCCAAATTTGAACAAGCGAAAACTAAAATTATCTGAAATTGAGTTAAAACAATTCGGTAGTGACATTGAGGATTGGTTGCCGTTTTGGGGACATTTCGGTGAATTCATGAATAAGATAAAGAAATTCAAAATGAAGACAAAATGCATTATCTCGTGATTGACTATACCCGGTTCTAGACCACGGGACATTGTGAACAGCTTCCCTGCTACTGCCGAAAATTATAAAAGGCTAGAAAGCTTAAGAAATAGGTTTGGCAGGGAAGAATAGTTGGTGGAATTCTATATTTGGGAATTATTGGGTCTAATTATTAGAAATGTTACATATCAAAGGGGAAAAGGCAATATGTCCGAATTATATTGCAAATTGGAATCGTATTTACGTTTGTTGGAGTCAATAGGGATGACAGGCGAGAATGCAGCAATGCTGTTTCCGCTCGTTGAATCATGTAATCCTGAAGAAATATTAAAAGTTTGACTGAGAAATCATACCTCAATAATTCCAGGCGAAAATTCTCACTCTGAGAAATTGAAACAATGATTGTTGTTTTTAAGAAATGAAGTCGAAGGAGAGCAGAGAATTTCTTTGGCGAAATCCGGATATAAATTAAATGATTTTGGTGTAAAGAAAGAAGGTCAACTAGATAAAAGGTACTAGGGTGATCATTACGTGCCTACAGCGAATGATTTGTTCTCAAGCCATAGTAAAACCGTCAATTATAGTGAAAATGACTCTTGAATATTTTGTGAAAAACACCATGAGAGCCGCTTTGCTGCTTTGCTTTGCTTTGCAGCTCAGAAGATGACTTTAAGTCAAAAGAATGACGAAATTAAGAAAAAGAAGGGTTGTTTTTTCTGCCTTAAAATTGGACACAGGGCCAAACAATTCAAGCCAGATGTATGATGCTTGATTTGCTCGAAAAGGCATTGGGGTGTCATGTGTCCGAATTTACAAAACAAACAGAAGAGAAGGTAATTTTTCTAGACGACTATTCCTGTTGGAACAGTCGAAGATTTATGGATCAGTGGTCAGTTTACAGCCCGGATCATGGATCGAAGAACTAAAGAAGAAAATATCCATGCATCTGATATAGGAAGAGGGGATTTGAAGATAGGGAATTCCTTATTGGAGCTGACGTCGCAGGTGTATTGTTTACAGGTAAAGTTCAGATATTAGAAAATGGACTGACTGCTGTGGAATCACTACTCGGATGGACAATCATGGGAAAGATTAATGGTTATTCTTTTGAAAGGAATTTCTTGTCCATGTCGTCAATGATAACGTCCATGTTGACTCATAGTAATGACATAGAAAACTTGTGGAAGATAGAAGCGCTGGGAATTGTAGATGCTAAAGGAAATAAATCTGATTCAGAATTAAAAGAAGCAGTGTGGGATCACTTTTACAAGACACTGAAAAGGGTGGAATATCGATATGAGGTCAGTTTGCCTTGGATAAATGAGAAAGAAACTTTGGCAAGTAATAGATATTTTGTTGAAAAACGATTGATTTCCATGACAAAGAAGCTGATACTGAAAGATAAATTTGAAGCATATAATAAAGTGTTTGAAGAATGGTTCAAATCTGAAAGATTAGTAGAAGTACCAAAAGAGGAGAAACGAATTGACAATTATTATCTTCCATACAGGTCGATCTTCAAAGATAACTCTTGTCTTCTACTAGTCTTACAGCAGTAAGACTAGTATGTGATGTTTCATGCAAACAAAAGGACTACCTATCTTTCAACGACTGTCTAACAAAAGGGCAAAATTTAATTGAAAGGATTTTTGGATTGCTTCTTGATTTTAGACAAGGAGAGATAGGGATTATCGCAGATATTAGAAAAGCTTTCCTTCAAATATCTATTTAAAAAAGTGATCGTGATTACTTAAGATTACTGTGGTGGAAGAACTTAGAACAAAAAGAATTAAAAGAATTTCGTCATTGCAGAATAGTTTTCGAACTAAATTACAGTCTGTTTCTGTTAGCAGCTGTGATCAACACTCATTTAGACCAATGTGAACATTCTTTGAAGGAAGTGGCTACACAATTGAAAAATTCCTTAACTGTGTCACTTTAGTCAATTCGAAAGAAGAAGCAGATTATTTGATTGGAAAATCAACTCAATTAATGGCAAGCGCTAACTTTGACTTGAGAGGGTGGGAGCAAACAGAGATGAGCAGTATGGAAACTACAGTGGAGGAACAACTTATATTCACTATCTTTTATGTTTTCCACATTTCTCACAAGAACTTCACTCGCCACTGAGAACGTGATCGAGTATAGTCGTGTCCTTATAATTACTGATACATTCAAAACGCATTTATTTAATAGTTTCAAAGATGCAAGAATAACCAGGATTTTACACGAGATGTGTACATTTCTTTTGGATTACAATTCCGAAAAAACTAGACTTTTCTTTGTTTAGAATCGGTCAATAACCACAGCATATTTGTATGTGAACGTTTTCTCGATACATGCCGATAAAAACTGAGCACGGAATTTTCATGTTACTAGGTTATAATTCCAAGTACGGTGCGGATTCTGAGCCAAGGTGATTTTTACCAACAAATGGCAGCCGAAGCCATATTTTTAATGACAAGTGAACTGCTTATGGTTGCAATAATTGGGTGCAGTTTTATCTAAATAATTTTTGGTGCAGAATCCGTACCGTACTTGAAACTTTTTCAGGTTTCAATGATGAAAATTCACAGTTGATTGAAAAAGAACTTCAGGATTTCGGATAAAGCGGACTTTTTTTTTTTTTTAAATCATTTTTTACAATAATATATTCATTTCTAATCAGTGCAAATTCAGCTATTTTGCCATTACAAATTAAAAACCATCAAAGGTCTCACGATCGAGGCCCGGTGACCGCAGAAAGCCAACTACGCTTCATTGGTGACATCGGACAACTGTATCATGCTGCCATCTATCAGTTCCTTCTGAAAATACTACACGACCTTTTGGAGAAAAAGTGTAAATTTTCCAGCCAAACTTTGCTCGCCATTCCCGTTGCTTGCATATCGTGTAGTTGGACTTTTACTGTATTATTTTTTAAGTATCACAAAAATGATTAAGCAAGCATATGATTGCTAATATTGCTTCTTTAAGAAATATCGATGCGCAACTTTAATTATTTTTGCGCTTATGCGAAACCAATCTGTAAATTTTAATTGTCCGTTGAAATAAGTGATTTTTTTTAACGATATGTATGAGACTCTTTATTTTTATTGATTTTCAAAGACGTTGACAAGATACTGTTCTAGCTTAACGTGTCTCGACAAAGCAGTAAGATAATGAAGTTACTACTAATGTAGTTCATCATAAATAAATCAAAATTTTCAGTTTCCTGCAACAATATCACTTTTCAAAGGTTTTCTTGATGATGCAGCTGAAATAGCATTTTTGCCATGTCATACTTTAAATTCTTCATTTTAAGGCGAGTAAAGCGGACCAAGAGGATTGCGTAGCAAACCCGGAGGCTCGAGTTGTATACTTAAAATATATTGTAAATACTTCTAAGTTAAGTTTTTTATTTTTATTTGTATGCTTTTTCTAGAAAAGCACTAACTGTTTGCTAACCAAATAAATTGCGCCAACTTTCCTTATAGATTTTCCTTCTATATGTGTTTTTTAACAGAGGGAATTACTTATCGACACCATACGGAAACACCAAATCGTGTATGACCTAAACTGTTAATATAAAGTCAAAACTTAACACAGACAACTAAGGGCAATAGCACGAGTGGAAAATGTATTCTTGTTCATGAAAAAAATATCATACAAAAATTCATAATTACTATAAAATGAGTAGAAATCAATAGATTTAAAAAGAGATAAATGCCAAAGCTTCAAACAACAGTACAATCACAAAACTTATAATAGTTAACATTAAACAGATTATCTACCACACTAGTTAGTAGTAGTTATATACTTTTATCTGTAATAATAAAACAAGCTGTGTGTCTGTCTGTGGCTCTGTGGATCTATAGAAACCTACTTAAAATTGGAGTAGAGCTCTGAAATTTTCAAGATATGAAGTTTTGGTTTTCTAATTTTATGTACGTCAAACAGAATGTTAAAATTTTAATTAGTTCTTTTTTAATTAATTTTTTTAATTAATTTAATTTTTACAAAGTGACTTCAAATAGAGATATAGCTCTGAAATTTTCAACATAAGTAGTTTTAGCCTTTTAATTGGACTTTTGAAAAACAGAATATTAAAATTTTAATTAGTTATTTTTTAAAATATTTTCTTAATTAATTAAAAAAAAAATTACAAAATGACTTTTAATAGGGCTGCAGTTCTGAAATTTTCAACATAACTAATTTAGGCCTTCTAATTGGTCTTTTGAAAAACAGAATTTTAAATTTTTATTTAGTTCTTTTTTAAATAAATAATAAATATTTTACAAAACGATTTCTAATAGGGCTACAGCTCTGAAATTTTCAACATAAGTAGTTCTGGCCTTCTAATTGGACTTTTGAAAAACAGAATTTAAAATTTTTATTTGTTTTTTAAAGAATTTTTAATTAATGTTTTCATAAAAAGTGAATTCTAATAGGCCTAGAGCTCTGAAAGTTTCAATGTAAGTAGTTTTGACCTTCTAATTTTGCTTTTTACAAACATCACATGTTAAAATATTCTTAAAGGGGTGTTGTATCTTAGTTATTAACGGGGAATTTTTTTATTGTTTCTCGACAAGGGAGGGGCTTCTAATATTAAGTCTTTACGTAGCAATTAGTTTTTGATGTGTGAGGCGACCTTAAGCTTACGCAGCAATGAACCTTTCATCGAGCAAAGTGAGTTCATGTTTGCATAGCAATGAACCTTTCAACGAATTAAGTAAGCCTGTTCTTATGTCAATGACTTTTTCAGCGAGAGAAGCGAGATCAATTTTGCGTTGCGATGAACCTTCCTGCTAGCGAAGCGCCAAAATTTGGTGTCTATACACCATTGACGGATTTCCGCAACGCGAGGCCTCACTGCTGGCTTAAATATTGCACATAGTAAAATTTCGTTGCGAAACACGGGTATTTAGCTAGTTTATCATAAAATCTTGGACGGTCCCAGAAAAATTTCGTAAAACATCTCAAATCCATCTTTTCATGCTTTCAAGTTCCACTGGACAAATATCGATCGAATTAAAAAAAAAAAAAAAAAAAAAAAAAACTACACATGCACCGGGTTTATTTATACTAATGAAGTGAAAAATCGAAGTGATAATAATTTATTTTAATGAAGTAAAGGGTATCCAGCTAATTAAAATAATAATTCTTTTCATGTTCTTACGTTACGGATTAAACTTTTTCCGATACTGAAAATATTTTTGAATATAATTCCGTAATTATTTACATTATTTAATCTTAAAATGTTAAGTTAATATATTTCTCAAAACCTTATGTTTTCCAGATTGATGTTATTAAATTTTACCTGACTTATATTTTTGACTCCCAAAACTTAGTGTTCTTAAATAAATAAATCTCATAATTTGAACAATAAATATTTGGGTTTTTTTCATACTGCACAGATATCTATTTCTATAAAAATGAATTGTATATTTTTATAGGTGAGACAATTTTACAGGGAAATGTATCTTTATGAAAAGATGGAGCTTTATGAAACATGTAAATTTAATTTCGAGATAATTAAATGAGTACTTTAAAATGTAAATTGTGCATAAAATATTATCACCATCCTAAATCATGCAGAAACATACAAATATTGCATTGTTTTAGTTTTGTTAATGATTATGGACTAGTTATTACAAGATGAATACACCAAATAATTAATTTGCAGTTTAAATTAAAAAAATCTTTCTACAGTTATAATTTTTGTAGAATGGAAACATAAAATATTCCTACTTAAAACAATACTTCTACTAAAAATCAAACTAATTCATCAAAATATTTAAATATATATATATATATATATATATATATATATATATATATATATATATATATATATATATATATATATATATATATATATATATATGGGGGTTAGTGGTTCGGTTTTTTAAATGTCTAGGGGATTTATTTAGGGAAGCAAAAATGAAATAAAAGAGAAATAAACTTCCAAATCAGAAACGGAAAGTACAGTTAAATTTATTAGACGAAACATCACAATCACTTTTAAACAAAACAAAGGGGGGAGTACCCAAGTACTACTAGCCAAATGGCAGCACAAGTCGACGAAAACTAAGTGTTTAATTAGTACATTACCCAATTAGCGAAGTGAGTTGAGTGCACCCAAAATTGGCGGACAGAGTTCAGCGTGTTTGTTCCCGAATGGGATCCGGTGTGCTTCTTCTCGAATGACAGCCGGTGAGCTTCTGCTTAAAAAATAAAATCGCGGAGTACGAATACTTATTCGTAATAATAAAAAAAAAGAAACATCGTCTTGCAGTGCCATCCGTCTTTACATGAGGAAATTGAAATGTACGGTAAACAATTGATATGGGATAATAAAAAACCTACAGATTCGGCCGTCCTGTAGATCGATGACCTCATCGATGAAACACATGGAAATGGGCAAGACATGTGATAATACTTAAGTAAAAGAAAATATGAAACTAAGACAAAATGAAAACATTTCGTTGACGATCACAATGTTCATTTGTGATTGTTCGAAAACTTCAGGATCAAGTCTATTTGAAGATGGTAGGAACTACATCAATAGCTGGGTCCTGTGCTATGGCTGGAGTTGCATGGTAAATTGAAAATCAAACAATGACATATAAAATGAAGAATAATGACTTTGGGCAAAATACAATTATGGCAATGTTTGCATATTATTTTTGAAGAGTGTTTATGTTAAGTTAATTTATTTAGTAGTATAAAATTTCATTAGATCAGCGGATGTAGAAGTTATATTAGGCCCTTCCTGGTTACCTATTTTTTGTACGTCATACCTATCTTTGGGTTTAACTTTTGTAATTTTATTGGGTCCTAGGAATTTGGGTCTTAGTTTTAACCCAGAACCGAACTGCGTTCGCTGGATTGCCACCAAATCCCCTTCCCTATAGTTCGGAGCTTTCTTGCGTTTCTTGTTATAGGTCCGTTTGTTTTCGGCTTGAATCTTTTGGATGTTCCTCTTTGCTTCTTGTTGCAGTGAGTTCCTTTGCTCCTGAAGTTCATCTTCTATCTCTTCCATGAGTAGGTCTCGTATTTTCAAGTCGTCCTTATTCCTCATGGTAACACCTGTTAAGAGTTCAAAAGGTGTCCACTTGGTACTTCTATTAGTCGTGCTGTTGAGTATTTGTTGTAGTCGGTCGACATATTTGTACCATTTTGTCGAGTCGTCTAACGATAACTTGGTTAGGACAGGTATTAGAGTGCGATGGATCCTTTCTACTTGAACGTTTCCTCGAGGTACTCCGGTAGCAATTTGCAAGTGTTGAATTCCTTCTTCAGTGCAAAAATCAGTGAAGGCTTTCGAAGTAAATGCTGATCCTCGATCTGTGAGTATCCTTTTGGGATTTCCGAAAGTTTTTTGTTGTAACCTTAGTTTGTCTATTAAATCTTCCGCAGAAGTACACTTCACTGGATACAGCCATGTGAATTTGGTAAATGCGTCAACAACAGTCAATATGTGCTGATATTTTTTGTTAGTTGAGGGCATTGGACCAATGAAATCTACGTGATACGTACTTAAGGGAACGTCTTCTTTCGGGATTGGATTTAGAAATCCTTCTTTCTTTCCGCTCTTCTTGTTAGCTAAGATGCATGGGACGTAGTTGTTGATGACATTGCGGACTAAGGCGTTTAAATTTGGAATGAAGAATTCCTGTTTTATGACGTCTTCCGTCTTAGAGGTCGAAAAGTGTCCTTTCTCATGCGCGAGCTTGATTAATTCCGTCTGCATGTCCTTCGGTGCTACAATTAATTCGCGACCATTTACGAATTTGTAGAGGATTCCGTTTTTTTCACAAAATTCTGACGACCCGTTGTTGTTGAGGACTGCCTTCAAAGTACTGATGTTTTCATCTTCTGCTTGAGCTCTGCGCAATCTAGCTGTGATTGTATCGCTCTCAATTATAAAGACTGGATTTCTGCTCAGAGCGTCTACATGTTTCATCCTCTCTCCAGGTTGATGCTCGATCTGATAGTCAAATACTTCTAAGGATAATGCCCATCTAGCTATGCGAGTAACTAGATCTTTTTTATCCATAGTCTTCTGGAATGCCGAACAATCGGTGACTATTTTAAAATGGTTTCCCAGAAGATAGACGCGGAATTTCTTTAATGCGCTTACAATAGCTAGCACTTCAAGCTCGTAGCTGCTGTATTTCATTTCAGCTGGTGTTGTCTTCTTAGACATGTATTGGACTGTATGCATCTTTCCGTCGGTGGACTCTTGCAGTAGTACAGCTCCATAGCCGTGTAAACTGGCATCAGTGTGTAATTCTGTCCTTTGACCTTGCCGGAAGATACTTAAGACTGGACTTTCTGTAAGGAGTTTCTTGAGTTTTTCGAACGCTTCGACTTGAGGTAGATTGAACGCAAATGGAGTTTCTTTCTTAGTCAGGTCGCTTAGTGGCTTTGCTATTTTGGAGTATTCTGGTATGAACTTGCGGAAATAGCCGGTGAGTCCGAGAAAGCTTTGTACTTGCTTCACGGTTGTGGGTACGGGAAATTTCTTAACTGCTTGCGTTTTAGCCAACGATGGTCGTATTGTACCGTTTTCCACTATGTGTCCTAGAAATTCTATTTTCCGTTGCAGGAATTGACATTTCTTCCATTTTATCTCCAAGCCGTATTTTGATGCAACTTCTAGTACTGACTGTAAGTTTCTTAGACCTTCTTCTTCATCCTTTGAGGGAATTACCAAATCATCCATATAGATTATTACGATGCCTTTTCTCATTAGATCTCGGAAGATGTTGTACACGTACCTTTGAAACACACTGGGACTGGTACTTAAGCCAAAGGGTACTTTGTTGAACTCAAATTGTCCATCGGGGATGATGAAAGAGGTTAGCTTGCGGCTCTCTTCATCTACTTCAACATGAAAAAATCCATTCTTGAGGTCGAGTGTAGTGTATACTTGAGCATCTTGTAGCTTGTCTAGAACATCTTCTATCAGAGGTAATGGAAATCTATCCTTGACTAATTTTCTATTTAATTTCCTGTAATCCACACAGAGGCGGGTGGAACCGTCTTTTTTCTTCACTAGTACGATAGGACTGGCGTAGTCTGACGAGCTTGGTCTGATGATTCCTTGTTCTAGCCATTCGTCGATTTGCTGATTGACCTCTAACTTTTCTGAACTCGATAATCGTCTCGCAGGTTGGTAGACTGGAACGTCGTCTTTCAGGATGATTCGCATGGATACGTCTGTTGACAAAGTTTTGTCAGGCTTGTAAGTTGAGATAACTTCCTTCAATTCGTTCTGTATCCTGATGTCTCTTATGTGGGCCAACTCTATCTCTTCATTAGGACTTGTTTCGGAGATGTGCATGAACCAATCAGCGGGCTCATCTGTATGAAATTTCATACCATTCCTGGACGTTGTAAATGTAGCTTGATTCGTAACATCCATTCCGATAATTGCTGGGAAAGATAACTGTGATTGCGGCACTACATGCCATGTTAGAGAAAATTCTTCTCCGTCGGTGGTGAAACTCATTTCGAATGATCCTTTCGTTGTGACTTGGGAATTTCCTAAGCCTGAGAGCGTTCTTCTTTGTTTCGAAAGCTTGGATTCATCGATGATTTCTTTGGCTATGTCGTCTCGAACGAGACTGAGTGAACTGCCTGTGTCTACGAGTGCGGTGATGAGTTTGTTTCCCATAACGATTTCTTTAAATTTCAACTCTTCTGATGGGATGATTGTACATGTCGGTACAGAATTGCTCGGAGGATTGTTGGATTCTGCATCTTTTCGGCGCTTGTCGCAGTTAACGTAGAAGTGTCCTGGTTCTTTACAATAACTGCAGAGTGACTGTCTAGGCCTGACAGTGTCGGTATTTCGATTACTGTTGAAATGGTTCCTTTCTGACCGGTTTGGTCCATATCGGCGATTATCAGCTCTTCGGGGAGGGCTTCCACGATTATTCGATGATCCGGCCTCGTATCGGTGACTGTCGGTTCTTCGGGAAGGGTTCCCATAATTTGACGATTTAGTCCCATATTTTCCTTTGGGCAAGGAGTCGAACTGCTTTGACTTTAACGTTCTGCGGACATCTTCGTATTTTTCGAACTTTTGGGCCAGCTCTCTGGGCGAGTTGATGAGTGTCCATTCATCTAGAAAATGTTCTTTGAATTCGTAAGGAGCTCTTCTCTTGATCTGATCTGCTATGATGAGGTCACGAAGCTGGTCGTAAGTTTTCACTTCAAGACCTTCCACCCATCCATCGAAGTAAGTTTGCAATTCATGGAGAAAATCCAACCAAGTTCCTTCAGGAGATTTTTGGTGTGACACGAACATCTGGCGAAGTCTTTCTGGAGACAGTTTGAACCTTCGTAGCAGCAACTGCTTTACGTGATCATAGTCGTGAGACTTGTCGGGGGACTCCCGCGCAATTAAGTGTGCAACGTTGACTGGAAGTAGGCCTATGAGGTGCTGAACCCATTCTTCTTTAGGGATCGATGACAGCTCTGCATGCCTCTCGAACAGGATGAGGTTAAGATTAACATCTTCTTTCATATCGAACTTGTGGAAGGTATCACGTGAAGGTCTGCTTGGTACTTGGTTTGTTGTGACGTTTTTCGAAGATGAATCCTTCTGGTTTTGGATTCGTAATTTCTCGAGCTCGAACTCTGCTTCTCGTCACCGTTCCTCGATGGCCTCTTGACGTTTCCGTTCTTCGATGGCTTCTTGACGTTTCCGTTCTTCGATGGCTTCTAGACGTTTTCGTTCTTCGATGGCCTCTTGACGCTCTTGCTCTTGCAACCTTTCCTCGGTGATGCTCTCGAGAAGTACTTTTACTTCATCTTCGTCATACTTCTCATTTTCCAAGATTAAATCCTTGATGATCGGCTTGGTCATGGTAGCGGTTATCTTTATGCCTAATTCCGTGGCTAAGTTCGACAGATCCTCTTTTTTACTTTTTAGAAGAAAAGCCATGGTGATCTTTAAATTTGGTGGAAATCCAGTGAACTTTGTGATATTCGTAAAAATGAAATTAAAAGATAACGCCTAAAAGGAAAAAAGCTTGTAGATTTATGTTGTGTGCTTTTCCTCTTGTTTTTAAAAAAAAAAAATGGAGTATGCTACTAAGAACACTACGAAATTAACGAAGATACATTTTAAAAATGAAGAAATATATTTTGAAGAAGTTAATCAACTCTCGGTCAATCAGATAATTCACAAAAAAGTAAAAGATTACTACCGTAAGAAAAAGGTTTTAGAATTTCATGAACTTTTGTATGAGAACAAGTCGTCAGAAATTTTTTACTGAAAAGATTTTTTTTTTCACTTGGACAAGAACACGATAAACATACCAACTTATAATAATGTACTTACTTTGTATTGCATAATATTTTAAAACATAATACTGCATAAGTTATGCTTTGTATTGCATAGAAAATTAATTGCATAAGAAATTATAACAGCAGCATTTGGAAAAGTAAACTATGAAAAAGGATGCGAATAATATATTAAGTATTCAAAACAAAATATTACCCAAGGATACTTTATAAAAAGAACACTTTAACACGATAAGTTTACCTCACTTAAATCACCTAACTTCTCAAAATAACAGCTGCATTTGGAAAAGTAAACAATGAATTATTACGCAAAGTTATCCGTCAAAATAATGTATATTGAATAATATTCTTTGTATTAATTCAGACAAAAAGAATAAAAAGGAATATAAAAACAATTTAAATGTAAGCTATTCTTAGAACAATAATGAAAATATAAATAAAAGACTGCAACATCAAATCCTTCAAGGTATCACTTCCGGTTATAGATAAGACCTTTTTTTTTTTTTTATTCTTTCTCTTTATTTGTGTTGCGAAGAGTTTACCCAAGCAAGAGGTTTTTAAAAAAAAGTAAATAAAAAAAACTAGTATGCAATTCTTAGAAAAAGAAAGTATCAATGATTCAGAACTTATCTGAAGGAATAAACTGCTGGCTTTGAAGACGTCGATTGTCACTGCTTAGAACACGAAATTAATGTAGTAGATGGTTTCGGAACACAGAGTACTAATCTTGGCAAATTATCCGGTAAGGGCCTCGGATAAAATTTCAGCAATTCGGGATTGAAGATTCGGAAATTTTAGACGAACACTGATGAAGATAAACACTGATGAGACGTTGAGACACCAGTTGGAAATGGCACGCTGCTTGTTGAAGATTCGTTGGCGAAGAATTTCGTTTGAAGCTGGATGCTTTCTGGCTAAGAACGATGACTGGAACTTTGAGAATTTCTTTACGACGGGTTCAAATTAATTTAATTGTAAATTTCATCTTCGAGGGGTTCGAAGAAATAAGGATGATTTTCGATTAAAACGGGTGCACTCATGAAAAATATTATTGAACTCATGTTACCAAAACGAAACAGGTTACTAGGCATACACTTGTTATTATACCAAATAATTTTGAAAACGAACAAAAAAAAATGAATCGCTACAGGGACGTGGTTTATTCAAAAACCAAAAATTACTCGAAATTAAAAAAATTTAGAAGCAATTCCCCTTTAAAAATTCCTTTTCGCTAATCCAGGCCGAGGACCCCAAAAATATGTGGGGGTTAGTGGTTCGGTTTTTTAAATGTCTAGGGGATTTATTTAGGGAAGCAAAAATGAAACAAAAGAGAAATAAACTTCCAAATCAGAAACGGAAAGTACAGTTAAATTTATTAGACGAAACATCAAAATCACTTTTAAACAAAACAAAGCGGGGAAAAGTATTAAGTACTACTAGACAAATGGCAGCACAAGTCGACGAAAACTAAGTGTTTAATTAGTACATTACCCAATTAGCGAAGTGAGTTGAGTGCACCCAAAATTGGCGGACAGAGTTCAGCGTGTTTGTTCCCGAATGGGATCCGGTGTGCTTCTTCTCGATTGAGAGCCGGTGAGCTTCTGCTTAAAAAATAAAATCGCGGAGTACGAATACTTATTCGTAATAATAAAAAAAAAGAAACATCGTCTTGCAGTGCCATCTGTCTTTACAAGAGGAAATTGAAATGTACGGTAAACAATTGATATGGGATAATAAAAATCCTACATATATATATATATATATTGTTATGAATTTTTCCACAGAGGCAATGAAGGCACAGTTTTCACGGTATAAAAATATTTATTCTTTCTTCAACAGCTCACAAAATTTATTCACATGCAACAGCTTAATTACTCTCAAGCTTCAACACAAGATTCAGCAAAATCAACTTCGAATACAGCTATTATACAAGCTCCCTCCAATAGGTAAACAAAGCGATCAGCTTTCAACGAAGTTCAAAGTCAATCTGAAAACTTTCCCGAACTACGGTCATTAAATACTTGGCGCGAGAGAATATTCCCATAATTTCCAGCCAATTCGTCGGAAAAGAAACGTCTCGAATTTTCTCGATTTCTTGAGGTGTTGCCACCTTTTTCTAACCTGTATAATCGCTGTTAAAAAAATAAAATAAGATAAACATAAATTACAATAGAATTTTAAATGAATACGTCACTATTTACACTATATACAGACAATTTGTGCAACATTTCCCCCTTCTTAAAGACTGCACGTCCCGGGCAGTGAAGTCCTTAAGAGGAAAGGCCATTCAATCACTTCTTCCATAATATTGGGCTAGTCTATTGTAGTGTAACAACTCTAGGTTTACAGGAGGGTGTCCGTTGAATCCTTACCACGACGTCGTTGATCTTCCTAAGGACC
This sequence comes from Linyphia triangularis, assembly GCA_963978545.1. Classification (NCBI taxonomy): domain Eukaryota; kingdom Metazoa; phylum Arthropoda; class Arachnida; order Araneae; family Linyphiidae; genus Linyphia; species Linyphia triangularis. The sequence goes on along the minus strand of OZ021722.1, from coordinate 83,484,861 downwards.
ACATACGGCCCTTCCCAGTTCGTCTGGAGCTTAGGGGAGAGTCCTTTCCGACGTTTAGGATTCCATAACCACACCTTGTCACCTTCCTGGAATGAACGTTCCGTGGCCTTGGCATCATAGCAGACCTTCATGCACTCAGTCATGATGTTGATTCTTTCTCTGGCGAACCGATGTACGGCTTCCAAACGTGCCTGGAGATCATCTAGATACTGGACAGGCGAGAAAGGGGTGTCCGGTGATCGCCCAAAGAGGAGGTCGCACGGTAGCCTAAGGTCACTTCCAAAAATCATTTGAGATGGTATATAGCCGGTGGTGTCGTGAATAGCACTTCTGTAGGCCAAAAGGAATAGTGGAAGTTTCTGATCCCAATCTTGCTGGTTCTTGGAAACAAACAAGGAGAGATGATTCAGAATTGTTCTATTAAAGCTTTCGACCATTCCATCGGATTGTGGGTGCAGAGGAGTTGTACGAGTCTTTTCCATGTCGAGCAAGTCACACAGCCCAGTGAAGACAGCAGAGTTAAAGTTCGTCCCCTGGTCGGAATAAATCAGCAGGGGTACACCAAATTGGGAGATCCAGTTCTGTACGAGAACTTCTGCTACGGTTGTGGCTTCCTGGTCCGGGATCGCGTATGCTTATGGCCACTTGCTAAAATAGTCCATGACAACTAGGATGTATTTGTTGCCATTAGTTGTGTGCCTAAAATGTCCAAAGCAATTCTTTCGTATGGTGCTCCTACGTTGTAACGTTGCAACTTTCCACGAGTTCGGGTCTTCAGTCCCTTCCGCGAATTGCATGCATCACAGGACTTGCACCACTTCTACACGTCGGACTTTGCTTTGTCCCAGAAGAATCTTTCCCTGACTTTCTGAAGAGTGTTCGCGATACCAAAATGTCCTCCAGTAGAACTGCTGTGAAGTTCTTCTAGAACGTTGGTAGGGAGGAGTTGGTTGCAGAGGAGTTGTACGAGTCTTTTCCATGTCGAGCAAGTCACACAGCCCAGTGAAGACAGCAGAGTTAAAGTTCGTCCCCTGGTCGGAATGTATCAGCAGGGGTACGCCAAATCGGGAGATCCAGTTCTGTACGAGAACTTCTGCCACGGTTGTGGCTTCCTGGTCCGGGATCGCGTATGCTTCTGGCCACTTGCTAAAGTAGTCCATGTCAACTAGGATGTATTTGTTGCCATTAGTTGTGTGCCTAAAATGTCCAAAGCAATTCTTTCGAATGGTGCTCCTACGTTGTAACGTTGCAACTTTCCACGAGTTCGGGTCTTCAGCCCCTTCCGCGAATTGCATGCATCACAGGACTTGCACCACTTCTCCACGTCGGACTTTGCTTTGTCCCAGAAGAATCTTTCCCTGACTTTCTGAAGAGTGTTCGTGATACCAAAATGTCCTCCAGTAGAACTGCTGTGAAGTTCTTCTAGAACGTTGGTAACTCTAGAACTTGGAAGGATTAATTGCCACCGGAAGCTTTTGCCATCATCGGACTCCCATCGACGGTAGAGTACTCCATTTTTTAAATGCAAAGAGTCCCACATAGCCCAATATCTCTTCATTGTTGGGCTATAGCGTGCAATTTCCTGCCAACTGGGTTTTCCGGTAGCTGCTTCCATGAATTCAATTAGAGGTTTCAAGTCCTGATCTTCGACCTGACTTTTTCGGACATTCTGATCACTCCAAGGATCCACGTCTGAAGTAGTTGATTTGGAAGTTATTTTACGAACGGCAGATGCGGTTGTCCCAAACTTAGACTCCGCATTGGAACAAAATCGGCAATTCTCCGGATATGGTCTTCTGGAAAGAGCATCTGCATTCCCATGGGACGTTCCTTTTCTGTGACGGATATCCATGTCGTATTCCTGTAGGCGCTGAATCCACCTCGCTATTTGTCCCTCTGTATTCTTGAAATTCAGCAACCAAGTCAGAGACGCATGATCAGTTCTTAAAAGGAATTTTCGGCCGTACAAGTAATGATGAAAGTGCTCAACGGCCTTTACTATTGCCAGTAACTCCTTTCTTGTGACGCAGTAGTTTCGCTCGGATTTTGACAGGCTCTTACTAAAATAAGCGATGACTTTCTCCTGACCTTCAATTTTCTGGGAAAGAACGGCGCCCACTCCCTCATTGCTGGCATCTGTATCCAGAATAAAGTCCTTGTTAACATCATGAAAAGCCAAAACAGGCGCGGATGTTAAAGCGTTCTTCAGTTGATTAAAGGAGTCGTCACAGTCGGCAGTCCACAGGAACTTCTGCTTGCTCTCTGTTAGTCGATGCAAAGGTCTGGCAATCTTGGAGAATCCCTTCACAAATCTACGGTAATACGTGCACAGGCCTAGGAAGCTTCGCAATTGATGAACGTCTTGCGGTCGAGACCAAATTTGCACAGCATGGATCTTGGCTGGATCTGTGCTCACTCCATCGGATGAGATGATGTGTCCGAGATAACTGACTTTCCGCCTAAAGAGCTTACATTTTGATGGGCTAAGTTTCAAGTGGGCTTCCCTAAGCTTCAAGAACACGTTCTTTACATTTTGCAAGTGCTGATCAAAACTCCGCCCGGTGATAATGATATCTTCCAAATATACCAGACAGGTCTCGTAGGAAAGTCCTCTAAGCACAGTCTCCATTAGTCGCTCGAACGTAGCCGGTGCATTACACAAGCCAAACGGCATAACTTGAAACTGCCATAATCCTTGTCCGGTAGTGAAGGCCGTCTTCTCACGATCGTCGGGATGTATCTCCACTTGCCAGTATCCACTCTTCAAATCCAAAGTCGAAAACCACTGGTTCCCCGATAGAGTGTCCAAAGTGTCATCAATTCTTGAAAGAGGGTAACTGTCCTTTTTCGTAATTTCATTCAGCTTCCGGTAATCCACACAAAATCTAGTGGAACCATCCTTCTTTCGAACGAGTACGATTGGAGAGGCCCATGGACTTGAGGAAGGTTCAATAACTCTATTTTCTTCCATTTCTTGTAACAATTTCCCGACCTCCTCTTGTTTTGCGAAAGGAAGTCTTCGAGGATGTTGTTTAATAGGTAAATGGGTCCCACTATCGATTCGATGTTGTGTAAGCTTCGTTCTTCCTACATCTTTCGATGACACGGAGAAAACGTCCTGAAATTCTTTTATAAGGTTTCCGACAATCTTCTTTTGACTTCTTTCTAACCGAGCATCCTCGAGAAGCTGGTTCACTAAATCCGCGGAGGGTGAGGTCGAAAACTCCTTCGATCCCCGTTCGATGCTTGTAACAGGTGTGCAGGTGGCAATTTCTTCTCCTTTCTTGATAACTTTGGTAGCATCACCGATGTTAGCCATTCTCACATGCACCACCTCCTGAGAGAGATCCACAAGCGTCGCTCCTACTAGCACTCCTTTCGGGACGCTATTCGATGATGGGAAGTCCGTTACTCCAAATCGGAAGGTCCTCGGGAGCTCTGCTGAACCCTTTACAACCAAATCTGTCATGGAGGGGATGGCGATGTATTCAAGAGCTACTATTCGATATACACACGGCTCTTCCGAGTCCAAACCGAACAATGGAACTTCTTCTTTCCCTGTTTGAAGCTCGCCTTTCTCGAAATTCAAAGTAATTCAATTTTTCTTTAAAAAGTCCAATCCAAGAATACATGGGTCAATAATTTCAGCGACGTAAACGGTGTGAGTGTAAGCGTGAAATCCAAAAGAGATGTTGACATTTAATTTCCCATGCACAGGAATTTTGTCACCAGTCACAGTTTGTAGTGAAACTGAAGGTGCCGTGTAAAGAGTTTGGCTGCCCAGGCGCCGGGCTACATCCGTCCGTAAGATGGTTACATTTGCCCCTGAGTCAACTATTAGACGACAGGGAGTTCCATTGATCTTGCCCTCCACGAATAACCCATGGTTTCCTCCTTGAAGGGATGAGATGTGATAGAGGCTGAGTGGGGCACCACCTGCTCTACACGGCGACTTCCGCCTCGCGAGATAGCCGCTCTTTAGTTTAACTGCTGAGGCTCGGACGAGGGTCTGTCCCCTCTCCTGTCCAATTCAGGGCAATCACGTCTGAATGCCAATGTTCCACGTACGAAACGCCGATCTTTTCTAGAAGCTTGCTGTGCGGCTTCTACTCTCATGGCATAGACGATGGTTGACTTCAGATCTTTGCTGTCTGACATCCTGGTAGTTTGCTGTATGTCGGGATCTTTGATGGCATCCACGAAATATTGAAGAGACAGATTATCTCGTACGTCCGAGGGACAGTCTGGGAAGGCGAGGAGCGACAGTCTTTCTACATCCGATGCCAATTATTGAAGAGTTTCATTGACCTTCTGCTGTCTCACTTTCAATTGTAGTCTGTTGTAATCCTTTAGATGCTGCTCCCCAAACCTTAACTCCAACGCACTTGCCAGCGCCACGAATTCTCCCCACTTCTCTTCAGGTAGTGTCTGTAAAATGTCAGCAGCTTCATCTCGAAGAGATGCTGCGAGATGGAATGCTTTCGAAATATCGTCCCAACCATTCGCAGAAGCAATCATTTCAAACTGCGTTTGATAAACGCGCCAAGACGACCTACCATCAAAAGTGGCTACTTTGATGTTGGAACGTGGCGTAATGAAGGGAGTGGAAATATTATCCCATTTAGGCGTTGCAACGGTCATAGCTTCCCCCGTTTCAATTTTCCGTAGCCTTTCTTCAACAGCGTCATGAAACTTTTCCTGCTCTTCTTTCATGGTGGAAACCTTTTCTAACAAGCAGTCAACTTTCCCATTTACAGCCTCAAAACTCTCTCTGATTTCTTTTCTTACTTCACTCAGAACCTCTTCTTTTACCGATTGTAGAACACTTGTAGTAGTCTCTATTATCGTAGATTCCACCATTGTAGCTAGTTCGGATTGCATTTCTTCTTTAATCCCAATTATAGCAGCTGATGTGGATTCTTGGCTGGCGGCGATTGCGGCGGCGAGTTCAGCGTTAGTCGTTTCTTGGCGGGCTTGACCAGCGGCGATTGTAGCGGCGGTTGATTCTTGGCCGGTGGCGATTGCAGAGGCGAGTTTGGCGGCAGTGGATTCTTGTTGGGCCTTCATTCCAGCAATCATTTCCATCAGTTGCTTCGTTTGGTCTTCCATCATTCCTCTAGTAATAGGCATTCGAAATTATGAGATCCCACTTCTGACACCACTGTTATGAATTTTTCCACAGAGGCAATGAAGGCACAGTTTTCACGGTATAAAAATATTTATTCTTTCTTCAAGAGTTCACAAAATTTATTCACAGGCAACAGCTTAATTACTCTCAAGCTTCAACACAAGCTTCAGCAAAAACAACTTCGAATACAGGGATTATACAAGCTCACTCCAATAGGTAAACAAAACGATCAGCTTTCAACGAAGTCCGATGTCAATCTGAAAGCTTTCCCGAACTACGGTCATTAAATACTTGGCGCGAGAGAATATTCCCGAAATTTCCAGCCAATTCGTCGGAAAAGAAACGTCTCGAATTTTCTCGATTGCTTTAGGTGCTGCCACCTTTTTCTAACCTGTATAATCGCTATTAAAAAAATAAAATAAGATAAACATAAATTACAATAGAATTTTAAATTAATAAGTCACTATTTACACTATATACAGACAATTTGTGCAACAATATATATATATATATATATTTAAATGTCAAACAATAATATATTAAACAGAGGTGTGGAACATCGCACAACTTTCAATAACTTCATAATATTGGTCATTGCAACAAAATTTATAGTGTTATTTAACGTTTTCATATTTTCACTCATTTAAATAAAAAGGACGAATTTGATGATATTTTTATCTATAATTTTTACATGGTGCAAAAAAAAAAAAAAAAATATATATATATAACATTGACGCCAAAACAGAGAAATTGGCGATGTTATATCAATATACACTACACTGTCCTTTCGAGTGCGTGAAACGGAAAAATACAATCCTTGATGGGCGATGTTCATTGGCAGAGAGCTCTGTGTTATAGGCAAAAATTTTTCAACTGTTTACGCTTTTATTGCATTCCTACGTGAATTTCGGAGGTAGGGACTATTGGAACACCTTAAGAGATTTTATTTAAAATCGTTAGAGCCGTAAACATGATTTTTACCTTATGCGCATGCGTGATTTTGACGAAAAACTTAATGCATGGTTATTACTTACCCGTTAGGGTGGGCCGAAAAAACTTTTTTTCGAAATTGGTTTGGTATAGCATGGAATAGTTGCCTTAATTTATCAATTGGAACACACACAAAATTTCGTTCATTTTGCTCAATATTTAGCCGCGCCCCTCTTACTTTGAACAAAAATGTGCCTAAATGTCGCAAAATCGTAACAGATTCGACGTTGGGGGGGGGATAAATATTTTTTTTTTTTTTTTTTCGAAATCAGTCTTGGAATAGCGTGACAAAGTTACCTAATGGGTCAGTTAAAACGCACTCTAAAAATTTCGTCAATTTTGTTCAATTTCCAGCCGCGCCCCTCTGGCATTGAACATGGCCAAAAACACACAAAAAATGAACTTTTAAGCCATTTTTAAATTTTTTGAAATTATTTTTTTAAAATGGCATTGACATAGCATGGAATAGTTGCCTAAAGTTTCAGTTAGAACACACCCAAAATTTGGTCCGTTTTGCTTAATATTTAGCCGCGCCCCTCCTGTTATAGGCAAAAAAGTGTCTAAATGTCACAAAATCGTAAGACAGGATGTTAAGGGGGGGGGGGGGGGACCAATTTTTTTTTTTTTTTTTTTTTTTTTAAATTGGTCTTGACATAGCATGGAAAAGTTGCCTAATGGGTCGGTTGAAACACTCACAAAATTTCGTTAATTTTGTTGAATATCTAGCCGTGTCCCTCTGGCATCAAAAATGTTCATAACATTAAAAATGTTCATAACATTAAAAATAGGCACTTTTAAGCATTTTTTGAGCGATTACTTAAATTTTTTTAAAAACTAGCATTTGTATAGCATAGAATGGTTGCATAATGGGTCAGTTAGAACACACAAGAAGTTTCATACACTTTGATCGGAATCTAATGGCGCCAATAGATTCCAATTCTTCATCTTTTGTGCACTTTCTAAGCGGTGGTAGTGTTATGGTGTATTCTGACCAGTTGGTGAGATCAATGTAATCAACGGCATTAAATTTGAGTTCAGGAGGTTTGAAAAATAGTATGTCTTCAGATTTCTTAGTACTGATGTTCAGGATTCACCTCACTGCTAATTCCCAGATATGATATTGAGAATCCGTTAGCATTGCCACTAGCATATTTTCCGGATGGGCAAAATATGCATTGTTTGAAATTATTCTTGTCTCTAATTTTCTTGACATGGTTAGAGAAATTTCTTGAAAGAGAAATCATCCTCCAGACATGTCTATCCCCACCGTGAAGAGTGGTTTTATTTTTATCTTGAACCACATTGGTACATAAACCAGAATCACAAACTTTACGATTATATACGAAGCTCATCGGTTTGATTTTCGGTGTATATTATACGTAGATACGCTTTTTCATAACCTACCAAACTTAAACTTTAATGCTGTTGATTACATTGATCCCATCAACTGGTTAAAGTACACCATAACAGAACCACCGCTTACTGTCATGATGTAATCTGACATTTCCTACGATTTGCATGGGGGGTTAAACAACAGCAACTATTACACATCCCCCCAAGTAAAGCTGTGTTAGTCAACCAATTAAAAGATGTGACGGGGGTCAGAAAAGTCTGGAGAAAGTTGAGATCGAGGGAAACGAGGAGACGTTTTTCCTGTGTGTAGGAGTGAAGACGGTGGTTTTTTGGAGTGGACGAGAATTTGGAAGAGCGAGAGATGACCCGCGGCCGATGGCTTGCCCCTGAAATTCCATGTGAGTTGATTACCTTTCTTCCTCTATCCTCGGCCTGCTTCGATTTAAGTAACTATAACAATGCCTGAATTTAATTGCATATTTTAGTATTTATTGAATATTTACCTATTTGGAGAATTTTTACCTATTATTTCATTTTAATTTTAATACTTGGATGCATGACAGTAAACTTGTGTTACTGTCATTTGAGGAATTTAATCTGTGCGTTTATAGTGTTTATTGAATAAACTAGTAGATTGATTATGCCGGCCTGGTTATTTTGGTTTGAATTTTAAAATTATGAAGTATTTTAACTTTGGTTTATCTGATGTTGTTAATATTACTCTAACATCTTACGGTCCAACGCCTTTTACCAAATCACACTAAAGATCACGACACTTACAATGTATAGAGGATAAAGAATTGGTAGATATGTGGCAAGAACAGGTTCCTATAAACCATTTGAGAAGTTTTCATGTCACACGCAAGCAGTCGAGAGATGTGTTAAACTCATATCTAAAGCTTTAACGAAAGTTTGTGGTGATGCTGCAAAAAACAGTTTTATACTGGCTAATTTTCAAGCAAGAAGAGAACTTCAAACATTTGATAATAAGGGACAGTACTATTCTGAAAATAACACTTTATAATCATTTTTAAGTCTACTGTTTTTTACTTTATTATATTTGAATTTCTCGATTTCTAAATATAAATAAGTATTATACTAGTAAATGTACTTCTAATTTTTAATATTCATATTATTTATTTTTGTGATTTTGAAATGCCAGGAGTATTTAGATATTGCGCAACATTGACGACACTTTTATGTGGTTTCTAAGTGACCCATTCAAAGTACGCTGCTTTTCATCCTTATTTTTAAACTTCTACTCAAAGGGGCGTCCCTAGATTCCGATCAAAATGGATGAAACTTTTTGTGCATTCTAACTGACCCATTATGTAACCATACCGTGCTATACAAATGCTGGTTTTTTAAAAAAATTAAGTAATCGTTCAAAAATTGGCTTAAAAGTGCATTTTTTTTATGTTATGAAAATTTTAGATGCCAGAGGGACGCGGCTAGCTATTGAACAAAACTGACGAAATTTCGTGAGTGTTTTAACCGACCCGTTAGACAACTTTTCTATGCTATGACAAAATCGATTAAAATTTTTTTTTTTCCACCCTGACTTCCAATCATTTTGCGACATTTAGACACTTTTTTGCTTCTACCACCCACCAAATATTGAGCAAAACGGAGCACATTTTTTGTGTGTTCTAATTGACACATTAGGAAACTATTCTATGCTATGTCAATGTGATTTTTTAAAAATTTCAAAAAAATGGCTTAAAAGTGAATTTTGTGGGTGATTTTGGACATGTTCAATGTCATAGGGGCGGTCTAGAAATTGAACAAAACTGACGAAATTATTTGTGCATTTTAACTGGCCTATTAGGTAATTTTTTCACGCTATTTTAAGACAGATTTCGAAAAAACATTTTGTTATTTCCCCTAACGTCGAATCTGTTATGATTTCGCGATATTTAGGCACATTTCTGTTCAAAACAAAAGGGGAGCAATTAAATATTGAGCAAAATGGACGTAATTTTGTGTGTGATCTAACTGACACATTAAGCAACTATTCCATGCTATGCCAATGTCATTTTTAAAAATAATTTCTAAAAATTGAAAAAAAAAAATGGCTTAAAAGTGCATTTTTTGAGTTTTTGGACATTTTCAATGCCAGAGGGGCGCGGCTAGAAATTGAACGAATTTGACGAAATTTTTTGTGCATTTTAACTGACCCATTAGGTAACTTTTTCACTCTATTCCAAGACCGATTTCAAAAAAACATTTCTTTTATCCCCATTAACGTCGAATCTGTTAAGATTTTGCGACATTTACGCACATTTTTGTACAAAGCAAAAGGGGCGTGGCTAAATATTGAGTAAAATTGACGAAATTTTGTGTGTGTTTAAACTGATACATTAGTCAACTATTCCATGCAATACCAAAGCCAGTTTTTAAAAAAAATTCCAAAATTTCCCAAAAAATGGCTTAGATGTGCATTTTTTTTTGTTACTTTTTACATTTTCAGTGCCAGAGGGGCGCGGCTAGATATTGAGTAAAATTGACGAAATTTTGTGTATGTTCTAATTGACCCATTAGGCAACTTTTTCGCACTATTCCTAAAACGATTTCGAAAAAAAAAAAAAAAAAGGATTTTTTTCCCCCCCATTTTCGGCCCACCCTATTACCCGTACACAAAATTCGAACATGGTAAGTCAATTTGTTCGGGAGCCATGCGCCAACCAAATGGTATAGTGGTTAGCGTGCCAGCTTCTAGACCGCGAGGTTGCGGGCTCGAGTCCCGTGTTAGGCATGGGTGTTTGTAGAAGTATGTTGGCTTGTCTAATGACGAATGTTTCGGCGCATTATAGCCCTCGTGTTGCTGACGGCGCCAGATAATCTGAAAACAACCAACCAATCGGGAGCCATGCTGATTACGTACACACAGACATACGTATTTTTTAGACCACTTTTTAAATATGAAAAAAAAAAAAAAAAAAAAAAAAATTGAATATTTTTTTATTGAATTTTGTATCTTCATTACTCTATGTAAACATATGGACATGGTCGTTGCTAAGAATTTCAATTGGGGGGGGGGGGGAGGCGTTAGAGATTCTCTTGCCTACTGAAATCAAGGCAATTCCGGTCTAAAAGAAGAAAATATCAATAAAAGTGTTTACAAATCGTTAATTAATGTATAATTAATTCTTAATTAATACTTACTTAATTATTAATGCATAATTAATTTATGTTTCATGTATAATTAATTGTTACTGCTTTTTTTATTTTAATATTAATTACTTAAGGCATTGTGAGATTAATTTTAATTAATGTTTGTTAATGTTGTTAAATTACCGTCTAAACAGTTTTTAATTCATGTTTTTATGCAACTAATATCACATTTTAATTAAATCACCGTCATATTTCAGTCCAGGTTCAGTGCAAATTTAGTTAAAAATCCATTTAATTTCAATTAATTTTCATTTCTATTTAATAAATTTCTCCCAATCCCTCGCAAAAATGGGGATAGTTTTTGGAAGATGCATTATTAGGGGACATTTATCACTTGCAGATAGAATGCTTTCCCTCAATTTTAAACCAATTCATTAAACTGAGCAGTTCAAAGCCTTCTTTTTACTACAATTTTTAAAAAATTTCAAATTGCAGTTTTGAAGAAATTAATTAAGCGTGTAAAAGTGGATAGAAATTACATTTCAATGCGGAATTGAATAAATACAAAATAACTGATTAGATCAGCGAAATTTATAATTGTATAAAAGTTGATGACACAAATTCTTTAAAAATTCTTCCTCGGGAAAATTCTGGTGAATAATTGCTATTACAAAAAATAATCCATGTGAAGCAGAGGGAATTTTATAATAGAGACTATATTATAGACAAAGGTCTAGTCAGGAATTTATTTTGGGAAGGGATATGAATTAAAATTTTTATGATTGTATACTTTTTTATTTTTAAATTTATTCAATGATAAAAATCAGTTTTAATTATATACGCATATTTTTCTGAAGTCCTTCAAAACAAGAATAAGTTATGAATTATGGATATGTTTACCAAGTATTTATTACTTAGCAAATTGGGATCCATCTCTTAGCTACTTTACGCTTAAATACTATTTAAATTAAAAACAATGGCGATTTTTTCTACATCTTCACTATAAGACCCTGCTGTCACAATACTGTTAACTGATGGTCCATTCAAAACAAAATAGGTTTTGCTTGCATTTGAAACCAATAACGGAAACCAACAGAGACAAAAAGGATTCTTCCTTTGAATGAGAGTTTATAGTCTGGGCACTAATGTCGAAAAAAGTGGATTCGCTTCGTATGAATGCGTAGAAAATGAAATTCGATGGTGGGTATCTGGCATCCTGGTATGAGCGGTGCTGCAGTCGCAAATCCAAAATGGCAGTCTCCTTAACACATAACGTACGTTTTGGCCGAATAAGGGCTTCCCAGCTCATTTTATCAACTTGTTGATTTTTAGAAAACTTGTAGGAAATAAAATGTCCTTTCCATTGATGTATAACACATGTATGTTTGGTTAAATTACAAAATTCAAAATGACCGCCGCTTCCCTATCTTAAGTACGTTTTTCAGGTAGGTTGGTTTGTGCGTTCAATGGCATATACTTGTGGACAATAATGTTTAATCAGGCCGAGACCTGCAACTTAAAGTGGTTTCTGAACAACAACGAACATGCATGCCTAACTTGAGATTGGAACCCTGCACCCTTAGCATGCGGAGCCCGAGAGCTAACTACACAGCCATCAGGGCAGTTAGAAATGCAGGCTGGGATTTGCACTTGGCAGCCACATATGATTTCATAAAGTATTTCTGGTTACGCATGTAATTAATTGTACTACGCAATCCTTTTGCACAGCTCCATCCCTCTAACCCTTTTCCCTTCATTATGTATTCATTCTGATTGGATCCCGCCACTTGAGCGGTTATGTAAAAAGAGAGGTCTCTCTGAGGAACTTTGGAAAGCCCCCCTACAACTACAGTCCACGAACAAAGGTTGTTTGTTAACAATAAGAACTTGCCAGACCATTTGTGGCCAAAATACACACACGGAGCTATCGGACGGTACAATTTCTTTGCCTTTGATCGACTAAACTATGTAAGAATTATTCCACTGTACTTCATGGATATGTAAAGATTTAATAACAAGCATACAACTATATGGCAAGGAAAGTGGGTAATTAATAAAACCAAAATACCGTTCTGCGCTTTAGGAGCCGATGAAGCTCTGGAGCATCAGAACAGAAGACTTAAAATCCAAGGTGGACTTACAGGCATCACTCTAAACGAGAACGCTCGGAGAATATTCCTTCTGGCAGAAGGAGGTCACAATAATCGCTGCAGCAACCAGAACACTGATTAAAAATGCCACCCTCAATGCAAAGTGTCACCATGAACATTGTCTATCGGTTCACAAGAGTCAGGATCAAAACGATGAAAAGTTGATAGAGGGTTTTAAATCGACATCCAACCCTTTTAAATGCAACACAAAACATCTTATACACCTGGTGACTAAGCAGGTTCTTCCCGATGACGCTCAAAAGGATATGTGTACAGTTGCTGACACTTATGAGATCTTTCCAAATTCACTGAGGAACTCATTAAAATGATCAAGTTGTAACGTTGAAGGAAAAATTGTTTTTTTTTTCAATATTTTCTATCAATTTATATATATTTTCTTGACTGGTGATTGCAGCAAGAAGTCAATGTGATATAGATTTGAAGGCAACTTTTTGTCGTTATGAATTCTCATTATTGCCACTTGCTTTGTTTTCCTTGTATGGATGTATGCATTACTGATCATAAAAAAGCAAGCTTATGAGTATCCTGGAGGAGCTTTCTCAAAATCTATACCCTTCATCTAATGAGAAAAACGAATTCTTACACAATTCTTTTCCAGTAAATGAAGCGTCTCAAACTGTTTCAGTAGTTGATAGAATGACAGAGCTGCATTCCATTGATAAACCTAAGACTTGCAAGACTTGTGAAGAATTTGCAGATCACTTTGTCAGGCAGATGTCAAAGAAGTTTGGTATGTACAAAGAGGTTCACATAATATTTGACACCTACAAACAGAATTCGCTGAAGACATTCACACGGGTGAAACGTCAGGGTAAATCGGTCCCTATCCAATACAAAGTGCACCCATCAACAAACATCCTTAAACTAACCCTGCACCTGTTACTTTTGCATGAAATAACTAAGGATGAACTGACATAATATATGACATCGAAGATTATCGACTATGCAGTCATGAATAATAAACAATTTGTTTGCAGTTGGAGAAATCATGCAAATGCAAGCCATATGGACGTGTCTTGTCTTGAAACCAAGCAGGAGGAAGCAGATAGTAAAATAATTTTGCGCATAGTATACATGTTGCTTCCAAAGGCATTAGCAAGATTGATATATACTTTACAGACAGAGATGTATTAATACTTGCTCTTAGGAGATATCCAATTCTTCCAAGAGAATCCACCATTACAGCAAACAGTTATAGCAGAAGCAAACTGTTAATTCATCTTCAGCCAATCTATGACATACTAGGGCCAATAAGGCTTCAGCACTACCAGGACTCCACTCCCTTTCTAGTGCTGATATCACAGAATCATTTGCTAGAAAAGAAAAGATTATATGGTTGAATGCTTTTTATGCAGCATGTGATGACATTATAGCTGCACTGGGCCTTATGGGTCATTCTGAAACCATTTCCACAGAAATGTTACAAACGTTAGAGGCATTCGTTTGTCAGTTGTATGTACCACGAACCAAAATGACAGACATTGTGGAGGTAAAATGGTGGCTCTTCACTAAAAAACAAAGGACTGGGGAACATCTTGCACCTACAAAAGCATCTCTCTATCCAGATCTTTTGCGTGCACACTACCAAGCAATGATTTGGGACCAAGATACTCCGACAGCATCCTGGCATAACTCAGCCTATTGATTTTGGCTGGTTGCTTGTGGATGGGGAATTTGAGCCTATTACGTGTACAGAACATTGTGCTTCGCATGGACTTATAGAGTTGACTAAGTGTTCCAGTCTGAAGTGTCGGTGTGCCCTTCACTGCTGATGCATTCTCAACAATCTGCCTTGCACAGAGATGCGCTCATGTGGTGGAGATGATGACTAATGTGACAACATTGTAATTTTTGACCTGATGATGAATGATAATGAGGAAATTGAGGATGAAGATGTTGATTTAACTTAATGATAGTGAAAAATCTCAATATCGTTTACACCATTTGTTACATATAACAAAAACTATTACACTGTTACACTCTTCTGTAACATTCACATTCCAAATATTAAAAAGCTTTGTCGTATTAATTTTGAACAGGTGTAGTTTATTATCAGTCTGTTGTAGTTAATTTTCTTGTGAAAGTGTCAAGGCTTTATTTTAATGCCCAATCTGTAAGTATTAACTATCTGTGGTGCTCATGTATCTTACAATATAATGTGGAAACTTTTATTAGAATTCCAAAGAGATGCCCAATAATGGTGTCCTTTTGAGTTTCAATTCTTGAACTGACAATTTAAAGGTTCTATGACGGTCTGAAAGCTATTTTTAATTCCAAAAAGTTTTCTAATAACCAACATGCTCATATAGTGCACCGGAAAGTTATTATTCTTAAAAGACGTTTCGGCAATCGTGATACAGCGGCCATCTTAAATTTTGACTTAAGTAGATATATCATTATAAAAGTTATTTTATTTTCTACAGTTTCCCAACAGCCAACAAGTGAATAATGTGCACTGAGAAGCTATTCTTCTGAAAAACGTACTGTCCACTTGAGGATGTGTGGTTAGCGCTCGTAACTTCGCATACTAAGAGTGCCAAGTTCGAATCTCGGGTTAGGCATGGATGTTCTTTGTGGTTCGGAATATACGTTAAGCTGCCGATATCGTCCTGATTATTCGTTATTGTGCATAAGTATAGGTCACTGAGTGCATAAACCAACCAACCAGCCTAAAAAACGTACTTAAGATCGCGATGCGGCGGCCATTTTGAATTTTGTAATTTAACCTAACATACATGTGTTATAATATCATTGGAAAAGAAATTTTATTTTCTACAAGTTTTTTAACAGTCAACAAGTTGATAAAATGAGCTGGGAAGCCCTTATTTGGCAAAACGTACGTTAGGTGGTAAGGAGGCGACCATTTTGGATTTGCGACAGCAGCGCCGCTCATACCGGGATGCCAGATACCCACCATCGGATTTCATTTTCTACGTATTCATACGAAGCGAATGACACCACCCACATGTTTGCATCATGAAGTGGCCCACGGGATTACATTTGCTCCCGGACTATTACACTAAGCAGACAGACAATCGACATGAGCATCAATCCTAACCATTGTCGTTTCTGATGATTTTCACTTATAGCATTAAACTCCATGCGCCTAGCAATATTATAAAATACCAAGCTGTAAAATTCATATTGAGTGAATGTTTTAAAAACGCTCTCATAATTTCGGGAGGAGATGTATACCAATATCCCACCCCTGGCTATGCGCCTGATTTTAGACATAATAAAAACACACACTTACAGACCCCTCCTCCTGGCTTTCGAAAAAGAAAAATTAACGTGAAAGAAAAGTGGGAAAATTTACAAGAAGGATAAGTAAAACATATTAAACTCATGAATTCAAACAGGAATTTTATGCTCAGAGGCTGTTAACTAACATCAAATTAGGAAATACAATTCCTATTTTCGAAAAATCCAAGCTTTGGCCTTGAACAAAAAACTTTACTCGCCCTTAAAATAGTTACTATCGATCGAATACTTACTTCGATTACATATTTTTTTACCAAAACAACTGTATTGAATGTAATGATTTTTTTGCTTTTTTCCAGCAATATTTTCTTTCAATATTACTCATTTTTTGAATAATCATTTGTACAAGAAGGAAAGTAAACATAAAAATGCTTTTTTTTTTTTTTTTTTTGGAAGTAGAACTAAAATTGGATGTAGAAGTGAAACCAAACTATAAATTACTATTTATAAACAGATACAAATACAAGACAAGCATATTAATATCTTTAAGCCTAATGAGGCATGTATCGAGTTTTACAAAGTGAATTATTCTCAACTAACTCATTGACATTATGAACTTTGAAAATAGTGTTAAAATATTCAGCTCTATAAAAAGGCATACATAATTTTTAACTCGAAAACTCAATCTATATATAAGGAAGAGTACTTATGAGTTTGGTTTTTAGAGAGAGAGGAGGGGGGGGGGGCAGGGTATTCAAATGTACATGGTTATTATTATTTCGATCTTAAAGAAGGAAAAGTTGCTAGTTTGATCGAAAAAAGAAAAACGTTACTGCCTGTCATAATGTATATGACATTTATTTCATAAATTCTAAGGAGTTTTGCAATAGGCAAACTCCACACATCCCCTTCAATTATTTGTGTATGTTATACATTTTTCCAAATCAAGGAGGCGGATTTTTCTCACGCTTCACGTTAACCAATATCTGTTTGTTGGGGAAATTCACCAATGTAGGACTCACACGTCGCTGGACTCACAGCAAATGAGAGGGTCTTGGTAGGGGGGAGCTGTCCCTGTTAGGGGGGGGGGGGGGTGCAAAGCACGGGTCACGAAAGAGAAAGAGGAGATGGAAGTGAGCAGGATGGTGTGACTGGATGCTAAGGTGGACTAACGGTGGACAAACCAAAAAGGCGAAGGAGACCTGAGAAAGGATCGGAGGTAACTCTGATACAGTCCGCTGACAAGCCGATATACGCCCCTGACGATGTACGCCCCTGACAGAGGTATCCCTAGCCCAGACGGCAAACTGTGAGTCTTTTACACTTTCCTTACTTACCCTCGGCCAGATATTTACTTTTATTAGGATTTCAACCGGCTTTGTGCTTGGTTTTGAGGGAGTTAAATAACTATTTAATTGTATGCTTAAATTGCTTGTTTATTTCTTAATGTTTTGCGTTGTATTAATAAATGGTTGCGTTATCTATCGAGCACATCTCTGTGGTTCTTTGCTATTTGCATGCATTTCCATTGTACTACACTATACGATCTAATAGGCCCATGGGCCTTACGGCACTGCCATTATGAGATTTCAAAAAAAAAACAAAAAAAAAAACAAACAAACCTTGCTCATTTTTCTTTCCTATCTTTAAAGGGTATGACCCTAACTTGAAATATACGGATCCAATTTGAAATATTTTTTTAAATGTATTTTGACTAATCTAGTTTATTTGAAACACAATTTCTTTCTTATGTTTCGTGTGTAAAATGGGATAACCGAGGATAGGCGTGAAAAGGGGCATTCACGGTTTGCAATAGACTGAGTCTGGTTGTGGCCGGGCTATAGTATTTGAGCACGGGAAACGCCAGATATTACTATAAGGGGAGTTTAAACTTTTTGATGGCAACGAAATAAGTTTTTTTTTTTTTTTTTGCTTAATTTTCGATAGGCTTTAAAATAAAATGTATTTTCTATTTTTAATTTCTATTTTTTATTCGGTAAATGTTTAATTTCTTTTTGAAACACAAGAACTATTTAAAGCATAAGTGTATTTTTAAAAAAAATTATCGAGTGAAACGTAATGATGGAAAATTTAGAAAAAAAAAAAAAAAAAAAAAAAAACCTGAATATAAGCCACCTGACAAATTTTGAATATTACCTACAAGATATTTTATTAAGTTTCGGGAATATACTGAATATTACTAGTGGGAATTAAAGCTAATTTATTGGTTTATTCTCTTATTCAGAATTATGCTTTTTTATACAATATAGAAATATATTTATTTAAAAAGGAAAAAGAAAATTTAAATTTGAAAGTTTTTCTCTTGCTATTTTCTTTTAGTGTTTCTTTTGTTCCATTTTATAAAAACTTTCAATCTATATTTATAATTCTTGCGACAGAGATGTGCATGCCCATAACATTTTTAAAGCGCTAAGGCAATAACCTTTTTTTTTTAATATTGTGGGTAACTTTTATTCAGATTTTTTTTCAAAATTTTCCATTATTACATTTCACTTTTTGAAAAAATACTAATGCTTAAAATAAATAATTGTTTTTCAAGAATGGAATTAAACAGTATACTGTATAAGAAATCAATTAAAAATAACAAATATATTATATTTTAAAGCTTATCGAAACTTAAGCAAAAAAAAACTGTTTTTGCTGTCATCAAAAGTTTTTTCTTTCCAACCCCAAAACCTATTAGCATCTTTCCAATGATTATTTTGTTGAAATAAATATGATAGGGCCTTCTAGTTTCCATGTAGCATGTATTATTTCTAGAATGAATTTTTTATATATGGAATATAACATCGTTTATAGAATTCTATTTGACATTAATTGCCATAATTTAGTAAAATGTGCAACAGAAATATTTTTGAAAGCAACTATATGGTGTTTCCCTTCATATTCATTTAACTTCTCTTTTGTAATATAGAAAAAAAAAAGTCTTCGTTGAATAACCTTAAAAATTTATATTTTATCTTTACCAAAAAATAAGCAGGATTCATTCTAAATTGAAATTTCTTCTATTTTCTCCTCCCTAGACCAGTAGCGTACGTAAGGTACGGATCTGGTAAGAGAGAGAGCTTATTTTTCGGATGTTGAAATTAAACTCTTTGGTAGTTATTATAAAATCTTTAATTCATATGACTCACAATACATACTTTATGTTAAGGACGTGTAATGTGTATATCATGGTTTTTGAAGGGCTACTTGGCATACAACTAATATATCACCTACTGCAACATATCAAAGTTGTCCAATGGTTGGAAGCTAATATTGTCAGTTTTTTCTGAGAATATAATACGTATTCTGCAGATGAAAAGAATTGATGATCAAAGAATTTACGACAGTGTTTCTGGCAATAGCAATTAGACAAATACTGATTTGTAATCAAAGGACCATTCTGTAGAGAATTTATGGAAATTGATACCTGCAACAGTACAGAAGATAATCTACAATTAACATTCTATATATATTTTTAATGATTTGGAGTCACACCACACTATTGATGTAATAGAAACCGCTTATTTTGGAAATGCATACATCCAGTAGTGACTCTCCTTTACATCCCCCCACTCCCCTTCCCTTGCAAAATATTTATATTAGGCCATATATTATTTAAATTATGAATCTTTTTATTTTCTCAAAATTTTTCCACTTTATTATGTAAATAAGTTTTAAAAGTATTTTTACTAGTTCTCGCTTTTTTTTGTCAAATAACTTTAACTGAACGAGTTAAAAAAACAACTAACGAAATTTATACAAGTTGCTGTTCATGACGAAACTAAAACTTAAAAAACGTGACATATCAGTGACAAACAGACTAGAAAAGCTTTTGATAGTTCAAATGACACTAAAATTCATTGTGTGTGTGCCTATCTATTTCAGTCAAAAATTAGCTATTTCAATTTAGCAACTATTTTTGTTTTTAATTTCAATTAGAATTAATTAGTTGTCAGTGAAGATATCAATGATTACTTTAATGTTCCTGCCAAAAAGGATATACTTACTTCAATCCCAAATTGCTAACTTCGTCAACTTTTAGGCTTCACTGTGATCAGGTTTTTTAATACTATTTGACGATTTTAAAATTATTTTTACTCTCCCCCCATTCAATTCGTTTTCACCCTCATTAGGCATTTTTAAAAGAAGGAAAGAAATTTCAAAAATTTGCTGACTGTCATCTTTTTAAAAACTTTGATGGAGATAATGAAAATATCTATAGTTTTACTTGTGTTCACAGTCCACCAGTGTAAGCGGAGGGAAAAGCAGACTACTAGTACTATAACATACTTCTAGTATTAAATTGCTGATTCGTCAAAATCGGTTCGTATCGCAAACCGATATTTTTAATATTAATGTTCGAAATTTTTTTTTTTTTTTTACTTTTTTCATTCAACTCACTTTTATTGTTGATAAGTTTTTTCATTAAAAAAGAAAGCTCAATTAAATTTTGGAAATTTGCCGACTTTTGAAACTTTGGTTGGTGAGACGCTTCCTACCCCTCCCCCATTCGCAACGGCCCTGCATATGGGTAATTGAAAGTAATAAATTGAAGATATCCAAATTTAGGTATAAGGATAGTAATGAAATGGATGATAATGACATTTCCTCGTATTTTATCAATCATGAAGTAAAGTTTCTTAGTTACAACTCTAGAACATAAGTTTATCTTCAGCAATCCTAATTAAGATATTTCCAAGCAATATTAGTATTCCAATCACAATCCTAAATTGGTTACTGCTGCCACAGTATGGTATTTAAATCAGTTGTGTCATTTAAATGGTAATGAAATGATATTAAAAATATTGAATGGTAATTGCACTAATAACAAATAACTAGTTACATAATTACGGTAGTATTTTTTAAAATACTTTTTAAAGAAAAGTATCTATATTTTGGAATTGAAATGTTTTAAATTAAATAAAAAAGGATAATTCAAAATATACATGAAATTTTGTGCAATACACATACACCATGGAAAACTAAATTTGTAAGAGAGGTGTGTTGTGAAACATGGGAAACCAAATTTGTGAATAAAATTTATCAAATTTGTGAAATAAAAGAAACTAAGGGTATAATAAAAAACTATACTTTAAAATGTTTTTCTATGTACTGGTTCTATAGACATGGGACAGAAAAGTTGATGTTTTGGGAGAATAATACATGAACCTATGCTTGCATATATACTATATATGTGATGTATTTCCATTAGTACTTCTCTTTTTATAAGTTCTTTTTAGGGTTTTTAAAACTTTAGTGAGATGTACAATAGATCTATCTGGATCTTGTTAGTTTAAACCGGCTCAAGCTAGTTCCCGATGGATCTTTTGCGCATGTCATTTTTACAATCGATAAAATACAAGATTCTGTTCGGCTTTGCACTTTGATTTGTCTCTTGTCAATGAGTATCTGGAAACAAATTCTCCTCGTGTCTGAAACGCTACGTCCTCTTCCTCGTCTCTGAAAATAAATTCTTGTCTACTCGGATACTACTTGCTCCTTAAGACGGTCTATACCCTTTTCACTGATACACCTTTTCATATACATGAATGCACTTGTGTACATTCAATGTACATGAATGTACTCTCAACTTGCAAACTTCTGAATAGCCGACAGTTAAGTAAAATCCAGGGAAATTTTCACTAAAGAAATGCTTGAGGGAGAGGGATAGTGCTCGTAACCATAGTTATTACACATTTATTTCTTTGTATTTTGGAATATATGAATGTTGTAATATAAGTATGTTTTTATCAACCAGGGAAACTGTTTTTCAAAAGTTGAACTGATCATAGAGTTGTTTACTACACGACAAAACGTTGAGAGCTTTTTATGTTTATAACATAGATAAAAATGTTCCTCATTAATAATTTATATCACTTGAGTTTCATGCTCACAACTTAAAAATGTTTCACTATTTTACAAAAGTATAGTTCAGTATAAATTAAAAAAAAAATAGCCATATATAGTGTTTTATCAGAACATTTACATAGTTTACAACTGACGCCTTTAGAAAAATTTAAATTTATTTTAAAATATGAGAACTTGCTTTCGTTCTTCCATATTATAAAACGTATCAATGTAAGCTCATATTTTTCATTACAAAGGTCAAATCCTCAACTATTTTTAGCATAATAGCTAGCTATATAGCCTGTATCAACTGATTACAAAAAATGTATTAAGATGAAGAGTTTTATAATCTTTATAAAATCCTTTAAGTGTTTTGCACTTAGATCCTCGCTTGCACTTTAATGGCTTTTAAGAGCATTTAGAAAACTTACTTAAAAAAAAAAAAAACTCGTTATATGGCTTGTAATTCTTCAGAAAAATTATTTGAAGATAACTTTTTCTCAAAGAACGCAATCATTGTTGAAAGAAAAGTTTGGAATATTTTTCATCAGGCAGTAGAAGAAAATTTAAATTTGAATAATAAATTTATGTTTTAGAAATGAAGACTAGTTTTTGTTGTCATAGCATCTCTAGGTTGAGAAGTTAAAAATATTTTTGCTTTTGTATTAGCACTTTGAAAAACAATCTCATTTAGATGCTAATATATAATTTTTTTAAAATTCATTACATTTTATAAATAAAGGATATATTTAAAACTTCTACGTATGGTACTTTATGTTTTTGAAGAAAAGTGAATTCGAAGATTTCAGCTTGGAGTTCATACACTGTTCTGTTGGTTTAAAGTTATTTTTTCCCAATATATAATCAATTTATATTACAAAAATTTTATTTGGTACTGGCTGGCGTTGCACGGTACAATACAATTTTTATAGGTTTAGTTGATTGGAAGTTATGAGCATACACGATTAGCCTCTTATCCTCAATTTCCCCACTTTAGCAACAATGTTCCCGATTTTGTGAATTAGTCAAGATACACAGATAGAAAATTAAACAGGCTCAGTAGAAAACACGCCCTTTCAACTCCTATACTTGATTTCACAACTTTAGCAATAATGTTCCTGATAATCTGAATTAGTCAAGATACCCGGATAAAAAAAAAAAAAAAAGATTCTATTTGGCTCAGTAGATCATATTCCCTTTCTTCTCCTATTCACAATTTTTCTACCTTAGTAACAAAAAATCGAATGAAATTATGTTCTCTATAATCTGGATTAGTCAAGAAACACGGAGGAAGCAAAAGACTGCTGAAATTAGACTGCCTTATTAGATCTCAAATTATGATCATATCTTTCCACCCCTACTTTTAATTCCACCATCTTAAACACAAAATAGTGGAATTAAATTATGTTTCCGATTATCTGGATTAGTCAAGATTCCCACAAGGAAAAAAAATCGGCTAGAAGGGGTTCACTAGATGAAGGAAAGGGAGAATGACAGTGGTTTTTCAAAATCTCCACTTTAATGGTCCAGTGTATACGTAACCAGTGTAATGAGAGGTTCCTAGAGAAGGGTTGGAGGTGGGTTTGCATGATAAGGAAGACCTTGAGATGAAGAAATATTTGACGACTAGTGAAACAACAAAAGTTCTCCATGTACTAACAATTCATTTGGACGCATGTCCCTTCATTTGATCGTGCGACATATATATAATTTAAATGGAGATATTTTGCTTTGTATGAAGAAAAAAAAATAGAGTCTTCAGTTTGGTTTTTCGACAATCTTTAAATCGTTGGAATGCTGAACCGAAAACACTGATTTTACCTCGCAATCCTTGTTTAAATTTTTCTTTACAAACTAAACAAACTTGGTGTGGGGTGGGGCACAAGACCCCGAATGGAATTCATTTCTCTCAAACGCAATAAAAAAAAAAAAAAAAAAAAAAAAAACACTCCCTCTTAAAGTTAGTAATTTTGGAACACGTGTACTGCATTGAACTAAGACATCGATGGGAAAGAGAAGAGTGGCTGAATAGTGATTGGTTGGCTGGTTTATACGCTCAACGACTTATTTTTATGCACAATGATGGTTAATCAGGCCGGGACCTGCAGCTTAACGTGGATTCCGAACCAAAACGAACATCCATGCCTAATCCGGGATTCGAACACGGCATCTTTAGCATGCGTTGCGAGAGGCTGGATTATGAAACTTGAATGATGGTGGTTGTGTGGAAAGGTTAGACATACAGCATCAGGTTTACGATTTTAAACTGTTTTCTTTTTCTTAACAGTTGTGTTTAATGTATAGTTAACGCGTTCATTCTGAATTAATTTTATACCAATTACTTTGCTACATAAATCAAACAGTTTTTTTTAAAAAAAAATTATTGCGTTGTATGGAGGTAAGTTTAATATTCATTAGGTAGATGATGAAAAAAAACGACGTCCGAAAATCTGGAATTAAATGTTTCTATGTATGAAACCTTTGCCGAAATAGAGTAGTACCATATTTTTGATCCAACTTCATTACCAGCATCCAAATAAAATCTAAATGTTGCAAGAATCGCTTGTTATTAATATAAACGCCTGTTGTGTCGATTCTAATTTTGGATCTAACCTTGTGTTAATTATAATGTTTCAGTATAATGAAGCAACAATCTTTTTATGTTGTAAGCATGCCGCAAAACAAATTACCCAATTCATAAATATGAAATAAAATCAAAGGTAAGTGGATACGTTGTAAGGAATATAATCATTTATGTTTGTTGTTTGTGTTTTATTTTTGATTACTAAGTAATTAAATGCAAATAAAGTAAGTCAAATTTAACTTTTAGTCTAATTAAATGAATCAACCAAAGAATCGGAATTCAATATCAAATACATCAAAAATGTACAAATCTGACATTTTTGTAACCATTCAGGTATTTTTATAATTCTTGGGTCTACAAAGTATAGAAATTTAACAATACCTTTTCGGAAATAATCAAACCGACAAATTAACCTTTCTTATTTTTAAAAAAATATATAATTTAGATTGTTTACATTCAAGTGTAACAAAGGAAACCGAGCGAACAACTCTATTGTTGACAAAAATATATTAATAATGAATAAGCTCAGCAACAGTGTAATAAGTTTTATCACAAATATCATCAAAAAGGTTGGAGAAAAATCATCCAATATCTTTTCTAATAAAGTCCAGGGTTCTTCTTTTTCAATTAAAATAAGTGTCCTGCAATGGCTCCATGTAATAGATGGCTGAGGAATATACTGTAAGAATAAGTAATATTTATTTAAAAACGTATATATATATATTAGTAGGGTAATCTGTTACACTTTTGAACAACTTTTTACTTTAAATCACCCTTACGTTATCATAAGGTAAAGAAAGTATTGTTTTCGGACAAAAATGTTGTTTCTATTTCTTTTTCTTTCATTTCTTCACGTTTCAGAACATCTTGATTTCCAAAAATTGGTCAAGAAAAAATGACTGTATGACTGTACTGTGTGCGCATCGTCAGCATAACTACCGAATGAATTGACCTACGATGTTGAAATTTGGTGAATGCTTAGTGGTGGCCATGTGACCTATCATTATGGTGTCCGTCAAAATTGCGTCTGCTCGTAAGGTAACTGCGATTGAAAAAATCACGATTTTCAGCAATTGCTAAAAACGATTTTTATTAAAATCGTAGCTCAAATTCCTTTTAATGTGTTCTAAACATCCACACCTACGAAATTCTTGTTGAAATGCGATAAACACGTAAAAGTTTGAAAAACGAATGTCTTGAACACAGAATTCTCTGCCCTTGAGCATCGCCCATCAATGACAAATTTTCCTCTGTTTCATTTATAACAATAATGTGATGTTTATCTATAAACATATCGCCAATTTTGTCTTTTTGGCGGTGATATTATTATTTTTTTTTTTTTGGACCATAAAAATCTTTGCCAAAAATATCGTGAAACTGATAATTTTTTATTTAAATGAGTGGACATAAGAAAACGGTAAAGAACTTAATTCCATGCCAAATTTGAAAGCCGTGACCAGTATTATTTTGTAATGTAAAGTTAAGTGATGTTCCATGGCTCTAGTTTCACTTTCAATTACCCATAAGTTTACATTGGTTAATGAAATGCTTTTGGTAAAAATGTTAGATTTTTTGTGCATTTCCTCACGTTTTGGAACATCCCGACTTCCAAAAACTTGTCAAGAGAAAAATGTATGTCTGTGTGTACGTGGTCAGCATGACTCTCTAACGAATTGACCTAGAATGTTTAAATTTTTGTGTATGGGTTAGTGGTGGACATGGGATCTATCATTAAGGTTTTCTTCAAAATTGAGCATGCAATTCACTCCATCCTAATGTATAGTGTTTCATTGTAATGTAAAATATTTAAATTAAAATGCATAATGTTTTAGTGTAATGCACAACTTTTCTGAGTAATGCATAATGTTTCAGTGCAATGCATAATATTTTAGTAGAAAGTTTAATATTTCATTGTAATGTACAATGGTTAATTTTTATGCATAACCTTTCAGTATTGTGTATAATGTTTCAGTGAAATGCATATTTTTTGTATAATGTATAATGTTGCAGAAAAGTGCATAACGTTTTAATGCATACTGTTTTAGTACAATGTATGATGTTGTGTAATACATATTGTTTTAGTAAAATGTCTAATGTTTCAGAAGAATGTGTAATATTTTAATGTAAAAAATAATGTTTTAGTGAAATACAAAATTTTTTAGTATAACGTTTATGTATAATGCATAATTTTTCCTTGTAATGCATAATATTTCAGTTGAATGTATGATGTTTCAGTGCATTGCTGCTTGGTGACTACAAGAAAGTACCAAGCAAAAGTCGCCAATGGTGTTTTGGTTGTTTACCGTACCCGTTCAAACACTCAATTGTTGGGCCAAAAGAAATATTAACCGCCAAAACTGCAAGGGTTGCCTGATTGAAATCCACGGGACATTGTGTAGGAAGGAGAGGTAGCCAGAAGTGTAAAAAAGCGCCAATCCGATCAGTTCAAACTGGGAAAAGTCACCAATGGGGTTTTCTCCAAAAAAGTATGCAAACATATAATTACTTATATTGCTACGTTAAGAAAAGTCGATGTGCAACTTTAATTATTTTGGCACTTCATGCGAAACCAATACGTATATTTGAATTGTTCATTGAAATACCTGATATTTTTTAGATATGTGCTATGCTTTTTTAGATATGTTTAGTATACTGTTTATTTTTATTGCTTTCCAAAAACGTTTTACAACGTTGCCGCACTGTTCCTTCTTAACGCGTCTCACATAAGCAGTACGATAATGAGGTCGCAAGTATTGTAGCTCTTCATAAATAATCCATTTTTTTTTTTTTTTTTTTAGTATCATGGCATAGTATCACTCTTCAAGATTTTTCATGATTATGCAACTGAAGTAGCATTGTGCTAGGGCATATTTTAAATGCTTCACTTTGAAGCGAGCGAAACGAGCCTGGTTCGCTTCGCTAACCAAAGAGAATTGCATAGCAATCCCGGGTGTTGGCGAGTGTTAGTGAGAAGGGGGGGTGGAGCCCCATAGTAATGTATAATATTCAAGTGAAAAATGCATAGTTTTTTTTTGCTAGAATGTATAACGTTCTTATGAAACACATAATGTATCAGTAAAACGCATACAGTCATTCAGTCTAATTTTGAGCCATTGGGTATAACTTTGCGCCACCTCCTAGTTTTCAGTATTTTTTGTTTTAAGGCTGTATTTTACTGTAGAATTTTGAAAAAAAAATCGATCTTTTTTTCATATTTTCAAAGTTTAGATATTCAAAAATATGTCATTAAAAGGATTTTTCAAAATTCCTATTATTTCATGAGTTATAGCCGTTTTAGTGACGTGGCATCGGTTCCGGTCCGACCGCTACAAGTTAACAAAAGACGGTAGGCGTTCCCGAGTCCCTACTTATGTCATTAATGAGCATTTTGAAGTAGAGGAAGGATTCTTATATGGAGCAGGAATCGCCGATTAAAAATATGTAAGTATTCTGTACCATTCTATAAGTAAAATTGTCGAAAACTTGTCTCAAAACTTTGAACGCGTTTTTCTCGGAACTACTTTTTCCGAGCTGGCGGTAAAGATATCTCGAGTTCTAATGAACTGATTTACTTCAAATTTGGAGAGGATGTTCTCTATACATCGCTTCATCTCGTGAACCCTGCCCAAAACTATAACTTCTCATTTAGTATTTTTAAAAAATTCGGAATTGTTAAAAAAATATGAAAAAAAAATTAATTTTTTTTTTCAAACTGCCGCCATTTTTTTTTTTTTTTTTTTAACTTATCCAAGGGTTATACGATAGCGGCATCTATAATAATTAAGAATCCTTCTGTTTTTTATGTTTCAGATCACCAGGAGGGTTGGAATAATGCACGCCAGGACACCCTCTTTTTTTTGACCCCCCACTTTGACTGCTCATAACTTTGTCAATTTTAATTTTTTTTTTTTTTTAATAATTTTTTTATGTAATAATAAAACATCAATAAACAAATGATAAAAAAATTGATGATAAAAATATTTTTTGTTTCCTTTGTTAAAATTTTTTTCCGCTTCAAAAACCGGGCGAAATTCATGCCTCTACAGTAGAATACTCCCTTAAGGGGACTGTTAAGTCAAAAATAAAAATTCTTCAATTTTTGTCTAAAATTCATGAAATTTTTTGTGCAGTTCAATAGCAATTAGATGAAACACAACCTAAAATTTCAAAAATTTATATTGATTTTTTTTCAAGAAATTAAATTTTTATTGAAAAATTTAGCGTTTTTTCCGTAATTTTAAAAACGCTCCTTGCGATTCAAATTTTTTGCAATCTGTCTCAATTTTTTTGTATAAGCTAATTGAATATATATTGACATAATTGTGCATGGATTTTGAATTTGACTCATTGGTTAATTATTTAAAAGTAAAACTTTGGTACTACGGCAAAAAATGTAAACTTTTTAAATAGTAGCATTACGAAAATTACTGTAAAACAATAAAAAAATACCAGATTCCAAAATCCATGCACAATTGTGTTCAAAATAGTATAGTAAACAATATCTCCAAATTTAAAAAAAAATACATCAATTTTTGAATCGCAAGGAACAAATCGAATACCTAAAAATCTTAAAATACACATGAAGAGAAAAATGCAATTTAAGAAATTGAAATACATACGATTTCTGATATGCGCGCTTACAAAAACTCAAATAATTTTCTTAATTCTTCTCGGATCAGCAAAAGTAAGGTATGTACTGAAAGCTAGAATTGCAGGCTATATATTTCCACTAAAATATAAAAATAGAATTTTTTGAAATTTTTGCCTTAACAGTCCCCTTAAGGAGCTGATAATGATCCAGTGCTGCAAAATGCTAGCAAGATTGTGAAATTGGATTTTTGCTCTATAATTTAGAAAATGAATTGGCAAAATAGTACATAATTTATTTGGCCATTCAGTTTTTTTTTTCTTCTGAAGTACTGTTTGCAAGTTCTATTTTAATGCTTATTTGAAGTTAATGTAAATCAACTAATTTATGCAAGTAAGCATCAACTTACCACTTTATCAGTTATATAATTTTCTGAAAATAGTGAAATTTTTAGTAGCTGATGGTTATTTATTTACTAACATTTGGTAAAAAGCAAAAAACTAAGGCACTATCATTTTACCACATATTCAGTGTAACTTTGAGCCGGTTCAAAATTAGGCTGATGACAGTGTGTAATGTATACACTGCTCATATAATTCATATTTTATTCCAATTTATTTTTGGTTTTGCTTTTAAATACACTTATATACATACAAAAAAAAAAAAAAAAATAATTTATGGAATCTTCCCTTGTATGCGAAATCTGATGAAATGAAAATATTGAGAGTGGATTCAAGAAGTACCTAAAAATATTAGAAATAATGATCTAGCAGTCATTCACAGAACTAAAAAAAAATTGCCTACCTGGCTGTAAAAAGCGTTTCAGTTGAGGAAGTGAAAGATTTCAATGCACAAAAAATAAATTGTAAAGGAATACGTATAGCGAGGACATCATTTTACCACGTCCCACGTATATCGTCCAAAGTCTTTTACCATATGAACTCCTGGTAGACAGCAAGAGTATAAGTCCTAAACCAGGTGATCCACCTGATGGCTGTGTGGCTAGAACTCAGGCCCCGCATGCCAAAGGTGCCGGGTTCAAATCCTGGGTTAGTCATGGAAGTTCGTTGTAGTTCGGAATCCACTTTAAGCTGTAGGTGGTTGAGCGTATAAACCAACCAATCTGAACTAAATGATGCAGGTGACAGTGTATGTACAACACTGTCATTTTCGGAGGAGATGAAAGTTGCACAATAAGGACATGATAGAGGTTTATACTGTTGAAATTGTTGTGGAGAATGTTACTGAAAAATCAGAGATTTTTCAAGTGGTGGCTGTTGAACACATCAATGAGGCAGGAATTTCATACACAGAGCATGCAAGTGTTTTAGATTTTGGTTATGGCATATGCAAAGTTTACGATCACGTAATTATTCAATACGATGGAGAAATATACCCAGACCAAATTGACTTAAAAAACAACTTGATATTTGGTGGTTCATGAAGAAATCTGGTGTACCATCACCTGAAAACTGGTGATCTGGTGCATATTGGAAATGGGCCCAATATTAATGGTGATCTGTGATATGAAAAATTAGGCGTGTTTAAAAAAATTATCTCCAGAATTTATTATTCCACCTAGAAGACGAGATGTTTTCCAGATCAATAATTCTTTCTTTGATGCAAAACTATCAATCTGAAGAATGCCAAAGTGACATTTTATTAAGTTTGAACTTTGTTTTTATATTGTCATACTATTTCTAACATTAAGAATAGAATATTTGTATTTGTGCCACATTGTGACTTGCAAACACCATAGTACTTAACTAGTAGCATAAGGGTGGCCTATCAGTTTTACTATTTTCTACTTATCTTTTCAATTTTCATTTGATAAAATGAGTTTATATTTAAGTGAATGAACTGAAGATTGCTTTTTCACTATATTTGTATGTTTAAACTGAACAATTAATAGTTTTTTTTTGTTGCAATATATTCATGTGATTCATCATCCACTGTTCCTACCTAATATATTCTTTGTGGTGTTATTTAAAATATACAAACTATAGGGAGTTGAAAACTGCAGCTGATGATGTTTCAAATATATAGAAACTTAATTTTACTAGTTCAAATATTGAATAGTCCTAGATTGAATAAAAAAAGGTATTTTATTTGAAACTTCTGATAGTGGTTCAAAGTTACCCTAAATGCCATGGTAACTTTGCACAGGGTTATTTTTCTATTATTTGGTGCTTTCATCATCAACATTTACTATTTTTTGTAAATTAAAATATATTTTAGTGTTTATTCTTCCATTTTATGCCATTAAGTCTGAAAATACTATAAAAACATAAGTGGGGAAGAAGAAAATACTGAAAATGTGGTTCAATGTTACCCTGATTGACTGTAATGTTTCAGTAGAATGTAGAATGTATCAGTGTATTGTGTGATATTTCAGTGCATTGTATAATGTTTTAGCAAAATGCATAATATTTTAGTATAATGTAGAAGTTTCATTGTAATGCATTGTGTTTTAGTGTAATTCATAATAACTGAATGAAATGTTTCAGTGTAATGCCCGTTTTATTAGAATGCATAGTGTTTCAATATAATGTGCAATGTTTGAACATAATTTTAGACATCAAGTAAAAGGTGTAATTGCCAGTATTAATTACATTGTAGATATATGAAGTATAATTATGTGGTATAAGGAATTTTTTGTAGTTTAAAAATTTAAATGCTTGAGTATCATGCTTGAGTTTAAAGTATAATTTTGGAGTATAATGAAATATTTTAAGTGTGATTGGGTTATTTTATCCATACAGTATAACTTTTAAATATAAAGTATACTTGATGCTTAATTTCTTTAAAGTATAACTTTTTAAGTTTGAATCCTAAATCACATAAATCCGCCGAATTATGATACACAAAAGTGCTTGCATTTTTGCTATAGTTTATAAAAAGTTTTATTTAAAAAATGTCAAATTCTGAAATTTCTAACTACTTTTAGAAAAATAAGTAATTGTTTATCAACCCATTTTGTGTCATTTATGTTTCTATGCATCATAATTTTATTACATCTTATGTAACTTTAATGTATAGAAATGTATAATTTATATCCTTTTCTTTACTTGCAAGAAGGATTAACATTATCCTGCTTTTTTGTTTTATGTAACTGTACCTCTTCTAGCAACATTACTTTCGATGTCTGAAAAATTGGATTTAATCAAAAGAAAATTGCAAAAGGAATTTCATCATTTAGTATACCATTCCCTTTTCATTAGTGTTTTATTTAGAATATTTGATTCCTTCTAGGAGTGTATTGTTCTTTAGCGTCAAAAGGTAGTTGTTCTTTTACACAAGGTTACTTTTTCACTTTTTTCTTTAGTAAGCGGTAAAGTAAATTTATTTATTATTGAGCATTATACCTTAATGGTAAATGAAGAAATAGAGTTTCTATTAGTAGTTCTCCAGAGCTGCCTCAAATAATACAATGGATTCACTGTAAAAAGTGTTGGTTGGTATATGGATAGAAAATATATTCTTTTGTCTTGATATTTTTCTGTTTTAATAAATCATGTTTTGTTTTGGAACTACCGACTAACTATTTTTGCCACTTATAAAGTGCTTAACACAGCCAAATACGTCTCGTAATTTTGAGCATCTAGAAGAATACGAGATCGAAATCTTCTAGTGTAGACCCCTCTCTCCGACCCCGCTACACCAACGAGAGGACATGTAAATCATGTTAACCTACTACTTACCACTTACAAACAATCTATTACTATAAAAAATATGTTTTCCTCTTTTGACGGACCTCTGACAGACCATCACTAGTCGATTGCTTTTAATCTCAATTACACTTTTAAAAAACGATACTCAGTTTTATTGTATTATCACTTTATTATAATTCTTCTGTAACCAGAGGAGAAGTTTTTTTGGATGGCTTTTTTGCTCACTTTTATCAACCAGAACACCGAAAAAGTTATTTAAATGTCATTTGCAAAGAATAAAATTTTGCAATTACGACAACGAAAATTTACCAAACGGTAATTGTATAAGAATTAGAATCATGACACTGCGTAAACATTATCCCTCGGTTGCAATGTTGGAAACATACAACAGACATCAATTTACAATTTTCACAAACTTTACATTACTTTAGACAATTTGGAAACACAAGAAATACATGACATAAATATTCTAATGTTGCAGACGCATACTCAACAAATAGCTCTTTTACATACCCCTGAATGAGTTTAACACTTACAAATCGAACCAAATCGTCATTACCACGATGCAAATCAAGAATTCATGCTAAAGCCCGTTTAAAGGTAGGAATGCCATCTTCTATCAATATCACTAGGTCACTGACCTTTACGTTATTTTTCTGAAAAAGTAATTTTTGTTTTGTTTTGTTGTAACCCATTTAAATAGTTACGATTCCACTTTTTCCAGATTAATTGCACCAATCGGGTGACCCTTTGCAACTTTTTTAAGCCATTTTCGTTTAAGTTCGTTCGACCAGGTTTCGGCCAAATGCGGTGCGGCACTCGAAGTGATTCTTTCTCGATAGGCAATCAATCCTTTTCATTCTCTGTGATTCAGAGTGATGTTCGATGACGTATTTAGGTACCTAAAATTGCACTTCCAGTAGCGCGTTTCGTACACTTCCTGCCAAATGTGCTTCGGAAGACCACGTGTTTGGTGGTCAGCTAGCATATTTCTACATTCTATATGAGTTTCAGAGTGATGTACTATGGGGTACCTAGACTTGCACTCGCCTCTCGGACTGGTATATGGGCAATACACACTTTGCATGTTACAGCTACATGTAGTGCAAGTAGTATTACATAAAAAGAAAGGCATATCCACTGTAATAACTTCCTACTGGAATGTAGTTCAGAACCAAAAAATTTTTACCTGTAAAAAAAAAAAAAAAAAAAAAACTGATATAGTCCTATAACCTTGTTCCGAGAAAAACATTCGAGATCCGCAATAGTGTGTCATTATATTTCATGAATCAATAATACTGGCTTTGCTTGAAACAATCGATAGTATTGCCCTTTTTCGATAATATCGATTTTTCACTCGATTTTTCACCTGAACAATCGATAGTAAAACAATCGATGTTTAAGGAGCACTAGTTTGGAATGTTAAATCATGCTACTACCCCTTAAAGTTGGTTGCTTGAGATCAGAATAGCATAATTTTTATATGCTTTTCCTTGTTAACATTTATGCCAAATCTGTGACTACATTTGAATATTCCACGTTTGGTAACCTAGTGAATGTCAAAATACATTAGTTTTCAATTTTGGAATGGTGATAAATTTTTTATTGTGGTTCAATTTATTTTAAATGATATAGATTATCACGTTAGTATTTAAACAGAGGCTTATTTTGAATATGTTTATCTTTGTTAACATTTGTAACAACTTTCAGGGCTGTTTTTACATAGGTAATTGGGGAATTAGTATTGAGTCAGTGAGGGAGGGCTTTGGGGTAATGAACATGATTTTCATTTCAAAAAATCATATTTGGTCATTTGTGATGTATCTTTTTCTTCAGAAATGTAGGAATAGTTAGAATTTTTGGATAATTTTTTTAAAATTCATTGACTTTAAAAAATCAGTTTCAAAGTCACTTTTACACTTTATGCGTTTGCAGGGGTATTGAAAGTCTTGATTTTATTACATACTATAGCTTGAGTAAATTCACCTATCAAAACATGATAATTAAGTTAGCTTTCATCCTTTAATTGTGCAATTAGGGTTTCTTTTAAAATAATTTGGCAGAATAGAAAATGTGTTTAACCATGAAATAGCCATAAAATTAAGTGATACTTAAAGTCCTTCCGTTACCAATATACAACATTTTACCAAAAACCTATTACGTCTAGAATTTAGAGGTTTTTTTCTAATGCAAAGCACATTTGTGACACTTATTGATTAAAAAACTGACAATTTTAATATGATTTTAGTTTATATATTTTTAATTGCATTAGAAGAATGTAAAACATGGTAAAAAAGGACATAAACTGATTTTGGTACCACTCTTATGATCTATTATTCAAATTTAAAACACATGAATATTATATTTATATATGTATTATTAGTATGTACTTTTATTTAAAAACGAAACACTTAATTTGATAAATGTGTAACAAATCCATTAAGTTTGGTATACAACTATTTTTTTAAAAACTTTTTTCCATTTATTTACTTCTTATAATAAAGCCACATACATGCTGCAAAAAAGTCCTAAATCTAAAACACACTATGATTACAATTTATATGGTGAAAGAGAACTTGAAAACAAATAAGATTAAACAAAGAATTTCTAAATCCATTAAATAGTGTTTGAGATATCTGGTTTAATATAGGACACAGTTGTGACTCAGAATATTTTAGGATTAAGAATTCTTTAGTACATCTTGTTTGTCAACTACTTTTTAAAATGGTTTTTATTTTAACTAAAAAGCAACAACTCCATAGAGAGAAATGAAAGCTAAGGGCTTGTAGTGAAAGAAAAGTGAGATGAGGAGAGAAAGAGAGTAAACAGCGCCAAAATGTTCTAAGATACTTTTAAAAGGCTTAATTTATTAGAAAAAATTTCAAAGCCAACTAAAGGAATGGTTAACAATGCATCGTTTTTTTTTTTTTTTTTGTTATACCTTTATTCTTCACCCCAAATATTGTAATGTTTGGTAAGACGCAAGTATCACCTGCATGTCTTTTAAGAAAAATAAAAGTTTCTACAATTGTTACCACTATATTAAATATTCACAAACCAGAAATTATTGTAACAGATTTGGCAGAAATGGAAGAAGTATTTAGGTGAATTTTATGTAAGATGGAAGTGCATTTACTCCATCAGAAAACGTACATCAGATATCAATACATTTTTTAAAGCTGCAGGGTGGTCTCGTGTACAAATAACAGATACAACACAAAGACACGAGTGTTCACTTTTACCAATGGGTTGGAGTGTCTGTTTTCTGATCTCGGAATCCCTGGTACGATTCCTCGTTAACGCACGTCACACAGCTGTGTCAGAAAGTTAGCGCAATATCCATCCTCTTCCAGACACACACGATACTCATTATTAGAAATCTATTTCAAAATATATAGTTCGAGTCTTGCGAACACTTTTTTCTACTGATCGATTTCAAAGAAAACAAGCAAATGAGCAACTAGCACTACTAAGAAAGAGGTAGAACAGACAAATGTACAGCTTGCAAAAAAGAAAAAAAAAGAAAAAATTATACTATGGCTATATCTTGTATTCTAATTGATAAAAAAAAAGAAAAGAAAAGCCCCGTTGTAATTCGTGGAAGGTCTTTAATAATTGTACATAGTTTTATCACGCAGGGGGTCATCTACGTATTAAAACTAAACCAAATTTTAAAAAGTTCAATGTAGTCCCCACAATATTTTACCATATTTAGATTCAGCATCCGAAAAAAAGACGAAACGCCAAGCTTAATATTTTGCAAGCAATGGTTGGTAATTTAAAGACGACAAAGGAATGACAAACTTCTAATGTATTTTCAGTCATAAATTGTTAAATAATAAATACATTTTAGTAATTTTTTTTTTCAAGCAATAGCTTGTTGAATGGCAAATATAATCAACATGCAAGTTTTGCATTAAACAGTTTTTAATAATTAATTAACATTTTTTAAATAATTAATTCATTTGTAACTTTAAGTAAAACTAGGGGAGTAAAACATTGCACAGATTTCAATTACATTATAAAATTGGTCATTGCATTAAAATTTATTTTGTTATCCTTTAATTTCTGTGCTTGGGTGGTTTGACATTTTTGGCGCAAGGGCAACACGTAGTCCATACTACGCCAAACAAATTTGTGAACATAAGTTTAAAATTTAAGAAACATGATATTCGAAAAGTTAATTTAAAAGTCGTAGATGAAATATTGTTACGAATTTCTGTATATTTGAAAATATTTCGTAGCATTAATTATGTAAAAAGATTAATTTATGTACATTTCGCATAAGGCAGTGCAATAGTTTGTCTTACTTTGCTTTCCTGCAATGTGAC
Organism: Linyphia triangularis; assembly: GCA_963978545.1. Lineage (NCBI taxonomy): Eukaryota > Metazoa > Arthropoda > Arachnida > Araneae > Linyphiidae > Linyphia > Linyphia triangularis. Next base: position 83,447,877 of record OZ021722.1, on the reverse strand, counting down.
CCTTAATGCTTGAAAACGAGTTTTACAGAGATAATGCTGGGAAGCGAGTTTTACAAAGAGCAGGCCATTTAACATTATGGTAATGGCAATCTCACCAAGTTGGCGAGAAATCGCCAAATGTCGCCAAACTTGGCGTCCATTTGGCGACATTTTCCGTCCCCATGTATATGTATAGGGCTTTTCGACTACGATCTGGAAAGTCCTCCGAATTTCTATCTCTAGAAGATTCACGAAGGATTGACTTTCCTATATAATCCCTGCCATGAGTTGAGTTAGTTGACTGGAGTTACTGAGTTAGCTGTCTCTCATAGAGCATTCATAGTAGTTCTAAAGCGAACTGTATTGCATTGTCTTTTACTGCGATTTTTAGCAGTTGTGTTATCAAGTTTTTAACTGCTGTTTTGTGCTCTATTGTTGTGTAAAGAGCTATTGAGTCTACTAGAACGAGAAGTTCTGGAGTTATAACGGAATAAATTTCTGCAAGTTTTGATCTGCTTTGGCTTCAAGTCTTTCGAACCCATCCACGCAACAATAGTTTAGGAAGTAAAAGTTTTCCACAAAAAATGACTCGCGGTCTGTCAGACCTCATACAGCAGTTAAAGGTCATTTACTAATTTTATATTTTGACTTTTATAAATAAAAATGGCCAGTTTGGTGATATATTTGGCAATAATTTTTACATGGGCTTAATAAAAAACAACCAAAATGGCGAAATTTGCGATGTTATTCGATATACATAACATTGTCTTTTGTGCTGCTTTGTCTTCTTGTGTGTGTAACAGAGAAGAATTAATTATTGATGGCCGGTACTCAAGGGCCGAGAGTTCTGTGTTAAAGGCACTCGTTTTTCAACTTTTTACGTTTTGATCGCATTTCTACGGGAATTTCGGAGGTGTGGATGTTTAGAACACTTTAAGAAGCATTACCACAGCGATTTTGATCAAAATAGTAACTCCCTTTTTTTTTTAGCAATCATTGAAAAACATGATTTTTTTTTCAATGGCAGCTACTTAATGCGTATGCGTGATTTTGACGAAAATCTTAATGGTATATCTTATGATTCCCACTAACCTGCACACCAAATTTGAACATCTTAGGTCAATTGTTTAGAAGTTATGCTGACCACAGACACAGACATAAGTTTTTTCTAGACAACTTTTATGAAATCTAGGTGCACGGCAGTACACCCGCCAAGTTCACTTCCAGCCATATTTTACTGGAAGCCACTCAGCAGTATTTTTACCTCTCATATCTGCGTCTTACAGTATAACTGAGAGCTGAAATTTTTTTACGGGTACTTTTTAGCCACTTTAGCAAGACTCTGAAGTTTCAAGTCTCTAATTATATTGGTTAAGTCTAATTATATTGGATAATCAAGTTCGAAAACGGTAGAAAATGACGTATTTTTAAATCCACTCAAAGCTCACTTACTGATCATCAAATTACAAATGTACTTCTAGCATAGCTAGAAGTATGAAATTTGTTGTGCTTGTAAGGTTTAACATGGGTGTAAAGGAAAAAAATCTAAAAATCGAGATTTCCCCCTCTGAATCCACTAAAGAGGGAAATGTTCGAAACACTTGAATCTAATTCTTCTAATTCACTTCTATTGGGGATATAATTATAAAACTTAGAATACTAATAGCTCTTAGCATATATAAATAGATAAAATTCTCACCACACGCCGCAAAGCCTCTAAAATCAAGAAATAATAAAAAAGTGTGCTTGTTTTCATAAAATTGACCATTGTCGATTTTTTATCGCCTAAGAAATGATCACTAATCGTTTATTTTTTTTCCTCGTTAGCCAATTCTTTTTGTATATCTGAACAAACTATTTATTCAAAATAATTTTATATTATCATCATTCATATTGAATGCATAAGTACGCCATGAACTGCGGTCCGATAAATTTAACTTTCTTAGGAAATTCTCGTGTTATACAATCAACCGTTAATTGGATGTTGCTGAGGACGGACTGGATCTCTACTAATTGGATGTTGTTGAGAACATTTTTCAAAACTTCCAAAAAACAAAATAATAAATAAAAGAATTAAGAAATCGGCTAATTGTATCGACCTCGCAGTTGGCAGTAAACAAAAAGTTTGTCAACGGTTGATTGTATAATAAGCAAGTGCCAAAAAAAAAAAAAAAAAAAAAAAAAAAAAAACACGCATGCTTAATCCTTTCAATCCCAGGAAGTTTTCTTGCAAGTTTAAAAATTATGAACATACACTAAACATTTTGAAACTAGTTATTATCCAGAAAATAAGTAATACATTTTAAATTAGTACTATAAAAAAAGAAGTGAATTGCCAACAAAAACAACTCTGTAAAAACGCGCTAAGTTCTTCATGCAATGATTATGGTTGTGAAAAGTATTGAGATCTAAATAGAGCCAAGTTTAAGATTGTAAATTGCAGGGGGGGGGGGGGGGCAATGAAAATTAGTAAAATTTTCTTCTCAAAGTCAAAATTCTCCTGCATAGGTCTAAATATCTAGCTACAAAAATGCTTGTGTGACTTGGCCATTACGCGTCAGTGAACCAGAATACGTAATGGCCAAGTGTCACAAATATTTTTTGCAGTTAGATATTTAGGCCAAGCTGGGGAATTTTGACTTTGAGAAGAACATTTTACTAATTTTCATTGTCCGAAATTTAAAACTTTAAACTTGGCTCCCTTTTAGATCTCAAAACTTTTCACGGCCATAATCATTGCATGAAGAACTTGGCGCCTTTTTACAGAGATGTTTTTGTTGGGATCGGGATGTTCCAAAACGTAGAGTAATGCAAAAAAAAAAAAAAAAAAAAAAAAAAAACCTTTATAGACCAAATGCTATACTTAACTTAAATTAAAATTTTTTATATTTTATTCCTTTACAAGAAATAAGCGTAATCTTTGAAATAAGCGTAATCTAATTTGCAGAATTAACAATTTTATCAATGTCAGATAAAACCATAAATTGACAATATGATGTCTGTCAATTTTATTAAATCAATACTAATATTTGTTATTTTTTTTCCGACTATAACTGGACTGCGTATAAATTATGCCCACTATCAACTTTGTTAGTTATGTTACATTCAAATTCATTTCTGATTAGTTTTTTTACCCAATAAATCTATGTAGTTACCAGTTTTAAACTAATACCTATAATGTCCTGAAGCACGTGCTTGCTGCATTTGGCTTTCCTCGCTTTAATTCCCCGTATGACCTTCAAATTATGGCTGTCAATATTGATATTTATCCTTAGCTCATTTTACTTTTTCCAACATAATGAACTGAAATTTGTGTGTGGATAATCGAAGCATTTAGATCGATTGAAAAGGTAAAAAGTGGGTGTTCGTATTGAAATTTTCACAGTTAGAATTAAACTTAGTAAATTACCCCAAGACCTTTTTTCCCCCTACCAGACATATCGAGAGTCGTAAAAAATTACTTAGGAACAAACCGCAATAGTCTACGACTTTTAGAACCGAATATATGGCCACTGTTGGGAATTTTTCTTTCTATTGCATACTTACCAAGTGATGCAATAGCATTTGAAGACATTTTGATGATTAAATGGTAGAGGAAGAGTTCAAAAAAGATTTATGTTAGACAAGCGCTTCATGTAGATAATGAAGGTGTAGAAGTTTTAATTTTTGAGAAAGCACAGTAATGAAGGAATCATTTATATATTTTCTGAAAAAGAAGAGGCGTGTTGGATCGAATATAATAAAATTATTCAGAAATTGACACACACACCATTGTATACTTTTGTAACAAGATATTCGTTTACATATCTTTTTAACTAAAACAATGCTGTTCTTCACACTTGAGATTGAATTTCCTCAATATCTTGAACAGTTTTCGAGATAGGCAATCTAACCACTGCTTTCGCTGTAGGAGGCGTTATAAGCAGTCTCATTGATTTGCTAATATCATATCTACTTTACTGTACATAAAAACTATTTTTATAAGAACAGCTGGATGTACAAAAAGAGAAGGGAAAAAAAAAAAAAAAAAAAAAAAAAAAGGGATTGTAAAGATTTTTAGAATGTACCTGAACGTAATAATGAATTTTTTTTCATATCCTGCACAAGAGAATTAGCAATTGGCCACCACAGAAAATTTCCAGTAAAGAAGGCATTGCTACAAGGAAAAAATATTACTTATATTTATTTACTAGCTGAATACCCGTGCTGCGCTACGAAATTTTACCATTAGAATTTTAGCGATCAAAAGACATTCATGTATTCTACACTTCAGACGTTTGCTCCCTTTTCGATCCCGACAAATTGATTTATCAAAATAGGAACTTTCCTTTGTTGACATTTTAAACGAAATTTATAATTGTGAATAGTAAACTGGAATAGTTTATTGTGTTTATGTTTGCTCTTAGTTCTAAATTTCAAAGTAGTAGCTGTATTGGAATTATGTTAATTATACATTAAGTTAATCCTCGTATAGTTTCAATGTTGCGTCGTCTTTTCATCCCTTAAAAATTCGTTAATCGATATTGGAATGAGTTATTTTTTTAACATTTGCAAAAAAAATATCAGAAAAATGACTACATTGGAAGAGGAACATTCGGATATCCCTCGTTTGGAACATTTAACCCCTTTTTGACCCCTTAAAGTGGGTTAATCGAGATCGGGATAGTTTACTTTTTCTATTTTTACCATTGTTGATATTTGTGCCGATTTTCAGAGTTGTGACTATGTGGGAAGTACGATTTTCGAATGTCCCCCTTTGGAACGTTTAACCCCTTTTCGACCCCTTAAAGTGTGTTAATCGAGATCGGAATAGTTTACTTTTTCTATTTTTACCATTGTTGATATTTGTGCCGATTTTCAGAGTTGTGACTATGTGGGAAGTGGGAGAATTAGTGATGAGTGAGTCAGTGAGTGAATCAGTGAATGAGGGCTTTGCCTTATATATATAGAGATTTAGCACAGTACTATTCAAATGGTAACGATATTATTAGAAAAGAAAGGAAGTTACAAAATTATGATTGACTAGGATCTTAAGAAATTATTCATGTTTTGGATAATTTAATAATTGCGAATACATGTAAGTCAAAATTATTTGAATTAATTTATAGGAAATCTTTAGGATATAAGTGAACTGTAAAGTAAAATAATTAGTAAAATAATTTAATTTATGGGTATTTTATTTCATTCATTAGGAGTTACAACAGTGTTTGAAAATATTGCAAAATGTATTTCTGATCAGATCATCGTTTGAATTATTTTATTCCAAATCATCGTTTCAAATACAATCGTTTTAAGTTTAAATAATTAATTCAATAAAACAGAGGAATGAAAATAACCATTTCAGAAAATCAGTGAAATATTTTGATTTTTTCATCTCTGCAGAAGACGAATGTAAGGGATATGTCTTAAGAAACGACGACCATATACATTGTAATCGTACCATTAAAAGACAAACGAAACTAATTTGCCAATAAAATAAAAATATATCAGAAATAAATATTAAATAATAAGAGAAGAAAAATATTTCTGCAAAATTTGGGCCATTGTAGGTAAATTGGGTTCTAGAATTTTCGGTTCGATAATACGTATTATTAGGACAAGAACATTTAAAATCATTTCATTGCGTATATCGATAAGAAAAAAAAAGTTCCAGAAATCATTTCTAGATTGCGATTTGAATAAAAATTGCTAGTACTTCCAGAATGGAAATTTCTGGATGTTCAGTTAGTCCTCTATTATTCTATTTCACGCATAGCAACTGAAGAAAATAACAATTTACATTTAACTCAATGGCGATCAAAGACATTTCAATTAGTCTTCAGCAATTAGTCTTTAGATTTTGTAAGGTAACTACCTCAGAAGGTCAAACGATTTTTCACAAAAATCCTATTTCTCTCCAACCTCCTAATTGCAGATTAATTGCTGCAGAGAAGGATAATCATCTGACTTCAACTGACTCTTTAACAAACCTCATTTGTGTGAGTAATGAAGCGCAACGTCACTCGTGAGTAGTCTCTTTATAACCACCACTTCGCTTCTTCTTTCCTTTCAAGTAACTTGTTTGCACGACATAATTACTTTCCACAAACCCTGGAATCAATTAAGAATATTTTGTATTTATCAGAAGTGAAATTGAAAACATTTGACTAATATTAATATTAAATTATACGCCAATTGTAAACATTAACTTTTTTTTTATAAGTAGTCTTAATAATTACCATCTAATCTTTTTAGATTTATAGCTGCGTAATTTGATTGCGTTTCACTTCTTGTTTAATAACTGGAGTTAAAATTTGAACTTTATTTCGCATGACATTGGAATTATAAAATGTAACGTGACTAGGATATTGTAAAAAAATCTTTTAACCCTACAAAAAGTATTAAGTAATTGAAGTGAAATTTAGGGTCTAAATTTTTCTAAGAAATTTAATAAGAAAACAAATCCGATAAGCATAGAAGTGTAATATTTAAGTTCACAATTCATTTAAATTTGTGTCGTACGATGTTATAATTGGTACATTATTTCCACAATCTAAACACAATATTGTCTGGCCTTCTGAATATAGCTAGTTCAAGATTTGGGTTTGAATCTGATCTTAACATAACTTGAAAAGTTCGCCTGATATTATTTGCTCGTACTGCAAATGGACACGGAATACTCAGCTTGTAAGATTCCCATCCTGCAAACCCCCAAGTAATGGTTTGGAGAATGGCCTTTCATGGAAAGCGTCATCTTGTAAGCATTCGCATTTGATTTTTTACTTTCAATTACCCATATGTATACATAAGGTAATGAAAGTATAGTATTCGGTCATTTTTATTTAATCGTGCAATAATTTTATTTATATAAAACTGAGTGTTCGAACTGTATAAAATGTTATCAATAATAAATTATTATTTTAAAACTAAGCAACATAATATGGAAAGAAATTGTCCTAAATTGAGTGATTTTTGTGTGTGTTAAATGCGAGATTTTTCTGATTATTCATCTAATGATAGTGATGATATAGGTAATTAAGATACACATTGTTTTGTATCAAAGCAATTCATTACGAATTTTTTTCAACGTCTACGGTTTTTTTTTATTGAGGGTTTGGAAGATCACAAATCTTTAATTACTTCAATTACAATATAATACTGGTCCCTTCGTTTATAATTGAAATGGATTGGAGCAATTTATCGTTTTCACTTTCATACTCTCGTTAATATGAAATAATTTTACAGTTTAGCGACGTATTTGGCATTATTATTACATTGGTGAAAAGCAACAATAAATTTAAAAAATAAATAAATATCAAATAGCATTATTTTTACAGATAATCATTACATTATTCCTTTCGGCTAAGTGAAAGGGAGGAGAAACTGTCGTTGATGAGAAATACTCATGAGAAAAGAACTCGATGTTAAAAACATTCGTTTATAGCTATTTACACATTTATTGAAATTCTAATGACATTTTCTAAATGAGGATGTTTAGGACACCTTAAATGGAAATACCACATTGATTTCGTTCAGAATTGTTAGAGTTGTTTTATGTCAATTGCTGAAACATAAATTGTTCAAAAGCATCTATCGTACGTTCCTGCTCGATTTTTGGTAAATCCTAGTCAAGTTCCATAGCCACCACATATTGTATGCAAAAGTTGATTAACGTAAGTTAATCCTTTCGAGGATTATGTTAACCACAGACACACATGTATTTTTAGCTGACCACTTTTTTGGACACGGGATGTTCCAGAACGTATGGAAATGCACAAAAAAAAAAAAAGAAAAAAAAAAAGCAAATAAATGAAATATTAATTATTAATGGATTAAAAAATAAGTTTACTTGCTTCTAAATTTCAAAAAGTTTTCTTGTTTAGTTTAAAGTTTTCTTATATGCAATTTTTTAAATTCAACGCACATGTGTTAATTTCTATTTACTCATACTACTATTTTTGAAGAAAACTAATGTGTTTAAAATTTCCTTTGTAGTCCATGTCCAAATAATAAAAATACAATTGTTTTTGCAAATTTATATTCATAAATAGAAAAAAATAAAATAGTCATGAATTAGAATAGTATATATTGAGTGCCACTTAATACCTTATGTATTTAAACTTTTAATGCGTTCTTAATTTACTTGACTCATATTTGAATGGATGAATGTTGCAGGTATTTAAAACCGAATAATTTTACAAAATAAAAATCATCATAATTACAATTCGTCAATTTTACCACACACTAAGAGTTGCGTAGGAGAGGGGATAATTTTCACTTAAAAAAACAAACATCTAATTATTACTCATTAAAAATAACGCATTTACTAAAATTAGTTAATGTAATTTCCGGGAAAATTTGTAATTAATTTTTGGTAAACTCATACTTTTCTTTAATGTTGAAAAACTTTAACGTTTACTGATATGTATTTGACACGTAAATGGGATGTTTTAATGTGTCAAAAAATGGAATTCAATTTATAAATATAATAGAAAACCTGATATTGAAGAAAAACATAATAATGTATGAACTTCCATAAACCAGGGGAATTGAAACAGTTTTCATTCTTATTTGAATAACCAATATCTTTATATCATATCACTAACATATTTTATGTTTTTGAAAGTTATAACACTTTTTCTTCAACCACTGCAACCAACCATTTTTCTGCAGTAAAAGGGTGAAATTTTTTCCTTACTACGCATATTTTAAACCATTTTCTTTCACACACTGAGAATGAAAACAGCATTTATTGAATTTGTAATTTGGTAGTCACTTCCTCGTTTTCGTGAAATGCTTACAATCCTAAAACTTTTCTAGTTCAAACTATTACGAAATAGGGTGAAATGCCATTTTCTGTCAAAGAACTAATGTGCATTATTTCGCATGTTTACTCAAATTCATTTGAGTTCATAAAGTGAAATTCAATGCAAAAAGCTATACCATAAGACCTTTGTTGAAAGTGGTGTATTTTGGGACTTGTTGTAGTGTTTATTACACTCTTGAGCATTGACACTTGGGATTTTTTATAAAGATTGAGTATTACTAGGTGTTTGTTGTATTTGGTACATGAACTTAAAAGTTAATTTTTTGAAATTTTATTTTTATTTTTTGTTTTCTTGTTTATAAATATATGTTTATTCAGGATCGTATTTATAGTTAAAAATATTTTTTTTTCTAACAATGTTAATACTCTATTGCAAGCCTATTCTAAAAATACATCGTAGACAGTTTTATCTGTAATGGCAATCAGTTGTACGATGGATCAAAACAAATATTATACCATGGGAAGTCCCTAGATACAACATTCATTTTGTCTTTAAGTACAAATGGTTCTTTCAACAATTTTAAACAGTTTAGAATAAAGAGAATATAATTCTTTAAAATGTAATTTTAGTTCTCTTATTTCTTCTTATTTAGTTCTCGCATTGCGGTAACCCGTCAATGTGTATAGGTCCCAGCTTTTGATGCTTCGCTCGCTTGAAGATTCACTTTCTGCGCGAAATCAAGCTCCCTTCGCTCGTTAAAAGTTTTAAAGTTTTATTATCAGGCAAACACAGGTTCGATGAAAAGTTCATTTAACACATGTAATACATAACATATGCAATACACTTGACACATGTAATGTGTGAGCAACACACGTAAGCACAAGATTCATTGCATACATACTCTTCGTTTTATTCTCAACATATAACTCCTTTTTATGCATTATAGAAATTAAAACTCCGCATTGCTATTGCTTGATTTGATTGTTTATTACATTGATATTCTGGCTTTAAAAAAATTAAACATCTCGGAGATCTTATACATATCTATTCGAACATATTAAGAATTACCTTCTAGCTTAATGGTTGAAAAATGAGTGGCCGCACACATATCTGCATAAAAAGAATAATGCTATTGAAGGAATTTCCTGGATTACCGGAGAAGAAATATATTGTTGAAATGAAATTGGTAAAACGTTGATTTTGTGATAGAAATAGTGGAATGGAGATTATGATTGAGTAAAACTGATTGGAAAAAAGAAAACACTTAATTATGCAGCGTTAACTGTGAAAAAGAAAACGTTTTGTTGATAAAGTGAAGTATTTTATTACAGCAGCGAAAAAATATTTGTGTAATTTTTCGATCACTTCTGATGAACATTAGGATATTAGACTACTTTACCTAGTTTTTCTGGCATAAGAAGGTAAGTAATTTAATGTTTAAAAAATGTGTAGAGATACATTTCTGGATAATGCTATATGTCTAGTAGGAATATTATACTAACTATTTATCAACATTGTACAATAATAGAAGTGTTTAAAGCATCATCAGAAATAAACAACAGTTTTATACAACAATTATATTTAAAATCGGCGACCCTTCTATTGCTTCTTTTTCTTCTTATACATCAAAGTACTTTGAGTCCTTTGAATGTCTTTACATATTTCTTACATTTGTTCCTCCTATTAAATACCATTCAAATTTTTCATTTACACTTTCATAAAAATATATAATTGACTTAAAGTGCAAGCCTGCGTATTGCAATTTGTCCAATTTTTCAGAAAAAAACAAAAAACTCTTCTAAAATTGTTTGTACACAAATTTTAATTAAACTTCAAACCAATGCTGTTGATGATAATTAGAAATCTGCAGTCTCAATTTTCAAAGAGAGTTGACACGATAGTAATCATGACAGGAAGATTTCGGTGTCTTCTCTCATTTGGGACACAAATCTGGAGCTGTTACTTCATAAAAGACCTCACAGAAAACATTTTTTTTTCTTCTTGCAGATAATCAATGTTCCAACCCAAACTCTTAGTGCAGTTTTTGGTTAGAACATTTTCAATTATTAAGAAAATGCATAAATATTTTTTTAGGATCAAAACTTTGTATGTATGATTAACTCACTTATATTATATTATGAATATTTAGAGTAATGAAACTAAACGTATCTATAAAAATATTTCATAATTCCAACTTTCTTTAAACACAGAAACATTATTTACACTATTTATATCCTTTATGATCTGAACGAAATACAAATTTCATATTCACTTTTCAAACTTATAAAAAGAGTAAATTTTCCTTATAATATTTTACCTTTTAATGCCATAAACTTTAAACAAATATATATTAGCTAGAAATTAGTAATTTCATTTGCTTCCATTTAGTTCTGTTATGCTTCTTTTTTTTACAGTTTTCTAATGCAGCAGTTTGGAAGTCAAATGAGCATATATCCAAACAAATGAATGTATATTTTCTTTAAAAAGTATATAAAAACTAATATGGTATTGCGTCATCTTGGTTTCATCCTCGAAAAAAAAAAATACATGTAACCAAAACTGATGTAAACTTGTATTCAAAATATTTCTTTTGTTACTCGTAGTATTAACATAATACGCTTACTATTAATTCCTTCTTTATATAACTTTTGATAAATTGAAAAATAGAATTTTCAGTAATTAACTGATTTTTTTTTTATTTATTTTTTTTTTTTTTAATTTTTTCTCTGTCAAACAATATTTTAAGTGCGTAAACAAATAAATTACTTTTGTAAAATTTTTAAAGTATGAATATTAATAACAATTTCACAGTATAATTTTTTCCTAAAATATAGCATGATTAAAATAAAAATCATTAAAATTATATTAAATAAAATAGATTTATTTAAGAAAGGTAATTGTTTTGTAATTATAAATATAAATGTGTTAAATACATCAATTTAGTAATCTTATTTAAAATGAACCACCACGGGTTATTACTTTTAAAAATATGTAAACTTTTCCTTTGAGACAAAAATGAAGGGGCTTTGTTATTGTAAAACTCTTTCATGAGTACACTGTTATTTTTAACTACATGGAGAGAGCTGAGAAATGTCGTAATTTACTTTTTGTATGATTTGAATATAATTTAAAAATATATTTAAATACAAATCATGTCAATTAAATAAAAATCATTGGGAAACATATACTTAAAAATAGTTAAATTATTTAGCAATAAGAAAAGATTGAACACTTTTGTGCTATATTACAATTTGTGAATTAAAAATATTAAAAGTTTGCTTATTAAAATTTTATTATTTTCTAGAACTTAAGAGTGATTTTCTGAGAGAGGGGTACGCTTGTGATTATGCTAATTTTTGATTTCCCTGAAATTTTCAGGAAGTGTTCTGTATGTTATCCTGATTACAAATTAAAAAAATTCCATTCCATTGTCATGTTTCAGCTGGTTTTGTAGAGGAAGGGAGCGCGTTTTATAGCATTTTTGATGAAAAACGCTATCATAAGAATTAATTTTTTGCCAAATTTTCTGCATGTGCTAAACCTTTGATTCCAAAAATGTATAATAGACTACTAGTACTAATTGTTATCAGTGCTAATTTCTTGGCACATCTATAAAGTTTTGGTGCAGATAGCGGACAAGAATATGTCCGATTCACTATTTTTTACTACTTTAAGAGCCAAAATTTAGCTGACTTTACATATATGCCAAACATTTGGCATTGTTGTGTGATAGTACACCACAAACATAATACTTAAGCGTAAAAAAACTTTGGCACCTGTCTGAAGTTTCCAGTTAAGTCTGTCCGAAATCTGGATTTTTTGACTTTTAGGCCTAATTTAACCCGGGAGAACGCGCGCCTAAGATACGAACACGGACGCGCGAGCGGGGTCCAAATGGACCCCTCCTACATAAATCAGTTAATGCTAATTTTTGCATAATATTTAACGTCAGCATGATTATAAAACTAATATTTATGAATTTTCGAAATTTTTAATACTACTAATTATTTGAATATATACACTTGTTGGGTATATATTGACGAAATCCGCAACGTCCCCGAAAAGCTAAAAGTTTTTCTTCAATGGTGACATATTCCCCAACACAGTAAGAGTCTTTACATTTCTTTATGAAAATTTGAAAATTGTTTCTGATAGCAGCAAGTTTGTCTTCTTTTTGTCTTTCTTCCCTTGTGATGATGTTGTCAAACCTCAGGCATCTTAAAATAAATAAAAATCGCTTGTACGACATAGTGGCAGGAAAAATTTCGATTCCTGAACCATCTGTATCCCATAGGTCACGGACGTTCAGGTGCGACGATTTGTGCAAACCACACAAATATAATAGTCCAAACAACGCTCGTATTTCAAATTCGTCAGTTTCTTTGGCATCTCTCGTTCTGGAAAATTTCGATGATATTCTTTTAATGTAAATATTTGTACAAATAATTATTTCATCCATAATTTCACTGTCTATAAAAATTTCCCAAGCTTCATTCGGCGTTGTCACATTTTTTGCAGCCAATCTTGGTCCTGGTAGTTGCGAAATGATGTTGTGTGCACGCGTTCGAACGTCAGTTTTAAATTTTTCTTTCTTCCACAATGTACATTTATCTTTTCCCAGAAAATCCTTTTTGTTGGAAATATCCTCTTCTACGTCGGTATCCAAATCCAGTTCTGATTCTGAATCATGATTACTCAAATTCTTATGATCAGAACAAGCTTCTTCATCAGAAATAGGGTCTTCATCACTTTCAACCTCATTCAAAAGTATTCTCAGTCTTTCCATCTCTTTTTCGTATGGAGTCGACATGGCGAAGCCAACAAATAACGTCCGTACACTGAAAGTAGCAGCGGATGAATGCAGCTAATTCGGCTAACGCGGGAAGTCGCGCGGGGTCCAGACATACCCCAAACGTGACAACCCTTTTGTTAAAAAAGAAATAATGACCCTAAGGAATTTTTGACACCTGGTAGAGGTTAAAGGTCTTGGAAAAGTAGACTACTGAAAAGCAGGGCTGGTCAAGATCAAACATTTAATAGAAATTCCTTTTTAAAATCACGTGGGGTCCATATGGACCCCGGGCGCGTCCTGCCGGGTTAAGGTCAAAAATCTCAAAACTTCAGAATCTCTAAAATAAGGTGATGGTGCTAACAGAGAGGGACTTTAGTGTACTAAACGCTGCCATCGTCTGTTTTTTGGCACTTCTCATTTTTATTAAATAATGGTTTAAATATAGTCAAAATGTTCAAAAACGGCAAAATTGATCAATGCCATTTTCCACTGATGAAGTAAACTGCCTACTTGTGCCAAGGGCTTACTTTCATTTTTTTGACTCACAAAACCCTTTAAAGGTAAGAATAGGTTTTATTGCTTTGGCACATGCTTAAAGTTATGCTATTTTTTTTAAATATATAATGTTCTTAATATTTGAATGGAAAAATATGGGTACAGTAATCATGTTCCCACAATTATTGTTTTTCATGTATTTTTTTTTATGAAATTGAATAAATAATTAATAACTTTACAGTATCTATGATATATATTTATTCAAATTTCGTACCTAATATAGATAAAACACACAGATAAATTTTAAAAGTAAACCCGAGGTACTTAAAATAATCAAAAACCATAAATTCTTTAAACGTTCTGCCCTTACTTTTAAGGTGGTTTTAATGGATCTTCTCTGCTGTAAGCAACATATGTATATACTTTGTGCTTAGTTATATAAAACTTGGCCATATACGGTGCTATGTTACAATGCTTTTATTTACTTTCACAACAATTAGCTAGAATAGGCATATTATTGCTGACAAACAAATTACAATCCAACCTTTGGCATTTTGCTTTTCTCTTATAGTTCATTTTTAAACTTTTTGTATGATACACTTACATTTTTTCCTCGTTTTTACAAAAGAAAAAACGGACCCACATCAGTTACTGTCAACGTATCATAGACTTCTGGTTCCATATGACTTCTGAAACATTCTCTATATCAGGTTGTTTTAACCAATCATATTGATTAGCTTCTATCTTGTGAAGACATTTGACTTCATATTGATGCAAGTGTTTTGTATCAACTCATATTGCTTGTATTTTTTCAATGTAGCAGGTTCTTGTATAATATACACCATAATAAGATGATATTTTAAAGGGAGAATTGTATTCGCATGTTGAATTCATCATAATGCTTTGTTGAATAGCGGTCAGAGAATTCATAGTATCATGAAAATTATTTCCTTCTACAGCAGTTTCTAAATTCCAGTTCTCTTCGTCATTATCAGATATTTCTTTCATTAAAATTTCAAGACATTCATTTTCCTCTTTTGCTTCATATTCCTATTGGACTTAGTTTCTTTTTAACTTCAAATATGCATGAAGAGTTTGATTTTTTTTAGTTACTAACTCAAAAAATTGGGACATCACCTGCTGTTTTGTAAAGTAGTCAGAAACACTCAGCATTTTTGTTCCATTTAAATCTAAAAGTATCTTCATTGAATGTACTAAACTTTCTGAACAAACTTTTCAGCATGTTTTTTCTCCTTACATGAAGGCGGTCTTATTTATAGGACTTATGCGTCAATGTCAACTACTGCTTTTCTTCCTCCATTGTCCGACATAAATAGTGGGTATTTTATCAGACTTAACCAGTGGAATTTCATATCTCTCTTGTTTGTTAATGGTTAATGAGTATGTTATATTAGTTGCTTTGGTCTTTATTGATTTACATAATATGTTTTGGCTTTGTATTTTGGACTTTGTTACTGATAGTACAGTTGTGTGTTGTTCATCCATTTGTGACATTGTCATCAAATGTCTTCACATGATTAATATCTAAGTCCTTGATTGAGGTAAGCGCTGCTGTACATTCCACTCAGGGCTAAACACTACTAATCTTTGTTTAATAGGTTGCTTCTTTTGGGGCGGCTTCCCTTTGGAAAAAATTTCAGAAAACGGTTGTATGATTTAAATTTGTGCTTTGCATCTTTTATCTTTATGTCAGTTTTCTTCCCAGGTCCAATATCATGATGGTTCTAAAATGTTATTCCTTCTTAATTCTTTAGGTTAAAAGAATGGTATGACGATATGTTTTTCAAAGTGATTTTATCTATAGAGCCTTCGTAATGTTAAATATGAACAACAGAGCATTTCATATTTCTAATGATGCCATTAGAGAGAAGAGCTTTATATATCTCTTGTGATGAGGAAGTATCATGGTCATCTTTGAAACGCTGTGGTTCGTTGAATTAACTGCGTATGATCTTCAGTCCCATTTCTTGGCTTAAGCTTGGCGTCTACTATCGCGAAGCAGATCAGAGCGGAGTGGATTAGAGCCAATTACAAGGCTGATAACGTCCATTGTAGCTCGAGGCTCGGGCTATATAGCAGACATTGGCAGCCTTGTAATTGGCTCTAATCCACTCCGCTCTGATCTGCTCTGCTCAGCAAAAGTGGACGCCAAGCTTTACTGTGCTACTACAACCAGCACTGTCATTTCTATCGACAATTCTTATTCATACTGTTGTCACTCAAAATTATGAAACTTATATCATATTAAAAGATTCCATCACAAAACTTTAACATGTAAAGGATAAATATAGCGGACCAGGATGATTCTTGATAACTTTTTAGTAATATCAATACAAATCTTTTTATTTTTTAAAAAACTTCAAGCAGGTGTCAAAGTTATAAAGCCTATTCTGACCTTTGAATGGTTATATGAAACAAAAAATGAAAGAAAACTCTTGGCACAAGTTTGCAGCTCACTTCATCAATGGAAAATGGCATCAATCAACTTTGCTGTTTTTGAACATTTTGATCATATTTACATCGTTATTTCATAAAAATGAGCAAAAGTGCCAAAAAACAGACGATGGCAGTGTTAAGTACACTATAGTCACTCTCTGTTAGCACCATCACCTTATTTTAGAGATTCTGAAGTTTTGAGATTTTTGGCCTTAAATTAGGCCTAAAAGTCAAAAAAATCCAAATTTCGGACTGACTTAACTGGAAACTTCAGACAGGTGTCAAAGTTTTTTTTACTCTAAAGTATTATGTTTGTGGTGTACTATCACACAACAATGCCAAATGTTTGGCACATATGTAAAGTCAGCTAAATTTTGGCTCGTAAAGTAGTAAAAAATAGTGAATTGGACATATTTTTGTCCGCTATCTGCACCAAAACTTTAGTGATGTGCCAAGAAATTAGCGCCGATAACAATTCGTACAAGTTGTCTATTATACATTTTTGCAATCAAAAGTTTAGCACATGCAGAAAATTTGGCAAAAAATTAATTCTAATGATAGCGTTTTTCATCAAAAATGCTATAAAACGCGCCTCCCTTCCTTTACAAAACCAGCTGAAACATGACAATGGAATGGAATTTTGTAAAGCGGTTTTCAAATTTGTAATCAGCATAACCTGGAGAACATTTGCTGAAAATTTCATGGAAATCAAAAATTAGCATAATCACAGCTCAATGCTAAGTGTACCCGGCTCTCAGAAAATCACTCTTAAATATATTTTGAAAACTGTTTATTAGTGCAGCTTCATCATAAATACAAGAATCTGGGAAAAATAGCATCCTCTACCTAGATCACTTACTATGATAAAGAAAATGAATGAAAATTAAAGTTGACATCGACCGCAAATGAGTGCGAACCGGGATGCTTTCTTAATATAAATCGTATTCAAAAATTCATTGTATATATGATTAGTTTTGCCTTAATTTTCCATACGCAATACAATTTTTCATTAAAAAATACTTATATCTCTACATTAATTAGAAAAAAAAAATAATAATCTGGTAATTTGTTTCAGTTGTTAATGTTGCAGATATGAAAGATTTACCCATTATCGTTACGAAAACTGTTTTCATGCATTTTATTTTAAACTGGGATTAAAAAAAAAATTGTTACCCCCCCCCCCAAAAAAAAAATAACCCCCTGTGAATAGTGTTATTGTAAATCAATATTGAAAATAATTTAACACAAGCCACTTTTGACCTACCTTATGACGTCCTACCTTATTCAATATGAACTTATTGAATAAACGGTACTTCTACGTTAAAGAGGAACTATATCTAATAGTCCGAAATATTCGCAAGCAATGGTCAATGACGTCCTTGTATTGAATACAGAATGTATAAACTAATAATACAAGGAGCTTCTTTCCGACATTTGGCGATATAAAATCTCGACTTTCGTTCAATGTCCAAAACCAAATAGTTTCAATTCTTCAAAATGCAATGAGCGACCTGGATGGGGAACACTAGTCACGTCAGATTGCTATCTCTGAGTTCGAAAAAAGTTGGTATAAATGCAATTTTTACTTTATCTTTTACCAAAATAACTTTAAATATTCATAAAAGGTGCATCGTCAGATAATAAAAAATTGGCAGTATTCGTGCTATTTTTAAGTTAAGAGTAAATAACTCAAACTTCCCGTTTTTGTATGCTAATGTACGTATTTCGTGCATTCTTTGTGCGTTATTGTTTTTATTATTTTGTTAATATTCCACTTTCACATTGTTTTGTTAAATTCCTTGACATTGAATGCATTTTAATATCATAGTGCTATTACAAATATATTCTTTTCTAAAATGATATAAACCATTTGAATTTTTATGCCAATTTTTTGCAGTAGCAAGGTAATAACACAAAAATGTAAAATACTCAGTCGATAATTATTTATATACTTTAATTGCAAGTATTTAAAAAGTTACTCTTCAAAGCATTCGTTTAAAGCAAAACATCGATAGCTTCAGCTGATAAATTGTGGTTCTTCAAAAATTATACTATTTTATACAGTAATAATGCCTGCACAATATTTATAGGAATCTGCAATATATGATTTCCATTAAAAGTGTTGTTTATTTAATGATCAGAGAATTTAATATCCCTACAATAAATTTAAATTAAGTTTTCTATGCGCATTTAGATAGTCAAAGGCTTTAGTTTTCGAGTAAGCATGAACTGTTTCACTTACTTGAATTTATACTCAAATTTTGAACATATTCGACTTCACGTGTATCACCTTACTATTTTTAAGTTTTTACTAACTTGTTAAGCACATAAATAAACATTTGGAGATACTATTTCTTATTCCCTATGGAATTTATTTCTAACTCATACACACCTTAATTGAGTGTTGTATATAGGATATATAAACTTTTGGTTACTTATGTTATGCCTGTTATAAAATTTCATATGTTTCAAAGCAGCCCCGGTGGAAATACACGCTGGGGCAGATGGAAACACACACTAGAGCAAATAAAAACATAATTATTTGACTGCTGAAAACATAATTATTTGGCTACTATGAACCTAATTATTCGATTACCATAACCATGACTGATTGATTATTGTAAATGTAATTATTTGACTATTGAAAACTTAATTATTTCACTATAATTAATATAAACAATGCTTTGGACAGCTTTATTAAAATATTGGTATTTATAGAATTCCTCAAATCCTCAAAACGGCTTGAATAGTCTACTCACTCCTTGTACAATTTTAATTGACACAAATCAATTCATACTTGGTGCAAGTTTCATAAATCCATCCTTTAGAGTCAGTGCATTACATCCAATCAGACTTACTTTTATTATATGGCTCATAACAAATAACACAAAACCATTCATCTTCGTAATCTGAGGGATTGCTTTAACGACGAACGACTTTTCCAGAACTGTCTTTTTTTCTCGACCTGCTTACCATTGTTTCTTTAGGGTTGGAACCAGTAAACAAAGTCTTTCTGCTTCTTTTAGCTCCTAATTGTTCTGAAGCAAGAACATTGCGAATTGACGTATCTTTCAATACAGTTTTCTGTTCTTTTCAAATGATGTGAACATTTTTAGTGGTTCTGCCTTGGGATAAGGTTGAATATCTTCAGATAAAACAGCAATTGTGGCTGCATCTTTATATTACTGGGACCTAGTAAAACTTAACTTGTTGCTTAAGTGCATTTACAATACTTTCTTCCTCAACAGCATTGTATGAGTATATGAATTCAGAAACTTCTTGTGATGTGGCAAGACTTATTTCAAGGCAGTATTACGAACGACCTGTGATAAACGATGCTCCAAAGTCAACCTCAGAAAATGTGTTGGTGTTATGTATCATGATGCCTGCAACTCTAAACCCAGACATTATATTAAGAGGGGTGACTGCTTGAGAGAGTGAAGTGGCTACCACACTAAGAATATCATATATACTGACAGTCTTGCCTGAATTGTTTTTATCCAACTATCACATGCAGTATTAATGCATTTCCTCTCATATTTGCCAAAAAAATGACGCCTACTCTACTTGAATAATTAAGACGACTAATAGCTAAAAAATATTATTAGCTTTAATTATTACATAACCACAACTTATTTTTACATAGAACTTTTGTTGTGTTTGTATTTTGTTTGTGAATGCTCCCCTTTTGTTTCAACCAGCCCCAGTCCACCATTTTAACTAAACAAGTCTCTACCAGTAGCCATGCACGTGTGCTTTTCGAAACAGGTGAATAGAAAACCATAACTATGCACTATAAACACTTCATAAATCAAAAACTTTAACTAGTGAATACTACACAAAACACAATATTTTATGGAGCTACAAAAATGTACCCAGCTTTCTTAAACATATTTTCTTCCTTGCAAAATATACAGCTGCTGATTAAAATGCTCCTCTCGTACATATAACGTAGGTCTAACGTTTCTTTACTGCCTTCTATGAACGAAAAATTAAAACTTATAAATCAGATGAATAAATCCATTTGTTTCAATATGCCACAGTTTCAACCAGTCTCTACTTTACTTTAATCACTTAAATATTTCAAAATTTTCTAAGCTTAATCAATAGCGATTTTGCCTTTCATCATATTGAAAGAATAAAATAGAAAGTATCGAAAATTAAAATTTACCAATTATTTCGAATTAAAGTCAAAAACTATTTTCAAGTAGAAAACTTAAAAGTATTCACGTAGTTTTTAATATATATATATATATTTTTTTTACCTTTTTTGGTAGTTTTATGTACACACTTATAATTGGAACTAAGCTGAACAGAAAACAAAAACGAATAGAATTTTCTATGTTCATTAAAATCTATATTTTATTGTAACATGATGACATCAACTAATTGAAAAATGCAAGAAAATAAATCACAAATGAATGTTAAAGTTTTTATTTTGGAATATAAAAATCGTAGCTTATTTTATTCCATCATACCCTATCTGGTACTCCCTTCTGTCAATTTTAAAGAAGCAATCATATTTTTGATGTGGAGATATCGTTAAGTGTTTCAAAGGATTCATTTGTTATTTTAATTGAATTTTTTAAGTAAAAACATGTGTAAAAGACACATGTTGTGGATTTTAGATTGTGAAATACTCGATATTAATATTCTTTTTAAATAGGACTATTTCCTTTCTAAAATATAAGTTGCACTCATTTTGATGTTACTACCCTAATGCCTTACGTAGACATATTCACTTAATACATTGCAACTTTAGATGATTAGTAGAAGGGTTTAACTATTTAGTTTGATCGAAAATTGATTTTCTATATATATCTTTACTCATAGTTTCATTCAAAATCTCATTCTCTGAAAAGTACAATTTCGGATCAATATACAGTAATCGTTAAAGAAAACATCTGAAAATCATTAGAGGATCTTTCCTTGCGGCAGCTGTCTGGAGGAAACGCATTGAACCACTTTAGGATGTAATGTCCCTATTCTTTGTAACACGTATTTAATGTCCTTAGAGTCACAAATTTTTATCGGCAAACTATATTTAGGTTGTTTGCTTTAGGCTGTAAAAGAATTAAGAATGAGTATCTATTCTGGTGCTGGTTTCAGAGAATATGTGATTGTGTGTCCTTTTAGGGATACTATAAAGGTTGAAAATGTAACACTTATCGATTTACATTAAGTTTTTTTCAGCTCAAAACATGAAAAATTCTGTAACGAGAGAATGTTACACAAATTTATAAACCCTAGGCACCTTATTCTTAATTCAATAATTTTTTAAGCTTTTTTCGATACAAATATTTGATTTTATTTTTATCTTCAGTACAAGTGTAAAGTTATACAAAGGTGGCTTTTGTTCTTTTGTTGAATCCAATTTTGCTGTTGTATATTCCTGTACTATGTATAAGGAAATGTTTCGACAAGATAAGTTTCCATTTTGCTTCTCAATCGGAAATACTAAAAGTTGCAACTGTAATTCAATTTGAGAGAACCTCGTACATATTTTACAAACTACCTTAAAAAATTCTTTAATAGTGCCTTACATCAATTTGAAAGTCACAGTAAAATTAATAGTTTATACAAAAGTCGATCAGAATTTCCGAATGAAATTGCTTTTAAGATTATTCAGAAGAATAGAGGCTCGGAAAATTAGCATTAAATATAAATTCACGACTGTCAAATTTGGTTGTGTGACTAGATTTAATACAAACAACTTTTACTTTTAACTCCTCTATTTATAATATTGAACAATCTATTATGATCTTGATGTCTTAGTTTTGGAAGCTCCTGAAATAAAAAAGAGAATATTTATGGAAAATTAAATGTATGTGTGTCCATCTGCATGTGCGTCTGCGGTCCACATATGTCCAGAACAAAGCATGATATACGATTATCATATTCAGTATGTAAGCAAGTAGAGCCATGAGACGTGATAAAAAAGTTTAATTTAAGATCGAGCATTTTCAGAACGTGCCAGAAGTTTGAAGGTATTTGCAATTTTTTATCTAAGCCAATTTAGTAATGCCCTTTTAGGTGTTATTATATGATAAATCAATGATTGATGCATCAATAACCTGACTTAAAGAGAATGCCCATAAGTACAAGAACTCGTTGTATCTAGGACCAGTGTCTGGTGTACCTAGGGCCATTTTCTTGAAGTAGGGTATTGATGCATCAATCATTGATATATCATATAATAACTCCTAAAAGGGGTGCTATCTATTCCCGTAAAAGTGCAGGAGAGACCTGAGTATCTAGGTCCAAATTTTTTCAATGCACAAAAAAAGAGCCACTGACCAGTTTAGAAATGTGAAACTGATATGCATGCATCGTTATAGTAATTACTTTCCATTGGGATTAATATTAATACTTAAAATAATAGATTCTATCAAATTAAGTTTTTTTTGAGAAACTTCACAAATGGCCCTAGGTACAAGAACTCGTTGTACTTAGAGCCAGTGTATGGTGTACCTAGGGTAGTTCTCTTTAAGTCAGGTTATTGATGCATCAATAATTGATTAATCACATAATAACTATAATAAATTTCAATGTGTCAAATTATTAGTGAATTACAAGTATTTTCATAAATTTTTGAACATTATAACTTGAAAAGCTGATTCCAAAAATGAGCTGCATGCATTGTCACTTTGAAGCACCAACAGATTTTGGTTTTGGAAATTTGAATGCAATAATTTTGTTCTCAATTGCATAAACAACATCTTTATCTAAACACTTATTAGTGCATGCAATTTTTTAAGTATTTATCACTAAATTGTTCATCTTTAACATCTTTTATTTTTGCCACATAAAAATATAATTTTTTTTTTTTGCCTTGTAATTTTGTTAAACAAAGCCCTTTCCCCTCCCCTCTTTCAGTAGTATCACTCATATCAGCTACTGTAGAACTCGCATCATCATTGGAATGAGAACTTACAATGCCTGACATTCTTTGGATGAAGTTGTCTCAATTTGAAACACAGATTTTTTCACGATTTTTTTTTCTTTATTTGGCAATTTTAATTCAATAGTATAACTTATTTCTTTTTTGGAGTATCTGTCAAGATTCTACATCTCCCTGGTTTTCGGCCGTCTCTTTTGGATGTAGAAAATTTCATTTTTAGAAAAGGCCGTACCTGTTCAGGCATTACCCATGACATTGAGTTAGATGTCGGAATCTCACAAAATTCAGAAACACATGAAACGAGTTTGATGTCGAAGACTCTGAAAAAACCGCAGTAAAACTAAATTTGATACCTAAACGTCCAGTTCCATTATTGTTGACTCACTTTCTCCCTCGGGAAAGTCATTATTTTGACAATTTAAGAATGGATATGGTTTGTTGGTCACACTTGAAATTCAAATATTCCTCATCAGTGAATATGTTTTGATTCATTTGACATTCACTAGACACATGAAATTGCTCTAGAATGTTTACAGGAGTAAATGCCAAAGAATATGATTTGTCAACATTCCCCGCAACGTCGTGTATAGTGATTGATTTTCCAGGTGTTTTTAGCATCCAATTACTTCACACTGTACTGTAATGTTTCTTAAAGGGTCCAAACACACCTCTGTGTGTTTGACTCTTTAATAAATATTACAGTTTTTGTTTAATAAATTCTCATGTTTATGTAAACAAATTAATAATCCTAAATAATAATAGCAAACATAGTTTTTTTAAGTCAAGCACGTTGAAAGTTCCAGAGCAAAATTTACTCCCTCTCATTTAAATAACAATAACTTGCCTCCAGTTATTAAGAAAAACTTTTTCAATAAATGAAAATACAAAAAATATAACTGCAGCTGTACCTAGGGACATGGACCTAGGTACAAGGCAACTATGTGACCCTAGGTACAAAACTTTGTAATTTCATACAAATTTCTTCTACTGAAAATGCACACAAAGAGAGGACTTATTTAAATATTGCCTTTAGTACTTAATATTATGAACAAAATCATATACTATAATTCAAAGAAAAGTATTTGACTTGTCTTTGTAAAACAATAAAAGAAATGAGTTGCAAAATTTTATTTCAGACCACATAAAAACGTTTTTAACTTATAATTTGTCACAGCTTTTTCGTGTAAGATTTTAAAGTGGCTGCCAAAAGAGCAAGTGGGTGTTGCCACTCACCAAAGTGAGTAATAAAACTTAGAATTAATCATTATTCAATAAAAGTTGGGTGGATCTATGTACACATGTCTCACCTAAAAAACAGGGAAACGAACGTCTATCAACAATTAAAATCAGATTTTCTAACATAGCTAGTTTTTACAAAACCCTGGAATTGCCAGGTCACGAGAACTTGATATAAATGAAAAGATGCACAAGTATCTAATCAAAGTGACGAAGGTGCATCTAATAGAAGCAAAGAACATATTTATGTTTATTGAATATTACACAATGTTTATATGATTAGTTATCAAGTATTTAATAATTGTGTTTATGCTTAATTCTGCATGTGACGTTCTTTATGTTTGTTCTTTTACAAACTATAATGTAAAACAGTAACTAATAAAATTTATTAACTATTTTATCTTTTATTGCTGAATAATTATGCCAAATATTTAATGGCGAAGTTTCTTTTTAACACCAATATGCCATTTTCCTATCATCACTTAAATCATAACCATTCATTAAGAACTAACGAAACTTGGCATTCCGACTTTCTTAGGTGATAAATCAAAATATGGAAAAATATGAGTGTTATTTAACTTTAAACACTTTGAATATGATAAATTCTTTCAGTATTTTTTTTTTTTTTTTTTTTTTAATATTTAATAGTTATTTTTAGTTATTCAGCAATCGTGCTCTTATTAATATATATATATTAGGGTGGTTCAAAAAACTTTTTTTTCAGCTACACACCAAGACACCCCCTAATTTTTTTACATTTACCCATAGTATTAATCTCTTAAAATTTTAGCTTCCTACTCCTATTAGAAGATGGCGCTCAATGACCATTCCTTTTTGTACTTTTTTGTAATTTCGCATAATTTTCGAGTTTTATGCTGATAAGAACGCATGGCTACATTTTTACAAAAAAAAGTTTTTATGGGTTTTAAATACATGTAATATAGTTTGGCAACAGTTATCTACTGTATCTGGCAACATCTATATTATTAAAAACAACTTATGATCGTGAAACATTTCGTTTGATTGTTCCAGTACTCGCAGCTTTGGGGCGTTCCTCGAGCGTTTCCTCTTTAAAGAGGGGTCAAAAATCAAAACCTAGAAAAGAATACGCTGATTTAAGCAATGGGTAAATTCAAATCTGACTGTCCTGTAGCCCTTCATTGGAACGGCAAACTTCTGCTAAAATCTTTTGGATTAAGAAAGATTGACCGTTTGTCTCTATATGTTTCGAGAGATGGTATTGAAAAACTTCTTACAAGGGGACCTTACGATCTCGGAAATTCAGATCGGGATGAGACTCGGCAGATTGGTACTATACCTCAAGGATATCCAAACAGTAAAGCAATAAAGCGCACTAGCCAGAAGATTCCGAGAAAACAGGCTCTAAAGTGTTACGCGCAACTTATATACTAGTAGAGACTTTTACTCTGTAATTACCGGTAGCTAAGTGGTCAGCGTGCTGGGTTCCCGTACGGGCGATCTGGGTTCGATACCTCGTGAGATACTTTTTTTTTTGTCCACTTATAAAGTAACTATTACAGCTAACTGAAATTTAAATTAAAGATAATATTTTATTGTTAAATACGTAATGTGTTTTAATGAAGGTACATTAAAACTCTATTTACTATTCACACAAACAAGTGATTATAAATTTTGAAATATTACAAGCTGTTGAGAAATAAATGATTTTCTAAATAAACACGATGAACCAGTTTCTATGTGGAAGAGTAGGAATGTTGTCCTGTTGTACATAAGCAGGAAATCAGAAATTTTCAAAACCCTAACCGTACTTATCGAACAATTGTTCCACCCCTACCCAACCCACTTTATAATTTGACTTTATAAATTAAAAATAAAAATATATCACGAGGTATCAATCCCGGATCGCCCGTAGGGGAACCCAGTACGCTGACCACTTAGCCACCGGGGAGCTGCAGAGCAAAAATCTCTACTAGTATATAAGCTGTGCATAACACTTGAGAGCCTGTTTTCTCGGAATCTTCTGGCTAGTGCACTTTATTCCTTTACTGTGTGGATACCCTTAAGGTATACTACTAATCTACCGAGTCTCATCCCGATCTGAATTTCCGAGACCGTAAGGTCCCCTTGTTAGTGTCTCAAAGTTGAGTGGTGGAAGAACAGTGAAATATATTTCCAAAAACTGTTTTTATGCTAGACAATGGCAAGTTGAGAATTAAATTTGGACACAGTTTTGATACTATGAGTATGACTATTGCTTGTGTATAAGAGGCATGTATTAATTTGGAGAAAAAATCGGACGTGAACTATTGTGGCTAGCCTGTTGACATTATGTCATGTAATTAATAATGGCAAAGTTATTTTAGTTGTGTTATGGATCATCACGTTTCACAAAGGTTTCTCTCTTCAACAGATTTAAAGCCGTTTGAAAAATAATTGCACAAACAAACTTTCAGGATTTAGAACTGAAAAAAGACGTTAGAAAGTTTAAAGTTTCAACTGTAGCCTTTCTTTCATCTGTGTATAAATCTATAATAGTTAGAGATGATTATAAAGAAGTAATCGAGTTGAAAGTAATCGTTTTGGGCAATATACCAGAGAAAATCAATTGCAGAGCAGTTTCATCAATTCATTACGCACAGTGGATAGCTAAACTCCTGTACATTTTTAAATCCTTCTATTCAGAGACCAGCAAGAGGGTTTCCGTATAACTAATAGAGAGAAGAAATGCAGCTCCAGCTATTTGTACTGTTCAATGCTTTTTTGTACAGTAAAGACATGGATAGAAGCCCCACTTGCTTCTGGTGGTGACCTGAACTTGTGGAAAAACGTTAAAAAGTATAAGATAATGGATTTTAAAATTGGAATTGCCGCTGGAAAAGCTTATGTGGTATCTTTCAAATGAATTGGTTGGTTAGCCATATTTTCACTTAGAATTACAGCAAAGGAAAAATTAAAAAGTATTTCAGATATGAATAACACAAAAGATTCCAGAAACGTAAAAGGGTGCGAGCTATTAAAAATGTTGAAAGATAACGCCAGTCTTGGAGAATTTGTAACAAAAAGAACTCTTGATGTGGTAATTTTTCAATGTTTCGTTATCGAACATGTCTCTACAATGACATTGGGTTACGATAATCTAAATGGCACCATCTACAGGATTTATGTTGTTTACAATTTCCATACCCAACCCATATTTTTTAGATGTTATTAACTATTCATTCGATTGATTTCAATTAGATGTTGTTCTTGGTAGGAGATTGAGTGTCGTTTGAAAATGTTCATTAAGTACAACCATACATTTATAAACTTTGAATAGATCTGAAAGTTAGAAACTATTTATACTCACTAGTTCACTATTTATTGAGTGATAATTTTATGATTTGAAATTATATTTTGGTATTTAGATAATTTCCGATCGACCATTTTCGGTTTACAAAAAATGTAGCCAAGTGGTACTGTAATGCTTGGTTAAATGTTGAAATAAACACCACTACTGATCTACATAACACCATACTAATTATTCATTTCGTATTTAGGTGTATTAATAGCTTATTTTGAATGCTTTTCAGGATTTTATACCGCCTAATTTATAGGGGCAATTTTATCAGAATTTCAAAAGATAATGGAGTAGCACGGGGGATTAACGAGTGTTTGTGAGCAGGGGTAGAGCCCTCTACAGTTTAATTATTTCATAAACTTTTACTAACTTATTTAAAAAATCTTAATTATGGTATAAATAAAAACTTTCTTTAAGAAAATTGCTTTCAATTATACTTATTACCAAATCCACTACAAATACCCAAAAACGCACAAAATATGAAATTTTACTGTTCATTGAACGCCATCTTTTAATTGGAGTAGGATTCTGAAATTTTGCTAGAACATTTGTATGGGTAGATGTAAAAAAATGAGAGGGTGTCTTGGTCTCTAGGTAAAAAAAAATATTACCCATGTATTTTTGAACCACCCTAATAATAATATATATATATATATATATATATATATATATATATATATATATATATATATATATATATATATATATATATATATATATATATATATATATATATATATATATATATATATTATTTCCAAAGCAATTCGTTTGTAGAAATTTTTTAACTAATGTCTATTTTAGGAAAAGACACAGAAACTATATCAAAAACTATATGGAACATTTAATTGAATTGAACAAATAATTTTATAATCAATTAAGGTTAGTTATTGTAAACACAAAGCTTGTATTTAATTAAGAAAATATAAATTTTTGGTCTTAAAAATTCAAGTTTAAAAAAAATAAATCATAATAAAACAACAATAAAATAAGCTGGTCTACTTTCAAACAAAACTCAATTGTATAGAACTTCTGAAAATAAACATATGCTATTAGAAAACAGTAGTTACTTTAACTGCCATGCTACTTTTTGGTAATTTTTAAATCATTTGAAGTTAGTTTTGAAAATAAACATGTGCTATTGAAAACAATAGTTACTTTAACTGCCATGCTCCTTTTTGGTTAATTGTGTACACATTTGAAGGTGTTATGTAGCTTTTTGATGAGCCACAAATTCTTTCACAATTTCTACATTTTATCTTCTCAAACAATAATTAAACACTTTTAAACTAAATTTAGTACACCGTTATCAGGTATTTACCCACATGAGGGACAAAATCTTAGGGGTTTACAATAAAAAAATAATATTTAATGACTTCCTCAATATAAAACTATGCGTTTTGTATTATTTATAAAACTTAATCCAAAGGTGAGTCAATTTTGAGCCCTTATAATTGCTTCCACTTCTGTTGAAGCAAATAAACTTTTTTCGTTACAAAAGATAGACATATCACATTATAATTTCTTCTAATTGCAAATGATACTTATTTTCTTCTACATTTTTTAAACTATTTTAATCTCCTGATAATTACTGAATGGTTCTTGAATGTTATTGCTCCATACTTTTGCTCTCTAAATTTTAAGTGAGTAAAGAAGTTTCATTCTGATTACAGTACTGTTGAAATAAAACCTAATCTAATTGGACGTTTTTATTTTGCGTTACATAACATTCAATTCTCTAATTACAAAATTTAAGTCATGGATTTTTCTCTTTTTGATAGTAATTTTAATATAAGTTCTTTTGAGTTTAAAAACTCAATTTGAAGTTAAAGGTTTCTGAGGCGAAAGTAATCTTTAATTTAAAATAGCAATTATAGAAGTTGGATTTTTTTCCTTTTCCTTTTCTTTTTTTTTATTGCTTTGATGAAATTTATCCAAAAAAATTCCCTTGTGCCGACAGGAGACTTGATCTTTCAAGTTGTTTAAATTATCAGGAAAATTTGTTTATGTTTATTTCAGTCAAATGTTG
This sequence comes from Linyphia triangularis, assembly GCA_963978545.1. NCBI lineage: Eukaryota > Metazoa > Arthropoda > Arachnida > Araneae > Linyphiidae > Linyphia > Linyphia triangularis. The sequence goes on along the minus strand of OZ021722.1, from coordinate 83,417,922 downwards.
CAGAGAAAGCATATCCAAATAACACTACATGGGAAAGCGGTTTAATTGGTTTAAAATCAAAAAATGCAAAAATAAATATAAGGGATTTTATAACTTTTTATAAAATTCTTTAATTAAAAAAAATGTGAAAGTCGTGAATGTATTTATTTTGTTACGAATTTTGTCTTTTTGACTTTTTCACAATGAAAAAAAAAAGTAATTCTTTCCAATCATATGTATATTTCTTTAATATTTTTATTTATTTAATTATTACCACTGTCAAAGTGTCAAACGGAAAGAAACATTCTAATTATAATAATAAGATATAATAAGAACACATGGAAAATAAGCACAAAAGCACTTCAAGATTAAAATATTAATGACAGTACGAAAATAAATAAATAATATCACATTTTAGCTTAAAAATTTATCAAAGAAAATATCACTATAAGGGGGCAAGTTGTTTACTAAATCGATAAACTGATTAATGGGTTGATTCTTAAGATAATTTTTTGAATAGAACGGTTTACTGAAGACATTTTTATTTCGAGTAACATGTTTAGGAGCATATAAATTTAGTAATTGTAATATATTAGAACAATCATTGCTGTTGTTTAATAAATTGTAAAATAAATTAAAAACATAACTATATTTACATAATTCTTGTGTACAATTAGTTAAAATTTCTAAATAAAAGTGGTCATTAGATTTGAAAGAAATGTTATGTACAAACTTTTTTTGGATTCTTTCGATGGTTACGATTAACGATCTAGCAGGATTCCATATAGCGCAGTTATAATCTAAAATGGAACAAACTAAAGAAATGAAAAGATAAAAAAAGTGCAGAAATATCTGTAAAATTAGAAGTAGTTCATTTAAGGGGAGCATTCCCAGGTTTTTTTTTTCTTTGCAATATTATGTATGCAATGCATTTCCTTTAGAAATTCCCTTTTCGTTTTTGAATTTTCTAGTATTTTCCGAACTTAGTGAGATTATAGATTTTCCTTGAATCTAGTTGTATTTTGCTTAGACCGGATCAAACAATTTCTGTTACTATCGATAAACCCACCGAATTTCTGTTCGGCAACAGCTTTTTGACATAATTTAACACGTCTTCTGTTTTCGTTCGCCAAGCGTCAGTTCGCTCCTTCCCTCCTCGTTTCTGGAAATAAATTCTTGTTTTAATTCAACTATGACTTGCTTATTAGGACGGTCAACACTACTGCCCCGTTATATGTATGGATAAATTAAAAATAAAATTAGATTTATAAGTTACTCCTAGGTCATTTATATAAGATTTTCTAAAGATGGAATTATAATAGAATAATTGTGTAAAGTAGGTTTTAGTTTCCGAGTAAATGTTAAAACAAAACACTAAACAATATTAAGAAAAAGCTTACCCGGCAGGCACCAGATGTTTAATTTGGTGAGTTCAGATTGCAGAACTTCATAATCGTAGCGATGTCCGCTAACGGGAGTTGAACCAGGGACTCCCAGATCCCTAGACAGGAGTTCTCACCCCTAGTCAAAGGTAATTACTAGAGCCGAGGTGTTGTATCTGTCTTTTGGTACATGAGACCACCACATAGTCATAAAGATGATGTTATACGCTTAAATATTTTATAATCATCAGCAAATAATAAACAGGAGTTAATTTTTTTTTTACAATATCATTAATTAAAAGATTAAAAAGTATTGGACTCAGTATCAATCCCTGTGATACACTGGAAGTACTAAAAGAAGCAGATTTGTATTTGACATAGAAAGTTCTCTAAGTTAAATATGAACGAAGTCATATAAGTAGTTTGAGATTAAAACCAAAATCTAACAATTTTATCTATAATAATTCAAGATCAACAGAATCAAAAGTTTTGACAAAATTAGTATACATATCATCTAGTTGTTGATTTCATTTTTAAGGCATTAGAAATATTGTTAGTTAATCATAGTAGGTTGGTTGCATTTGAGCATTTTTTCATAAAACCATGCTGATAAGGCGAAATAATGTGATAAGTTTGGAGAGATAATTTATTACATATAACAGTTTCAAATACTTTAGAAAGCAAGGAAAGATGGCAAAAGGTATATAACTTTTAATATCCGATTTGTTACCTTTTTTAGTTACTGATGTAATTTTAGATTTTTCCAGATATATGGGAAAACGACAGTATTAAACGAAAAGTTAAATAAAATGAGCAAAGGATAAATAAAACTAACAATATTTGCTTTAATAACAAAAGGAAATGGGGTAGGGGGGGGGGGTTAAATCAAGGCCAGCAGAACTAGATCAATTTAATATTTTATTACTGTTTTCTTATTTTGCGTAGAGGATATTAAAATATAAGTTTTTTAAATTTTTTGTCAACATTCAGTGCTGAAAAATGTCAAACGATGTGAAATTACATGGTAAATTGCAGATAATCATTTTATACTCATTCTATGATATGAACAAAAAAAAAATTATGGGATTTGAGATAGACAAATACTATGTCGTACTGTTTTACATTTTATAAACATCAATTTTTAGCGATGTTTACAATATAAATCTTATTTAATTCAGGATTTTTTTATTTAGTTATGTTTACACATTAAATTGAAAATTTGAAACTGGATTTGATTTAAAATAAACAATTCGCCAGTATTACAAAATTATCTCGTTATCTACTTTTATTTTTTTTTATTATATTGTGTAGTTTTTATATTTCCTGATATAAAAACTACACAATATATATTAACAACTTAACATTTTTACTTATAATTGGACATGAAAAAGGAATAAAGATCGAGGTCATATAATAAAAAAATAAAAATGTTGATATTTGTAATTTTTATACAGTTTTACTCCAAAAGAAACGAAAAAGAAATTGGGAAAAGATCTACCTTAAAAGGAATTAATTAATAGTTTTCTAACTTAGGCGTAAAGTTAATATTCTTATCTACAAATTTGATCTCGCCTTCTTTTTATATCAAATTAAAAAAATAAACTATTACATTTAAAATAAATAATTACTGTGTTTCTAATCATCCTACTTAGTGGGATAAATAGGAATAGTTATTAAAATACATGTATGTGTATGTTCTTATTCTATCAAGTGTATGTACCGGGTGATCCAGAAGTCAGGACCAACTTTAAAAATGAATAATTCGAAATCAAAGCAAGATACAAAGATATGGTTTGCACCAAACGCATGAAAAATAAACCGGGTTTTGTGTCGCAACATAATAAAAAATTGTTTTTTTGCCGACCAACAGATGGCGCTGTAGTGTGTTATGTAACAAAAAGCTGATTTAGAAAAAAAATGAGATTCTTTACAATTCAGCTTTATTACAGTTAATTAATTACAGTAAATGTTCAATGTGCTGTCTATCATTCAGAAGTACAGCTGTGAGACGAGTGATCACACCATTCACAGCATTAGGAGCATTTCGTGCGCTATGGCAGACACATGTTGCCGGATGGCATCTTTAAGTGCAGCTAATGATGCCGGTCGGTCGCGGTACACCTTTGACTTCAAGAATCCCCACAGCCAAAAGTCACAGGGTGTGAGATCGGGAGATCGTGGAGGCCATGCTTGCTTAAAGGCGCGACTGATAATGCGATCCTCCCCAAATGTTGAACGTAGCAGGCGTTGCACAGGCAGAAAAATACGAGGTGGTGCTCCATCCTGCTGAAAGGTGACTGTTTGGAGTGCCTGTCTCGCTTGCAGTTCAGGAATAATGTTGTTCTGTAACAGTGCAGCATATCGCGGACCAGTGACGGAAACTGTTTTGAAACTCGTTTGTGTGACTTCTTCGAAAAAAAAGGGACCAATTATGAAATCAGCAGTGAAGCCACACCAAACGGTCACTTTAGGCTGATGCAAGGGTACCTCCACAAATGCATGTGGATTGTCCGTGGCCCACACACGACAGTTGTGGGTGTTAACAGCGCCAGACAGTGTGAAATGCGCTTCATCTGTCCAAAGCACGTTGTGAAGCCAATCGTGCTGCTCGTCCATCTTATTGAATACAAAATTCGCAAAATCTCGGCGACATTCAAAGTCAACAGGTTTCAGTTTTTGGTTATGTTGCAATTTGTAAGGATATCTTTTCAGAGTTTTTCGCAGCGCTCTCCAGACACTTCGGTACGACACTCCTGTCTGCATCGAAACTTCTCGAATTCTACACTCTCCGTGTGCAGTAACCACAGACATGGCTTGCACCATCTTCTCCACTGTCTTTGCAGCAGCAGCGGCTGTTGAGAGACGTCCACTTCTTGGCCGTGAAGTCAACGAACCTGTAGTTTCAAATTTCTTAATCAGTTTGTTCAATGCAGACGGCGTTATTGGTCCCTTGCTGTCTCGCATACCTTTCATGTAGCGATATCCTCGCAATGCCGCACTGGCACTTTCCGAATTCTTATAAAACAGTTAGACAAGTTTCCTCCTTTTATATCGGTTGTTGCTTTGCATAATCCTACAGCTGAACTCCTCCAGCGCCATCTGTTTGTCGGCCAAAAAACTATTTTTTATTATTTTGCGACACAAAACCCGGTTTATTTTTCATGCGTTTGGTGCAAACCATATCTTTGTATCTTGCTTCGTTTTCGAATTATTCATTTTTAAAGTTGGTCCTGACTTTTGGATCACCCGGTAGTTTTAACTGTGTAGGTTAAATAGTAAGTTATGCAGATATTTTGTCGAAAACTATTTGTTGATAAAAATTGCATCATAAACGTGACTTTTCTGGGAAGATTAGAAAAACCTTCTTGACCTAATATACAAAAACAAAATTTTGGATTGAATTGTAACGGATTTGAAGAATATTTTAAGGCCGAGATGAAGCATATTTTACTTGTACTCGAAAGGTCTATAGATTAAAATTCTCATGGTGCTCTGCAATCTAGATAAACGCGACAGCGATTATGACAATGAATTCGTGTATCGGTTATCAGATTGTTAAGTGGACTTTTCCTGGATTTTTTTTCATTCAAGACCGAATCTGGGGAAGGGGAGGTTCTTTAAAAGGCCCCCGAAAGATGTTCCTTTTGAAAATTGGACAACTTTCAGTATTCTACCTATATCTTGTTCTAGTGATGTGTAGTTTAGCTATCGTATAGCTATTGATCCAGAAAATATTCAATGGAATCAATGTTATTAATGGATTTTTTTAGAAAACGTGTGTTAAACTTAACGAGTTTGATAAGAACTTCTCATGCTGATCTAACATTTAGATAACATAAAAGTCAGCATAGAAAATCTTTACAATTACTTTTAGAAGCTCTTGCAGAAGTTCCTTTCCATGAAAGTGAGATCATAAACCATGTTAGCCATTTTTATATCATCTCTTGGTGAGTCATTTTTTTATTTGGTTTTAAGGCAATTAGAAATTTACGTCTATTTTTTCTGATTGTTTTATTGCTATTTTGACGGGACTGTCCATATATCATTCCTAGGATCGCCCACTTATGTTTTTAGCCAGTAGAAATGGATGCTTCTAGTCCTGTTTGTTGATATGATCTATCAAATAATTTTAACCAGTGGGTATTTATTATTTTACTTCAGGTTGTCAATTAGTGAGCCTTTCGAATCTGAATTTACAGGGTGGTCATAAAGAAACTTTGCCGATCTATGGACCTTTAGAGGCAGTTCCGTTCAACAGTTCGATATGAGATTTCAGGTATAGTGATTCAGAGGTATGAGCTCGAGATTCTCTGTAAATGGCAACAAAATGGTGCTCATAGTTACGATTATAGTTACATAAACTTGAAATTTTCGAATGGCAACACCTACTTTTTCTTGTTGAAAATGCTCAGCGCATACGAAAACACTAAAGAGCGTTAAAACGGTACGTGTATCACAAAAAATGGACGCGTCATGCATGCACAAAAAACAGCCCTGCGAACGAACAACAGAATAAATACACCAATCACGAAACGCCGCTTGCCAGATATTCAGCGTAGAAAACGGATAAAATTGTCTGTGATGGCAACCATGTGAATTCTGGCCTCAGTCATATTCAAATTTCCGCCGTGATTTTGTTGGCCGTTCGCCTAGCTGTTTTCTGTGCATGCATAACGCGTCAGTTTTTTGTGATACACACTCCATTCCAACGCTCTTTAGAGTTTTCGCATTGGCTGAGAATTTTGTGACAGGAAAAAGTAGCTATTGCTGTTCGAAAATTTCGAGTTTCAGTATTCATAATCGTAACCGTGTGTGCGCCATTCACAGAATCCGTAGATCATTCCTCTAAATAACTATACTTGAAATCTCATCTCGATCTGTAGAACGGAACGGAAGCTAGAAGTCCATATATCGGCAAACTTTTTTTATGACCACCCTGTATATTACTATGAAAAGCCGATGTTTAGGAAATTTCAGTATTCGCCAGTGAATGTAAGCATACAAGTAGCTGCTAAGCGTATGTTATAAATATTTACAATTTGCGGCCATTAATGGAAAAAATTCAATTAGCACGTTACCAAACTGTTTATCAAACATAATAGTTGCATTATTTTTTTGTATGTATAAAGAACCTAATCCAAATTAACGTGATTACTAATTATATTTAGATTCTTTGATTTAAGTTTTAAATTATATTGCACCCTCATATATATTTCAAACTATGTAAATATCACAATACTATGTACACTATGTAAATATCACTCCCTAGGTATTTGGCACAATCAAGCGTCAAATAGCTTTCTTAAATGCTACTCACGTTTCCCCAAAATAAACAATATTATGTCATAAATGGTCACAAATTGCTATGAACAATGGATGCATTTATGGATTATGGGTATAATGTGGATGCTCCTCAGCAATGCCAAAGTATACTTTGTCATCTAGTTGCTGTCAAGAAAGTAAATAACCTTTATATAACTCACCCATGATGAAGTAAAGGGCATGAGTCCACTTATATATATATGTGTGATAAGAAATATAGAGAATCTCCCGAAATTAAATATATATTTATCATTTCCTTTAAAATTATAAAAAAAATTAATGAAAATCACATCAATATTTAATTACTATAGAAAAGTATATAAAATATTCGGAATGTAAACAAACCACGGCTATATTTTCGTCTCTAAAAGTCAAAGCGTAAAACTCGCAGCAAACATGCATCCAGATTGAAATTTTCCTCTCCTTTGTATCCATAATACATACATACATACATACATACATACATACATACATACATAAAAATTTCTCCTTTATACAATAATTCAGCACCCCTCACCCCTTTGAGAATATTTTAATACGTGTTTGTGAAAAGCCAAATTAGAAGGTTACAACTACTTATGTTGAATATTTTAGAGCTCTACGCCTAGTTTAAGTAGGTTTCTCTCTATATATATCTTAAGCCTATCAAGTTTCTTATAAAAATTGAAAAGAATCTTATTTTAGTACCCAAAAATTTGCAAAATGACTTTTTGGACATCTTGAATATGACAAATTTTTAATGAACAACAGGCATGTAATTTTATTTATACAGTGTTATTGAAAAAAAAGTTATTAAACCTTTAAAATACTAAAGGATGTGTATACAGGGTTTTAACAATCTCTAATACATTTAAGTGAAAAATCCAGGTGTACGATGAGTTTAAATGGTGACTTTCTGATTGGAAGGTTGTAGGTTTTTACTCCGGGAGCACTTGCTAGTCCTGGCGTCAATGCTATATAATTTTTTGTGAGAATTAAAGGTAGAAGTGTTAGCTCAGGTATCGTCATCGCCTCTTCATCTGACCAAGTTCTAAATGACAAGGCAAATATTTTTATACAATTATAACTATCTACTTTCGAGTGAATTACTCGACAGGGCCAGTAAAAAAATAAGGTTTTGTGTCTAAGTTGTGAGAAGAATAACTTTAATTTAGTAACACATCAACAAATCTAGATATTTTCGAGTTGTGTGATTTAGCTAAACTACGAAATATCTTTAGGTAAAATAGAAATAATTACATGGAGTTTGACATAGTTCATTTTATGACTTGGCAATAGTGTTAATTTTGAAAAACTTGACATTTTTATAATTTTAAGGTGGACAACTTTTTTTCTTGCTTTTTTAATTAGCTCAGTTGATTGCAATTTCAATGTGTTTCAAAATTTAGCTCTAGGAGAGACCTGTGTACCTAGCGGCGTCTTTTTCCAATATAAATGAAACACTGAGCCGTTTAAAAATGTGAAATTGATATACATACATCGTTATGGTTACTACTTCCTATTAAGATTAATATAAATACTTAAAATAATAGATTCTGCCAAATAGAAGGTTTTAAAGAAATTTCACAAATGGCACTAGGTACAAGACCTCGTTGAACCTAGGGCCAATAGCTGATTACCTAGGGCCATTCTCTTTAAGTGAGGTTTCAGTCCATAACGAATAGAAAACAAACATACACATATGAATTTCATAAAAGAAACAATATCAAATAATTATCATTCATTGGTTTATCATATAATAACTATAATAAATTGCAATGCGTCAAATTATTAGTGAATTACGAGTATTTTCATAACTTGAAAAACTGATTAAAAAAAAAGAAAAAAAAAAAAAAAAAAAAAAAAATAAAGAGCTGCATGCATTATCACTTGGAAGCTCCAACAGATTTTGGTTTTGGCAATTTCAACACAATAAGCAACTATGTGACCTTAGGTACACGACTTGGTAATTTCATATAAAATGTCTTCTATTAAAAATGCACATAGAGAAAGGACTTATTTAAACATCTCATTTTGTAATAAATGTTACAAATACAATTATTTACTAGAATTTGAAGAAAAGTATTTGACTTAAGGGGTCTCAGTACCCTTAAAAAATTCTGCAGGCATATGAGAAATCTCAGTTTTCGAGTCAATATAACTTTTTAACCAAGCAAAGTTTAAGGTTCTGGTTTTTTACATTTGAAACTTTACACTATTGTTATTTACATCACTCTTAAACTTAAACAGCATTCAAATAATTATTATATATATTTGGAAATGTAAATCATAAAATTTTTAATAATCAGAAAAAAATGCAATTTGCTGCGCGCATGATTATGAAATAAATTATGACCCAAAGTGTCTCAAATTGGTTTCAAATAACCCATACAATAGCTACCTAGAAGTTATACATCATTTTAGTATATTTTATAAGGCTTAAGTATTTTTTATTTAAATAAAAATTCAAAAAATTTATTTTTTCGAAAAATTTTCACACAAAAATGCTCCAATTTTTTTTTGTAAATAAAAATTTTCCCAAATTGAAGTATAAGTTATAGAGTAAGTTATAAAGAACATTTACAACAAATTTCAAGTTCATACAATAAATACTTTTTTTTAAATCATGCGCGCAAACTAGAAATTTACATTTTGAGAAAAATCAAGTTAAAGTTAAAATTTTACCTAAATTAAATAAAATGAGATTAATTACCTAATCAAATTCTCCTGTACCATAAGCCATTCCTTCCTTCACCTACAGAGACTCATTTATTACAGCATTTTTTAGTTTTTTGGCTTTCCGAGCCTCTAACAAAGCACTGCTGGCTCTTTTTTCAGCCACAGCGACACGCGTTTGCTATGTGAAATACAAGTAGTAGTTATAAATATTTTTTTGTATATTTTAAGTCTAAAACTTTCAAGTTAGCTAATGTTGACTTCTCTTCACCATTATATATACATTAAGCTGAATATGCAGCTAGCTTAGTTACTGTTATACACGGCCCAATAACTTTCGAACTATACTTCCATACGAGAGAATTCATGGATTCATTGGTTTTCTGTGTTCGACCGCCAAGGCATTACCATAATAGAACCACTTGGGATATATCTTTAAAAACGGGTTTAATAGTGTCAATAACGGCCAAAGGTAAAGTGTTCTTATGCTTAAAAACCCTCAGTTAACCGTTAGCTTCTGCAATGTTATACTTACACCAAGTCTTTTCACCTTTCGGGCAAACCCAGAGTATAAGCTCTTGGTCAGAGCTGCCTGTATGAGCCCATACAGCTGAAATAGATTGCCTCGTCATTAACGCTAATTGAATTGTCCCTTATAGCATTCCCGTAGTATGAAGTCAGTTTCTTGACGTTGGTTTCTGTTAATTGACCTTTGCCGCCTATAGTTTTGCCATCTGAAAATTTCTTATTTACAAGAACTGACTTCATTTTTCGTAAACGAGTACCCATTCTTTTCTGTATGTGGCCCACGTATTCTACTATCTTAATTTTAAAATCTATCCCACATTGTTTGCTTTCTGAAACAGCCGCAGATGTCTTGTACTCTTTACACTTCAACCCTCGTTCAGTTTCCGATCTCCGAAAGATTCCATCGACCCCCATCTTTCCGGCAGATCCAAACATGATTTTTAGTACAAAATGATCTGTGCTTTGAAATCCAAGATTTATATCTGGGTCCAAATTTACAACCTTTGTACAACTGGCATCCTTTGTAATGTGCCGACATTACCTTGACATCAATGACTTTACCCGAATCACTGTCAATCAACACACAGGCACCGACAAGCGACATGTGGCCTCGACTCTTCCATGTACTATCCCCACTAATAGCAACGGAACTATTGTTGTCATTAAGGGAAATTTCATCAGACGCAGCCTGTTTCAAAGAGTCTTCGGCAACTACCTGGATGACCTCAGTCAAATTTTTGTTGATATAGCATATGATTTTTTTTAAATGGGTGTTGATAAACTTATCACGTTGCAGAATGTTTGAAGAGAAGTCATTTCAGCTCCACAATATCTCATGGCTAAAGTCAATTTATTTCTGAAATGTTTTTATTTGGGCCAATCACTAAACAAGATTTAAATGAAGCCTCAGAAGTACAATGAACACACGTGACTGTGTAAGTAGAGTACTGGGACTGTGTACTTGTTGATTTATCAGAGAATTTTATATGTCCATGATACAAAAAACTACAAACAGTTTTTTAAATTATCAAACATAAAAATATCAACAATTCTATATCCACAAAATTCAGTGGAAATATCATCATTCTTCTATGATAGAGTTAGAAGAAGGCATTTTTTTTTTTTTTGCTGATAAGCTTTTAGAAGCATGCACTTTGATGAGTGTTGTACTGCTACTATTTACATTTTGTAAGCATATTTATTACCGTTAAACTTCTTCTTTTTCGACCGCTGTCCTCATGATCTCTTTTAATGATAATTTACACGCATTTTCATGACTTTAAAAAGCTTTCGGAATCAAAACAAAATCGAATCCTCAAAAGAACAGTCCAAAACACGCGCTCCAAAACAAAATAATAACATTAAATAACCAGCAAGTAATTCTAAAGTTTAGTTGTATACCTTCTGCTTGTTTACAAACATTAAAATAATATTAGCAAAGGCTTTGCATGTAGATTAAAAGTGAAATGAAACATACTATAAGCTTGAAATTGTATCGTCTGCTAACAATAAGTGGGCGTGGCATCGACTGATTTCTAAATGTTGGTTTAAACTTTTTCGAATAACTTCGCAAATAATTTGAGTATCTTCATAATTTTGGTACCAAAATATTCAGAATAAAATGGCTCATAACATATATTTTTTTCAAAAAATCGATAATTTTAAAAGTTAAGGGTCCTGAGACCCCTTAACTTTATAAAACAATAAAATGCATGAGCTGCAAAATGTAACTGAAGACCATATAAAAACATTTTCCACTTGTAACTAGTCACAGATTTCTCCTTTAAGATTTCAAAATGGCTGCCAAAAGAGCTAAAGAGTAAATTAGAACCAAACATTATTCAATAAAAGTGGGGTGGCCCTATGCTCATTGTGGCCATGTATACACAAGTCTCCCCTATAAATTCTTCACAATAGTATGAGAAACTTTGATTGGGAATTGGTTATTTATTTTTTTATATTAAGGCACACAAAATGTTTTAAATTTAATGTAAGACATATATTATAATATATATACTTAATGTGCATGGGTAAAATTTATTTATGATTACTTTTCAAAAATGATAATGGAAACAAAGTTCACCTCAGTCTTAAGTGACATTACAATTATGCATCTATGTGATCGCTAATATCTTAAAAACTTTTTTTTAGTAAATGGTTTTGTGTTCTAAATAAAAAATTTATGTTTTCATTAAAAAGCGCTTTCTTCTCTGGTAATAAGAACGACTTTCTCTTTTCCAAAATAAACTCCTATATGATTATTAGCAACCACATTACGGATAATGACTTAATCAACCACTCATACTTATTTTTCAATTTTTCTGAAGTACAAAATATTTTTAATCCACTGAAGATAATTCCCTGAACAACAAGAATAAATGGGCTAGTGAAAAATTCCAAATAAAATGGGCAGTGAATATATTGTAAGTTAGACATATATGCAGGAGTACGCAACTCACAAATAATTTGATTGCAGTAACATTATATTTAAACCTTGCAATTGAATTTCGAAATTTTTCGAAAACACAAAACAAAATAGCCTTGAATAAAAAATTATATCAGCAAATGAATATCAAATAACCCCAGTAAAAACAAATTATCTGGGCCAGCACTGGGCGACTGACTGTGGCCATCACCTGAACTGCTGACCCATTAGCGGATGGCCTTTACTTTTCAGTGCATAAAAGTGACCGTCTGGCCTACACTAGGGCCAGCAGTGAGGGCCGGCAGTTTGCCGTTGATGTCTGGCCAGCCTTAATGGCCATCCATCACTTACCCACTGCTTCCCCTGCATTAACTATGGCCAAACTGCAAGTGTACAACAATGGCCCTACAATTGACAGCCTTAAGGGGATGAAAATTTTGTCTCAGCCGCTGCTTAGCCACAACATAAACATTGTTGTTGCCTTCAACGGCCCAGCAGTGCCCCAATATCAGTTTTCTGGCTACCGTTAGCAATATCCCACATCTACTCGACGAAAGTTCGCCTTATAATGTCGAATTATATTAATTTGAAATTAGCAGTCCCTCGACAAACTAATTATGGTTCGCTTTCCTCCGGCTGCTTTTTAAGCTCAATTGATGTTCACTTCCCATTTAGTGTTTTTTACATGAGCATCATCTTTTTGTTTTTTACTTGTATACATGTGGATAAAAGTACGGAACCCGAAAGATGAAGCTCATGCAAAAATCTCTAAATGAGAAGTGAACATCAATTGGGCTTGAAAATGATAAGCATTAAGAGATTTAGTTAACACAACACAAAAAATCTCATTATAAAAAGTTAAAATATATAACCCAAATTAAATATGTGGCATGGATTATACGATTTTTTGTAGCTTTTATTTTTACCAGTAACTTATAATAATTATCTTGAATAATAGAATTATTAAATTAGAAAATTTGCATTATGACATGCTCCAATGTTGATCTACGATTCAAATTACATTAATTGTTGTGATTATTGGAAGGAAATTGTCAATTCTTAAAACAAAAACACCATCTTTAAATATCTTCCATTTACTTCTACACTATTATTTTCAAGTACTATCTATAATTTTTTTCTGCAGCCAAATAATTTTCCAATTTATGTTCAGCCTCCACTTAATTTTTTCAGAAGATTTCCTGCATAAAGATTATCCAAATTTTTAAAGTATATCAAGGGTAGAAAATGTGTAGTGATACAAGAAAACATAACTTATACATTATTAATAATTTATATGATGAATTTTAGTCAGAGTTACAAGTAATTTACATCATGTTGTATACTCAATGTAATATCCCAAGCAAATCCCATTATTTCAACAATTATTGAAAGAACCTTAACGAAACAGCAATTGTAAAGTAAAGAAAAACAATGACACTTTGCTCTCAATTCGTGGATTACATTTATTGTTATTTAATATAAATTAGGGTAAAATGTAATTTATTAAATTTGTTGCGACCTTGACCTCCCATTCCTGTTAAGCGCTGTTCTAAACCACCGCTTTTAACTAGGTATCTCTTCCATCTCAGCCTGTTTAGCCATTTATGTAGCTTGTGGCCCATCTAATGACTGTATGATTAGCGCTCTGGCCACGCATGCCAAAGCTGCCGGGTTCGAATCCTGGATTAAGCATGGATGTTCGTTGTGGTTCGGAATCCACTTAAAGCTGTAGATCCCGTCCTGATTAGCCTTCATTGTGCAGAAAAAAGGTCGTTGAGCGTATAAACTCACCAACCAATCGTAGCTTGTGTTTTGCTGATAGCAGCTGAAATAGAAATATACAATTATTTTATGTACATACGCATGATAGCGATTTCACAACTGTTTTTAATTTCAACATTCTATAGTAAGTTTGCATAAAAGAAACAGCGTATCTATGGCTTCTCCAAGTCGAACGTTCTTATACAAAATCAAATCATGCAATTATTATTAATTTCTTTTGAAGAAAACAGATTTGTATGAGATTTAACTCTGTATTTAAAACAGATGTATCTCAGATAATTCATTTAAAACTTTCTATTTCAAATTTTGTGATGATTGAAAATACCAGCTTTTTCAAACTTAGTAGCTTTAAAATGATATTATACTCATATTTTGGCAGGGAGGGGAGGGGAGCCCACTAGGATAAAATACATTCATGCAATGCAATAATTTGTGTTTAGCTTGATATTGAATCTTAATGTTCTTAATGAAAAGTCCGGAACTCCCGGAAAGCAAGTTGACAAGAGAACCAAGTTCAAAGATGTTTCAGTAAAGCGGGATCAATGATCTGGATGCATTGAAAACTAGCGCCCCAATAGCGTGGCCGAAAAGAACAGTTGTCAGAAAGACAAACTTTTTTCTGAGCGATTTGAAAAGCGCGTTTTGCAACAAGTTGCGCTGAGGGAAGGCAAGGGGAGGAGGGGAGGGGGGGGAAGCAAGACAAGAACGATCCACTAGTTTTGCGCTTTTTTTTTTTTTTTGGACATGAAGTGTTGGTTCGGAAGGGGCTCGAATGGAAGAATAGTGGAAAAGTTTCCACTGATTTAAGTAGGTTGGATTTTAATTTTACCAAATTGGTTATGAAATACCCTTTCGAAAACAAAGTGCAACTCCCTTAATGCTTTGAAAATATAAAACATATATTGATTCTGCAATATAATTTTGCTTACTTAAAATGAGTTTTGAAAATATCACCTTTTTATTTATTTCAATTAACGTAATGACTTGTAAGGAAAGTCAGGAACTTGGAACTATCTTATCAGCTTCACAGTTATTTCATTAGGTGTTTTAGTATCACCACTAATTAATGCCTTTGCCTTATAGCATTAGAAACACATGTCAAATGAATCTAAATTCAAAGTGAAAAATAAAAAATTAAAAAAAAAAACATGACCTCTGTAAACAATCTTAAGTTAAAACCAACTAAGCTTTGCCATGACATATACAGAGAAATTCTCGTATTTTGGCGTTGATTATAGTAGTCACCCCCTGACGAAGTTACTACAATGGCGGATCCAGCCAGTGGGCGGGGGGGGGGGGCGCCCCCCCCCATCAGATGGAGTCTTTTTTTACAATTTACAGAAATAAATAGTAATAATAATAATAAATATATATATATATATATATATATATATATATATATATATATTTCAAGTTTTTTTCGATAACTTCACGCAACAGTTATACCGGGTGATCCAAAAGTCAGGACCAACTTTAAAAATGAATAATTCGAAAACGAAGCAAGATACAAAGATATGGTTTGCACCAAACGCATGAAAAATAAACCGGGTTTTGTGTCGCAAAATAATAAAAAATAGTTTTTTGGCCGACCAACAGATGGCGCTGGAGGAGTTCAGCTGTAGGATTATGCAAAGCAACAACCGATATAAAAGGAGGAAACTTGTCTAACTGTTTTATAAGAATTCGGAAAGTGCCAGTGCGGCATTGCGAGGATATCGCTACATGAAAGGTATGCGAGACAGCAAGGGACCAATAACGCCGTCTGCATTGAACAAACTGATTAAGAAATTTGAAACTACAGGTTCGTTGACTTCACGGCCAAGAAGTGGACGTCTCTCAACAGCCGCTGCTGCTGCAACGACAGTGGAGAAGATGGTGCAAGCCATGTCTGTGATTACTGCACACGGAGAGTGTAGGGTTCGAGAAGTTTCGATACAGACAGGAGTGTCGTACGGAAGTTTCTGGAGAGCGCTGCAAATATCTCTTAAAAGATATCCTTACAAATTGCAACATAACCAAAAACTGAAACCTGTTGACTTTGAATGTCGCCGAGATTTTGCGAATTTTGTATTCAATAAGATGGACGAGCAGCACGATTGGCTTCACAACGTGCTTTGGACAGATGAAGCGCATTTCACACTGTCTGGCGCTGTTAACACCCACAACTGTCGTGTGTGGGCCACGGACAATCCACATGCATTTGTGGAGGTACCCTTGCATTAGCCTAAAGTGACCGTTTGGTGTGGCTTCACTGCTGATTTCATAATTGGTCCCTTTTTTTTCGAAGAAGTTACACAAACGGGTTTCAAAACAGTTTCCGTCACTGGTCCGCGATATGCTGCACTGTTACAGAACAACATTATTCCTGAACTGCAAGCGAGACAGGCACTCCAAACAGTCACCTTTCAGCAGGATGTAGCACCACCTCATATTTTTCTGCCTGTGCAACGCCTGTTAAGTTCAACATTTGGGGAGGATCGCATTATCAGTCGCGCCTTTAAGCAATCATGGCCTCCACGATCTCCCGATCTCACACCCTGTGACTTTTGGCTGTGGGGATTCTTGAAGTCAAAGGTGTACCGCGACCGACCGGCATCATTAGCTGCACTTAAAGATGCCATCCGGCAACATGTGTCTGCCATAGCGCACGAAATGCTCCTAAATGCTGTGAATGGTGTGATCACTCGTCTCACAGCTGTACTTCTGAATGATAGACAGCACATTGAACATTTACTGTAATTAATTAACTGTAATAAAGCTGAATTGTAAAGAATCTCATTTTTTTTTCTAAATCAGCTTTTTGTGACATAACACACTACAGCGCCATCTGTTGGTAGGCAAAAAAACAATTTTTTATTATGTTGCGACACAAAACCCGGTTTATTTTTCATGCGTTTGGTGCAAACCATATCTTTGTATCTTGCTTCGATTTCGAATTATTCATTTTTAAAGTTGGTCCTGACTTCAGGATCACCCGGTATTTTAACCTTCATCTAATTTCCGAAAAAAGCAACAACAAAAAAGAGCTTATTTTTGTACCAAGGTTCTATTTATAGCCAGTATTCAAACCTCCCCCTCTTGACCTTGAAGATATCTTGGACCCCTGATACCCGATCTCTTTTCTGTCGAGTGGGAGGAAGAGATTTTGACTCACATGCGTAATGTCCAACGCCAACCAGGGGGGGGAAAAAGAATAATGAGAAGTTGATTATTTGGGTTACCCCCGGAAATGGCCACCCCCATTCAACTGGACATGGTAATAGGCTAAACTTAAAACTTTTGAAAGAAAGGAAGAGGAAGGTTATTTATTAACTGCATAAGAACTCGTCCAGCTCTAATTTCTGCTTTGGCTTGTAAATAAGCGTCATATTTGAATATCGATTAACAATCCTCTCTTGCACCACACTGGAAAGGTATGCCAATTTTTTTTTTTTACATAAAATAGACTTATAAACAATTTTGTAAGAAATATTATCTGTGTAAAGTAGCAGAATTAATTATTTAAAAAAATATCGCTTTCAAACCCTATACGAAATTAAACGAATGAATTAACAAAATAAATTTGTATGTTTTTTATGATAATTTGAAAAGTTTTGTACAAATATTTACCTGGACATGCTTTCAATATTTTTTTTTCTTGTTTTTTTTCTCGTTATTGCAAAAGTAATGCAAGAAATATTGCTTTTTATAAGTAATTATAACGCTTACGGCATAATATCTATACATACTTTTAGAGAAGGCTATGATTACTCTAATTTTATTCTGAGCCTATTTTTCCAAGACATATTTTTTATGAAACTTATGGTTCTTGTTCAAAAGTTTCGTGAAAGAAGTAAAATGATATTGCAACTTAAAATGAAGTTCTTAACTTTTTTTTAAATACAGTGATCCTCCTACAATCTCTCTCTTCCATTTAAAAGTGAAGAATTAGAACAAAATATTTCTGTATGCGATGTTTTTTTAATTTGTCACGGATTGATATAATTTACCTATTTTGTTTTCATTATTTAAAAAAAATGCCCAGTTTGGCGATTATTCTAAAAAAAAAACGCCGCTGAAACGGTGAAAATTGTGATATATTTTGCAATAAACACTGCATTATCCTTTCTTTTAAGTGCAACAGAGCAGAAACAGTCGTTGATGGACGTTTGCCATTATCTCATTTCTACTGAGGTGGGAATGATTAGAACACCTTTAAGGGCATTTGTATGGCGATTTTAATCAAAATCGTTAAAACCATTTTTTGGTAATCGCTGAAAAATCAATATCAGCTACTTAATGCACATGTGCAATTTTGACGAAAACCTTAATGCCAGGTCTCATGGCCGTCAATAACCTGTACATAAAAATTGAACATCGCAGGTCAATCCGTTTTGGGAGTTATGCTGATAACTAACAGGCACAAACATTTTTTTTTTAACTCATCACGTTCCAAAACGTGTAGAAATGCAATAAAATCGATTTTTTTTTTACCGAATTCAATACTTTTACACCATACGGGTAACTGAAAGTAAAAAAAAAATTATGGATGTATAAAATCGCACCAAATATAAATATTAGTGCTGGTAAAATAGTACATAAGACCATAAGGAAAACAAAAAAAATTGGTTCGTTGAACAAACTTGCCAAAATGTTCTATATTTGTCATGAAAATGTTCAGATGAGTCCATAAAAATATCTAGAAAGAAGGGGTTTTTTTTTGGGGAGGGGGGGGGGGGTCAGGGGGTTTTGTGGCTGAAAAATTTATTTTGGAGCAATCGAGGCATGTGATACATGTTTTTAGAGTACTTTTTTTTTATGCTGAATCGAATGTCAAAACGATATAACTAATCTAAAGAAAGTTACAGTTCTTTTTTATAAACGAAAACACATGCAAAATCCAAGGAAAGGTAAAATACGAGATTAAAAAATAAAAAATTGGTCCGTTCATGAAATTTTGCAAAAACGTCTTATTTGTCACGAGTATAAAGAAACAAAGGAGTTCATAAAAATATTTAGCATAGGTTTTTTTTTCTTGAGGAGTGGGAGGAAGGAGTTTTTTTTTTTTTTTTTTTTTTTAACTGAAAAGTAATTTTGGTATAACCTAGGCATTTCACCTCAGAAATGTGACGAAAAAGGGGGGGGGGGGTCAATCAATAAATACGGATTATCTTGAAGTAAATTTTTAGAACACTGCATAGATTTTTTCTTTTTTTTTAAACATTTTTTAAATTTTCGATTTCATCCTGGCTAAGGCACAGGTGTTGCGACCCCCCCCCCTCAGGAAAATCCTAGATCCGCCACTGAGTTACTATAATAGAGAAATATACCTTTTACAGTTATATTTCCACCAACCAAATGGTATAGTGGTTAGCATATTAGCTTCTAGACAACGATATTGCGGAGTTCGAGTCCCGTGTAAGGCATGGATGTTTGTAAATGTATGTTGGTTTGTCAAATGACGAATGTTTTGGCGCAATATAGCCCTCGTGTTGCTGACGACGCCAGATAATCTAAAAACAAAGAAACATTTATTTTACCATTTGTTATTCAATTCTCTTCTAAAATTAAAACTTTGAACAAATTATTCCTATACATACAAATATTAATAATTTTTTCACTTTTGAGTAACTTCACCAAGCAATGTTTTTCGACACCTTAAAAACATACCTAGTTTTTGTTTACTCTAACAAAATTCCTTCCACTAAGGTGCTAGCTTGGTTGGTTGTTTTCAGATTATCTGGCGCCGACAACAACACGGGAGCTATAATGCTCCGAAACATTCGTCATTAGACAAGCCAACATACATTTACAAACACCCATGCCTAACACGGGACTCGAACCCGCCACCTCGCGGTCTAGAAGCTAGCACGCTAACCACTATACCGTTTGGTCGGCAAGTTGCTAGCTTGAAATGTTAAACAAGTAGTGAAACATCCCCCAAAATTATTATAAACATACATCATAATGCATTTTGTGCAAAAATAAGTAATATTTTATTATATAAATTATTCTGTAACATTAGTTGGTTGGTTTGTACTCTCAACGACCTATTTTTATGCACAGTGACGGTTAATCAGGCCGGGATCTACATCTTAACGTGGATTCCAAACCACAACAAACATCCATGTTTAACCCGGGATTCGAAACCGGCACCTTTAGCATGCGAGGCCAGAGCGCTATCCCCACAGCTATCAGATGGACAAAAGTATCCTGCTTCGGCCGTCTGTAACATTAGTTTTTATTCTTTAGTAAGCAACTTCGAAGCTGTTCCGTTAGATGGATTTAGGATAAACACCTCCAAATTGGAAACCAAACTAACAACGTAGACCTGGTGTCTGGGTGGTTAGCATTCTGGCCTCGCATGCTAAAGCTGCCGGGTTCGAATCCTGGATTAGACATGGATGTTCTTTGTGGTTCAGAATCCACATTAAGCTGTATTCCCCGGTCTGATTACCCGTTTATTGTGCCCAAAAATAAGTCGTTGAGCGTATAAACAAAACCAAAAATCAAACTAACAACATTAAAATCATTTATACAAGGACTAGATACATTACTTTAAATATCTTTGGCTCTAATCTGCAGCACAAAAATCGTTATACATAGGAAATAAGTAACACGATGGAGGAAAAGAATCTAGTATTCGGAAGGAATCGTGGTTTGGGTTATGCACCTATATACCTACATTAAATATATCAAAACATTCTAAACAAAACTAGCCCTTAACTGCTGTGGTTGGGTGGTTTGATATTTTTGGCGCAAGGGCAACATGTGGTCCATACAGCGCCAAACAAATTAGTGAATATCAGATTAAAATTTAAGAAACATAGTATCGGGAAAAATAATTAAAAAGTCAAAGATGAAATATTTTAGGGGGTGGAAGCATTCCACAAAAAATAACTCGCGGTCTGTCAGACAGCATACAGCAGTTGAAGGCTAGAATATTAGTTAATGTTCACTCAACACGATGCATACTGAACCAAATATACATCATGTCGTGCATAAATGTTATCCTCATTTATATACGACATATCGTATATTTATGTAAAATACAATTGAATACAATGTAATGAAAAAAATTTAATACTTACACGTCGATTTCTTTCCATGATGAATACTTCCTGATCCTTTTCTTCAATGAAATAAAACAAATAGTTCAATGTTCACGTTTTCAATTAAATAAAAGAAAAATAATGACGCAGAAGATATCACAAACGCAGCAATTTTGTCTGCATGCAAAGGCTACTAGAAAATCAAGTGAAAAAAATATGTTTACAGAAGTTCGAAACAATCATGCGCATGCGCAGAAGGCAGGATACAATGGCTTAACCGTTGCCACCAGTTATATTACTAAAGTGCTGGATGGCCATCAACGGACAAGAAGAGGTTGGCCTTGAAAAAATAAGCTGATGGTATCCCAGCAACGAACCGCGAGTGTGCCATTGATGGCAGTATACGTGACCATCACCCACCCAGTACTGCCGGCAACTAGCCGTGAGGCGGCCATCGTTCGTGTTTTTACTGGGACTAGTTGAGAACCTAATCTCTTCTTTTTATGGACTTGTGTTCATTAATAGCATTGCGCCTGTTTGAGACATTCTCTTGCAAAATGATTCATCGGCCTATTGTTTACTATGTGGGATATTGCAGTCAATCGGATTTATTTGAGACGACTGTAATCTGCTTATTGTTGAAATGGACATCTAATTTTATATTAATGGTGGGGAGTTGGCATTTAAGCAAATACACTTTCCGTTTTATTTGTTAGTTTTAGTTTTAAATCATTAAAACCATTAAAATTATTCTTAAACTATTATTAAAATCATTTGGCTAATTATTCTATGATGACGAAAGAGTTAGAATTATTACTTTTACTTAGGGAAGTATGTTATAAATTGTCCTCTTAAAAAGTTCATCCTATCATGAGCCAAGCATTTATAATATATATGATTAAAAAAAAAATCTCTTTGAAAATAATCGTGTATAAAACATTATCCCAAATGTTTTTGATTCGCGAAAGCATATTTGTATAAAACATTATCCCAAATGTTTTTGATTCGCGAAAGCAGTTTTTTGATTCGCGAAAGCATATTTGTCATACAAATGTAATTACTTTTTCTCAGAAAAGCTAAAAAAATATTCTATTGAAACTGATTACAAGTTTCTTTTAGTTTAGCTATTTATTTTACTTTGAAATGTACTATTAAACTGTTTTGAATATATATATATATATATATATTCAAAACAGTTTAATAGTACATTATATATATATATATATATATATATATATATATATATATATATATATATATATATATATATATATATACATATATATATATATATATATATTATTAACATCTAAATTATTTAGAGTTCCAATATAAGTCCAAAATAAATTACATCGCACAGCTTGTTAAATTAATTTTAGTTTCTTTAAACAATTTAAGTGAAATGATTATACTCATAACGGAGAAAATAAATTAGAATTGATAAAACAAACAATTATGCTATTAATTTTATTACGTTTTGGAAAAATTATATTTCAGCTTGAGTAGTAATCCTTAGAAAATGACAAATTCTTCAGGTATATCTGTAATGGCTTATTTGATAAATCTGTTATTAAATGATATTACCTGTTATTTTTAATTTAACCAAAAATACTGGTTAATATGGCAAATTAAAAAATAATCAGCAAAAGTAATAATGATTTCTTTAAAAACCCAATGTAAACAGCTAATATAATTAAATGATAGAATTTATTAAATTAACTGGTGATTATATATAGTAACCGAACCACTGTGTCTATTATAAATAATGTATTTTTTTAATTTTAAATTCAATTTTACAATGAAAGACGTAAAAAAAGCCGTTAAATTAAGAAAACATATTTCTGTAAACAATGATCGATTAGGACAGGACACACTGTCATGACATTTTTAAATATACATAATACCATTCTTTTCGCAACTGTATTTTTACAATAAATACTTTCCTTTGCAGTTGTGTTTCTAAAATCCCTCACCACCTGCGCTAAACATAATAGCTGGTTAATGTGATTAATATGAGGTCTATGAACAAAAAAAATATATTTATTTAACAAGGGGTTATTTTTTATGTATAATAACTTGTTCCCCAATAGCAAAAATCTGCTGGCTATTATCGCACAACACCTTCCAATCCCTATTTGTACCATTGTAGACTGGCCGTCGCTACGGATCTTGACCAATATCGCTCAGTTAAAATATACTAGAAGTTTGATTAAAATATACTAGAAGTTTGGTTAAAATATACTAGAAGTTTGGCTAAAATATACTAGAAGTTTGGTTAAAATATACTAGAAGTTTTGAAATGTTAGTGCAGAGTTTTCAAATTGTAATGTATTTTGTACATAAAAAGACTGAGGGATACAAACTATACTTTGTGCTGAGTTTGACATGTTCCAAAATACCCTATTTTTTAAAAAATAAACAATGCTCAAGTTTCGTCAAGGATTGGCCAATTTTCCCAGAACACCTGTATCCGACATTGGCCAATAACACTGTGCTACCTAGGTTAATATTATAAAGATTAATAAACTGTTCATAATTTGCCATATTAACCATTAGTTATAGTTGTTTTGTAACATTTCCAGTTATTATATATTAAATCCAAATTAATCGAAACACGTACAATTAAAAATTGCTTTTATTTAAACAAGGATGCTATAAAAGTATCACGAAAAGAAAAATATTATTAACATTTAAATTATTTATAATTTTAATGAAAGGTTTAAAATAAGTAACAATAAAGGACTTGTTAAATTAATTTAAGTTCCATATAACAACTTATATTAAATGAAATTCTATATCATCCCAAATGAGCATCTAAATATACCTTACAATAAGAAATTTCTCAGAAATGACTTGGAACTGATGTGGAAGAATTGGAACTACTATTTTGCCTCTTGGTTTTCAATATTTAAGCAAAAATGTAGCATAGCTTATTTTTAGAGACTGCATACTAGATAACATTTAAATGATTTAAAGTTTAATTTAAGCACACAAAAGAAAAATCAAATTAATAATGACTAGATGGCAGAGCTTCACCGTTCTCATAGGCTTTCAATTCATTTTATCTCTGTAAACACGTTATGCTCGTCAACATCCACTGATCTCTTGGTACCATCGGATTGTCTGGTGCAATTACCGGGTCCGTCAGTGTGTGTAAACAATGGGACGGTCCGGTACGTAAGTTTTTTTTAAGGTTTTCAATTTCTTTTAGATTTAAGGTTATATATATTTCATTATTTCGAATGTCATTTTCTAATAAAATAATGGTTATATACCTAGACATTCTTTATTTTGCAATTGAGATAACTGTGTTTTAGTTTTTACAACAAGCTATGGTTTATTGGAAACCAAGTTCACCAAAATTAGAAGTATAAAGAACAGTGACGGAGGAAATTTAATTCAATTAAACTAATTATTAAAACATTTCAATTATTAAAATTAATTAATGAATTATATTACTTAAATATTGATACTAAATAATTAATATGAATATTTAAATAATAAAATGTATAAATTATTTAAATTGATAATTTAATTATTAAATTAATAATTTAATTATTAAATTAATAATTTAATTATTAAATTAATAATTTAATTATTAAATTAATAATTTAATTATTAAATTAATAATTTAATTATTAAATTAATAATTTAATTATTAAGTTAATAATTTAATTTTTAGATTAATAATTTAATTATTAAATTAATAATTTAATTTTTAGATTAATAATTTAATTATTAAAATAATAGTTCAATTATTAAATTCATTTAATTAACTATAGGAATTATTTTATTATTAACAATAGATATTAAAATTTGGATTAATGATTATATTGAATTTTTGGGCCGACATAAATCAAGAATTTATGTCGCAGTACGCCCATGTACCAAAACTTCATCGCACTAATTTAGTACCAAATATCTAACATAAAATAAATATTCATTTAATAACGAAAAAATCGGTTCAGGTCTGGTGTCCTGAATGCTGTTTAAAAAAAAATAAATAATAATAATAATAATGTTTTAAACCAATGACGGGTTTTCAGTTTCTATTCAGCTTTTTAGGCCTTATGAACTCAAATATATCCGATGCACCAAAATATTTCCAAATAGCGTAAATGATTTTTTACTTTCAATTACCCATATGTATATTTACATAGGGTAATAAAAGTACAGCATTCGGTAAAAAAAAAAAAAAAAAAAAAAAAAAAAAATCGTGTGAAAAATGAATGTGTGTCTATGGTCAGCATAACTTCCGAACAAATAGATCTACGATGTTCAAATTTGGTATGAGGATTAGAGGCGGACATGGGACCTACAGTTAAAGTTTTCGTCAAAATCGCGCATGGGCATAAGGTAGATGTCATTGAAAAAATCATGTTTTTCAATGATTGCTAAAAAACAGCTCTAACGATTTTGATAAAATCGCTGTGGAAATGCCTCTTAAGGTGTTCTAAACATCCCCACCATCGAAATTTCCGTAAAAAGGTTTTAATGGCGTAAAATGTTGAAAAAATGAATGCTTTCAACACAGAGTTCTCTTTCCTTGAGCATACCTCATCAACGATTGTTTTTTCTTCTCCTCCCAGTTTCGCTTATAATAAAGGATAATATAAGGATTATCGAAAAGTATATCCCCAAAATCATTTTTTTTTTGTAAGATCCATACAAGAATTATCGCAAAAAATGTCACCAAACTGATCATTTATTCTAAATGAAGGATGAAAATATACAAACGGTAAATGACACAAATCCACGTCAGTATTATAGTGTAATTGAAAGTTGTGCGATGTTCCACACCATTACCATCTCAGGGCCCGGCAAACGCAAGGTCAGGTACGCAATACTCCCCCCCCCCCCGTTCAACCCTTTACGTCACACAACCCTCCACAAGAAAAATTTGCTGGGAAGTTTAGTCCAGCAACCGTGTAAGCTATGTAAGATTTGGCGAATATTGTGTGGCGCCAAGAGATAATTGGATATTGGTGAGCATAATGTCTTCACAGCACCAAAACGGATTGAAAGCCTATGAAAAAGGAGAAACGCTTCCGTCGAGTTTAATAATGTTAGGTATTTATTTTTTATATTTTCAAACTGTTGGAAAATAAATGGTAAACTTTGTATATTTTTCACTTGTAGATTTAGATACTCCCAAATGAATATTGAATCGGAATCTAAGTACCCTACAGTGTTCCGCCGCCGAGTCCGATGTCAAACTTTTGGGGTGCCCAAATACCTCATCGAACATCACTCTGAAATTTTAAGGTTATCAAGAGAATTACATACCGAGTAAGAATCACTTGGTCTACCGAACCGCATTTAGCCGGAACTGCCCGGCAACAAAATAACTACTTCAGGAATAAATTAAAAATATCAATCAAACACGCTCCCTCATGTTCTTGCAAAGACAGCACAGAGTGTTGTTGGATATTATATCATGAAGGACGATCAAGGACGTCATATCATGAAGCTTATTAAAAAATATCTAGGAACGCGACAGTGTTCCGCTGCCATGTCCGATGACAAAGTGGCAGGCCTGCAAGTGTTTATTATATTGACAGAGCTTATGCTCGTTTTTGACCCCTCACGGCTCAGCTTCTATTATAGCTAGAAACCTGATTTTGTTCCCATCATGTTGCCCCTGGTGAGTAGATGGAAAATAACAACATAATTGTTAGCATTGAACAAGTTAACATGGTAAAAAAAATCCTTTGAAAATCGCCGAAGTCACCGGAATTTTATTCTTCTTCTTCTCTTTCTGATTTTTCTTCTGGTTGTTATCAAAACTTAAGCCAGGTCTACAGCCCAAACTATTTGATGATTTTACACCATTTTTTTTTATTTTTTTATTCTTCTCATCTTTATTAGAAGAAGTTCCTTTTGTATGATTTGATGGGTAGGAGGATCTATATCCTCCCGGAAATGATCCCGATACTTGGGAATTTTAGCCAGGTTTACAGCTTAAATGTTTTAATATATACATACCATTTTTTTTATTTTTTTATTCCTCTCAGCTTGAAGTGCCTTTTGTATAAACTAATGAGTACGAGAGTTTATACCCCCAGAAATGATTCTGGAAGTTTTGATATATAGCCCTGCTAATGACTGATTAAAACAGGTCAATGGATTTTGGATAATTACCTTTCGCTCACTTTCAAGAAGTGACTTTGATATTATAAGTTAAACTAGTTGAACTTGTAATTAGAAAAAAATAAAATTCACTTATTTTTCAATTAAATTGCATGCTTATCAAAGCTCTAAAAACACGCGTTTCAACTTTTTACTTAGAAAATACAAAGAACAGTACGGGAATCGATTGATGTTGTGGCCATTTTTTCCTTATAGCGACGATATGATTACTCAAGCTAAAATATCAACTAAACCGTATCTTACTCATTTAGAACATAACAAACGCAACAAAAAGAATTCATATCTCCCAAAAAACAACTAGATGTTGTAAAAAACGCCCGCCAAGTAAAACAATCAGTCATAAAAAGTTGTAAAATCTAATGTCGGCCCCTAAGCGGCCACATTTAGTTTCTTTAGGGTACTTGTACACAATAAACTAAATTGGGATTATTAAGGGGAATCCCCAAAGGCAATCAGTACTTGGCAGGCTAGAGTTTTTATAAAATTAATCTCAATTCAGTGCAATGGGTGCAAAGTAGCTGAAGGAAATGAAATGAAATTAATCCGAAATAACTCTAGCCTGCCAAGTACAGATTGCCTATGGCAGTGTTAGTCACTACGCGGCTCGCAGACCGGATTTGCCCGCGAAAGATTTTTTTGCGGCCCGCAGGCACCACAGAAGATAAAAAATTAAATTTCCCTGCATTAATTTTTTTTTTTTATATAATTGCAATTTGTACGAAATAGTACGTGTTAACTATGTAGAACAGAGTTCTTCACTACGTGCCAGAAGAAACTATATGAAGAAGATTTTAGCAAGGTGTTTTTCATCAAGAATAAATACAGGAATAACTTAAATGAATCTCATTTGGACAATTTATTAATCCTTGGTTAGGCGCGCGACCCTTTAGTCGCGTGGGGGACTATTGCCTCCCAAATTCAAATTTTCATGCATACCATTAAATTCTGAAAAGTGGTTATTTTAATTAAAAACACAACATTATTGAACAGAATAATGCAAAAATTCAAAAATATTAAAAAAATAACTCGAAAACTGTAAGAAGGTTTTGATCATACGCCGCCATCTATTGAGAAGTTGATTGTGGGAGACATTTATCAATCACGCGATTAACCAAAGGTTAAGATTGGCTGCAATAAATACTGCGACAAGACAGACATCGATTTTATCATAAAATAAACTGAACGATTTCGATCGACAACGTCTCACAATCGATATCGTTTAAAACGGAGTATTCTGGAAGTACATTTTAAATACTTTAATTAAAAGTTAGGTTAAGTCGCCTTGCTACGTTGAAACAAAAGATTAACTTATTTTGTAGACATTGATTTACTAATGATGAAAATTATTTTTTAATTATTGGAAAAAAAAATCAATATTTTTTTTTCAGTTTAATAATAAAAGAAAAGTATATTGGTGTATTTTGCCAACGAAAATCTCCAACTCAAGTCGTAACAAAATCAACAAAGTTACGGTGAACGCTGGTATATGTGGATTCCCTCTAATGATCCTAATTTAGTTCATTGTATACAAGTACCCTAAAGAAACTAAAGTAGCCACTATGCGACAAACATTAGATTTCACAACTTTTTCTGACTGATTATTTTACTTGGCGGGCTTTTTTTTACAACGTCAAGTAGCTTTTTGGGAGATAGGAACTGTGTGCATCACATTCTTTTTCTTTTCTTTTTTTCTTCTTCTTTTTTTTTGTAAAATATAACCAGTGATCCAAACAAACTCCTGGATCACATGTAACTTACGTGCCCAGCATATGAGACGACTCACATTCAATACTCATCAGCGTTACGAAATTTCTTCTTTGAAAAAAAAAAAAAAAAAAAAAAAAAAAAACAGATACAATGGGATTGTTGTCCAACGTGAAGGACCGTTATATGGAGGGAGAAGAAGGGGTAATCACTTGCGTATAGTAACAAATTTAGATTTGCGAGAAAAATTTAATAACGTTTTTTTATTTGAAATTAAAAAAAAATAGGTCAATTAAAACCAATCAAATGCCAATCATTTGAGCATATCATTTGATCAAGAATCAAATTAATAAATGCTAATTCCTTAAAAAATGGATTTATTTTATCCGAGTTCAACTACATTAAATATGAGTTTTTTAAATTTCAGAAACAGAAGCGGAGATTAAATTTAATTAAATTAATTTGTTACATAAAATGAGGGATTAGCATAATGATTTAATTTTAGTGGCAGGAGGGGTGTCGATGAAACGGATGACATGGGGAGAGATAGAGGGGGGGGGGGGGCTGTCAAAACGTCAAAATTTGGCTTGACGTAATTTATGTACGTCCAGAGAAAACAGAGCCGAAATACGGAATTCAAGTAATATACAATTTTTTTTAACATTATTTTATTTGTATGTTAAGGTATGTCTTAACTAGCCGTGTTCTATATAAATTATCTAAACAGTTTTTCATAATTATTTTTTCAATATTTCCGACTAAAGATCTAAATTCTAAATGATACTATGCCGACCAAACGGTATAGTGGTTAGCATACTAGCTCCTAGACCGAGAGGTTGCGAGTTCGAGTCCCATGTAAGGCAGGGGCGTTTGTAAATATATGTTAATTGTCAAATGACGAATGTTTCCTTGCATTATAGCCCTCGTGTTGCTGACGGTGCCAGATAATCTGAAAACAACCAAGTGATACTATAATTTATTGACCTATAGGGTACAGAAAACTGGAAATTGTTTTGCGTTTTGATAATTTTCCTATAAAAAAATACCTATGTAATTGCTGGTATTCGTGGTAGTTTAAAAATTTTCTTCGTACGAAATGATGTTGAGTTTAATTAATTTTACACAAATCGGAGGCTTTAACGAAATTTTATTTTAGAGTTATTCAATAATTTTATTAAATATTTCGACTTGGTTGACATTTTTTTTTATTTTTTATTTTTTTTATTTTACCTATTTAAACTCTATTATGACTACGATTATTCATTGAGAATCGTTTGGTGTTCGGAAAGGTTCCAATGTTTACTTTCTGAGCCTGAATTAACGCTGTGTTCGAAGTTGAATGTACCGTAGCTTGTATTGAAAGCTGACAGCGATTATTTTATTGTGTTAAAGAAGTTTGTGAGCCTTCGAACGAAGGTTAAATTATAGTTTTTATTTAGTAAAATTGTTTAATCAATTCCTCCGAGAAAAATTCGTGATGATATCATTATATATCAGTGTATTTATAATACAATGTATCGATTTACTGGGAAAATGTATTTAAAATATTTCAAGCACATAATTTAGAATCAACAGTATAATTAAACTAAAACATGTTCAGAGCTTATAAGGAAGTGATGACGAAGGCTTCAAAACTGAAATATTTATTTAAAAGATAACAAACTTTTGTTAAGTATTAAAAAAAAAATAAATATATATATATATATATATATATATATATATATATATATATATATATATATATTTGTTTAAGTGGTTACTTGGATATCATAAGCAACTACTGACTTATGGCAACAATCCAGAAGATGCAGTAACAGTAAAAGGAGGAATAGAGCTCTTGAAAGTGCATACTATGAATATATATTTTAAATTTAAATAAAGTTCATCAGCACAAAAATGTTTAAAGTAATACGAAGAAAGATGCTATGAAAAAGAAAAGTTATCGAAGGAGTTGCTACTAAAATTACTTCTAAGAGCTTCGATTGAACCTAATACCTGACACTATTTTCCTGTACAATATTTTCTTAACATTTTTCATGTTTTTCTAGTCCAAGTCCTCCCAAGTGTGTATTAAGTGTGTTGTTTGTTGTTATATACAATTCGAAAAAATAAATAAATCTGGGCGATGACTTTATTTTCTTTTTTAAAAGTCTTTGTATAAAGTTGTTTGCACCCATGGGACTCGTTTGAGATTTTCTATGAGATTCTTCTGTATAAAATTTTTTCTTAAGGAAACCCGCAAGACTTAAAAATGTCATATATCTCATAGGTTTAATTAGCCTATTTTGATGTACCTTTTCTCAGAAACAATAGTAGGTACATATGTGGTGTCTGTGCATTCATAAAACACTTCATATATTGAAGTAGGAATGCAATATTTAAAAGTTTTCTAGTAATATTTTTTGGCAATAAACAAAAAGTAAAATCCTCGAAAATTGCTTTATTCTTGCTAATTTTAATATGGAATTATATTATATTATTGGGTTACCTTTGAACTTTTAATAATTTGATTATATTTAATACGTACATGAACCTTTTACATAAAAAAATATTTACAATGAAAAAAAAAATAGATGAATTACTACATACAGTTTCTTTTTCGTTCATCAATAAGAAAATGGTCTGGCCAATGTTGGGATGCTTTTGGTGTGTCTACGTGACAATTATATTGGATAAGTTCATGTATTGAATGCAAAATTGTGCATATTGTTATGAATTTTTCCACTGAGGCAATGAGGGCACAGTTTTTAAGATGAAAACTACTATTTATTCACTCTTCACAGGCACAAAATTTATTCAAAGACAACAGTGTAATCAATCTCAAGTTTCAACACAAGCTCAGTAAGAACAACTTCGAATACAGCGATTATACAAGCTCTCTCCAGTAAACAAAGCGATCAGCTTTCATCGAAGTCCAAAGTCAAACTGAAATCTTTCCTGATCTCCAGTCTTATTTATACTTGGCGCGAGAGAACATTCTAGAAATATCCAGCCAATTCGTCGAAAAAGAAACATCTCGAAATTTCTGGATTGCTTTAGGTGTTGCCACATTTTTCTAACTTGTATTATCACTGTTAATAAATGCAATAAGATAAAATAAATTACAATAGAATTTTAAAATAATACGTCACTATTTACACTATATACAGACAATTTGTGCAACAATATCCTCTCTATTATCAAAATTAAAGCAACTAATTCGTCAGTTTAGTTAGACAAAATTCAATGAGCCCTCTTTAATTTTGTAAATAGATTTGTTTGGTATTTATAATTATATCACAGGTAGCAACGTGGTATTGACTAATATAGGAAACAGGGGTTTTGGAAGATTGACCATTCCAACCAGAAACTCGAGCATCGTTCAAAATGTACGATTTTTCCAAAAATAAACTTATGAAAATCATCACAAAACATATTTTTTTTACCCTTAAGTCTTTTCTTGTAAAAATATACTTCAATTTCAAAACTATGAAACAACATTTCAAACTGCCAGTATAATTTACCCAGTACTGGGCGAGATTAGCTAAAATCCGCAACAACAGCTAGTCTACAACGGTCTACATCGGAATTGGTCAGTGTTGAGTGACATTGACCAGTGCATTTGTGTCACAGGAAATATTTGTGGGAAAAAGCAATTTTTTGTGTGAAGCAACGTTGAATAGAGCAAAAGTTAGGAATGCATATAGAGCATGACAGGTTTTAATAAGTGGAACAAATTTGAATTTGACATATTTTTATAACTTATTTAGAAAGTTTCATCATGAAAAATAATTGTTATGCTGTACTTTGACAGCAATTTATCCTCTTTAATCTCACATTTGCATAATTCTCTTAGTTATTTTAAAAGTTCTAATAAAGGACTCTGCTTATGATTCTGGATTTATGTTTATTATTTATTCAAGCTATTATATTCATTTACGCGTAAATAATAAATAATTGGTACTGGAAAAAATACGATATTTGAAAAACAAAATTCGTTCATTCTTGAAACTTCGGTCATAAGAATTAATCAGTAAGCAAAAAATTACCAATCGAGAAACTAACTTTAGTTTTTACTCAATAAAAATTAATTCAATGCATTTTCTGAATTCAAATATTTTACCCACAAAATCTATTATATCTTGAAAAGGAGTGTTCCAATTTATCTGAAAGTTATTTCATTCGATTCAGCACAAAAAATACTTAAAAACAGTTTCTCACTCGACCAATATTGGATACCCGTATTGGGTGGATCCCCCCCCCCATCCTATCTCTACACCCTTCTCAAAAACTGTTCCACCTCTTTAAAATTTGGAGGACAAATCGGATCTTGTATTCTACTACAAAAAAGAAGTTATGACCAAAGTTTCAAGAATGAACGAATTTTAT
Source organism: Linyphia triangularis (assembly GCA_963978545.1). Taxonomy (NCBI): domain Eukaryota; kingdom Metazoa; phylum Arthropoda; class Arachnida; order Araneae; family Linyphiidae; genus Linyphia; species Linyphia triangularis. Next base: position 83,384,596 of record OZ021722.1, on the reverse strand, counting down.
TTTTCAACTGGGGTCCATTTTTGGGCTATTTTTCCTTTGCTAAATAGTATTAAAATAAATTTAATAAAAGCTTTCAAAATATTGTTTGCATTAAAGATCATGAAAAGAGTATTCAATGAATAAAGAAATAGCTAAAAGTTACGTGAATGTTCAAATACAAATTTTAGAAACTAAAGTTATAAATTCCCTCTTAGTTTACTAGTATTACAATATGAAAATAGAAAACGGATTTAATTTTAAGTATAATCCAATGATTGAATGAATTCAAATGAAATGTAATATAATTTTATCACAGATCAAACGCTTCTGAGTAATTCCTTATACAAATAACCATTAACATAAACTAAAATGGTAAACTTAAAAGGTAAATAATCATATCCATTTTGTCACAAATAACTACTACATACATGCAGAAACGCTAGTTTAAATAAATAAAATATTAAGGGAAATACGAAAATATACACACATTTCCTGTTTCTCTTCAATAAACAAACAATTTGATCTTGGTACTAAATGATAAAAAGATCAAACAAAATCAACAATATATAAGTTTGATTTCTTTTCTGATTCTTAATTTTTTTTAAAGAAATAGTGATTTGATTATCCAACAAAATATAAACATCATTAATATTCTGAATATTCAGTAATATTTTAAAAATAATAAATGCAGGTAACAAGTTTGCATAAGCAAATATTAAGAGATCCTCATTATTTGTAATTGTATTTTCGAATTTTATAAGCATTCTATTTATATCTATATTTGCCTGAATATATGTAGGTTGCAGTAAGAACAAGAAGTACTTTATCCAATTAGCTTCCCTAAATAAACTGAATTCTTTGGATTTTTAAAGAAACTTTAGTTTGTGAACGTACAATAATAGATTTTTAGATAAATTGATATATTTTGAAATTATGTTAAAGCTGAATGATCAAACCACCGATTTTATTTTGAAATGACAGCATTATCATATTGTTGCTGCTAATTAGAATTAAATAAATTCAAATTGATTAATAAAAAAAAACATTTTAACTATGAATTGTTAGGCAAAAGGAATATTATTTCAAAATGTGACTGCAATATCCATCAAAATGAGTATTTATATTGCATACTCGAAATTTAATAGGGGCTGCACAAATTGGTTGGTAAACTAACAAATCGATCGGAGAACAACAAGAAATTTTAAAGAAAACAATTGAGTAGAACTATCAATTACTGTGCTGAGCATAGTATTTCATATTTATGTTTCATTGCTATGGAATTGGTAATTAAAAACCTAGGAAAAAGTATGCGTTGAGAGGAAGAACTGATTGACTTGTAACTGTAGAGCATTTAGAGGTACGACCGAGAAGACCAACTGAAAACAAGAAGAACGGTTTAAGTCTGAGAAGTGGAAAATAATAAGAAGAAGGAATACGCGGTAGAAGCACATTAAAGTCTGTAGTATTTTGTGAATTAGATATCCAATCACAGTTATGAACCCCTTCTGACTTACCATAGGTTAGTGTTGCTAATATACTTATACATTGCTCTTTCATATATATTTTCAGTTAAACTGGACTTAAACCATTTTTCCAAGTTCGTCTTTATTTAGCCATTCATGGATTGATGACCATGATAATTGAGAAGATGGGAAGTTATCCAGCATGTATCCTCATTAAGTGCAAGATCAGTCAGCGATATATATAATATCTACTATTATAAGCACGAACTTTCGTCTAAGGAGCTTTGTGAGCACTAATTGCTGTTTACAGATTTTCCATTCCATTAATCAAGATTTAATGCAAAAGGAGCAATTATGTATGTCATTAAATTCAAAATGACTCTTACTGATTCGTATTCTAACTTCAGGTTCCCAATAAATTGCAATTCACTGTAGTACTTTATAGTTTCCCGTATAAGTAAGGCCGACCAAACGGTATAGTGGTTAGCGTGCTAGCTTCTAGACCGCGAGGTTGCGGGTTCGAGTCCCGTGTTGGCATGAGTGTTTGTAAATGTATGTTGGCTTGTCTAATGACGAATGTTTCAGCGCATTATAGCCCTCGTGTTGCTGAAGGCGCCAGATAATCTGAAAACAACCAATCAACCAACCAGTATAATCAAGGTTAAATCTAGGTTTTACAAAATATTACCTAAGATTTACTTCCACAATGGTAACTTAATTCAACATAGCAGGATCAACATGTTACTTCCAATAGAAAAATAAAATAACACAGCTTTCAAAAAAATACTGCTTATAAAGATTTCTATTAAGATTTACTATGGACAATTGTCCTTAAAGAACCTCCAGAAAGATTGCCTTTACATATACACACCCTGGATTCTGTTTTGAGTATTCTCCTTTGAATAAATAATTAATACAAAAACTAATTACATACTTAATAATTAGTAATTGTTTAAAAATGAAATATAAAACAATGTTATAAAGTGTGTAGCATTTAAAGAAATATATATATATATATATATATATATATATATATATATATATATATATATATATATATATTTAAGAAAAGGACATTCCAAATGGTGACAATTTTGTGTGTAAAAACTACATTTTATTTTGCAATGTTTGAAAACAAATTGATCTTCTTTTTTATTTCAAAAGCCGAATAATAATGTACTTAAAGAAAAATGCTAATAAATTGTAAAACTACTATTTTTTCAAAATACACATGTGCAAAGTATAAATTTGTACAAGATAAACTTTTTCCTCAATTGAATCCACCAACTATGTAGTACCTCTTATTTAGTTTTAATGAATATTAAGTTCAAATGAAAATGAGTTTTTTTATTCCAAAATAAATAGTTTCAAGTTTTATTTATTTACTAAACAAAAAATATTTACTAAAGCGTAAGATTTCATTCATTTATGCACACACTCATCATTAATCTTCCCTCTTTAAGTATACTTGGAAAGGGAAAAGAATCAGGAAGGGATTTATAAAAGATTGTTTACAGTAAAACTGAGTTGCTCTCTTTGTAATTTGAGATAATTTTGAGGTGTAAAAGAGCAACAATCCTCTGAATCTGGAATTTGACTCAGTCTTATTTCTCAATGAACAAGGCAACAAAAATTTGGTTGAAATATTCTCAAGTTGAACTAAATTAAGCTAAGTTGGATTCTGCTGTTTTACACCACTTCTGCGTTGTATAGCAATTCAAATGGTATGAAACAGATTGATACGTTATCATTAAATATGACTGCAATGAAAGTAACGACTACTAAAAATAAGGATGTTTATTAGTACATTTTCATTAAATCAACATGAAAATTTTATTCTTTTCAATGGTAAAAATAAATGCTTAATGATGTTTAATATTAAAATTAATTCTTCATCATCCATTATCATTCGGCTGTGCCTTGGGACGATAGGCTTAGTTAAAAAAAAGATTGTAATTTAAAGAACTAGTTAATGGAAAAGTTTTAAAAACTAAAATGCATGGGAAAAACCGAATAGCTTTAAAAATTTATGTTCTTAGATTATTAAATCAATTTACTTTCTTTGTATATTTATTTGTTTTAACTAAAAGCATTTAAACTTAAATTTCATTTGATAAAATTAAAGTTAAAATAAATCTAGACAAATTTATTTTATTTTAAACTTTAATACTAAGGAATCTCTAAATTTATTGGGTGCTTCAAATTTATTTGCCTAGACATTGTATGTATATTGACTTTCTAAATAATATTTGTTTTATAACTATTATATTCAGCAACAAAAATATATAAGATCTCTGAATTTTTATTTGCAGAATCCATTAACTTTTTAATAGTTTTCATTCAAATTTTTTTATATTGAATTTATCATTGGCATAAAATTTTCCTGCAGTCAGTTTACTTTTCTGGGTTATAATTTATTTTAGAAAGATATTAATTTTTAAGTTTGAAAACTACCTACGATATTATTTTCATTATGAATGATCAATACATTTGAATCATTTTGTAAAAAGTTCGGAAAACTAGTTGTAACGGATTTAATTGTTCCGTTAGTTTTCATAAGCTTAACTTATTTATTTAATTTTTGTTATGTGTGTGTTAGTTATCTTTATTAACGAAAATTGATTAAAAGGCCATTATTCAAACACATATACAATTAGTGGTAATCTAAAAATATTAACTATGACCTCATATTAGGATTTTTTTATGCAAAAACTTATTGATGTTATATTCGTTTTTTTATTGCTGAAATTAATTATTTCTATTCTAAATTAGAAAAATACAAAATATTTTTGTCATTAAGTAGTGCTTTACTTGACTTACTGGCGGCAGTAATCAAAAAAGAAAAAATCGAACGATGGCTATATCTAATATCTTAATTATTAATGTTATACTCATTTTTTTCATTTTTGAAATAAATTTTTATTTCGATCCTAAATTTGAAAATATAAAATATTTTTGTCAGTAAGCAGTGCTTTGCTTGACCTACTGGCTGCAGTAAGTAAAAAAGGCATCAAACGATGGCTATATTTTCAGTTCTAAAGTCATAGAATACTGCGATTTGCTCCAAATAAGTTTGTTAAGGAGTCTGGTTAACAAATTTCTCTGATTTATTTCTGATAAGTGGAGCAATCTGGCGGACTACATTGTAAATTGCACAGGAGTCAGCAGTCTTAAAAAACAGCTGGATCCATCATGGGGGAATTGTTTAGCAAAATTAAATTTTGACAGTCTAGATGACCCTCGGGCCTTTAGTTGATATTTTTTATTTGAATCTATATGTCTAGTACACATATAATTTCATTATTAAGTAAATTGAACTCTAACTTTTAAAATTTTAATACAGATACTTATTTTTTACCATTTTAATTATTCTTGAATAAGCCATTTACTCAAGATATAAAATTTCAGTTTATGACGTTGGAAAGCACGTTATATATAATCGAAGAGCACATCCCAATTTTGAGAAGCCAATTCTTAAACTCTAAGGCATTTTAACTGGGGGAAGAGAAGGGACGAATATTTCAGGATTTTACAAGTATCAGTATAAAATTAGTAGAAAATACTTATATTTACTGTGTAATATTTAACATGATGAAAATAAAAAATAAATAAAGTAACTCAATCAGAAATGAATTTAATGTATTATAATAAATTAACAAAGTTAAAGATGGGTCGATTTCCCACGCAGTCCAATTGAAGTCAAACGAAAAAATTATAGAAATTGAACGCATATAAGTGTTTATAATAAAGTTGTTACGTTATTGTTTTATCTGTCATTAATAAAATACTTGGTGTTAATTAAATCAAGCTTATTTCTAATGTGTTTCAATAACCTAAGAAAAAGTATTAGATTTTTTTCTTTAATTAATAAAATATAACTTTTGAAATTGATGTATATTTTTCAACGTGATGAAACATTACAAAGGCATATAAACTTACTAAATCACTATAGTATCTGAAATGATGAAACGTTTTTTATAAATTTAATCCTATCCTTATGGACATTCTGTGTATTTTATACTTATGGTTATTATCCAGTAATTGTCTTAAATAATTGTCAAATATGTATATTTTTGTGTCTTTCTGAAATGTTCATGAGTATCCAGGTTATTCCCGAGGAGATTTTTTTTTTGTAATCTTATTATAATTTTGAACACAATTTGGTTGCATCATTAATTTTTCCATGGTTCAAAAAGATCTAAGCTATCAAATTTAGTAACACTTAAATCACTCTACTATTACCAATTTCAACGTAGAATGCTTTTGAGAGTGATCTGTTGAAGGGAAATTCCTTGTATTTCAACTCTACATAGAACACACAATTTGCGTATGAGCTAAATAGGAGTTGATTTACATTTGAAAGCAGATATTACCTAGCAAAGACAATGGGAATTAAATCAGACATGCTGGGCGTCTTATCCCTCTTATCCAGGAGTTTGGCTTCGATAAAACCTATTAAGGATTGAATTTCTTGCACATATCCCTAAACTGAAAATGTATCGTACTGTTTACACACACTTTTGTTTAGTATTATTTTCAATACGTATTATCATCAAAAATCCATATTTCGTAGTACGATTGAGTTTATTGTACTTACTGAAACTGTACGATGTACTAAACAGTACGACATTTATTTATATAATGCTTTCTCTAGGCATTTTAACTTAAAGCAAGTTCTACAAGATTTCGCATTGGATCCATTCTGAATTTCGAATCGGCACGGCGGGGAGAGTATAAACTCAGGGGACTCAGAAGTCACGGTCTTGCTTTAATTTAAAAAGTAAAAGCGTTTCGTTGGTAAGAAAATTTCAATGTGTGAAAGGGGATCTTTCATAGGCTAAACGGTTATTAGATTTTATGTAAAGTTAGATACAGGCTTAGAGAAGTACACATTTAAAATTGCATAAAGGCCAACAAGAAATTTTTTTTTTACTTTTTTTCAAAGCTTTGTATGATACAGATTAAGCTATTTCTTTTTTAAATTAAAAATAATTTTTTGTTTTGTTTTATGAATACAGAGAAACTTCTATTTGGTGAAATTTTTACCTTAAACTTTAAAGAAGTGTGATTTACTAATGAATGATTTTGAAATATTTTAACTAATTACAAATATTGTTCTATGAATGATTTTAAAATAAAGCTTCAAACTTTAAATTAATATTTATACTTTTTAGTATTGATATAAGATTTATTTAAAAATTATTTTTAAATTTTTAAATCATTTAAAAAACATATTTCAAATCTTCCTAAAAAAGAAGCATACCAATTAAAAAATAAAAAAATTGTTTGAATGTACCGTAGTTTCTTTTATTTAAATAAGTATTTCAAGAAAATTATATTAATATTTATACAGATTGTATGTTTTTTGTAGACATTTTTATTCCAAAAAATAAAAAAGGTCTTAAAATATATTCAATACTTTTCAATTAAAAACAGTTTAGTGCTTCTAATTTTTCTACAGAAATTTTTTTCATGATTAGTATGCTATGTGACAAATCCCTGCTTTTGTATGATGTTTTATGTTAATGAACAAGATCAATATAATTTTTTAAACATATATTTACTTAAAAATACAGGCTTTACTTATATTTGCAGGCGATAAAATGAATTTATATTGCCTGTAAGGGAATAATTATTGTTAAATTCACATGCAAAAGTATTTATAATATGTTAAGTGTTTGTAGGTATTTTCAAAACAAATATGTTCTTATTATATCTATCTACTTCCACAACTTAAAATTATAAAAGTGATATTCTCATACCTAATTATAATGATTAAGGGATGATATCAAATACATAATTCATATGACATTTCAGTTACTTTACATTCAAATAAAGCAACACCTACTATATAAGAAAGCCTTCGCACTGACTGCGTGACGTTACATAGAGTAGTCAATCGTCCTTCGCATTGGTAGCATAGGAATTACCCGTTTCTTAGTTTTGCTAGTTAATTTGAATAGGAGAGCATATAGAAAACATTTCTTTTTTATTGACAGAGATAAATGAGTTTTTTTTTTTTTTTTTTTTTTTTTTGGTATTTATGTTCAATTATTATTTTGAATTTTATTCCGAAATAAAACACCAAATATAAATAAACTATTTTTATTTTATTCACAAATCATAGTTATTATTAATCAATAAAACATTTTAAAGCAAAATAGTTTAGTGTTGCTATTCATTAACTTCAAAATTACTTTAATATTTGAAGTTTTCTTTTTTATTTTCAACATTCTTTTGCTTCAACAATTTTTTTTCCACTAACAGGTTGTCATTTTGTTGCCTACAATAACTATTTAGATATATGTTTGCAACATCCCTTAGAATACTTTCTACGGTAAATTTAATATGTTCTTTACATTCATGCGGAATGTTATATATTTCTTTACCATTAATAGTATCTAAAGTTAAACTTGTTGAAAGTAATCTCTGACCTTCAAACATTCTAAAACAACTTCTCATATATTACAGAATTGAACTTTTTAATTACAACATATAAATATAAAATAACATTCAAAACCTCAAGTTTTGAATAGCATAAACCATCTTTAAAGAAAATCAAAAGCACCATCGATGTTTTCAAGTGTCAAAATATTTTTAGAGCTAGAACATTTGCTGAATTTCACAATGTAATGGTCACAATAACCGGCACTGTAAATTAGTTACGGCAATAAAATCTTCTTCGGAAAGTGTAATTTCTTTATAACAAGATATATCGACTTTTTTAAATTGACCACATTCTTTTAAATCAGTGAATGGCACATTTCAATCCTTTAGAGTCCGTGGATAGCTTTGTTTATATTTTGTTCATTCGCTATTACCATCTTTTCTGCAGGACTTGGGTCTTGATACTGTTGCTTTAGACATGTACCTATGATAGCTTTCAAAAATAGAAGGAACCACTCCATCTCTCAGCTTACCCTTGAACAAGAAGTAACTACGAAAACTTTTCTCTAAACAGCAGTTATCCATCTTCTATTAAGTTAATTATCTGTGGGAAATATAAATACCGGAACTCTTGGCCCATTTTTAAAATTTCCTTTGCAGTTTACCACAGATCATTGAAAGGGCATTTAATATAATTTATAGCACTCTTAATGCAGTAGTCTTTACGTTTTCGGACCAAGAAATACTGCAAAGTATACGTGTTTGAAACAGAAAATACAGCAGACTAGCCGTATTCGGTAAACAAAATGGCGATGTTGATTTTTGCTATCGTCCGTCGTACGCCAGAGTTATGCGCCAAAATAGATTTTGACGAATCACAAGCACGCAAGACGTCGCCAAACTATATCTCCACGAATCACAAGCACGTAAAACGTCGTCAAATCGAAAAGATTTCTTCTAATTGGCACCCCGTATGGAAGAAGTTCGTAGTTTTCAAGTTTGACTATTTTAATGACGTCAGATTTAAAAGTGATAACCCGTGCAGAGGCTTTCTTATATAGGAGGTGTTGAATAAAGGATCCAGAAACATGGAGAGCCAGTTTCGGTTTCTCAGCCCAGTTCAAGAATTTACTTGTTGCGCACTTAAAAATATTAGGATTGATAAACAAAATAATTTTGATTTCCTTAACAATGACTTGAATAGTATCAGAAGAAAATATAAATGTTACAAATGCTCAATTTCTATTTTGCATTGTTCTTCGATAATAATTAAGCAAGCCCGTTTTTTAGAAACGTACCCTAGATCTATTGTTAGGATGTGAAACTAAGATCGATTTATAATCAACTGACTATCTGGAACATTTTAAAGAACTCGGCAATGCTCTAAAAATTGTTAAAAGTGAAAATGAAGAATATCTGTTCATCTACAACGAAGGAACTCAAGAATTTGAACTGAAATTATTGTCTTTACGGTGGTATAAGATGTCTTCACACAACATTAAATTTTTGTGTTTCTATCACTTTCTAATGTATGCAGAGAAATAAGTATATATTGATTGAATAAATCTATGCAAAACTGAGTGATTACTTTATAAACCAATTAATAAATTCATAAATTTCATTTCTGCATTCCGAAGTAAGGACACTTGCATGATAATTAAGATTCTAACATCGAAATTAATGAAGCAAATGAAATTTTATATTAAAAGAGATTGAGCCACTTAACATTAGGGGGTGATTCGCACCATCTCTGATTTTCCTCAAAAATTAATAGTTGCTACTACTCGTATTAGATGATAAAAACTGAAATTTTTTGTTCCGTAACTACACCGTTCAAATTCGATGACCTGTCAAATGTGATCATTAAAAATGAAAAAAAATCTTATTTTTGTAACACATGAAAACTATGTTTGTCCGTATAATACTTCACAAAAAACTTGCCGCCTGTATTTCTTATGCTATAGAATCGACCCAGAAGATTTTTATGGTTGTTGGTTGGTTGTTTTCAGATTATCTGGCGCCGTCAGCAACACGAGGGCTATAATGCACCGAAACATTCGTCATTAGACAAGCCAACATACATTTACAAACACTCATGCCTAATACAGGACTCGAACCCGCAACCTCGCGGTCTAGAAGCTAACACGCTAACCTCTATACCGTTTGGTCGGCGAAGATTTTTATGAAACATGTAAAAAGTTCATGGCAAATCAATTACGCAAGGTCATTCAAAGTCACGAAATTTCCAGTTTTTCATATTTTTTACCATTTCAAAGCTAAAATTATATATTAGGCGTTTGATTTGCTACTGCAAACAAGGTGTCATTGGATAGAGTTATATTAATGCTATTTATTAATACCTAAAACATGGAGGCAAGTTGAACACGTTAGAAAATATTTGGTCCCCAAATCGAAAAATCTCCGAATTTGATTCAAATTTGAGCTCGTATATCTTGCTAAGGAAATAATATATTGTCACAATGCTGAGACTATTTAAACACTTTTATTATACTTAATGAGAAAGTAAACTTTATTGAGGCAAGTTGAAGAGAACAAAATGAATGATTTTTTTTTTTTTTTTTTTTTTGCACACCATCTTTACATATTGAGGCATATCTGGTTTCATTCATGTTTTCAAAAATTAATCTGTTCTCTCTTCCTCATTTTTATAACAATTGCTTGTAGTATGTCTTTAAAGCTTGGAACTTTGACTGGATTGGCTTTAGAAAGTTGCAAAGGACAAAAGAAAACTGCTCTTCAGTGCACTGTGTCGATATCATCACGCAATGGCCGCTTAAGCTCATCAGCTCCTCTCTGATGAAGAAATTTCATTTTAAACTCGTCATCCCCACAATCTTCTAGCAGTTTACCAATGTGAAACCGTTTATTGTACAAGACAGCATAAAAATAATGGGGCTTAATTTCCTATCCTCAGTCCTGCTCAGCAATGAGCTTTTTCTTCTCTTTTATGATATTCTCCATTTGGTGGGGGACAGTAATTTGGATTTCAACTGGGAATTCCCTATTAACCATGCAATCAGTTCCAGGCACAATTCAGACCAAACCCTAAAGACGAAAATAATATCATTCAGCCATAAATTTATAACTCTGATGTTTTGCCCAGAAGAAAATTGCTCATCAACGTTTAAAGCTGCAAAGGATTTGTCCCTACATATAGCTAGAGGAGAACACCGAATTCCGAAAATAATCACAGGTTAAGATAAAGCCAGAAGTGCATTTTCAAAAAGAATGGAAGCAGAGACAAAAAGACCAATTATTAAATTACTGAAATTTTTGAAGAACCCGCTAGAGATAATAAAAATTGCATCTATTCAAGTCTTGTGTGTAAAGAAGGATGGACACTGAAACCCAAAAGGAAGTTACGAGTTTGAACCAAAATCAAAATCAGTTTAGAATGCTTCAATAAAGGAAATTAAACAGGAAGTAAATTAACACCCCAAACTGTTGTAAATATGATGAAAAATCTTACAATTGATGGATAGAAGAAGTTTTGTTCAAATGAATATTTGACACAGGAACAAATTATGTCACATTTTCACAGAATGAAAGGTGCGACTGAAATAAGCAGTGTTATTGAAGATAAAGTCTTTGAACGAGATGACGAACTTTATCTTGGTATCATTGGAGACCATCAGGTATATTAGATGGCTTGAATAGATGTAATTTCTATACTCTGTAGTGGGTTTTTCAAAATCTGCAGTAATTTAATTATTTGTCTTTTTTGTAATTGCTTCCATTCTTTTTGCAAATGCACTCCTGGATTTGTCTTGACCTGTGATTATTTTAGGAGTTTGGTGTTCTTCTCTAGCAATATGTAGGGACAAATCCTCTGAAGTTTCAAACGTTGATGAGTAATTTTTTTTGGGGCAAAACATCAGAGTTATAAATTTCCGGCAAAGTGATATTGTCTTCGTCTTCAGGTAACTTGTGCCTGGAACTAATTTCATGGGTAAAGGTGAATTCACAGTTAAAATCCAAATTTCTCTCCCCCACCAAATGGAGAATATCATAAAAGAGATAAAGCTAATTGCTGATCAGGACTGAGGATATGAAATTCAGCCTTATCCTTTTTACACAGTCCTGTATGATAAACGATTTTATATTGGTAAACGGCTAGGAGGTTATGGGGATGACGTGTTTAAAATGAATTTTTTTTATCAGAGATGAGCTAATGAGTTTAAGTGGCCATTTCGTGACAATATCGACATCGAAGCTCGATTTTCTTCGGTCCTTTGAGACTTTCTCTAGCCGTTTCAGTCAAAGTTCCTAGCTTAAAAGACATACTATATAAGCAATTGTTATAAACTTGAGAATGAGTAAAGTGAGAACAGATGAATTTTTGAAAACATGAATGAAAACAGAAATGCCTCAATATGTAAAGATGGGGTGTAAAAAAAAAAAAATCATTTATTTTTTTCACTTCAACTTGCCTCAATAAAGTTTAATTTCGCATTAAGTATTATAAAAGAGTGTTTAAATAGTCTCAACGATGTGTCAATATATTTTTCCCGAAGCAAGATATACGAGCTCAAATTTGTGGCGAATTCGGAGATGTTTCTAATTTTTCACCAAGTAACTTCCAATGTGTTAAACTTGCTTCAATGTTTTATGTATTAATAAATAGTACTAATATGGCTCTATCGAATGACACCTTGTTTGCAGTCGCAAATCAAAAGCGCAAGATGTAATTCAGGCTTGAAAATGATAAAAAAACATGAAAACCTGTACATTTCACGACCTTGAATGTCCTTGCGCAATTGACTTGCCATGAACTTTTTATATTTTTCATTAAGATCTATTCTAGTACATTCCCTTACAGAATAAATACAGGCGGTAAGATGTTTGCTAAGTTTTATACGGATAAAATTAGTTTTTATGTATCACAAAAACAATTTTTTTTTTTTTTTTCATTTTTAAAGATGATCCTTGACAGGTTATAGAATTTGAATGGTACAACTACGGAACAAATAATTTTAGATCTTATCATCTAATAAGGGTAGTAGCTACTGGTAGTTTTTTGGGGAAAATCGGAGATGGTGCGAATCAGTTGTGGTTCAAATTCTCAGAATCTTGCTCTTAATTAAAATAGAGAGTTAAATACTAAATAAGTGGGAATTTTTAAGTCTTTGTCTTAACTAAAATTATTCTCTTTATAATGATGAACAAACATATGTAGTAACTTTTCTTCATTAAATGTCATTCACGCATGTTACAAGTATTTTTATACAATATATATTATTTTGAAATAATATATTAATAATTTTAATTAATGTATTATTTTTAAATAATATATTAATAATTATAATTAATATATTATTTTTAAATAATATATTAATAAATAATTAAAAATATATTTTCCTTTTAAAAATAATTTCACATTAATAAAATATACTTTTTTCAAAAATAGTTTCATGTAAATAAAACGTAATTAAAAATGATTTAATATTAATACAATATTATCTTTAAAAATTTATTTAATACAAACATAACGTTATTTTAAAACATAATTTAATGTAAATAAAATAATATTAAACAAAACGAAAATGAGAAATTATATATTAATATAAATTAGTGAACAAAGATTTTGTGCATCTTTATTCTGTCAAATCCTAAGTTGAAGAGTTTTAAACCCAAAAATATTCAAATATATATTTTGAAGCTTTTGCATTCGTCCTTTGATATTCATATTTTTTTTTAAATTATTGTATAAGTTTTTATGATCAAAGAATTTGAGCTATTCAATGAAACAAAAGCTTATTTTCTAAAGACTAAACAGAACGTGTCAAAAGAGTCAGTTGATTTTATGATTTAGTGTTTTTTGGTTAATGACTTCAGTATTCTTAAAATATGGTTTTAAGGCTTGCTTGAATATTTTAAATTCTCTATGAAATTTGGATAAATGCAATGATAGTAATTTATTACGATAATTAAAATACTTAGTAAAATTATTAATTTTGTTTAAATTTATATTTTTGTTGAAAGCAAATTTGTGAGAATGGCATAAAAAGCCGAGTTTGTTTCATGTTAATAAGTTTTGGCTGTATTGAGGATAGTGTTCAAAGGACTCAGCTGCCATGCACCTAGAAATTTTTTTTTAGTAATTTTAAAGAAAGGTTTTAAATTTATTTTGATTTAATACTGTTATTTTGTTGCTCACGAATAGCCTTTCTAAAAGCCGAAATTTTTTTTGTGCTATTGACTGCAAAACCTCTTATTACGTATATAATTAAACTTCTAGTTAATATACTCGCAAGTAAAATTACAAATTTCGAATGATATTCCAATAAAAACGTTGCAAAAATTATATCAATGAAGGAATTTTTTTGTTTTTGTTTTTTGTCATTTCAGAGGCGATTTTGTTTAATAGGAAGCCGCAGACAGAAACCGAACTTTTAATCATTAATAAAACTTAAATGCTCGTCTTTATTTTTGTGAAAAGTAAATATTATTGTCATACCCACTTTTTTGAAAACTTTTTGCATCTCTTATTTTATTTTTACTCCAAGGAATATAAATACTTTTGAATATTTAAAAATAATGATCTGTAGGTATAATATTTTTAAGTTTCATACAAAATTAGTGTTTTTTTTTTCTCTTTTTTTTTCTTCCTTCCTTCTTTTTTTTTTTTTTTTTTTTTTTGCATGCGACTATCTTACCTAGATGCAGAATAATAAAATATACAAAGATTTTGTAATTGTAAGCTCGAAAAAATTTAACCAATAATTTTTGGTTTATTAGACTATCAGACTTTTAGTTTTATTTGTTGGATTGTTTAATCGATTTTATTGAATTTAAAAAAAATTAACACAAGAAATTCTTTTTTACTTTATAAAAAAAAAATACTCAGTGAAAATTCGCAAGAAATATAAGTTTTCTATAAAATTATTTACTATATACAACTTATAAAATTAATTTCATTACTTTGAATTAAGTATGGAAACGTACGATTTTGAAGGCCGATATATATATATATATATATATATATATATATATATATATATATATATATATATATATATATATATATATATATCAGCCAATCCTGTTGAACCTTGAGCCACTGTTTGGTCTTCAGATTTGTATTTGAAAAGACATTTAAAATTTCACAAAAAAGAAAATTGAAAAACAAAAGTCATCTTGTAAACACTTCAAAATCGTACGCATCCATACTTGATTCAAAGTTATGAAATTAATTTATAAATTGTATGTATTATATTAATTAATTTTATAGAAAACTTATATTTTTTACGAATTTTCATTGACTATTTTTTTGATTTTTTGATAAAGTACAAAAGAATTTCTTGTGTTAATATTTTTTGAAATTTTAATAAAATCGATTAAGCAATCCTACAAATAAAATTAAAAGTCTTATGAACCAAAAATTATTGTCGAAATTTTTTTGCACTCTCAACTACAAAATCTTTGTATATATTTTATTATTCTGCTTCTAGTTAAGATAGTCACATGCAAAAATAATAATAATAATAATAATAATGATAATGATAATAATAATAATAATAATAATAATAATAATAATAATAATAATAATAATAATAATAATAATAATAATAATAATAATAATAATAATAATAATAATAATAATAATAATAATAATAATAATAATAATAATAATAATAATAATAATAATAATAATAATAATAATAATAATAATAATAATAATAATGTTGTAAATCAACACCTATTTTCCCATCACCCCCATTTTGTAATGGAACATTCTACTGATTACATATAAACGTTAAAAACTGTTGTGGCAACACTCGATTCTGAAACTACTACGTTCCTGTTGGTGTGTAAATAATCCGTGGGTCAGTATGTGTAGTCGCCCACGTAAATGTTTTCTCTAGTTTTTACCTAAAGTGTTAATTAAATAAGTTTCGTCTAAGAATTGCCTTATCATTCATCTGTTATTGTGGTCAAATCCCACAATGGTTATGGGCCCAGCACGCTTCCACTGCGCAAAGATTGAATGTAGTACTAGGCGAAGCTAAGCCTAACAACGTGCACCGTTAAACCAACGGGCAGCCATTTTGAAAGTTTCGTTCCTGCATACCAATTCAGCATTCATATCTACCGAAAAAAAATGTCTTCAAACGCCATGAGCATCGAAAGACTCGGTAAGGAGAATTATGATACCTGGAAACTTCAAATTGGAGCCATATTGGTTAAAAATGGCCATTGGATTTATGCATCCGGCACGGAACCGAAACCAACGGATACTGAAGTCAACTTGACAAAAAGGCGAAAGCAGATATAATTTTAGCTATGTCTCCCAGTGAACTTTGCCATGTGAAACATTGCAAAACTTCAAACGAAGTATGGATGAAGTTAAAATCTGTTTACGAGTCAAAAGGTCTGGCTAAAAAAGCAACACTTCTAAAACAGCTATTATTCAAACGCATGACTACCGAGGATATGTCCACGCATCTAAACTCGTTCTTCGACACAGTTGACAAACTGACCGAGATGGAAATCAAGATTGCGGACGACCTATTATCAATTTTATTGTTATATAGTATACCGGATAGTTTCGAAAATTTTCGATGTGCAATCGAATCAAGAGACGAACTGCCAAAACCTGATGTTCTAAAAATAAAGCTGTTGGAAGAATTCGAGTCCCGACAAGGAAAAGGAAACCAGGATACACCAAACGCATATTATTCGTCTAAAGGAAACTATAAACAAAAAGCGAAACCGCACAATTCCTGGAATGCAGCTAATCAAAATAAAAGAATGAGTAATAAACCATTTCGAAACATCGTTTGCGGATTCTGTACCAAGAGGGGCCATAAAACCGAAAGCTGTTTCAAGAAAATCGCAGAAAACAAAACAACATCTTCAAAAGATGAAAGAAAATGTTCTACACAATGAAACGAGTGTGCGACAACAGCAATCTGCACAGAAATTTCTATGAAAGCAAGCCAAACTAACATCACTTTTGTGTTTGACAGTGGTGCCAGCTCCCACATGGTAAATGATGAAAATATGTTCTTTGAGTTCCAGAAACAAGGGAACTCGTTCATTAAATTAGCTGTCGACAAAACTGCAGAAATAACTGGAAAAGTTTCAGTTAGAATAACAGTTCCCGACGTGCAAGGTACCAAAACAATTCGACTTGAAAATGTACTCTGTGTTCCTGAACTAAAAATGAACTTGTTATCAACTTCAAAATGCACACAAAACAACCGTACTGTAATTTTTGATGCACATGATGCAAAAGTAATTGAAGAAAATGGATCTGTTATGATGCGTGCAAAATGAATTGGGGATTTATACTACATTGAGCCAAGCATAGAAAGTACAGCTGTCGCAACAGAATTTCAAATATGGCATAAAAAATTCGGCCACTTAAATGAAAATGACCTAAAGAAATTAAAATCAGAAGAAATGATACGAGGACTGTCTTTCGAAAACAACAACTGTGACTCTCTAAATGACTGTAAAATCTGTTTACAAAGCAAAAAAGTGCTACACCTTATCCGAAGAAGTCCAAATTTGTCAGTACAGATTTACTCGATCTAGTGAATTCTGATCTATGTGGACCGATGAAAATACCACACTTGGAGGATCACGCTATTTTGTGACTTTCATCGACGACAAAAGTCGCTACATAGAAATATTCTTCCTCAAAACTAAGGAAGAAGTAAAAGACGCATTCCTTAAATACAAAACCTGCATTGAAAATCGTACTGGAAAGAAAATAAAAGTTCTACGTACGGTAAACGGTTTGGAGTATGTAGGTCAAGAATTCGACAGATTTTTAATACAAGAAGGAATACGCAGAGAACGTTCCTCTCCATACGCTCCACAGCAAAATGGTGTATCGGAAAGAGCGAACAGATCAATCGTTGAGATGGCACGTTGTTTACTTTTTCAAGCAAACTTGGATTCTACTTTCTGGGCAGAAGCAGTCCGAACGAGTGCCCATTTAAGAAACAGATGCTCTTCACGTAGTATAATGGAAAACAAAACTCCACTAGAGTTATTTTTTGACAGAAAGCCAACTGCCTCATACTTCAAAATCTTCGGTCAAAAGACCTTCGTTTTAAACAAACGCGCCAAAAATCAAAATTCGATCCAAGGTCACAAGAGGTTATATTTATTGGATATTCAGACGGAGTAAAAGCCTATCGTTTCTGGGATCCAAAAACAAGAAATGTAATCGTCAGTCGCGATGTGAAATTTATAAATGAATTCAAACCTCCTTGTGATGACTCGGAAAAAGAGCTAGATTATTTTTTTTCTTTCGAAGAATCTTCAACAGAAATGGAACCAAATGGTCTGAGGTGCGTTTCGTTGGCCCCTCCCACAAACGCACTAATTTTTTAATATATACCAACATTTAGTGCTAAATTAGTGCTTTCAGAATCCACCATTAAAAAAATTAGTGCGTCAATATTTACCGAGATATACAAAGAAATGCGTGGGCGGGGCCAACGAAACGCTAGCCCCGCCCACAAACGCACTAATTTTTTAATATATACCAAATTTTAGTGCTCAATTAGTGCTTTCAGAATCCACCAACCAAAAAATTAGTGCGTCATTAATTTTCATAAAATTCAAGGTTAATTGAGGGTAGGCGGGCAAAATGCTGGCCCCGCCCACAAAAGCAATCATCATTCATTATATGTTAAAATGTCGGGCATAATTAGTGCTTTCAGAATACCCAACTGCCAGAATTAGTGCGTCAATATTTTGGCCAAAATTGACCATTTTGTAATAATAATTCACTAATCACTTCCGTTTCGTTGGCCCCGCCCACAAAAGCAATCATCAATCATTATATGTTAAAATGTTGGGCATAATTAGTGCTTTCAGAAAACCCAACTGTAAAAATTAGTGCGTCAATATTTTGGCCAAAATTGCGAATTTTAGCTTATTGCCTAATGTACGCGAGCCTTTAACCGATGTAAATTATCACGCACTAATTGTATAACCGGTGCCAAATTTTAGTGCTCAATGAGAGCTTCAGAATCCCCAACTGCCAGAATTAGTGCGTCAATATTTTGGCCAAAATTGACCATTTCGTAATAATTATTCACTTGTCACTTCCGTTTCGTTGGCCCCGCCCACAAAAGCAATCATCATTCATTATATGTTAAAATGTTGGGCACCGGTCATACAATTAGTGCTTTCAGACTACCCAACTGCAAAAGTTAGTGCGTCAATATTTTGGCCAAAATTGCCAATTTTAGCTTATTGTCGAATGTACGTGAGCCTTAAACCGATGTAAATTATCACGCACTAATTGTATGACCGGTGTCAAATTTTAGTGCTCAATGAGTGCTTTCAGAATACCCAACTGCCAGAATTAGTGCGTCGATATTTTGGCCAAAATTGACCATTTTGTAATAATAATTCACTAATCACTTGCGTTTCGTTGGCCCCGCTCACAAAAGCAATCATCAATAACTATATGTTAAAATGTTGGGCATAATTAGTGCTGTCAGAATACCCAACTGCAAAAATTAGTGCGTCAATATTTTGGACAAAATTGCCAATTTTAGCTTATTGACGAATGTACGCGAGCCTTTAACCGATGTAAATTATCACGCACTAATTCTATGACTGGTGTCAAATTTTAGTGCTCAATGAGTGCTTTCAGAATCCCCAACCGCCAGAATTAGTGCGTCAATATTTTGGCCGATATTGACCATTTTGTAATAATAATTCACTAATCACTTGCGTTTCGTTGGCCCCACCCACAAAAGCAATCATCAATCACTATATGTTAAAATGTTGGGCATAATTAATGCTGTCAGAATACCCAACTGCAAAAATTAGTGCGTCAATATTTTGGACAAAATTGCCAATTTTAGCTTATTGACGAATGTACGCGAGCCTTTAACCGATGTAAATTATCACGCTCTAATTGTATGACCGGTGTCAAATTTTAGTGCTCAGTGAGTGCTTTCAGAATCCCCAACCGCCAGAATTAGTGCGTCAATATTTTGGCCGATATTGACCATTTTGTAATAATAATTCACTAATCACTTGCGTTTCGTTGGCCCCGCTCACAAAAGCAATCATCAATAACTATATGTTAAAATGTTGGGCATAATTAGTGCTGTCAGAATACCCAACTGCAAAAATTAGTGCGTCAATATTTTGGACAAAATTGCAAAATTTTACCTTATTGACGAATGTACGCGAGCCTTTAATCGATGTAAATTATCACGCACTAATTGTATGACCGGTGTCAAATTTTAGTGCTCAATGAGTGCTTTCAGAATCCCTAACCGCCAGAATTAGTGCTTCAATATTTTGACCAATATTGACCATATTTGTAATAATAATTCACTAATCACTTGCGTTTCGTTGGCCCCGCCCACAAAAGCAATCATCATTCATTATATGTTAAAATGTTGGGAATAATTAGTGCTTTCAGAATACCCAACTGCCAAAATTAGTGCGTCAATATTTTGGCCAAAATTGCCAATTTTAGCTTATTGCCGAATGTACGCGAGCCTTAAACTGATGTAAAATATCACGCACTAATTGTATGATCGGTGCCAAATTTTAGTGTTCAATGAGTGCTTTCAGAATCCGCAATGGCCAGAATTAGTGCGTCAGTATTTTGGCCAAAATTGACAATTTTGTAATAATAATTCACTAATCACTTCCGTTTCGTTGGCCCCGCCCACAGACGCACTAATTGTCTCGCATATGCAAACATTTAGTGCTCAATTAGTGCTTTCAGAATACCCAACTGCCTTAATGCCAACAAAATTACCAACTATCGTGACTTATATTTATTTCGCGAAATGAAAACTGAAAAGTCAGGTATTGAAAAAAGTATTGAAGAGGCAGTTCCGTCTTTACCTCATTGCTTTGTCCATCCAGAGCCACCTTGAAATATTATTTAAAATAGAAGAAGTCCCCAGTTTTCAATTACTTTGATAAAATATATGAAATTTTTTAGAAATAAAATAGTATAATTGTAAATATTTTGGTCAAGATACTGACCGACTACCAATGTAATGGTATGTAAATCTAATACTATTTTGCTATTGAGTTGCTTCTGAACTCAATAAATGAACTACGGAACACATCAGGAACTACGTCTTGGTAAATGTATTCGCGGCTGCCTAGTCTTGACTGATAAGGTAAACACTTTTATTGGTTTAGTCCTCTCCTCCCTTGAACTCTGACCTCACCCCCTCTTCACATCCCCCAATTCACTTTTTCCACACGTTCTTTGAGAGTTGAAAGAACAGTGGGATGATGGTTCATAGGGGAAGCAAAATCGAAGGAATTAGGGCAAATTTTAAGGATTAAGGGTGGCTTCATATGTGTTGAGAATTACGCTTGTGATGGAATTCTTTTAGCTTCTTTTTCTTCAATCTACTCCTATAGAAATAAGAGCATTGAATCGAACTGTAGTGTTTACAAAGCAGTTGAAAGTATACGAATATATATATATATTTTATTACAGAGGTGTTATGACGCATATTTTAGGCTATACTGGAACATCTTTTTGGGGTTCCATTCAACTAGTATTATTTGTAGGCTCCTACGTTTTGGTTAAAATTGTGGTATTTGCATCAAGAGAATACACGAAGTATTTCTTACTTCTGAAATTGCGCATTAATTTAGGAATAAAATGTTTTTTAAAGGTTTAAGTTACGTTTTTTAAACATATTGGTCATACATAATTGAGTCATCTTTATTCTCTTTTGTCTACTTCATAATTCGTATTTTTTCTCCCTTTCTTTTCTGCCCTTCTTTTTTCAAACTGAGAAGTTATTGTGAAGGGGCTGGTGTTCTCTATCCCCCTCATCTGGAAGCGCACTGGTGTTCCGAGTGATTACTCTATTTGCTTATTTTTTTAAGAACACCAAATTTATTTTAAGAAATTTTATTAAATATATATTTAGCTAAGTGCATGTTTTCCTTCAACATACTATAAATCTTTCATCAAAAATGTATGAAAAATTGAGATCAAAATTAATAATAATTGGACATCCATGAAATTTTTTTTTTTGTTTTTTTTGTGTTTTTTTTTTTTTGTGAGAGCAAGTTGTTTCCTTCTTCTCACAAAGAAAATTTCATGGTGAAAGAAAATTCAAATGTATCTGAATCCTCATGGTTTATTTCAGAATGTGGTAATTTATAAAGCAAATTTGAGAAGGTCAATAATTTTGCTCTGGGCTCAGTATACTGTTGCGTGGAAGGGTTCGAAAGATTTGAAGCCAAAGCAGATCAAAACTTGCACAAATTTATTCCAATGTAATTCTTCACAGATTCTCTTACAGCTCCAGAACTTCTCGTTCTAGTAGACACAATACAGCTCTTTTTACAACGATAGAGCATAAAACAGCAGTTAAAAATTCAACAACACAACTGCTAAATCGCCGCAAAAGACAATGCAACTCAGTATCAGTAATTCCAGTCAATTAATGGATCAGCTAACAACTTACGGACTCGAAATCAACTACTCCCTCCATCACCCGCTCTCCTGAGCTTTTATAGGGGAGAAGAACATACGTGAATCATCTTGAAACTCCTAGAGATAGATATTTGGAGAAATTTCCAGATCGTAGTCGAAAAGTCCTATACATGTACATGGCGACAAAAATTAGTCGCCAAAACCGTCGCCAACTTGGCTCTATCTCACCAACTTGGCGAGATTGCCATTACCATAATGTTAAATGCCCCGCTCCTTAAAACTCCCTTCCCATAGTTACCTCTGTAAAACTCGTTATAAAGCACAAGACCCTTATTGCAGGGAAGCCAAGCTCAGACGAACTATTGCACTGCCTTATGCGAAATGTACATAAATTTTCCTATTTACAAAATTAACACTACGAAATATTTACAAATATGCAAAAATTCGTAGCAATATGGAATCATTTTTAAACAAAAAGGAATTTTTTTCTCGTATTATCATCAATCACAATTTTTCAGTAGAATTATGTTTATTTAAGTGACTGTGAACAAAAAAGAGAAGTCAAAAGGAGCTGTTAGCCCATCCCAACAGTATTCAATACTAAGCACTATTTTATATATTCTTCAAATGAAGCAATTGTAAAATAATTGCTTTAATATTCAATCACAGTTGAATTAGTTTTTAAGCAGAAATATATGTTACACTCAACTTTGAAATAACATTTCTGAATAAAGCACGGGGATAAAAAATATTTTAAAAGGTAAGACATATATCTAATATACACTGTTAAAAATTTTGTTCCACCTTGCACCAAAAATTGGTTCCCATTTAGTTGCCACCAACATTTGGTGCTTAGTTTCACGATTTAATGGTACAACCTCGGACCGTAAGCACCATTAAATCGCGAAACTAAGCACCAAATGTTGGTGGCAGCTAAATGGGAACCAATTTTTGGTGCAAGGTGGACAATTTTTTTTAACAGTGTAGGAAACAGTAATTTAGTTTCGGAGTTTCATTGCTCAGTGTTTTGAATATTTTAGAAATATTCAATATAAATCAAGGTAAATATTTACAATCTATTAGTATAAAAAATAAAGTATGATGTCATGTATAGTGTTTTCTTGCTTGTTTTATTTTAATTTTGGGAATGTTTGCATTCATTTTGTATGATATTCTGGTCCACCTTAATCAAACTGCTATGCAGATAAAGTGTAGGTGACAATTACATGAACCAGTATTTTCATAATGTATTTTCCTATTTGATGTTGTTGTTATGAATGTTAAAAAGATGTATTTTTTGCCAAAAAAATAACAAGTACTAATGGTGGAATTATAAACTATATACCTATCAAAAATACAAAAATCATTTAAATTTACATTGAGAACCTATTTTTAATCTGTAGATAATAGCAAAAGTACTTGAAGTATGAAATATCTAGCTCTTATAAATAAAAACATTTAAATTTCTGTAGAGTCCAATTTTTATAGCACTAAAGGAATTGTTTCGGGAGGGTTGATATCCTTCATATACCATGTCCTATCACAAGTATGGGCCACCCAGTTACAAAAGAGCAAAATTGCTAATGGTGCACATCACTCTACATTTCAATCTTGACTCGCAATGGAATAGAATGTTATCTTTTTGAGATCCGAACATTCTTAACCAAAAATGACAGACAAATATCATTACTTCTGAAGACAAACTAAGTTGTAACTTCTCATCAATCCACACTTCAGAACAAGTGTTCGACCTTCTTTTCGATAAAAGTAATCCGACACGTGGGGGAGAAGAGGGGGGGGGGGCTATAAATGTTTCAAGTAAGAAGGGGATATCTACGTTGCACCCAAATAACACAGATCTCCCACTACCAAGCACCAACATATAAAGCTGATCCCGGTCGGAGTTTCGCTCATCTCTAACAGTTCAAGAAGGGACGACGCGAACGGGGGCATCTCGCACCCCCCCCCCCTTCAAAGTTTTAAAAAATTGAACAGTCGGCACATTTTCGATATTTTATAAAGTCCCCTTTTTTTAAAGTCGATCCTTAATAAAATCAAATTGAATAATAATAATAAAAAAAAATAATAATAAAAAAAAAAAATGCTGTACAAAAAAATATTAAAAATACCTATCCGAGTTTGACGAATCGGCATTTTTACACTAAAAGTCTATTCATAAGGGAGTCGGTGTCTTTTTCCCAGCCTACATTGATGGACTGCGTACACAAATATAATAGGTATCCTGCGAACACAAATCATAGATATCTTTATTATCTCCCCCCCCTAAAGTTTTTAGAAAGGCGGCTCGGCAAATTTCCAAAAAAGTTAGTTGAGTCCGTTAGTTGACTGGAATTACTGAGTTAGCTGTCTCTCAGCGAGCATTCAGAGAGTTCCGAAAGTGAACTGTATTGCATTGTCTTTTGCGGCGATTTGTAGCAGTTGTGTTGTCAAGTTTTTAACTGCTGTTTTGTGCTCTATTGTTGTGAAAAGAGCTGTATTGTGTCTACTAGAACGAGTAGTTCTGGAGTTGTAAAGGAATCTGTGAAGAGTTATAGTGGAATAAACTTCTGCAAGTTTTGATCTGCTTTGGCTTCAAATCTTTCGAACCCATCCAACGCAACAATAGTATATATTTCATGTAATGTGAATTTTGATGTCCTAAGTTTATTTTTAACTATGGAAACTTTCTGGTGATATTTGATTGGCATTCGAAAATGTCAGCCGAACAAATAAATTTGTATTCTATTGAATCCGTATCTATGATGAACTGTGATATGCGTGTACATTCCGCAATAAGTTGAAATTGACGATTTTGGCCAAAACATTGACGCACTAATTTTGGCGGTTGGAGATTCTGAAAGCACTCATTGAGCACTAAAATTTGGCATCGGTCATACAATTAGTGCGTGATAATTTACATCGGTTTAAGGCTCGCGTACATTCGGCAATAAGCTAAAATTGGCAATTTTGACCAAACTATTGACGCACTAATTCTGGCAGTTGGGGATTCTGAAAGCACTCATTGTGCACTAAAATTTGGCAAAGGTCATACAATTAGTGCGTGATAATTTCCATCGGTTTAAGGCTCGCGTACATTCGGCAATAAGCTAAAATTGGCAATTTTGGCCAAAATATTGACGCACTAATTTTTGCAGTTGGGTTTTCTGAAAGCACTAATTATGCCCAACATTTTAACATACAATGAAAAATGAGTGCTTTTGTGGGCGGGGCCAACGAAACGCAAGTGATTAGTGAATTATTATTACAAAATGGTCAATTTTGGCCAAAATATTGACGCACGAATTCTGGCGGTTGGGGATTCTGAAAGCACTATTTGAGCACTAAAATTTGGCACCGGTCATACAATTAGTGCGTGATAATTTACATCGGTTTAAGGCTCGCGTACATTCGGCAATAAGCTAAAATTGGCAATTTTGGCCAAAATATTGACGCACTAATTTTTGCAGTTGGGTTTTCTGAAAGCACTAATTATGCCCAACATTTTAACATATAATGATCGATGATTGCTTTTGTGGGCGGGGCCAACGAAACGGAAGTTACAAGCGAATAATTATTACAAAATGGTCAATTTTGGCCAAAATATTGACGCACTAATTCTGGCGGTTGGGGATTCTGAAAGCACTCATTGAGCACTCAAATTTGGCACCGGTCATACAATTAGTGCGTGATAATTTACATCTGTTTAAGGCTAGCGTACAGATGCTAAGCTATAAGCAATAAGCTAAAATTGGCAATTTTGGCCAAAATATTGACGCACTAATTTTTGCAGTTGGGTTTTCTGAAAGCACTAATTATACCCAACATTTTAACATATAATGATCGATGATTGCTTTTGTGGGCGGGGCCAACGAAACGGAAGTGTTTAGTGAATTATTATTACAAAATGGTCAATTTTGGCCAAAATATTGACGCACTAATTCTGGCTGTTGGGTATTCTGAAAGCACTAATTATGCCCGACATTTTAACATATAATGAATAATGATTGCTTTTGTGGACGGGGCCAGCATTTTGCCCGCCTATCCTCAATTAACCTTGAATTTTATGAAAAGTAATGACGCACTAATTTTTTGGTTGGTGGATTCTGAAAGCACTAATTGAGCACTAAAATTTGGTATATATTAAAAAATTAGTGCGTTTGTGCGCGGGGCTAGCGTTTCGTTGGCCCCGCCCAAGCATTTCTTTGTATATCTCAGTAAATATTGACGCACTAATTTTTTTAATGGTGGATTCTGAAAGCACTAATTTAGCACTAAATTTTGGTATATATTAAAAAATTAGTGCGTTTGTGGGCGGGGCCAACGAAACGCACCTAATGGTCTGGTGTCTTCTCCTCCGAGAAATCCACAGTCGGATACGTCATTGCAACCGCAGCCAATAGCAGACGAGAGACCTTTGGAAGAGGATGATGTAACCATCGATATATATGATGCAACAAGTAGCGAAGGAGAAAATGATTACGCAACCAGTGATGCTCTTCCAAAGCGCAAATCTGGCTGACCATATTTTCTCCGATCAGGTCACAGAGGTCGCCCTCGAAAGCTATTTCACTACGCGAATACCACAGCTGATTTTGATGACTCGAATATTTCTCCTAGTGTGTCAGAAGCGCTAAAAAGTAAAAATGCTGATGGATGGATAGACGCCATGAATGAAGAATTTTATTCGTTAGTAAAAGAAAATGCCTGGGAACTTGTTGATCGTCCGATAAATAAGAAGGTGATACCCTCGAAATTTGTTTTGAAGACCAAATTTAATAAAGATGGAACTGTACAAAAATTAAAAGCTAGACTCGTCGCATTAGGATGTGCACAGACCATTGGTGATTTCGATGAAAATTTTTCCCCTGTTGCAAGACTGAGTTCAATCCGAACCGTCTTAGCTCATGCAGTTGAGAATCATCTTATAGCTCCTCAATTGGATTTTGTAATGGCTTACATAAATGGAAATTTGACAAAAACTGTTTTCATGGAACTACCTGAAGGTTTCAAAGATACTTCTGTAGGAGACAAAGTTTGTTTACTTAAACGTTCGCTATACGGCTTAAAAGAATCGGGTCGTCGTTGGTACAACAAGGCCGACCGATGAAAAGCTAAAATCTTTAGGTTTCAAACCTCTTGTGTCAGATCAATGTATCTACAAGTTGAAAACCTCCACCGAAGAAGTGATCATCATTGTTTACGTTGACGATCTCATTGTGTTATCTTCCAATATATCTTCCTACGAGAAAATTAGAGATAATTTGTCTGCATCTTTTAAAATGAAAGACCTAGGCCCATTGCACTATTGTCTTGGAATTGAATTCAAGCAATGTCAAGATAGCATCGAAATGTCACAGAGCAAATATATTCAGGATACTCTTCGTAAATTTAACATGCAGGATGCCAAGCCTGTTGGATGCCCTATGGACTGCAGTCAAAAGCTCACGAAGGACATGTGTCCTCAAAATGAAGAGGACAAACATGAGATGAATGATATCCCCTATCGGTTCCCTTATGTACCTCTCTGTAGCATCTAGGCCTGATATAACGCACGCAGTGAATTTCTTGAGTCAGTTTAACGAAAATCCAGGAAAAGCTCATTGGATCGCTGCCAAAAGAGTACTCCGATATCTTAAGGGGACACGGGACACTTTTTCGAAAATTCTTTAGTTTTGCTTAAAATTAAATAAAATTTGGCACAAACAAAGAAGAAATGACTTATAGCACAAACACCAAATTTGAGCAGATAATATAAAATAGAAAAAAAATTATTGAGAAAAATGTTTTAAAATAATACGAAATTTTAACTTTTTCAAAATGCTCCTCGGGACACAATATTTTAACAAACACAAAAAAAAAAATTGAAGTTATTTATCAATATATTTTAAACATTTTCACACATGCTTTTATCTATAGGTGCCATAGTTGAACAGAAATAAAATTTCAAACTTGGCGTTAGTGATTTTTCAATAAAAAATGCACATATTTCAAATTCCAAGCATAAAAAAAATAGAAAAAAAATATGTGACACAAAAAAGCATTTGTGTATCTCTTTAGAATACATTAAACATTATTTCTACAAACAATTAGGTTGATTGATCAAAAAAGGAATCGCAAGTAGCTTTTCGAACAAACGTAAAATGTAAAAAAGACGAAGCTGAGAAAAATGCATTTTTAACTTTTGCCTACAAGTGTGCTCTAAAAAATTAATCAATTTACCTTTAAAACATTCCACTTCCATAAGATGGCCCTTCAGCTTTGATTTTTTTCCTTTCTTCAGAAATTTTAATTTGTAAAAGTTTTTTTCTTGCTAGTTCTTTTCGCTTATCGGTTCGCCGTCTAGCTTGCAAAACTCTACATCGATCCATGCTTCTGCTAATTTTTAAGTTAGTAGCTGTTGGTTTTATTTTAAGTCTTATTGAAGCTGTGTAGCCCATATTGAAGATACTGACCGCAGACAAAATAGCCAAATTGAGTCTTTTTTGTGATACAAACAACACATGCTTAGGGCACTTTGACCAAACAACGCTATGCAGACATTCGTTTTGGTTTTGTGTTCCCCCTCGTGTGCATTTTTCAAGTAATTCATTACTTGCCAACCTCTGGTATATTGGCAACAGATGTTGTACTATTGTTGAGCTTAACGTCGTTTTCATTTTTTTTATGTGAGGGAATCGCCTCACCTTTGGCAGTTGCACGGTTATAAAAGCACCATGAATCGGACCTTTTTGGACACTTTTTGTGTTGTGGTGATTCATCTGTGGACATCATATGGTATAGTGAGGCAAAAATTGCACTTCTCATGGATTGAACATTTGGTACATTAATTTTTATGGCATTTCTATAATAATTGGATAACTTTATAATTTTGTTATCGGTGAGTTGACCTTCTTTTCGGCCACCTAAAGTTACACCTTTAGCTCGGCAAGTTTTAACAAGATTTCTGAGGCCCGTACCCAAACGCTTCGCTACATGGTTAATGCACTCTTCTTTTTGCATTATGCAATTACTACCATACACTTTCAGATCACATAAATGCGAGAAGGCTTTGGAATCTCCATCACTCAGCATGGTGACGTACCTCATCTTGTTCACCGACACAGAACGCTTCCAAAGGACCGACGCAATCTCTGTTTCCATCGAGTTGGAGGAACCATCAAAGTTTTTTTGACACACATTTTTATGTCCTTCATACCATATTTGATATTCCACACTTTCTTCGCCAAGTTTGCTCTTTGCCATTGTGCAATCCTGGCAATACTTCGAGAAAGTTTCATAATCGATAACAAGACCTGTTAATAAGTCGATTACAAATCCTATACCGTGAAGTGAGGCATGTCCCCGTTTTTGCCAGGTTCCGTCATAAGAAACGGATATATCAATAACATCTTTATTTTCCAACGCTGGGTCACTTTGAATATAAGCCTTACGAACAGCTTCTTGTGCCCGTGTCAAGATTTCTGTCTTAGTTGACGTACTTGAGTTTACGCAATTATTAAGATGTTTGGTAAATGTCTTGGTGTCCATGGAGAGCATTCCCATACTCATTGAAAATTGTTGCACAGCCTGTGAGCCTTTACCAAGTTCAAGAAAGGTCTCTACAACTTTCTCATTGACGTGAAAACTTTTGGCAACAGTTTTTGGAGACGAATAAGAGTTGAAAACTATTTTTCCACACGATAGACACGAAACAATAATTTTGGTTGCAAAGCCCATGGATTTTTGGGATGTTTTTGCCTCTAGAGATGATGAATGGCAGTTGCTGCATAAAACATCTTTATATAGCAATGCCCAAATGCTTTTATGGACGAAAATATAGTCATGATCAACTTCTGTCGTGCATGGAGGTAGAAAAGATTCAAACATAGACAATTTCTTTTCAATGCTTGTCATATCCATGCTAGCTGAAGGTTCTGTTGAGGATTCTGGATTAGAATCTTTCCAACGTGAAGCATTCATTTGATTTCCGTTTGAAACTTTCTTCGAAGGACGTTTTTTTGCAATTCGGCCACTTGACCGTGGCGACTTCAATTTTTCCATTTCCAAACAAATAATTAACAATATTTACCAAAACATACAATGTAAATAACAAGTTGTTATGATTTAAACTGCAAACAATAAGTCTCAGTTAAAATTGCAGTTAAATTTGAGGTTGTTATCGCTCAGTAATTATAATTATAATAGAAAATTAAAATGTAAACAAACTTTTTGCTCTTTACATGCCACGCCCCTTTTTAGTTTAAATAAAATTAATACCACTTAAAATAATCGGATTTCAAAAATTCAAACGTGAAATTAAAGCTTGGGAAGTCTATAATGTTTATAGACAAAAAACGAAAAACGTCATTTTTGGGGATATTTTAGCAGTATCGGTGTCCCATGTCCCCTTAAAGGCACCCAAAATCTTGGAATAGTTTTTAAACGCACTGGAGGACCCCTCAAAGCGTTCGTCGATGCTGACTGGGCTTCTGATCACAACGATAGAAAGTCATATACCGGATTTCTACTGCAATTATCCGGAGGACCAATCAACTGGGAATCCAGAAAACAACGATCGGTTGCTCTTTCTACAACTGAATCGGAATACATAGCCCTTTCCGAAATTTCAAAGGAGATTGTGTACGTTAGAAGATTTCTTTCTAAACTGTCTGCAAATTATGTATCTTCTCCAACCATTATTATGTCTGATAACCAATCAGCACAGAAGCTTGTGCACAATCCGGTTTTCCATAATCAAGCACATCGATATAAGATACCATTTTGTTCGAGAAGTTTTTGAGCATGGTGATATTGATGTCAAATACTTGTGTTCAAGTGATATGCCAGCAGATGTGTTGAAAAAAGGATTAAGTGTACCTAAACACAAAAACTGTTGCAACTTAATTGGTTTATCTGATATTTAATTGCTGCAATTTGAAATGTTTTTTTTGTTTATATATTTCTTGTTTGAGAAAATAGCCCTTGAGAGGGGAATTGTTGTAAATCAACGCCTATTTTCCCATCACCCCCATTTTGTAATGGAACATTCTACTGATTACATATAAATGTTAAAAACTGTTGTGGCAACACTCGATTCTGAAACTACGTTCCTGTTGGTGTGTAAATAATCCGTGGGTCAGTATGTGTAGGCGCCCACGTAAATGTTTTCTCTAGTTTTTACCTAAAGTGTTAATTAAATAAGTTTCGTCTAAGAATTGCCTTCTCATTCATCTGTTATTGTGGTCAAATCCCACAAATAATAATAATAATAATAATTTTGTATGAAACTTAAAACCATTATACCTACAGATCATTATTTTTAAAACTATAAACCCTTTAAAAACGTAAAGAACCTTCACAATGTCTATGGTTCTTTACTTCCCAACTTCCCTTGCAAATGGAAAAATTAACAGTTGTCAAAATCGTTATTATTCACTCTTTATATGGGCTGGAAAAGCTTTATTATATAAATTTTTTTGTCAAGAAAAGCCTGTTGTATAATTTTTTTTTAGAAATATTTAATCAAAAGTTTAAAAATGTTAACAAACAAATTTACAAATGCTACAAAGCAACTGAGTTTTTCCCCCAAAAAATTGCAATAATTTAGTAAATGAGCATTTAAAATATTCATAGATATTTGTATTCGTTATAGTATACGTGGGCTTTCTTGGGAAGCAAAGGATCGTCTTGTCATCTACTATCATCTTTCTACACCGTTGTGACCACGCTTTACTGAGCATGACTTAGGAGGCCTACAGAGAAGTATGTTGTTAGCCATAACCGATGTCAGATCGGAGACGTTTCTGGCTGCATACCCGAGAGCTGTCACGTCGCCCACGTCTACTGAAGTTTCTGGCGAATGGAAAACTATGACGAGTACCTGACGCCTAGGGAGTTCCAATGAGCCCCATGCCACAATCTCCATGCTTCCACCTATACTTTCAGTCTCAGTAAATGCTATTTTTATTTCACATACCACTCAGTCAGTACTCCTGTACGTGTTTATGAGACATAATTTAATTATTTTAATATCGACGTTTGACTCATATCCGAGTCTAAAGGATTTATTGTGTCAAATACTGCTACATGAAAAAAAATGTGTTGTCTGAGTAATGAATGTTCGGTTATTTTTTGATTACTTAATTAATGAATAATTTTTCCACAACGCAATGTTATTACTTGTTGCGGCAAGTAAGACTTTTTGTAGTAATTATATCACGAATCCTCACAGCACAACAATGTATTCATAAAATAAATAATGGATACGAACTTTGTAAAGGTTATTTTACTGTGGTATACCATATCAAAGTTTAGTTTTTGTGTTTTGAATAATACCATTTATACGGATATAAGTGACGAAAAATAGCCATATTATTCTCGTTAATATTTTATGCTGGTATGCAGTGATTACTTTGGAGAAATTGTAATAAAACAAAGATAATTTGGTTACTATGGATCTGAAAAGGAAACTACTATTATAAGTGTTTTATATGTTTTTAAATGTTTGCATTGATAAAGATGCATAATTGTGGCCTTAGCAAAGTTCAGTTAGTCAATGAGAACACTTATCACCTACTCACATGAAAAAATTACTACAATTTGGTTTTTAATAAATTTAGAATCAATGAATGACTAAATTTAGAATCAGTTATGTTGGAATTTTACGAAAAAAAAGTTAGTTAAAGTCTTTAAAGTCTTTAGTTCTAAATTGAAGTTCTCATCTCAACCGATTCCTTAAATATAGATAACAAAAATTATAATTTGATTATCAATATTAAAAGGATGTTTCCAGGCAAGATAATCGTGTTCTCGGTAGATCGTCAGGCTTACTAAATCATCAAAATACTATTTGGAGAGTTTTCCAGAAAATTTGATCCTAAAAATACCTTATAAAAACTTAACTGACCTCAGTGGATTTTTTTGGCCGTTATTTTATGGATGTTTTCAGAAATCATCCGGAATTTTATTATTTTGAGTGACAACATTGTGTTCTGGAAAATTTACTTTGTAAGGAATGAAAAGCGTGCATTGCTTGTTACTTTTTTTACACAAGAAAGCTTACTTTTCATTTTTGTCCTCCTTTCAATATGGGGAAGATGTAATGCCTTCCCCAAAAATTTCAATTATTTGGAGTACATTGTCACAGCAAATAAAATTGCTGTGCAGTAAAAAATCTGCCTTTTTTTGCTGTAGTAAGAGTATACGATGAAAAAGAAAGAATTCATTAACAAAAGTACCATTTGCAGTTCATACTACAAATTAGATCGCGTGGAACTTGAATCAATTATAAAATATCCTGTATGGTTGACCTGAAATTGGTAAGAGGAATCTTTTCCAGCCATTACAAATCCCTTGTAGTTTCAAGTGTCACACTTTGTGACATTTTAGCAGCATATTATTCCCTGAAAGTATAGCTTTCTATGTATATTATTTTGAGTGACAACATTGTGTTCTGGAAAATTTACTTTGTAAGGAATGAAAAGCGTGCATTGCTTGTTACTTTTTTTACACAAGAAAGCTTACTTTTCATTTTTGTCCTCCTTTCAATATGGAGAAGATGTAATGCCTTCCCCAAAAATTTCAATTATTTGGAGTACATTGTCACAGCAAATAAAATTGCTGTGCAGTAAAAAATCTGCCTTTTTTTGCTGTAGTAAGAGTATACGATGAAAAAGAAAGAATTCATTAACAAAAGTACCATTTGCAGTTCATACTACAAATTAGATCGCGTGGAACTTGAATCAATTATAAAATATCCTGTATGGTTGACCTGAAATTGGTAAGAGGAATCTTTTCCAGCCATTACAAATCCCTTGTAGTTTCAAGTGTCACACTTTGTGACATTTTAGCAGCATATTATTCCCTGAAAGTATAGCTTTCTATGTATATTTCCTATGAAATCATATTAAACCTCTCCTAGATGTTTTCCAAATATTTCACAAAATTAGTTCGTGCATCGGATCGTATTATATTCATTTCATACACAAGACACGATATCGAGAATTTAAGACAAAAATCAGTCTTCTATCATTATCACCACTCATAGTCAACAATCTCCACATTACCAACGATTATTAATTTTCCATATTTGCGTTTAACTTTTGTCAATCATTCAAAAATTTAACCAATGTGCTTTATTTATATTTCCAAGTTTTCATAAAAAATGAAAATATTTATAAAATATTTATTTACATTTAAACATCATCATTTTTGCAAAATGAATGATGAATCATCACAATGCAAAATGAATAAAATAGACCATTGATGATTTCAACATTAATTAAGGAAAAGTCCATCGATTTGTTTGATGCCCTCAGTGTAACTAGGCAGCTTAAAAAAAGTTTAAATTTATACCATTTTTTTTTAAAGAAATATACCCATTCCAAGTGCCATTTTTCTAGTATAAAGAAGAAACGGGCATAGTTTTTGAGATATCGAACTAGGGGGTATCACCACTTTTATGGCTGACTATCGAAAATTCCTATGGTAATTTTCTAAATCAATGAATAATTTTCCAATGAATTCCTGAGCTTTTAAGCTGAGCGGTGTTAGAAAAAAAAAAAAAAAAAAAAAATTCTAAACCTCTCTAGTACAGTTTTACATTCGAATGTTCCAAAATACTCTCTTAACGGGTATTTAAGGCGTATATATTACCTGCAAATTTCCATGTAGATTCATCCGGAGTTTTGTGAGATTCTTCGTTCTAAAGAAAAGTGTTTTGGTGTTTATAAATATAGATTATTAAAAAAATGTATTTAAGTAAAATACGAGGTGTGTAAATTAAGTAATGAGACTGATTTTTTCTAATTTGTTTAATGGAATAAAATTACAAATTCACATTTTCACCTTCAAAATAACTACCTTTGGAAGCCACACAGCGCTGGAGACGATTCTTCCATTCCTCATAGCAGTTCTGGCACTCGAATACTGGATTAGCTTTCAGTTGATCGCTTACAGCTGTTTGAATATACTCCTATGTCTCGTAAGGACATCCCTTGAAGGGATTTTTCAATCTTGGGAAAATAAAATACTCCAGTAGCATAACCACGCTGGCTAATATCGTTCAACATTGGCTAATCCCGATGTGGGACGTTAAAAACCGGAAGCTGTTATTGATACAGTTTCCAATCTCGCCAATTTTTAAAATTGAAATATTTTATTTATAAAAGAGGATGAAGAGCAAAAATATGTTTTGCGATGTTTTTTAAACGTTTATTTAAAAATAAAATCTAGTTTTTAGAAATGATACTCAAATTTCGGTTAGAATTCGCCAATCTTTCAAAACCCCTAAAACACCTGTGGCATTGGCCAATAGTGATGTGCTACATGGTTAGTTAAACGTGAATAGTTTTATCAAATACAAAAATATAAAATTTAAATCTCGTTATGTATTTTTTATCTGGGGTCATATATTTTATTGAAAGGAAATTTTGTAAACATCCATTTAGATATAAAACATATATCTACCATTTTTCAAAAGTTACGTGAAAAGTGACCTAACATTTCGTAGAAACATCGATTTATCATTTCGATTTATTTCTTTTATTACTTATCCCTACATAACGGTAGAAAAAATATTTTGCAGTCTGAAATATTGATCTCAAACTACTGAAAGAAATCTATTTTAAGAACACATTATTTGAGGAAATTACACAGAAAATCCGAGTACTCACAACTAGTTTAGTTGTGATATTACTTTTTTTGCGTGATTTTTTATATTTATGTTCAGAGTTTTGAAATTAGTTGTTTTATTTGTATTTCATTTAAAAACGAATAACACATGTTTAAAGGAGATAAGTAGATGTAAGTGTAATATACTTTTTTTAAAGTAAATTAGGTACTTTTTATAGCTCTGAAAACATTTGTTAATTTTTTTTTTAAATGGTATTCTTACGGAAACTATTAAATAAAATTTAAATCTGATTAGCAGTTCTTGTTTTTGAGACCCCTCACCATCGAAATATATTAATTTTTTTCTCGAATAAAAATTACTTGTTTTTACGAATTTATAGATGAAATAATTTTTCAGCCGCTATTTTTTTTTTTTTTTCGTAAGCATCCGTGAAAAATTGTTTAGTGCCAAGAAATACATAAAAGTGTAAGAAAATTATAAAGTTGTAAAACTGGAATTTCATATCTACGATTCACTTTTTATTGATATCTAGGGAATAATATTTTTGTTTTTAACTATAAATCTATTTTAAAATATTACGTGTGCGTTGTTTAGCCCTCCCAATCTTTTAAAACTTTTTTATTTGTAGAACAAACATGCACATTTAATTAAAAAAAATAAGTAATTTTTTTTTAATGACACTGTTTTAATATTTCAACTTAAAGTATCAAAGTCACTTCTTGATATCTGAAATCCGTTGACACTTTTAAACTAGTCATTATTCGGGCTAAAATTACCAAGTTCTGGAATCATAACTACTGCACTTACTATTATTGATGCAAAACCATATATTTATCAATAACATTGTTTTCTCTTAGGTGTTTTTTTTTCAAGGATTAAAACCATCTTCTTATCATCCTTATTGTGTTTCATAGTTGAGAAACATAAACAAACTCATTGGATAAAAAACGAAATATTTTTTAAATATCTTATAAAAGTTTATTGTACGGGTAAGATAATACCAAAATCATAAGAAAAACAAAAAAATTGGTAAATTGATGAAACTTGGTGGAAATGCTCTATTTGTCATGAAAATGAATAATCAAAAAAGTCCATAAACACATCCAGCAAAGAAGGGTGTTTCTTGGGGGATGGAGGTTAGGGGATCGAAAGGGGGGGGGGTTATAACTGAAAAATTAACATTTTAACAATCTAAGCATGTGACACATATTTTTAAAGTATTTTTTAATGCTGAAATGCTGAATCGAATAAAAAAAGCAAGATGATTTAACTAATCTAAAAAAAAAATTACAGGCCATTTTATAAACGAAAACACATGTAGAAATCGAGGAAAGATAAAATACGATATACAGAAATAAAAAATTGGTCCGTTCATGAAACTTGGCAAAAACGTTTTATTTGCCATAAGAATAAAGAAATAAATGAGTTCATAAAAATATCTAGCTTAGAAGGGTGTTTTTTGAGGTGATGGGGGTGAGGGGAGGGGGGGGGTTCTTAAACTGAAAATTAATTTTGGTATAGCCCAAGCATGTGACATATGTGTGTTGAGTATTTTTTATGCTGTCTCGAATAAAAAAAATCCAGACGATATAACTATCTTATAAAAGTTTATAGACCATTTGTCAATTTTATAGACTGTAATATAAAAGTATAAAAGTAATGCACCAAAACTGAATGGAAAATGTTAATAAACAACCAAAATTTAATAGAAAAAGTACCAGTTAGTAATAAAATAAGTAATTAGTGTTGAATAATTGAAATAGTAAGTAAACAAAGTATAAGAAATAAAGAATAAGTAATGAAATAAGGTACAGCTTTACATTCGTCAATAAAAAGGATTTCGTCTATATAAATTACTATAACTTTTTATAGGATGGTTGTATCGTTTTGATTTTTTCCATTCAATTCAGAGTCAAACAGTACTCCACACATATGTA
Source organism: Linyphia triangularis (assembly GCA_963978545.1). Classification (NCBI taxonomy): domain Eukaryota; kingdom Metazoa; phylum Arthropoda; class Arachnida; order Araneae; family Linyphiidae; genus Linyphia; species Linyphia triangularis. The sequence goes on along the minus strand of OZ021722.1, from coordinate 83,346,790 downwards.
TCATATGCTTGGGTTATACCAAAATTAGTTTTCAATTCAACCCGTCCCCCCCTCCTCACCCCCACATCCTAAGCAAAACCACGGTATAGTGGTTAGCGTGCTGGCTTCTAGACCGCGAGGTTGCGGGTTCGAGTTGGCATGGGTGTTTGTAAATGTATGTTGGCTTGTCTAATGACGAAATGTTTCGGCGCATTATAGCCCTCGTGTTGCTGACGGCGCCAGATAATCTGAATACAACCAACCAACCAACCTAAGCAAAACCCTTCTATGCTAGATATTTTGATGGAATCTTTTGAATATTAATTTTCATGACAAATGAAACGTTTTTGCCAAGTTTCATGAACGGACCAATTTTTTTTCTTTAATATTCCATTTTACATGTAATGATGCAATTGCCGAAAAATAAAATTTTCGGATTACCATACAATAGCAAAATACATTAACAGATAAAAAAAAAATCCTAACCTGCATTCTTAGAAATGTTATGCATTTCAGTTTTGGTCCTAATAGACCTAATAGTTATTTTCTGCAGTATATTCGGGATATTATTGACGCAACGGGATTAAGGTGACAATCCTATCGATTCGAAGAATAAGAATTCCAATTACAAGGTAGGATTACCTGTCACATAGTTAGTGCTAAGGTGAATAAGAATGTGATTGCTTGGAAAGTGAAGGATTACTGAATAAAGACTGATCAAAGAGAATAGAAGTCTAACTTCTAAAATAAACAACTTCTTTGAATTTAAAAAAAAGAAAATGTGTGAAGTAAATCTTGGAAAAAAAAAATCGCATTTCAATCAATGTTTCAATGCATAAATTGTCTTATTGCCATACCCTCATAAATAACCTCAGAATATCTTTATGTCTAAAATAAACATACCTTATTGTTTATTTAAGATCCTTCTAATACAAATATTTATTATATGGCTGCTCTTTCTCCATGAATGGCGCATCTTTAAAAATAAAACAGATGATGAGTTAGAGAAGATTTTTCTGAAACACAAGATGAATTGTAGTGAATTAGAGACAAGGAATTACGACAGAGGCCATAGGAGTCTAAGAAGGAAAAGAATAACTTATGGTTCATGGTTCGTAAATAGTAGGTAATTACCCTAGGAACATTGACAGTATGGTCCGTGTGTACATGTTTGGACCTGAACCGTAAAGCGTCATAAGAGTGATTGTTTTGATGACGTTAATCTAATCAGTGATTTTCAAATAAAAATTGATATTGCGTAGGAAGCTCGTCTTGTCAAGTTGGTGTTCCCAGTTCAGTTGGAGTCATTATATGATTGAACGAAGGCTATGTCTCTTTTTAAACAAGCTTAGACACAACAATTAATTTGACAGTTATTTTTGATGTCAAATTTGTCATTAAGATCCCTAGTTTGGAAATATTTTGTAATTGAGTATCGCAAGTATAACTGTAAGTGCTAAATTGGCGAGTTTTTTCAAAAAAAATTATGGTATTTTTTTTTATCCTGTAAGTAATTTTTTGGATGAAAATATTTAGACTCAAGGCGCTAATCTTATATGATTAGATTAATTCTAAACATTTCTCTTTGCAATAAAATAACCATTTCCAAGATGCCCTTCACAATTGTTGGATAGGAATATTGTCCATAACGTTTCTGTTGCCATATTTTCGATTAAAAAAAAAAGAAGAGTAATTTGAAAATCAAAAACGCCACATTGCAGAAAAGTTGTCTTTAGATATCAATAGTAAGTGTGCAAAATCGCATCAATATTAAAAAATATATTTCGGTTTCACAACTGACGTCAAGTTTCGAAAAAAGAGTAAAAATTGGTAATTGATCGGTTAATTTTAACGATTTAAAAATTTTGAGAAGGGCAACTTCACAAAGCAAAAAAGTTTGATCTATGATATTGTAATAGGTACAAAAAAAATTCAGTTCAATAAAGTATTAGCTTCCATTGCCACAGGAGTTGTAAAATTGTAGAAAATATCGAAAAAATGCGTTACATTTATCCAGATATTTTCTCTTTGGTGCAACTCAACTTCTTGACTGATTCTAAACTAATTTGAGGTAGTCCTTTTAGTAATGAAAAACCTCCAAATCTATTTTGGATATTTAAATCAGTATTTTGTAATAAAATACTTAAGAAACTGGTGCGTTTTATTCTACATGGTATTTATTTTATTACGTCACAATTAACATGAATGGTAACTACTGAACCAACAAAATGCAATAAATATATCTATTATACTTTGAACAAGCTAGAAAAGGGTTAGCAGTGGTCGAAAATCGAATTTCGTTCTAAATTCAGACATTATTGTATTTGATTGAAGCTTAGCACCTTTATGTAATCTTCTTTATTCTTCTCGTCTCAAATGGAAGCAATAGAATTTTATCTTCAAGCATCTCTCCACACTTTGTGTAAGACAAAGAACACATGGAAAGTTTACTACAAGAGTTAACCAATTAATAAATTTATGTTATGATCAAACAAACCCATAAATGCTGATGGTTCCATGACACTGAAATCCTGTTACTGGATTAAGTAAATATAGTAAATTTCTTATTGAAACTCCTTTGCATGCAGTTGACACTCAAACCGTTCTGTGGGCCCTTTCTATTTGTTCTTCTAGCAGTCATATAACTCCTCCTTTGTGACCAATGTTAAAAGTAGTTCCATGACATCCGACTGCTGTTTTACGGTGATTCAGTAACATTAATTTTGATTCTAACTGTCGAACCAGACACAGGATTAACATGTTCAAGATATTCAGATTCAAGTTGACGGACTAAAGACATATGGTTGGTTGTATTCAGATTATCTGGCGCCGTCAGCTACACGAGGGCTATAATGCGCCGAAACATTCGTAATTAGACAAGCCAACATACATTTACAAACACCCATGCCAACACGGGACTCGAACCCGCAACCTCGCGGTCTAGAAGCCAGCACGCTAACCACTATACCGTTTGGTCGGCCTAAAGACATATGGTTCTCAGTCATAGTTTTTCGGTGGAATTTCATACTTGTATTTCTTGTACCAAAGTTCTATTCTTGCGTCCGTGAAAGTTATATACTCTGCAACTCAAAAGTTTGCGGTTGAAGTTTAATTATCTTTTTCTGTCTTTCTCTTCTTAATTGGTTTTTGTATATCACTTTACATGAATCTTCTTCTGCCATAATGCCAAAGTCTTCCAGCACAACTGATACTATAGCAGCTGCAGCTCTGTTTCACACTCCAACTCTATCAGGTGTAATTACCAGTACTGGGAGATTGAATCGCTTTTTCGAACAGTCCTCTTTTAAACTCAAATGTTCTGGCTCCTGAAATATGTTTTTACTTTCAATGTCAATATTTCAATCAGATGGGCTTGTGGAGTTGTATGAGGCCCCATTGTTAAAAGATGCACTGGGGTATCCATTCTTGTTAGCAGCTGCAATCCACAGGAATATATATATTTTTTATTGTTGTTAAGATTTTGCACACTTACTATTAAAATCAAAAGACAACTTCTCCACACTATGGCGTTATCGATTTCCAAAATTCGCTTTTTTCGCCCAACCTTAATATATATTCCTCATTTTCATAGAAAATTCTTTAGTAGTTTTCAAAAATTTAGTATTTTTGAGGTATTTTTTTACTATTTCAAAATTCCCAAGATATTTTTTTTCAATACACGAAATAAATTTTTCATTCGAAAAAAAATTTGTTAAATATACTGACTGAAAATCTGGCAACCTTGAACATGAGAGTTCGTTTTCAGTTAGATTCGATGACGATTTGCATGGTGTTGTTTGAAAAAATCATATGCTTGATATTTTAAAAATCTTAATTAATATTTTATTGATTTTCGGGGCTAGGCCACAAAGTTTTCCCTGATGGATTGTTTTCAGTCATTATGTATTGTAGTAGCAATTCGAAAGCGCAACGTGCTCGGTATTCGGTGAGCATTAATGAACAGGTGACTTGATTGCGATGTCATGATAAAAATCGGGCATTTAGGAAATTCGGTCATGGGGGTAGATGAATAAGGAAGTTTGGACGCAACCCCTGATTTTGGAAGTTTGACAAGTGAAAATTTGCAGGCGAAATCATTGCAGCGATTCGTAGGGGTACTGTAAAAAAATTCGACAGGCAAATGAAGGTATTATGGGAGCTTCTAAGGTTAAAGAAAAACATTGTACATCTTTGACGGAGGCTTGTAAACTCTTAGATACTGGAACGCAAATCTTACCTGCCTTTGGAAAGGAGTTCCGTCTCGCATGCTGCTGGATACATTACTGATGATGATGAAGTACTCTAACCCAGACGGAAGAAAATCCGATAGAGCCGTCTAACCATTGCCCACTTACCCTATTTTTATTGGAAAAATCCTTATGTATTTCCCTGAGACCTCCTATGCAATCGATGAGTCAATTGCCTATCCCCTATCTGAGACTGTAAGTGATGTATTTATTTCCTTTTTTCAGCCAATATTTTATTTACTCAATTCGTTAGGTTGTGTTTTAACTGTGTTAGTAGTTTGCATTCAAAATTAGATTTGGACAATTAAGCTTGACGAAGAACGTTAGTTTAAATGATAATATTGGATGCGTGGCTGGATATTTTTGATTATGCCATTATGCTCGACACAAAAATGCTCTACTCAAATCTTTTCTAGGTATCCGAATAAACAAGTAAACTTGACATGCAAAATTGGTTATTGACATTTATCATGGCTTTTTTGTGTGGAGAATTTTGGTTTTAGATTATGTTACTACTTACAAATAAATACAATCTTAGAAATACACATTATACTAGAAAGTCCGCTATACCTCATTCCTTTGCGAAGAATTCCTTTGGAGTTGGTGAGCATTAGCGATCAGGAACAGAGTCCTTCAGTATCATCAAAATATAATGTCATATATATTTGCTGAATTTTAAGAGAGCAGTCTGGGCACTTATTTGTTGCTGGACATTCGTTATGGTGTTTCTTTTTGAAAAATTCTGAACATTGTTTAATATCCGAATTTTGGTCAAAAATCGAACGTTGTTCCAAAATACACGATTTTTTAAAAAAACATCACAAAACATATTTTAACCCTCAATCCTTTCTTAAGAATAACATATTTCAATTTCAAATTTGAACATGAACATTTCAAAACTTAAATATCTTGTAGCCAGCATTGGGTGATATAGGTTTATATCTGTATCCAACGATCGATTTGCCGACCAAACGGTATAGTGGTTAGCGTGCTGGCTTCTAGACCGCGAGGTTACGGGTTCGAGTCCCGTGTTAGGCATGGGTGTTTGTAAATGTATGTTGGTTTGTGGGATAATAACGCCCATTTTCATATCATCTCTCTAACCCTTCTACGATCCCCCTCATATTAGTAAATGGTACATTCCTCTTTAAGTGATGTGCGCATATGTACTGCGCATTGCACAATGTATATGTAATCCAAGTGTCAAGGCTCATTCGCGTAAGACATGCCAGTCTGTTAGGAGTGTGTCTTTATATCTCCCCTTTTATGTTTTACCTAATTAAATAAATGCTACCTATAATCATTTAACCATAATGAATAAACTTTCTATTTTCTCGAACCAGTGCATACCATTTCTTTAATACTCTGCAACAATGGTTATGGGCCCAGATCCCGAACTTTCATTTCGCTCTTCTTCAAAGCGTAGCACTGTAGAGAAAATCTGTTGCGTAGTTAGGCTTAACACCAATTAGCAACAACGGATACGCGAATCATAGGTAGCCATTATCTCCTCCCCTCTGAAATTTCATTTCTTTTTCATTCTGCTGCTCCTGAATAAGCGCAACGATGACTCAACTGAACAATACTATTGAGCGACTAAATAAGTCAAATTATTCGACTTGGCGCATCCAAATAGAGGCAGTTCTGATTAAAAATGACCACTACTATTGGTTCTATTGGATTACCGGATGTTGCAACTGAACAAACCAAATGGATTAAAACAGATTCTAAAGCGAAAGCTGACATTATCCTGTCGATGAGCCCAAGCGAGCTGTGCCACGTAAAACATTGCCGAACGTCAAATGAAGTGTGGACAAAGCTACAATCCATCTATGAATCGAAGGGACCAGCTAAAAAGGCATCTTTACTGAAACAATTACTCTTCCGAAAGATGACCAATCAAAGCATGGCAGAGCATCTAAATGGTTTTTCCGAAACGGTTGATAAACTGAACGAGCTCGAAGTCAAAATTGCTGATGATTTACTGACCATATTAATCTTATATAGTGTTCCTGCAACATACGACAACTTTAGAATCGCCATTGAAACAAGGGATGATCTTCCAACCCCTGATGCATTGAAAATCAAACTTCTTGAGGAATTTGAAGCAAGAAATTCGAAAGAAAATAATCCAATGATTCCGGAGCAGGCATACTTCTCGAAAAACAGGAATCTTCAACAAAATAATGAAAACAAGCCAAAATGGAATGCCGCATCTAACAACAAGAAATCCTTCCAAAAGAGCTGCAATTGTAGTTTCTGTAATCTCAAGGGCCATTCCTATCGTCAATGTTTCAAAAGAATTAAAAGTCAAGAAAACTCATCTTCCAAACAAGAACAGTCACTCATGATGAGCACCACTGGATACGCAAATGCAGCGGTAAGTGAAATACTTCAAAAGAAAACAACTTTTGTCCTTGACAGTGGTAGCTCTAGTCACATGACTTATGACGAAAGTCTATTTTTTGAGCTAAATAAAGATGAGAATACAACTGTTAGATTAGCAACTGGAGAATCAACAAAAGCCCTTGGCCGTGGCTCCATCAGAATTGTGGTTCCCTCTGAAGGTGGAAATCAAAATCAAACAATTCGTTTAGAAAATGTTCTTTTCGTTCCAGAGCTGAAAACTAATTTAATATCAATCTCCAAAGCAGCTGCGAATAACCGAGAGATAAATTTTACTACTGAAGAGGCAAGAATAATCGACCCAGATCGAGGAATAATTTTAAAGGCCAAAAGAAACGGTGATCTATATATTGTGAGCGCACTGGATGAATCCAAGGCTGAAACAGCTAACATTTCCACTAAGGTTACCCAACTCGAAAAGTGGCATCGTAAATATGGACACTTGAATGAAAGTGATCTTAGGCGTCTGCAAGAGAAAGAAATGGTGCGAGGACTATCCTTCAATAAATCTGACTCACTTCAAGATTGCAAAACTTGTATTCAAGGTAAGCAATGTACTACACCTTTTTCTAAGAAATCTAAATTTCGAAGCGAAGAAATTTTAAATCTTATTCATTCCGATTTGTTTGGTCCAATTGATACTGCATCGCTTGGTGGTTCTCGTTTCTGTGCGACTTTCATCGATGACAGATCAAGGTATACGGAAGTTTTCTTCTTAAAAAGCAAAGGTGAAGTGAAGAATGCATTTTTAACTTACAAATCGGCTATTGAAAAGAGGACAGGTTATCAAATTAAAACACTTCGGACTGACAACGGTTTAGAATATTGTGGATCTGATTTTGATGCGTACTTATCACAAGAAGGCATACGAAGAGAAAGATCTGCACCTCATTCACCAGCCTCTAATGGTGTAGCAGAGAGAATGAATAAAACATTAATTGAAATGTCCAGGTGTATGCTTATTCAAGCCGGATTACCTGTCACCTTTTGGAGTGAAGCAGTCAGCACCGCCTGTTATATTCGAAATCGATCTCCATCTAGAAGCTTGGAAGACGATAAAACTCCTTACGAAATCATGTTTGGAAATAAACCTTGTGTATCATATTTCAAAATTTTCGGACAGAAAGCTTATGTGCTTGACAAAAGTCACAAAAGAAAATTCGATGTTCGATCTAAAGAGCATATTTTTATCGGATATAGTTTGCATTCAAAGGCTTATCGTTTTTACGATCCAGAATCAGGAAATATTTGTGTTTCAAGAAACGCGAAATTCATTGAAGAGTTTTCAAGTCCGTCTGATGATATCATAGAAAGCCTGGAAATTAACTTCCCCGCATTACAGAAGCAAGAAACCATAGACGAAGAAATCTTAAATGAAAACGGTGGTTGCCAAGGAAACGACCTAGTTTCTACTTCGACTGAAAGAGATGCTGTTCTTAATCGTAAATAAATTCTTAAATAATCCAGGATGATGTTGTGTGTCGTATAGGTTCAACGGTACCAAACACGTAAAAATGAAACATATATTTATTATTGGGTAACACCGTAAAGAACGGAGCGCCTAGACGCGCGTCCGATCTATTTTAATTACGTATACAGAGAGAGAGTTACATGGGAGGGGAAGGGGTTTTATCTTCTTCCCACGCATGCGCGCAGGCAGCAGAACACTTATTCGTAATTCCCAACATACTCCCACCTTTGGAGTTTTTTTTCAAATATAAAACTACAAATTACACATGATACAAACTCAAAATCAAATATTAATATAGTAAACCAATATAGAATTTACAAACAAAACATTCTTAACTACAATTAAGATATTAATATAAGAAACACAGATACACTTTACAGACGGCAGGGTGGTTTAGAAATTCGGCCACTTCTAGTTTTCAAAATGTTGTTACTAAATAATGGTTCATTGTTATCATGAATAGGACTGTCCAAGTCGACTCCTACAATTTCAAAAATTGCTGCATCGCGCACTCTGTCCGCAGGTAAAACTCCAGGTTGAGCCTCACCTCGGTCACTTGTAAAACGCTGACACTTAACACATTTTCTGATACAATCACGAATTGTTTTACGAGCTTTCAAGATCCAAAAATTTTCGCGTAAATTTGACATTAACATAGAAGTGCCTGCATGCATATAATCCTTATGTACACTAATAATCAGCAATTTCACAACGGGGTGCTTTGAAGGCAAAACAATAGGATACTTAAAATCCCGTGTATCCTCTCTAAATACAATATTAGTTTTAGCTCTCAACAATCCATCATCGTCTAACACTGGTTTGAGATTTTTTAGTTTAGGATCAGAGCAACCCGTGAATGACTCTTGCTGAATGAGTTTAAACAAATATTTTTCTCCTCTATCTATTTCATTCAAAGACAAATATTTCTCACAGTTATTATTAATTTTCTTTGACTTATCATAAAACCTTAAAATCCATGCAATCATTCTTACTATCTTTTTATAAGAAGAAAAATATTTATAATACCAATTTAAATCATCCACAGATTTGGTCAAATTTTAACAACTGTTTTACGCATTTCTGAATTAACTATGCATTCATCTGGGTTTTCATTTGACTTAGGCCAATTTTCCTCACTTAGAAGAAGCCAGTCTGGTCCCTCCCACCAACGCCGTTCGATTAATTGTTCCACTGAACAACCCCTGGATGCTAAATCCGCCGGATTGGCTATTCCAGGGACATGTTTCCATGCCAAAGGAGAAGTTAAAGATTGGATTTCTTTAACCCTATTTTGGACAAAAATTCCCCAATTTAAATTACGTTTAATCCAACTTAGAGCCGTGGAGGAATCAGTCCAACAGTGGATTGCTATCTCTGAAAGATGGAGATCACTTAAAATCGAATTTAAAAGCCTAGCTCCTATGGAACAAGCCAAAAGTTCCAAACGAGGAATAGTGGTTGGTTTTAGAGGGGCAACTCTACTACGTGCACTTAATAAATTAACCTTAACCTGTTCATTTAATTCAATGCGCAAAAATATGCAACAACCATATGCTAATTGACTTGCATCGCAAAATAAGTGACAACTTAATAATTGATTACCCGGTTCAATATTCAACCACCTGGGTATCCGTATATTCGTAAGCAAATGCAACTGAGCAAGCCATGTCTTAAATTTTTTAGCTAAATTCTCAGGGATTACATCATCCCATTTAAGCTTTAACTCCCAGGTTTTTTGTAGAATAATTTTTGGTAATAATAATACGGGTGCGGTAAATCCTATTACATCAAAAATTTGATGAGCTTTAGACAATACAACTCGTTTCGTAATTTGCTCGTGTATCTCGGATACTGGGTCAATTTTGCAAGAAAGAGTATCTTTATCCGTATCCAATAACATACCTAAAACAGTGACCTCATCCTCATGTGCTGACTGCTCCAACACCTTAAGAGGAACATTGGATTGCCACCCTCGTAAATTGAAATGTCCTTTAGACATAATTATTTGGGACTCTTTAATAAATTTATCCATATCCACCTCAGAGTTAAGACTCGTCAAACAATTATCCACGTAAAAAGAGGGTCTTAAAATTTCAGCCGATTCTCTTAAATCATCGGAAACCGTATTCAAATGATAGCGTAAAGTGGCTGCCAATAGAAATGGACTGGAGGTTAAACCGAACGCTACACGTTTATGTCGATATGTTACCAGTTGGTCAAAATTGTCTTTCTCCCACCATAGGAATCGTAAAAAATCTCTATCGCTCTCTTGAATTCCGATCATACAAAAAGCTCGTTGTATATCACTAGAGACTGCACATTTATATTCTCTAAATCTATTAAGAATAGAAGGAATTTGGGAAATCAAATTTGGACCCGTAGCTAAACAATCATTCAGTGACAAAGAATTAATTGTTTTAGCAGACGCATTAAAAACTGGTCTAACTTTCGTAGTGGCATTATCCTTAAAAATTGGTCTGTGAGGTAAATAATGTTTCCCACTTAAATTTGCATCTAAATGTTGATCAGTCACTTGTTCAATAATACCAAGGGATAACCATTCCTCAAAAACATCACCGTAATACTTCATTTTATTTGAAGCAATTAATTTCCTTTTGGTGGCTATCGCAATTTTTTTTGCCAAGAGAAAATTTGTTTCTAACTGTTTCTGATCATTAATCCATGGTAACGCTACCTCATATCTACCTAGTTTATCAATTCGTAAACTGCGTAAAAAATATTTCTCAGTATCCTGAGAAAGTTGAGTCTCATCCTCCAAGATGGGATCACAAATTCCCAAAGAATCGAGGCGCCACAAATCAGTCAACAAACTATCTTTCGTTAAAAGATTCACTACATGAGATGCAATATTCGTTTGTATAACACTCTCGTGAGTAATGACTGTATTTTGATGATCGCCCTCATTAATATTCGGTTTGGTGCCCATATTTCCAAAACATCCCATTAAAGTCCATCCAAGTTTACTGTGTATTGCGATGGGGCCAGATGTTAAATTTATAACCTTACCAGTGAGTATTTTTGACAAGTAATCGGCGCCAATCAAAAGCTTAATGTCTGCTTTGGCTCCATCGTTTATTGCGAAATCTGAAATGGGAATATTTAATCTTTCGCATTCTTGCGCAATACTGAAAGAGGAAATGCGATTTATTTTTGAACATATCTGTGGCTGATTTAACACAGAAATAATACATTTATAAGATCTATCAATATTACTTATTTCAATATGAAAAGATTCGTATATTCTTTCAAGTACTTCAATACCTCCAAACAGAGATTGTTGCAATGTTATCTGACTTTTAGATTTAAAATTTAAACTTTTAATTACATCATTACACAGGTAAGAGTGCTGCGCTCCGGAATCCAAAATTGCACGTATTAAAATCTCTTCATTACCATTATGTAATCTAACAACTAAGGTTTGTAACAATACATCAGAGAATTGTGTTTCCTTATTTAACGTAGTAATTGTAGAACGATCTGGTTCCAACGTAAGATTTTCCGTTTCTTTCACGGGCAAATCTGGGCATAACACTACAAAGTGTCTTTTTTTACAAATAATGCATTTATGCTTAGAAAAACATTTATCCGAATGGTGAGATAACTTCAGACAAACAAAACAGGCGTTTTTTTTCCTTACAATATTCTTTTTCTCTACCAAAGACATGGCAGAAACTGTGTCACAATTCTCTGAAGCATGCGACTTTTCACAAAAAATACATTCAATTTTTCTAGATCTATATGCATTAGAATCATACACATTATTTTTTCCTGACGTACTTAATAACTCATGAGCTACAGGATTATTTTTATTACGGGAGTTATCAACATTTCTATTATTTTGTTTCTTATAATTTACATAATTATTTTTATTAGAATTATTGTAGGGGGCAGTAAGAGGAGTGTTAAAAGATCTGGCCATTTGTATTCTAGCCTCACTTTCTACTTCAATTTTTAAGAAATCCATCAAAAGATCAAGATCAGATTTATTAGTATTAACATCAACCTTACCTCTGTTACGTTCCCAGGCTCTTATCACTTCACTAGGGAGAGCGGATTCTACTAAAGGATATAAAAACTCAGCGTAATTATTTTTTGTTACATTTAAAGCTTCCAGTGCTCGTAACTGAGTTTGCAATTTATCGTATAAAGTAGAAATATCCGTATTAGTGGTCTTATTCATCACAAGCTCCAGAATATCTCGTATGAACACTTGTATCAAAACTTTGTCTTGCCCGAACCTTTCTTTTAAATAAGTAAGTGCATGTTCGTAATTCTCTCCACTTCCCGGAAAAGTGGAAACGATTTCTCGCGGTTTGGAGTGCTCTTTTGTAGATTGTAGAAGAAGTTGCAGCTTGTATGCGGGATCAATCTGCGGATTATCATGTATTTTTTGAAATTGCGCCCAGAATGTGATCCACTTCCTGGGGTCGCCATCAAACTTGGTTATCTCAAATTCCGGCAGCCGTTGTAGATGAGACGTACGGGGTTGTCTGCTGGGGCCATTAGAAGGGCATTCGTTGGTCGTGATGGACAAGGTGGCCTGCTGGTTAACTTGCTGGAGAAGTAATTTCTTTTTTGTTCTCGCCGTAGACAGCTTTTCTCTGTACTCCTCTATGGCATCGTACTCCGTCTCGAATTGCACTTGATCCACTCCAGTGGTCTGCATCTCTGCTAAAACAGCTTCATCTGCTAGCCGCAGTTGTTCAGCTCTTTCCAATAGCACGTCCATGGAAATCTCCAGTTGCACAAGATCCGGTGGTTCGGTCACTAAAAGACCATCAAACTTGGTCAGCGCACGAGTAAAAGATCCTCTACTCGCCGCTCTTCTCTGCTTCAGATTTTCATGAGACATGATGATCACAGCGGAATTCAATCCAATTAACCGTATCACCGACACGTAATTCGTAATTGTTAACCGGTTATGCAATCTAGTTCTACGCACATAAATATTCGTAATCCATAAATTCGTAAACAACAGTTCGTAAGTGCGTAAAATATGTCTACCCAATTCGTAGCAGGTACCTATATTCGTAGTAAACGTACTAACGTCATCCCGGCAGGGATGCCAAATGTTCTTAATCGTAAATAAATTCTTAAATAATCCAGGATGATGTTGTGTGTCGTATAGGTTCAACGGTACCAAACACGTAAAAATGAAACATATATTTATTATTGGGTAACACCGTAAAGAACGGAGCGCCTAGACGCGCGTCCGATCTATTTTAATTACGTATACAGAGAGAGAGTTACATGGGAGGGGAAGGGGTTTTATCTTCTTCCCACGCATGCGCGCAGGCAGCAGAACACTTATTCGTAATTCCCAACAGATGCATCTCGTCCAGAGAGGAAGCATTCGATGGTCTTGCGTAATCGTGCTATACCACTTGAAAGCGAAACAGCTGATGTGTGTTATAAATTATCTGAAGATTTATTACGGTGTGATTCTTCTGAAGTTACTTATTTAAATGATCAACAACGTGAAACTGCATTTCAAAGTGAAATTGATGAACTGTTGAGCTCACCAAAGAAACAGTTTTGGATTATAGCTAAGGAAGAAGAATTAAAATCGCTAAATGAAAGCGATGCGTGGATAATCGTTGACCGACCAACATCAAAGAAAGTTTTACGTTCCAAATGGGTATTTCGTGAAAAATTTGATGAATCTGGTAAATTATCCAAATATAAGGCAAGGTTAGTAGCTGATGGAAGCATGCAACAATACGGGGTGGATTTTATTGATAGTTACTCACCTGTGGTACGTCTCAGTACTCTAAGAACCCTTTTATCTTATGCAGTTGAAAATAAATTAATGGCATTTTCTGCTGATTTCACACTTGCATACATTAATGGAAAACTCGACAAAGAAGTATACATGGAAATCCCAAAAGGTTTTGAAGACCGTTTTGAACCAAATAAAGTATGTTTGTTAAAACGTAGTCTTTACGGTTTGAAAGACAGTAGACTCATTTGGTACCAAACTTTAGATAAGAAACTAAAAAGCATGGGTTTTACTGCTATGAATGCTGATAAATGTGCATATAAATTTGTGTCAAATTGTTGTGAAATTTATTTACTATTATATGTAGACGATTTGTTAATATTAACTAATGATGCAAAGTATTATTATGATGTTATTACTGAATTATCAGCTTCTTTTAAACTTAAAGATTTAGGTAAGTTATCTTATTGTCTTGGTATTCAATTTTCCCAAACTGAGGATTCTATTTCTATGTGTCAAACTAAATATATTCATGATTTACTTGTAAAATTTAATATGGTAAATTGTAAATCTGTTGTATCACCATTAGACCCAAACCTAAAACTTAGTAAGGATATGTGTCCTCAAAGTGAAGAGGAAATTGAGGAAATGAAAAATATTCCTTATCGTCAATTGATTGGGTGTTTGTTATTTTTATCTGTTGCTTCACGTCCTGATATAACCTATACTGTTAATTTCCTAAGCCAGTTCAATTGTGCTCCTGGTAGATCACACTGGATAGCAGCTAAACATATTCTTAGATATCTTAAAGGTACTAGTAATTTAGGTATTGTTTATAAACGTACAGGAAAGCCAATTATTGCTTATGTTGATTCTGACTGGGCTTCTTGTGTAGATGATCGCAAATCACAGTCAGGATTTATTTTTCAACATGCTGGATCACCAATTAGTTGGGAATCAAAGAAACAGCGCAGTGTTGCTTTGTCTACCTGCGAAAGCGAATTCATGGCTCTTTCTGAATGTGCAAAGGAGTGTATTCATCAAATAAATTTACTAGGTGAACTTTATCCTAATTTAATTAAATCGCCTATAACCATCATGTGTGATAATCAGTCCGCAATCAAACTAGTGAAAAATCCAATATTTCATAATAAAACAAAGCATATAGATATCAGATATCACTTTGTTCGCGATTTATATGAACAAATGATTAAATGGTCAAAAACATAACATGCTTTGTAAAATGATTGGACTTGATTGTGTTTAATTTGTTAAAGTTGTGAATTTATGATGTGTTAAATTTATTTTATGTGAAATGTACTCAGTTGTAGAGGTGTTAACTTAGTGTTCTCTTAATTGAATTTTATTTGAAATGAAAATTATCGTTATAGGGGGCAATTGTGGGATAATAACGCCCATTTTCATATCATCTCTCTAACCCTTCTACGATCCCCCTCATATTAGTAAATGGTACATTCCTCTTTAAGTGATGTGCGCATATGTACTGCGCATTGCACAATGTATATGTAATCCAAGTGTCAAGGCTCATTCGCGTAAGACATGCCAGTCTGTTAGGAGTGTGTCTTTATATCTCCCCTTTTATGTTTTACCTAATTAAATAAATGCTACCTATAATCATTTAACCATAATGAATAAACTTTCTATTTTCTCGAACCAGTGCATACCATTTCTTTAATACTCTGCAACATGGTTTGTCGAATGACGAATTGTTTCGGCGCATTATAGCCCTCGTGTTGCTGACGGCGCCAGATAATCTGAATACAACCAACCAACCAACCAACGATCGATTTACAACGTTTCATGGGTATGGCCAATCTCTGACTGATATTGGTCAATACTCTTGTGCTAATTGGGGTTTTGTGTCTGTTTTCTTACTGCTGATGGAAATTCTTCGGGTTTTAGCCCATTCGACTTACAAATTCAGTGTATTTTTCTTTAAAGACCTCCCGGAAGGAATTTCCTCGTCTTTCATGCTGATTTTGATCTAATGATATTCAAGGCATAGAATATCCCTGAATTAGTTTTTAAAAAAATAAAAAACAAAAACCTCACAAATTTTCCAGACTTTGATAATAAAGTGTTTGAAAATTTGCCACCAAATATATATAATTATATCAATATATTTCTATATTTGGAACCAAAATAATATCCTATAGAGGTGTTATTAAAGCAATCATTCAGTAACACTATTAAATTCTTTTCAATGAAATGTACACTATTTTACAAATTTTTTAGAGACCATCCAATTGATATGTGATACTAACTATAGGGTTTATTGTCAATGATTAACGAATTACAAATTCCGTTCGCAATTTTCTGCACTTCATTGCCAGAACCTCTGGTTAAACTTTTATTATGAAAGATCTTCTTGACATAATTATTTATTTGACTCATTCATCACTAGTTTTGTGTGGAATTGTTGCACTTAAAATAGTATTCTCTACTAATCGGCCTGAAGGTTGACTGACGCGCTGAACATGTCCTTTGCATTTTATACATGTTCGACAGCAAGCAACACAGGTCGAGTAAATGGTCCATGTGCAAATTTCGAAAAGTTGTTCAGTGATGACTTGTTGTACCTCTTTTTCCACCTTCATATTTTCTAGTTAGTTTTGATTTATTAATGTGTGCAACTTCGGCTCCAAACATCACACTTTTCAAAAGATTTAGAGAATCCTGAAAATAACAACAACATGACAATAGAGTTTACATAACTAGTAGAAGGGAAATACTTGATGATGTATGCTCTACCATTCGTGAACTGTTTGAACACCAACACCACTTCCTACGCAGAAACAACGGTGATTAACGATAATGATTTTGGCAGCATTCCGAAGAATGGAATATCGTTTCGTATTCCAAGATCTGTAATCATTTAACGTAATCCTGTAACATGCTACGTGGTGAACAAAAGCAATTTCTGTAACCCCTCGTTATATCGCGCCTCAATATATCGCGCATTCGGATATAACGCGCGTTTGATATGTCTCCCATTTTATTTTCTGACTTTCTATTTTTACATTTTATCATATCTCTCAAAGTATCAAGCATTTTGAATGTGTTAGTAAAATTTTAAAGGTCGGTCGTTTGTTGAAATACAATCATACTTCCTTACCACAAGCAAGTGCCGTAATGGAGATATTAATCTTCATTACTTATATGAGTGGCAACACTTTTCGACTTCATTACGGACTTGCTTGCATATATATAAACGGATACTAATGAAGTCCGTGGAGAGGATCGATCAATCGCTGAACTACGCTCTGCTACCAGGTGGATTGAAATATGTTTCTAAAGTATGATTATGCCAGTTTGGTATGTTTAAGTTATATTGGATTTTTAGTTTAAGAAATGCCTACTCAGAGTGAGCTGCATCGAATAAAGATTGTTTATACATATTGGTCTTCTACTTCATAATTGAAACACAACACTGCGAATAATCCTCTACAGAATGTCTTCCGACAAGCGAGATATATCGAGGGGCTGCTGTAGCGCATTTAAGATATGTTTCCTAACCAATTTCAGACGTCTCATTAGGAGAAGAACTCTTTAAGAAGAATATGTATTTATATTTTTTTGCTCGAGAGTATATTTGAGCCTGGTTTTTGTCATCAGAAGCAATTAAAACGCCTCATTATGATTTTATATTTCTTCACCAAATGATGAATTACAGTACAATTCCTCCAGAAGTCACTAATGCGGCGTCGAAAAAATTTTCCAAATATCTCTAGCACTTACCTATCTTGATTTGATGACATTGTTCCAAAATTGTTTAAATAAAGTAGGATTCAAATAATTCTGGAAGCAAAAAAAAAAAAAAAAAAAAAAAAAAAAAAGGGGGGGGGGGGGAGGGAAAGAAGACACAAATCATATGAAGAGGTACATTCTGCACAAAAATGATTTTTATTTCTATAAATACATCGAGTTTTCGTATTATGTAACTCCTGGCGCAAAAACTTTTGTCGTGAGATTTTCTATTAGCTCAGATTTCATCGCCTTCAAATTAGAAAGAGGATCTTGGTTGCTAAAATGGCGTAGCAAAAAGAGGTTCCCATTCTGGATAAAAATAACTTTCTCGTAAAAGATGACAATGAGAAAAAATTTGTTCATACTATAAAAACACACAACTTCTACAAAATCCTCTCTTAGGAAAAAAATAATGTTCAATGTTTGTTCATATTGTGTTTTGATTTTATAGAAATTATTACTGTTAAAAAATCCTTTTTACTCATATAAGTTACGATCGTTATTAAAGATGCTTTCGTAGCAATAAACTTTTCACCGAGCAAAGGAAGAAGTGTGTGCGTCAGTAGCAATAAAATATTCAATTTGCGTAGTAGTAAACATTTTAGCCAGCGAAGTGTCAAAATTAAAATCTATGCACATAAACAGGGCTCTGCAATCCGGTACTACGCACACACATCTAGGCTCATTTATATTTATTTTTAACAAAAATTAATTGTTTCTCAAATAATATTTTCAAAATTCCTATTCATTTTAATTACAAGCTTGATTAATAATACAAGCAATGCTGACTTTCTCTCATTACACTGCATGCTATCATGGAAAAAACTTACAAATTGATTACTTTTTATAACATGATTGTTATTTTATACCGCATGATTAAATTCTATTCGAATATAAAGCCCTTTTTACAGAATGGATCTCAATCTGTCGATGCTGTTTAGTACATAGAATAATTGGTAAAGTTCTACAATTATTTTTCTTTCTTTAGAAAAATAATTTAGAAATTCCATTCAAAAGCAAAAACCGTTTTAATAAGTAATATATGTACACTTTTAGCATACACTTTCATAAATGAGATTTTAATACAATAGAAGTTTAATCCGTTCATCGAGCAATAATCTATACATTTTTATATATTTCAATATATTTCAATTGCAAAACATTTGCTTTTAAACGCATGTATTTAGTAATCAAAAAGCTACATGCAACATATAAATAAAGTGAAGAAATAAGTGTTTTCTATATGGAAATATAACATTACATTAAATTGCCTATGCATGAAATTCATTCTGTGAACATAACAGATACTGATAAGTATTGCTACATTGGCCATTTGAAAAAGAAAAATTTTACTGTTTGGCCAAATACAATGTATCAGAATTCTGTAGTTTTAAATCAACACGAACTTCATGCGCTTGCCAATTTGATTTAAATTGTTTTAAAATTTATACTATACAAAAATAACTGCAGCCCACGGATGAGCACAACAAAATACGTTTCACACTTTTACAAAATGTAATGAGAAATGCTGCTTTAAATGGATGGATGTAAGATATGAGATTTTTTATATGCTTCTCATAGTATTGTAAAGTAATAGTAAAATATGGTCAGATGAAGTGTTTTTCAATTAAATTAAAATAACTCTTGGGATTTTTACACTACACTACATCTTTTAAGTAAATACCTTTATAAAGTAAATAAAGTACATTTATAAAGTAAAGTTATAATGAATTTTTAAAGTAAAAATGAGTTGAAAGAACTTTAATACTGACATCGATAATGCTTTATATTTCCGAATAAATTTAATTTGAATATCCAAGAAATGGAAGCATTCATTAAAAGAGGAAACATTTACGCAGTTTTCATTAGGCGACAAAAAATAAATGTAGAATGAAAACCTCCTTTCTGATTTATTCTAATCGAAAAGTTAATGGATTTTTAAGAGCTACCACTTTAAAGAAATATCTTATTTGATGTTTGAAATTTTATTTTGTAAAAATATTTTTTTTTCTTGTAGTTTGGCAAAAACTTCCAGCCACATTTTATACGATATCAGAAGTAAATTCATATCAGCCACTGATTTAACATTTTGAAAAAAGTTGCTACAGTCACAATTGCTAAAATACCATTTTTCACCATGCTTTAAATTGTGTATACCTCAGAACAATTAAAAAAAAAACCTGAGGTGGCACAAGACTGTAACATAAATGGTAATTTTACATTTTTGGCAATTAATTTTCAATTAATAGAATTTTACAAATGCTCACCATACGCTCAGTGACAGTTTGTTATCAAAATCTAGGAAATATGTGTGATTTAAAATCAAAAAATTCACCAATTGTGGAATGAACCATGTCTTAAGGGATTTAGTGCTATTGTTGTAGCTTCTTTTACGTTTAGAGAGACAACATTTGGAAAATTGTCGTTTTCTCCAATTTAATTTCTCAATTTTATTTCTTGTTTGAAAGTATTTTTTGTTTTGTTTTAAAGCCTTTTGATTTTATTAGGGTTGGGTTCTAAGCTCCTCAAAACCACATACTGTCACAACATTTATTATGACACGGTATTTACAAAGTGTAGTAAAACACTTTATCGATATTTTTGATTTGTAGTGTTGTTTTGATGTATCGATATATTTGCTGTATTTGGGCAAATCAGAACCACTGTTTCTGGAGCAGTAGAGAAAGAAAAAGGAAAGTGTCTGTATTATCTATTACATGTCAATACATATTGTCAAATCATTAGCATTGTGTTTAACAAAGAGTTATATTTTTGACTAAGAATGTGAAACTGTCAAAAATCTTAAAATGATAAAATTTTTAAGAAGAGACACGTCTTGAGTACTGAAAAAGCAGCCCAAAATGAAAATAGTTGTAACGTAGCAAAATAAAATATCGTAATATATCATTTAAGTATACAATTATTTTCTACAGCCTGCAACTGGTACAAGAAAGCCGAAAAACTTGTACTCTCATAAAACATTATTTTTACAATCCAGTAAAACCTTACAGAAAAAATACATTTTCACAAACAGATTTTTAGAGGTGGTCGCTTTTATTAACACACCACATGGTTGAATTATTTAAATGGTTATCTATTTTATAAATCATTAATTCTGAGAAATGTTCCATCACTTTTGTGATTTTGTTTATTAACCAAATCACATATTTTTAACAATAATATATATATATATATATATATATATATATATATATATATATATATATATATATATCTTGTAATACTAAACCAAGCAAGGTCTTGGAATATTTGAATAAATAGCCGATGTGTCAATATTTGTTGATGTATGATAATATTAAGGAAAAAACTAGAAATGATCGTACTATTTTTCCAATTCTACGAAGAAAACGTAGTAAAATATTCTTTAGACTAGTGAAATAAACTATAATTTTTCAACTGTTATTGAATCCAAAGAGCAACTGTTAAATATAGATGTGAAGATTTTATGGTTTGAAAAATTGCGAAGACATATATTCTAGTGTTATTCACTTCCATAATGTTAGTAAACGAATCTTCCAAAACATAAGTAGTCTGTTCACAGAAACCCGCCAATAAAATGGTTAGTTAAAAAGTTATAAAATAAAATACTATCCACAAAGCTGCATTGCTTCATTTTTTGGGGGCATTTTGCAAAGAATAAATTAATTTGAGACTACTCAGCCCTAAATTCCAAAAAATTCAAATGCATGTTATGAAGCTTATGCTTTCATATTTTGACATTACATATCTTTTTATTATTATCTACGTTTGTATGACCTAAGAACTTGAGTTCATCAATAAAATAAAAAGATTTTTTTCTAAGGATTAACCAGAAAGTATCAAAATATACATAATTAATTTTTTTTGTTGATTTATAGCTGTTTAATTTATGACTGCAGTAATGGGGAGAATCTCTCTTGAAGATCAGTACATGATAAATTAGATTTTTTTTTGTCAGAAATAAATTTTCTTTGCCAATTAGTAAAGAAAAATTCGGAATTTTAATAACTATTTCGTGTATATTAAATAAAATGTTTTTGATATTCTTTATATTTTAACGAGCGCCTTAGGCTCCTTACATCTTTCTAGTTACTTTATATTTATAGCATATCATCAAAAACAACTTGGTAATTTAAATTTTTCTTATTTCGTTTCTTAAGAAAAATATATTTTCAGTGCATCTTTTTCTCACTGAAATTCAAATCCATTACCAGACCAGTGAAGAGATCAAACAAATACCAACAATATTTTACGGTGAATGCTGCGATCGAAATAATCTAAAAATATTTTACCCTTTGCTACCAACATGAAAGTACACATTTTGTTAGCTTTCCATATCAGAAAAAATAGTTCTTTTTATTAAAGTATTGCTTCACCAAGATATTTTTTTTACGGGTTAGCTGACTTTAAAGTCATATAACACGATATCAATTTGATATCATCATGACGAGGAAAGTGTTTAACAAAAAAAAAAAAAAAAAAAAAAAAAAAATTTTTTTGATGGTTATTATCTAAAATAAATATGTTTAGAATGATTTTTTTTTTAATTTCTATCTACAATTCAATAATAAAATGTTGCCATTTTTAAACGATTTTACTCATAATATTAGGACTGAAGAACTTTATATAAACTGTTCTCAAGGGAAGATTTTAGTTGTGTCCGTCAATAACTATCAGTTTATGGTTAATAAAAATTAAATTGTTCTGGAAGGCAGAGATAATTTTGTTTTAATGGCACAATATCACACCTGTATAAGATGACTTAGTGACAACCCTGTTTTCTCTATTAAAATCTTGATTTTGACAGATTTATCCGCTTGGTATTATATTGTTTGAGGTCGCATTTTGAAACTGCGGAAAAGTATTTTGATACAAAAGTTATGTACCATAGTAGATCCAAAGCTGATCATAGTGATAGCCAGAATTTTTTGCTAATTAAAAGACTACTCAGGTAGCACAGTGGTATTCGTCAATGCCGGATACAGGGGTTCTGTTAAAATTGACTTGATCATGCTTTTTTTTTTTTTTTACAAATTGAAGTTTTGCACATACATATGCTTTTATAGAAATATAAATTCGATAATTTTTAAAAAAATTTTAAGCTTGTTTTTTTGTGAAATATTTAAAAAAAATTCCAAATTATCATAAATTGATTTATTTTTTTTACAAAATTATAAGCCAGTCAAGATAAAAGTTTTTAAATATTTACTGGGAAAATTGATAACCCACTGCTAAGAGTAATTTCTGAGGAAGACAAAGTACTTAAAATAGGCTCCATTTAATATGAATTAGATATAGCTACCCAACCTCGCACAAATTGTGACTATTGTTTGGAGCAACAATATATTTTTAATCATAAAAAAGATGTCATAAAGATTTTTAAGTCATCGATTTACGATACAATACCGATATTTAGTAAATCCAGGTAACCGACACCGAACCGATTTAGCGTGCATCTAAGAGTCCATATCAGATCAATATACTAGTGAGACATCATCACAACATTGTTTTACTCCATCGTTACGACATAACACGATGCATATCATTTTGGTATCGTAATACAATACTTCTAAGGTACCAATTAATGATACTGTAACGATATTGAGTGCTACCAGGGAAGTTCTAGGATAAGAAAGAAAATTAATTAATGGCATAAAGTTAAATGAATAACTATAGAGATTAGACTTAGAATATATACTAAGAAAAAAATCCTTCTGACAAAGTTAGGAGGAAACTGCGAGACTGACTACATTGAGGGATATAACAGACATAAACTTAAATTGTAATCGGGATACATAATAATATAAGAAAGGTAAAAAAACCTATTTCTAGGCATCCAATACAAACGAAGAAATGGGCACAAAATTAATACTTATTGAAATATTTCGTGTAATAAGAAATGGGAATCGTGTAATAAGATATAAGTCTCTGACATCAACAAACTGCAAAATAATACCAAAGACAGTTTCATTCTACTTACGAATCTTCCAAATGTTACTTTTCTGGAAGCTTTCAAGATTAAAATAACTTTGATAAAAAGAAACAAGAAGAGCGTGGGGCGGATACGGTATCTAAAGTTACAAGTGGAAATAAAAATACATTTTAAAACATAAATAGAAAACTTGAGTAAGAATGAAATTTGGTCTGAAATTCCTTCGAGAGTATAATTCCCCTGAAAGAATTTATCAAAAAGCCCAAAACTAGAATCTGGGAGATAATACTTTATTTGCTCCTTTCGAAAATATTTGTCTTCCAAATCCAAAGTTCTTCAGAAAATGTCACTATGAAATACGAATTCCTTATGATTAAAAATAAAACGCCTCAACATAAACATAACTGCATAGTTACAAGCTTTTAAGATTTGGATCTTTAAATTATAACATACACGTAACATAAATGACAATTTTATGTAAATAAAATGAAAGTTTTTTAGACGGCCCCAGTAAAGCTTGACTTATAAGCTTTAAAATTTTACAACAGATGAGTAACATTTTCATATATATTCATCTTATACATTCCATCTATTCCATCTTATAGGTCTTATTGAAGGTAGTTATTCACAGTGGGCTGAAATTGTAAGCAGTGTACCACAGGGTTCTATTTTAGAGCCACTTCTGTTTCTTACGTTTACCAATGATATTAGCATTAATTTATTTGGAAAGATTAGTATCTTCTCTGATGACTTGAAGGTTATGGAAACTATAAATCATACAGAACAAATTGCACAACTACGGGGCCATTTAAATAAGTTATCAAATTAGGCTGTCAAATGGGGAGTGTCTATAAATATCAAGTCATACACTTAAGTTACAAAAATATGAATGCTGCCTATTTTTTTTTATAAGAAGCTAAAATCTATGAGGGTAAGTTTATTAATGAACAAGGTAGGGTATCAACTACTGGAACTTTTGAGTTTGAACATCATTGTGGGATATCAATTAAAAGAAGCTAATAGGATGTTAGGACTCATCAGGAAGATTATCTCATCTAAATATAGTGATATTATTTGGCACTTTATAGACAACTAGTTAGGCCACATCTAGAGTATGTACTGCAGCTCTAGTTGCCTAATCTTAGCCAGGATATTGATTTGTGGAGAAAGTTCAGCGTAGAGCAACACAAATGATACATGAAAATTCGGCATTGTATTATTCAGCTAGATTGAGGAACTTTAATTTATAGATATTAGAAGAAAGAAAGTCTAGAGGGGATTTCATTCAGTTGTTTAAATGCATAATACAGGAAGATTTCAAATGTTTATAGTTCAATATGTGAGACAAGACAAGAGGCTTTAACTTGGAGAATAGGAAACATTACTTTTACAATAGAGTGATTGATAAGTGGAACAGTCTGCAGCACCTCATGACAAATTGTACAGGAATCAACAGTTTTAAAAGACAGTTGGATCCATACTGGGATATTGTGCATAAAAATTAAATTGAACCAACCTAGATGGGTTTTGTGCTTGTATTTGGTTGTTATTTTTACATTTGCATGTGAAACCTTTGATGTCGTTTTTACTCGGTGATTTCAGGCTTGTTACGAACTACCATTAGTGTTATTAAAAAACCCCAAGGATTTTCATTGAAATAGTGAACCTGACTACAAATGCCTACTCCCTTGTTTGAAGGTTACGTGACTTATTGCTTTGATGATTCAAATTGTTTATTTGATTTCCATTTACGAAATGAGACGTGATTCTATTTTACGAAATATTTTACAAAATTATCATTCTAATTTTGTAGAGAATACTCATCAATATAACAAATCCCGATGACTTTTTCTAATATATATATATATATATATATATATATATATATATATATATAAACATCATATAAACATATAAACATCTGGAAATGCTCAAATTAAAGAAAAACGGTTTTGAAATCAGTCTGAGACCTGAAATCTCATAATTTTAAAATAAACTTTTATCGAAAGCAGTTTTAATACGTGCTAGAAAGAAGCACACATTCGAGAATCAAAGCTAATTAAAATCAACAAGAATTAATAAAAAAACCTCATACAGCAGAATGCAATCCCACGTCGTTGCACAGAGAAGCAGACGTGAAGCACACAGGAAAAGTAAATTAATTTTGTCTCAAAATTACACTATTATTTAATAGCATAGGTATGTAGTCTGTCAAATCTTTTAGAGATAAGGAGAAAATTTCATAAAAACAACTAAAAAAGAATTCACTTACAACTGTTAGTGTTAGTGATTGTAAGTAATAATAACAAGTTAATTTTGTTTATAATTATTATAGCGACATAATGACAATTGAAATTCATAACACATTTGATTGATAGTTTTTACTGAGTATTTGTTTGAGTATTTGTTTTACTGAGTATTTGTTTGCAAGATTGTGAGATCAAAATTTTGACTTTACACGCGTTTTGATCCATTCTTTTTTGTGCTAGCCAAATGCATAAATGTGTGCTGGTATGTTTTATTAGTATCATAATGGTATCGTTAATTTACTTCTGACGGACCATCTCTAGTCGATAGCTTTTTATCGCAATTACACTTCTAAAAAACAACACTCAGTTTTCTTCTGTTATAAGTTTATTACAATTCTTCTATATCGGGAGGAGGAGGTTTTTTTAACTACTTTTAACTCACAATCATTAATCAGAACAACAAAAAATAGAGCACTGAAAATACTTATTTTAAATGCCACTTGCCAATTATAAACTTTTGTAATTACGACAACGAAAATTAAACCAAACGATAATAAATAAGAATTTGAATCATGACGTGGAGTAAACAGGTATTAATGTCAAATAAGTAACCTTTGATCGTTCTATGAGCATCATACTTTCGAAGGAGTGTAACCCAGTACAATTGTTACTATTTTATTAGAATCAGGATGTTCTTTTTCTTACTCACTGATGCCATCTATATGATAAATACATATGCATTTTAGAGAGAGAGAGAAAGGAAATTCATTTTAAATTTTAAACTCACAGCCAATTTCATTCGCAGTGATATTTTAAATTTCAAAAATTTGGTGTTAAGATTTGCGTTTAAAAAAATTATTTTGATATAACACAAATACACGTGCCAAAAAGCAAGTAATGGCTTTTTAACATACTACTAGTCTTCTAAACACCTTTTACTTGTTTTCCTTAGAGCTCATTGCTTTTCACAGATTCATTTCTTCATTTTTTCTTTTATTATTCCATAGGCACTATTTAGCCGGATTAAAATCCAGGATCTGGTGTGGTGAATTCTATTGTTCAAGGCATGAGATAAATATCGAAAACTTTAATATCTCAGCTACATGTTTTGGGAAACTTTCCCACTGAAAGAACCAGAGATTCCTTGTGGCCAGTAGTTTATCAGAGTTGTACTTTATTACTTTTTTACCAATATTTTGTTTTTATCTATTTAAGTAGACGAAAGGATATATTTTCGAGTTAGCAAAAGAAAATCTCTTACATCTAAAACTGCTATTTACCAACACATCATTTGGTATAGTGGAAACTATACAATGTTGTCCATGCTAGTTCACATTTCTAGTTCAGAACATTCATTGATACACATTTCTTAACTTTTTTTTAAGGAATTCTATAAGTTTAGATTAATTGATAAATAAAACATTGATCAAATGGTCTATTGGTTTAAAAAATAGTAGATTTTTACGACTATGCCCTGTACCGATTGATGGCGTTTTTCTTTGGACTCTGCCATGATACCCAGAAAATTTTATATGCTTTACTCAATAATTTTCTATTGCATGAAGTGAGGTTTTATTTTATTAAACATACAGGAAAATTAGTTTACTGAAACATCAAAACGCAATGCAAAGCAAAATACAGAAGTACATGAGTGTTGTATAATCACTTACGATTCGCGGATTTTTGACTTTCGTCGCACATACGTAATAGGCGTTTTTGCATCTCTCCAAATGCACTTTTTGCAGTGGTTACTTTTACATTGAGAAAGTTTGGTATTATTTGTTTTGTGTAACTTCTTATTGAAATATTCAAAATCATAAAGCCATAAATTCAAAACTAATTTCAACTTTAACTATTTATTTAAGTTACTTTCTTTTAAATGTAGTTTTTCATGGTCTTTCTTAATAAACATCATTTTTTTTTTAAATACAGTTATATTTGGTAGAATATATTGAATAGTTGAATTATTCGAATTAAAAAGCACTTTAACAAAATTTGCCCAGAAATAGATTTAAACCCAAACTCTGACGGCGTAAAATTTTACGTGTTTATTAGGCAGAAAAAATATGTTCTGTGATATTAGAAGAAACGGATTAATCGAATGATAAATATCCAGCAATAAAATTCTTTTAAGAAAATAAGAAAAATAAACAAATGTGTTGGTAGGTATATTTTTTTAATGGCATCTTGAAAAAGTTGGTACTAACAAGAAAGCAATTATAATTATAAAAATATTAAAGAGATTATAATACTAATATCAACACAATATAGAAACCTATAATTATCCTTGTTAATTAATAAGAATTTTTAACAATACAGACGAAAAACTTGAATATTAAAATCATGCAGCAAATCCATCATGAAAAAGACTGACTGAATGAAATTCATCTGAAATCAAATGAAAATACACCTTTCTCATTCTTAAATTAAAAATAAAAGCAAATGTGATATTTTTGAGAAACAAGTTAAATAAATCATAAACAGCTAGATATTGAAAATAAACATATTTTAAGTAAAATGCTTACAAGCGTCGTTTACCAAAACTTATTTTATTATTTTCGCATCAATTGCAAATATATTTCCGGGAATAGTATTAAAAATTGCTAGTTTTTTTCATTAATTTAAACTGCACTTAACCTCATTTTGTACACTCTGAATGTATTGAATTAATAAATAGTTTCTATTTGAGGATATGTGTGAGACAAACAATTAACTACTCTCAATAAATACTCTAAAACACTAATACTAATTTTATGTATTTTATGGTTTTCGGTAATAACTTGTCTAAATAAAAAAGCTTAAAACTGTAATGTAAATAAACTATTATCTGCTTTGAATGTTTTTATTGTTAGTAATTTTTTTTATTATCACATAAAAAGCATTTTTCGAGTGCTTAGAGCTTGTTACAAAGCCACATTTTCTTCTAATTTTTTGTTTTCAAAGACTACTAAAAATATGTTACCGTACCAGCTCAAAATTATGTCATGTATTTGGAAATGTTGAGGCATTGAATTTGTTAAAATAGTAAAGCATATATAAAGTAAATTGAATATTAGTCAATGATAATTACTGTAATCGATATTTTAGCCTATAGCATTCTTTAAAACACAAAATCTTTCTGCAATATTCGATAAAGACTCTTACAGCCAGATTAAAAAAAAAATCCATAACTTTACATATAAATATTTTGGCAAACTTTTATATCAAAATATCCTTTTCATATTGAAAATATTTGTAAAGTTGAAAACTTTCATTGAATACTTGCAACGTGCAGGAACCTGTTTTCCCGTTGATATAGAAAAACGCTGTCGCAATAACTAAAGATGAAGTTTATTATTCGAATATTAAGAATAGTTACTTTAAAATTAAACGTTTAAAAGAAATTTAATTGGTGTTTTGGGATTTGGTAAGAAACGATGCATTACTTTAATTTTAGATTGAAAGCAAATACAAACTCAAGTAATTGAATTACAGTGAAAGGGGTTCCCTGTAAATCACTAAATCATTTGATTTTTTTTTTAATTTGTTATTTCTCATGGGAAAAAAAATATTTATACGGGTTACTTTCAAAAGATAATTTCAATGTATACCTAGACATGTGTGGAACTTGTATGAAAAATTTAAATTAAAATTCTTGAAAGCTTCTGAGGAAAGTTACATTGAACGTAGAAAAACACATTTCAAGAAAACGGATAAAAAATTTGAAAAAAACATATCTACCATTCAAATTTTCAGATTTGAAATACATTTTTTTAAGCTTTTATTTAGTTTACAGAAAGACCTATACATGATTGTAAAGGGAATAAGTTAAAAATTAAAAATATGTAAAATCTTAAAATTTATATTTAAAAAAAATTCGGTTCCAACTCGACTTGAGGACATAATTTCAAATTAAAATAATAATTAAAAATAACAATTTATGTTTTTAGGGAGCGATACATTAATAAATAATGTACAGTAAATATATAATTTGATAGTCTCAGTAATATTTCCTATGAAGTAACTACGAAACTGAAGTCGGTTCAGCTTCCACGAATCCAAATTCCGGGCAATGCTTGCAGCCCTTTTCGTAACCAAAATAAAATTAATGTTTTTAGAAACTTATTTAAAAACGAATATGTTCTATAATAGGGAACATGATTTAAATTTTTTTCCCCAAGAAATTAAAGTAATCACGCTTTGGAAAATGATTTAGTAAAACAAAATCGAGGGGAAGAAAAAACTCGATACCACAAATAGAACTAAAAAAACAGTTAATAAAATAATCCGCCAAGTAAAATTATCACCCAGAAAAAGTTATGAAATCTGATGTTTGCCGCCAAGCTGCAGCATATTATTTTTTGTACACAATAAACTAAATCGGGATTACTGGGAGGAATTCCCATAGGCAATCAGAACTTGGCAGTCTGGAGTTATTTCGTAGTAATTTCATTTCATATGCTTGAGCTACTTTGTACCCATTGCATTGGAATTTAGATTATTTTATAAAAACTCCAGAATGCCAAGCACTAACTGCCTAGGGGATTCCTCCCATTAGTTGCAATTCAGTTAATTGTGTACAAGTAACCAAAACTAATTATATGCGGCCGCTTGTTGGCAAACATAAGATTGCACAACTTTTTCAGGCAGACCATTTTACTCGGCTGTTTTTTAAAACATCTAGTTGTTTTTTGGGTGATATGAATTATTTTGGTTGCGTTTGCTATGTATTAAACTAACAAGATACGGTCGATGGAAATTTTACCGTGAGTAATCATATCGTAGCTTTAAGCTTAAAAGGGCGTTAGATTCACATACGACTCTTTATATTGAGAGCGATAATAAATATTATGATTAAATATTGTAGAGATATTAAGGTTTGCAATCCAAATCCTTTTCGTTTCTATCAAGTGGAAATTCTCCTTACCACTCCAAAAAAAAAAAAAATCTTCAGAATCAAAAATATGTACTTACTAGTTATAACTTTAGTACACAAACTTGTAAATATATACTAAAAAATTAATAATATTAAAAGTAAGTTGGACATACAAAAAAAAAAAAAAAAAAAAAAAAAAATGCTTGCTTTATTTGCGAAATTGAGGATTACCAGCTTTACATATCAATAAATATAGAAAAAAGTTTTTCAAAACAACTCTTGCTTTAAATTTGAAATATAAGACTCTTTATTATATTAAGAGAACTTTGGTGCAGTCGTTAAGGTACCAAACTAGTGATCAGAAGCTGTGTGGTTCAAAACCAACCACTCACCTTGAAAAATTTATTTTAAATTGAAAGTGGTTTTCTTATTCAAAGTTGAAACATGTGTTTTCATAACTATGAAAAGCATGTAGTTTAATTGAAAAATAAGTACATTTTACTTTTTTTCTAATTATGCACTGTTTTAATAGTTTAACTTTAAGTATCACAGTCACTTCTCAACATTGAGTGAAAGAGCAATATCCGAAATCCGTTGACTCGTTTTAATCAATCACCAATAAATTCCCAACATTCGAGAGAATTTCTGGGGTGTCCAGACCCTTGTACGCATTAATTCATACAAAAGGCACTTCATATAATCAAGCTGAGAAGAATAAAGAAAAGAATAGTAAAAAATCATTAAATAGTTTTGGCTGTAGCCCTGGCTAAAGTATTGGTCACAACCAGAAGAAGAAGAATCAGAATCAGAAGAAAAAGAAGAAGAAAATTAAGGGTGTTTTCTGTGGTTTTCAAAGGATTTATTTTATTATGCTTCTTTGATCAATGTTAAGGGAGTACATACAAACAGAACTTTCCAAAAATCGATATTTTTTTTAATGGATTATTATTCTCTAAAGTTTTAGGCGTGTTTCTGTGGAAATCGATAGCTAAAATTCCCCATAGATCCAAAGTTATGATTGATAATGTGACCGCCCAACGAGTTTGCCCCGCGCATGTAGCTGACCGTTACTTTCTACTTCGGAAACAATTCTTTACAATTTACAGTTGTTACAACAATTGTTTACTGACTTGGAAGGTGTACAATATGAAGTTGGAATGGGAGAATAAAATAATAATAAATATAATAATAATAAATAAACAAATGCACAAAGGTCTTGCGTTAGCTGCACGCGACTTCGAGCGAAACGGAATTAAAACATAAACGCGTTTTTCTCGAAACTGCTTTTTCCGGGATGGTCGACACGATAACTCCTAGAGTTTTTAATATTTTTGGACGGGATTTTTTAAAATTTTTTTTGTATTTGATGTCGCTATAGTCTGTCTG
Source organism: Linyphia triangularis (assembly GCA_963978545.1). Lineage (NCBI taxonomy): Eukaryota > Metazoa > Arthropoda > Arachnida > Araneae > Linyphiidae > Linyphia > Linyphia triangularis. The sequence goes on along the minus strand of OZ021722.1, from coordinate 83,314,757 downwards.
CTAGGATTTTTAATTTTTTAATTAGACATTTTTTTATAAGCAATTTAAGTGAGAAATTTTTGACGGAAAACGTACGCTATTTTTCTAACTGGTGTAATTTTGAAAATTTTTCGAAATTCAAAAATTCGGCTAGACAGACTATAACTACATCTTCATTTTACAAGAACATTTTTTCATTTTGGAGATCCATCCACATTTGAAGAAAAAATGATGTCTACTACTGAACTACTGTTTTTTCATAGTGCTTCAGGTCTCGTGGTTTTTCATATTGTAATTTTTGAAAAAAAATAAAAAATTATATATATATAAAGTTGAAATACAATAAAAAATGTGTTATGTTTTATTTTATTAATTTCTATTATTATCTCTTCCAAAAACGGTTTCTTTTTTTAGGTCGTTTTCAACGCTTCTGGGTGTATGTATCCCCTTAACAATTATGTTATTACTTTCATCTACTCACCCGGAGAATACATTGGCAAGAAGTCACGATTTTAGCTATAATTGAAGCTGAGCTGCTGTGACGGAATATACACTTGCATGTGTGCCACTTCGTCATCGGACTTGGCGGTGGAGTCGTGTTTTTATATATACAAACTGAATTTTAGTCAAATAAATGAAAATTATGGGTCACCCAATGAGATATCTGCTACCAGAATAAAATTTCATACAAACATTTCAGCAAATTTTAATGAACTGATAGTCATTTGGACTTTGAAAATAACTTTTAATTAATCATAGAAATCATTTTTTATATTCTGACTTATGTATTTGAAGTATATTTTGTGAAATGCTTTTTTTTTCTTAAGTTATTGAATAGGTACACAAATCTTGTTTACTATAAAATGCTAAAATATATGAGTGTCTAATACTATATGTATTATTTTCTTATTTCTTGCATTTTTAATAAAAAAAAATTTCTGATTCTCGTACATTGTGCTTTTATATTGGTTACTTGTTTATGAGTGATATTTGGTTTGGCAAGAGGAGAGGAAGGAAAGGTTCTTTAAAAAATTAATGATGGGGGGGATAATGTCATCATGCAATCTAACATTCCTACTATTTTGCATGAGGGGTTAAAGTACTGCACTTATTACACATTCCTCCAAGTAAAGCTGCGTTGCCCAATATTTGCATATCGAATCGAAGGAGGGATTTTCTCACGGCCATTTGCTTCAATTATAATCTCTGGGATATTGGTAGCAAATATAATAGTCAGAGGTTGGGACATATTCAACCAAGTGAAAGATTTAATGGATGACAGAAAAGTCTGGAGGGACCTGAGATCGGGAGTGAAGGATTCGAGATGGGGTTCTTTTTTTCTAGAAAAAAGGAACAAAAGGGTTGCTTTAACTGACATAGCTGTGAAGAGCAGCATCCAGACGATGATACCCGCAGGTAAATTGAGTTTGCTTACCCCTGAAATTATAGTAAGTGGATTTACCTTTCTTCCTCTATGCTCAGCCAGTAGTTCAATTAAATAACTTTGTCAATGCCTGATGTTAATTGTTATGTTCGGAAATAATTGAATTTTTCCTATTTGCGAGAATTGTTTCGTCTTGTTTAGTTATTAATACTTTGATGCATGACAGTAAATGAAAGTTGCTGTCATTTGAGGAATTTATATATGAATTTATAGTGTATTTGAACAATCAGGTAGATTGATTTGCCCGACTGGTTATTTGGTTTGAATATTTGAATTGATACATAAAGTTTAACTTGGATTTATCTTGTGTTGGCAATGTATTATACTAACTTCTTCAACGTTTTGTACTCAAATTACTCAAAAAATCACGTCAAGGTATGTATAATTTTTTATTTTTTATAAAAAGATAAAAAAAATGGATTTTATAAAAAAAAGTTAGTCGGAACAACGGCGTTTTATTAAAGGGATAAAGCTCCTTTCAGTTACATAAATGTTATTCCTAAAATCTTCAACAAAAGGAATAGTCGCAATTGTCCAATTTTTTTGGTGATCACATTCTCCAGATTTAATCTTTGAAATTTTTTATGTGGAGTTTGTATCCATCAGATGGCTTGTACTAATTTACATGAATTGAAGTCGTGAATCATAGCTCTGTCATTCAATCAATATCTTATCAGATACTTGTAAACATATGGTTTTAAATGAAGAATCGCTTGGACATACAACGCAAAACCAAGAGATATCACTTTAAAATACATAATTTTCGTTGTTGTAATACTGTAAATTGGTAAAGGCATTTTGTTTATACTCCTTTTCTTTTATATATCTTCATAATGTATCCAACAATTCTTGAATATCATGGACATGAATAAAGAGAACAATATATGCATATACACTTTGAATGGCTTTAAAGCTTCGAAAGAAAACTTATATGAAAGTATTTAATATTGATAAAAATGAAATAGCTAGCTAAAAAATCGGCTAGTATTAAATAATGAAATAACTAGCAGAATTTTAAATAAAGTAAAATAAAAATTGCAATCGTATCGAAATCACCAAAGTAAAGTGCACTTCAGCGAATATGCAATAGATAATATAAAGAGAGGCGAAAATGTATTTTCATGATTTTTTTTTTTTTTGGCAATTCCCAATTTTTTATTTATTTATAGGAAACTAATATAAGAAAAAAAATTATTTCTTCTTTGATTTACCTGTTTCATTTCTAAAATGGAATTGCCACTTTAAATATTTTAAAATGTTAAAATATACCTAGAATGTGATGTCGGAGGATATGATATTAGATCGAGAAAGTTTTTTAAGTTTATTTGGGGATTCGGAGAGGAAAAATCTCTACCCATGGTATTAGTTTTTTTTTTTTTTTTTTTTTTTTTTTTGTAAGTTAATACACTATTTCTCAAACATTCCATAATATTGTTTAAAAATCATCTGAGAAAATGATTTTGTGTGGTATCAATGCAAGGTTATACATGTTTTGTAACTACAAGTAAAAAGAAAGAAATATCTCCACCTTAAAAAAAAAAAAAAAAAAAAAAAACACTCGAAAAGGATAAGATGATTCTATCTGTTTTTTTTTTTTTTTTTTTAATATCGTCAAATATCGTCTCTACTATAAATACGTAAACTTTGAACATATTTTGAAGCCCAAAAATATGTTTTAAGTTTCAACAATCAAAATACGTTTTTACTACCAACAATCAAAGCGACAATTTTTCAAATTACTTACAACATTTCGAACTGTTTGCATTTTTTAAGAACACGCTCAAATTTTTGGGTTGGCTGTTTCTATAACTCTGAATTTAAATTTATCTACACTGTATTATTTTTTCTAAACTAAACAGATTGATGTTACTTATTAGTGCTTGAAAGAACAGATCTATAGACTTTTCAAAAATATATGTCATCAGGTAAAAAAAATTAATCATTTGTACCAGACAATCTCGTGAAAAGTTTATGCTTTGTCAAATACAAAACTGTATACTTTTAAAATGTCTTTTCATTAGAATATCTTACTTTGAGCCCAGTTAAAACATTAAGTTACTCTCATTTAAGTATGAAATATCTACAAACTTCAAATGAGATAATTGAAGTTAACAAGTATACAAATTAATTACTACCTCAAGCGATATAACACTGTGATATATTTACGTAAAATTGCATCTCAATGGTAGTAATTATACATTTGGAGTCAGGTAAACCACTGCATTTGAGATTCTCAATTAACTCTTTTGATACCTCATGATCCCTTTATCGAAAATTAGAATACACTCACAACTAATCGGCTCTAATTTAAACACTAGGATGACCCTTACTTTTCGACTTTCCAGTTTCTTTTTCCTCACCTCCCTCCCCTCCAATTTTTTTCCCTTTACCTATAAAAAAATTATTATAACCAACATTTTTAAATTAAAAGTAATTAACCCGTGCCTTAACGAGTACTTATCATGTAGCCGCATTTTACTGTATTGCGCAGGATGGTCTTTATTTTTAAATTTTCAAATTTCTTTGATTTTACCACCTAACCACCTAATTTTTTTCCTTTGACTATAAAAAGATTTGTATGGCCATTTTTTAAAAAATTCAAAGTGATTTACCAATGCAGCAACGAGCTTGAAGTTCGCATCCTAAAACCGCATTTTACTGTACCTGTTGTACTGTATAGACGCTGGGTCGCTGACCATTTTGCTCGTACCTTTAAAAAACTCGGCCAACTGTCAAATACTAAAAAATTTCGAATGGCATAACTGCACTCAGAAAGAGGTATTAAGGGATGAATTTTAGTAATCTTCTGCGGGGTGAAGGAGAGTGACAGAAATCTAGTATCCCTCGACTATACAACATTTAATTAAGTTTAAATTTCAATTTGAAGTTGTTGTTATTCTTTGTTTAAAATATGGTGCGTAGTTTAAGAAATAATACCGGTAATTTTTTTTTAATTTTTAAAGTTCATCAGTATAACAGACAACAGGTACAGGTAACAGGCAACAAATTAGCTTTTGTCAGTCTTGCTATACATCAAACAAGAGGTGAAGCTAACGATCGGTGAAAGTCTTATTCGAATTAGCTGCACGAGAGTGCTTAATATTTTGATGCTCCCATAGTATTTATTACTGACTGATAGCTGATCTCATGGAACATCTAGCTGGAAAATAAAAGATGTATTTCTGTTGTAGGGTCATTATATATATATAAATTATGGGTACTTAAAAAAGAACTAGCTTAATCCACAAGCAGTCCAGACATCAAGCATTCAAACACTTAAGATAAATTAGAACTATATACATTTTGGATTATTTTTGTTCATTTTTGCCAATTCTGAAATTTTTTTCAGCATTTTCAACATCAATGTGGGAGGGATTAATATTAACTTATTATAATAATACTTAACACATTGTCAAAATTGGTCAAAAGGAAACATTTTCGAGTGTGCTCATTCGAATCCGAAGAAATTTCAATTCTTCAAAAAAATTTACATTTTTGTCATCTTTTTAACAACTTCAGACTCTTTGCAGCACGGGATATTATTAATTTATCAGAATGAAATTTGGCACACTGACAAAATTGGTCAAAAGGTAAAAAAATGAGGGGGTGAGAGTTAAAATCGGAATAAATTTCATTTTTGACCCCAAATAAAGACCACCCTAATAAACACTCATTAAGTTGATACACCACTACCTTTTAATGAAACTCCGTAAAAACATCAAACAACTTGCAAGCGAGATTTTTTTTTTTTTTTTTGCGTTTTTCGTCTCAGAAAAATGTCCCGAACAACATATCAAAAGTCTAGAAAAATCTAAATGGCCGAAGACCGTCATATGGCCGCCATCTTGAATTTCTTTAGTAATCAGTAAAATGCCTATAATTAAGGCTACAGGGCTCCAATTTCCTTCAAATATATACCAAATTAAAAGGTTTTCAATGCTTAATCTGTCAACTAGAAATAAATCCTATATAAATTACTTTTGAAAGTAATAGTATTAAAATACTTTTACTTGCGTGTTTTGATTGTAGTACAGTCATTTTAGATTTAGAAACGAAGACAGACATCATATAAATTGCAAAAAAAGAATTTCTAGATTCAGAAAAGTGTCTTGATAAACATATCAAAAGTCTAGAAGAACATCAGTAATGGAAGCCCGCCATATTGGCCATTTGCCACCATCTTGAATTTCTCTCGTAATAGTAAAATGTCTATAATTAATGCTACAGGGCTACTATTTCATTCAAATATGAACCAAATGAAAGGGTTTTTAATGTTTAACCTTATCAAATCGAAGCACACTCTATTAAAACAACTCTTTGATAGTAATTGTTTTAAAAATACTTTTATTTGCTTAATCACTAATACATTACATTTACAAACACTTTGACAAAAAATCACAAAATTTATTGCATTTTAAATAATTTTTAAACGTGGAAGTCTAAAACTACTCATACCAGCTTTAATATTTAAAAATAAAATCAGTTTGATGCAAATTTTACCAAAAAAAAAGGTAATGGTACGACATAAAAGAAAATTAGTTTTCTTTCGACTTTTTCGCAATTATTTCAATTGAGCACCAAGGAAATAGTTTAAATGATTTAATGCCAATATTTGGTGATTTACATAATGAAGGGAAATTTTTGGGATGCATTGGTCATCATATGACAAAACTTGGCTTAAAAGGAATTTTTAAACGAAACTTTTGAAGTCATAAGTGGTCTATATGCTTAGTGAGATGGTAGTGGCCCAAATTAGAAGAGGACATATTTTTAGATGTGCTGCCTTGAATACAATAGCAATTACAGTGGCTTTGGAAATATCACTGCCACTTCGATATACTATTTTAACAAATTAAAAACAAGCAGACAGGTAATGAGTTGCTACCAAATATAACAGAATTCCTTAGATGTGATTAATCTTATATTTCCTTAGATATGATGACTGCTACAGAAAAAATATGATTAAGACTATGATTAAGAATATTGTTTTCTATTGGTAAAATGATTTTTATATTATATATTTTTTTATGTAAGTAATAAAATTGACTCTTTGTGAATGAGTTGATTAGTTGAACCATTAGATTCGGGATTAAGTGCGTAAAAATGGTTGACGTTTAAAGAAATACTTCTCAGCAGAATGCTCTGGGAAACAGAATCTGAATTTACTAACTCGGAAACATATCTGAATAACTCTGAAATAACTTTGAATAACAACTCAGAATAACTCTAAAATAATTTTCAAACATGATACAATTCATAAACAAAATCATATACACACCTGATATAGGCCGACAATTCTCACATCCAATCGTGTACAAATTCTTTTGAAAATATCTACTTGGTTTTCGTCATAGAAATGAGAATTGGGAAATTCTTGCCATTGGCTTTGTTGCATTCAACCGACACTAATGAATTCAACAATTATATTGAAACGACATTAATAAGTATCACAGTAAGAGAACGATTAACTAAAAGAACAGGTATACCAGAATTACAGCAACGAGTTGGGGTTAAATCTTTGATTCCATGCACAAATGTTACTAATGCCATATATGTATTGACTAGTGTCATGGGTCACACTCGTTAACAAATACTAAGAGGTTTCGTACACCAGGTAAAGAAAAGAACTGAAAAGACGCAAAGAAAAGCCTGACTTTTAAATAAAAATAACCCCTGAGGAATTGACTTGAATAAGATTTTAAATTTTAATTACATCATTCACAGTATAAAAATTATATTTATTAACGTGAAAAAATGCACATGAATGAGATATTATAATAAACATGAATAAAAAAAATACAGAATTACATATAATGAATGAAGACGATGGGAATTAGTAAGAGTATAAACTTTAAATGGTACTTACTGAATAGACTTGATTTAACTGATTAGATTTGAATTAGTTTTCGATTGTAAAATAAGAAGTACCCAAAAAAGGGGTTTTGATTTAGAAAGCACCAATGATTTCAAGATGTCTACTCACTCAACACATCCGAATCGTCTGCACTCGCACAAGTTAAAAATGTAAATATAAAAGAACAAGTGGCTCCCTCTTCTTAGGGCGGCGGATTTAACTCAACATACTCCCGCCCGAGCTGAAGATGGCTCTGGAAGAGGGCAAATCTTAGAAATAGGTCGTTTGAAGATTCCTTTAGAAGTTTGTATTTTAATAACCCGTACAAGTCCATCGTCCCCAGGGTAGACATCAACAATTCTACCTAGAGGCCAGATGCTAGGTGGAATGTCCTTTTCTTTAACAATCACTAAATCACCAACTTTCAAATTTCCATGTGTAACAATCCACTTCCCACGGGATTGAAGACTTGACAAATAATCCTGAGACCATCTCGTCCAAAAACCATTGCGTAGTCTCTGAAGAAGATCCCATCTTGACTTAAGGGACATGGAAATTGTAGGTTCTCTTTCAGGAAGAGAGAGAAGTGGAGCACCAATAAGAAAGTGGCCTGGAGTAATCGCTTCAACGTCAGTAGGATCAGAACTTAGAGAAGTTAGTGGTCTTGAATTAAGGCACGCTTCAATTTGAGTTAGAAGCGTGTACAGTTCCTCGAAATTGAGCACAGCTGCCTTGCAAGTCTTTATGAGATGTGACTTAGTAACTTTTATGTTTGACTCCCACAAACCACCAAAGTGAGGACTGATGAGTGGAATAAAGTGAAAGACTATCGAATTCTCAGCAACAAAGTTCTGAATGGATTCAGATTTGAGTAATTTTCGTTGTTGCTTCAGAAAGTTATCTGCACCTTTGAAGTTGCTGGCATTGTCACAGAAAATATCAGATGGCAGTCCCCTGCGTGCGATGAATCTTCTGAGACACGCTAAGAATGCAGGTGTAGATAGATCAGAAACAGCTTCAAGATGCACAGCTTTAGTTGTGAAACAGATAAATAGAGCAATATACGACTTAATGTTTACTCTTGATCTTGGGAGATTAGGCTTAGTGAGAATTGGACCTGCAAAGTCGATTCCCACCTTTTGGAAGGGTCGACATTGAGTAACACGATCTTTAGGAAGATTGCCCATCAGTTGAGTTATGTTGTGATTTTTAAATCTGAAACAAGTTACGCATTTTTGAAGATGTCTTCTTACTTTATCACGACCTGAGATGAACCAATATTTTTGACGAATCAGAGATAGCACAACTGAAGTTCCAGCATGAAGAGATTGTTTATGATATTGCTCAATAATGAGATCAGTGATGTGGTGGTTTTTTGGAATAAGAATTGGAAATTTAGCATCATTTGAGAGATTAGAGTTCTTTAGCCTTCCTCCAACTCTTAGAATATTGTGTTCATCTAGAAAAGGATTCAAAGGCAAATACTTATTGTTTTATGGAAGAGTACCTTTTGTTTGAAGAGCACTAATTTCGGACTTGAACTCTGTTTGTTGAATAGCTCTAACAACACAAATGGTAGCAGCATCAAGTTCAGAAACACTGAGATGGGCTTTAAGTCTAGCATCAGAAAGTATCTTACAATTTGAAATAAATCGACGACACCATGCAACAACTCTTATAAGACGATTGAATGATGAGTATTTTGAAAAAAGTTCATGATCTAGATTTACAGAATTTTGAAGAACTAGAGTAGTGGATGCTTCAGTTTGTATGTTGTCTTGTTTGATTCCCGGAATGAAAGGAGGAACAAAAAGTTTGGATTCTGCCAACCAGTATGGACCTTGCCACCATAGACTATGATGCAATAGTTTGTTAGGAGAAATGCCTCTGGAAGCACAATCTGCTGGATTAATAGAGCCAGGAACAAAAACCCACGATTCTTTCTTTGTGAGATTTCGAATATGAGCAATTCTATTTTTAACGAATTGATCAGTTTTGACTTGGTTGGTTGAGTGGATCCAGCATAAAATGATTTGTGAGTCAGACCATAAAAAGACATCTGAAATATTAATTGGAATTGATTGAATTACTTGGTGGTACAGTCTGGACAGTAAAACAGCAGCAGAGAGTTCGAGACGAGGCAACGTTACTGGTTTTAAAGGAGCTACTTTGGTTTTTGAGGCAACAAAATTGACGAATATTTCATTCGTTTCACTTGTAACTCGTAGGTAAAACACCGCTGAATATGCTTTCATAGAGGCGTCACAGAATCCGTGAAGTTGAATATTTTTGAAGGAATCAGTCTTCATGAATCTTGGTACCTTGATTTTCTTCAAATCCTCAATTTTTAAATAGAACTCCTTCCAAGATTTCATTATCTCCACTGGAATATCTTCATCCCAAGAAGCTTTATTTTTCCACAATTCTTGCATCAGGATCTTTAGAGTTATTGTTGTGGGCGATAAAAAACCAAGTGGGTCATACACCTTGGCAATGACTGACAATAGTTGTCTCTTGGTTTTAACCACAAATTGATCAGCAATTTTAATCTGCATCATATCTTCCCTTGCATTCCAATAGATGCCCAAAAGTTTAATACTATGATCTTCTTCCAACTGGAACCCCTCCTTAGTGGATTTTATTTCATCAGGAAGATCTGCAAGGACTTCAGGATAATTTGATGACCATTTTCTCAATGTAAATCCTCCCTCGAGTAGAATTCGATTTACATCTGAAATCAAAGATTTAGCTTCTCCAACTGAACGAGAGCCAAAGAATAAGTCATCTACATAGAAATTCCCTCCGACTATTTTAGCTGCTTCTGGAAAGTTAGAAGTGTTATCAATAGCGATTTGCTTTAGAGTTCTGTTGGCTAGATAAGGAGCACAAACCGTGCCGTATGTCACCGTCATTAGTTTATAAGTATCAAGTGGTTGTTCTGGGTTGAATCGCCAAAGTATCTTTTGATAGTTTGTATGCTCTGGATTTATAAGGACTTGCCTGAACATTTTTTCGATATCAGCACACAAGGCAACTTGAAATGTCCTAAACTGAGTCAAAAGATCAAATATGGATGCTTGAAGTTTTGGACCCACATGAAGAATGTCATTCAAAGATGTTCCATTCGAGCTCTTAGCAGAACCATCAAACACAACACGCAGTTTTGTTGTAGTGCTATCATCCTTTCTTTCACCATGGTGGGGTAAGTAAAACTCCTGTGGACTAGAATCGGTTGTAGTTTGATCGCTTGCAACTACCATGTGATTTAGAGTAATGTATTCCTCCATAAAGGCTGAATATTCCTTGAAGAAATTAGTATCTCTTCTGAACTTATTTTCGAGGTGGTAGAATCTCTTTATAGCTTGTTGTTTTGAATCACCTAATTCCCTCTCAGTTTTAAAAGGTAGGTTCACTGTATATCTTCCTGTACTATTTCTTGCACTGAAGATGCATAGATTTCTTCACAAAGTTTGTCAGAGTCCTCAGAATGGTTATAAGGTTCAGGTACTGATTCTAGTTCAAAAAATTGTTTTAGTGCATTATTTAGAGTTAAACTATGGCAGTTTACAATTGATGAAGTTTCTTGTTTTTTATATATTGGTCCACATAGCAACCATCCAAATTTCGAATTGATTGCACTTGGAGTACCTTTAGGACCAAGAATCTTTTCTCCTAATATTAATTTCATAAACTTATCCGAACCTATAAGAACATCAATTGGCCTAGTTTCATAGAATTTTGGATCTGCTAGTTGTAAACTTTCAAGATGAGGCCACATAATTTTATTAAGTTCAAAATTCGATAAATTCATAGTTATGTGTTCAACCACGAGTGCTTTTATGTTGAACTGTTCACCATTGAAATGATTTTTAGCTTCCAAGTTGACTTCTTTTAAAGAAGTTTCAGCAATATGATTGTTTATTCCTCTGATAGTGTGACTAGTCTCCTTAGCAAGCAAATGGAGACGTTTGAAAAAAGCCGAAGAAATTAGACTTCTTTGTAAACCATTGTCAATTAAAGCTCGACAGTTAATCCACTGATTTCGATTAGATTTTACGCGAATGAAAGCTGTACTTAACAACACTGCAGTTGTAGAGTTATTGACTAAACTTATGGCTTCAGGAGCATTTGTTTGAAGTACAGGAGACACCTGATTGGTTTGAGTTTTTTGATGATGCAAGAGTGAATGGTGCTTTTTTGAACAGTGCATGCATCTAACACTGATTAAGCAATTATAAGCCAAATGGTTATTACGAAAGCAATTAGTACAAAGTTTATTATCTTTTACAAATTCCCATCGTTTATCAACTGGCATTTTTTGGAAATCCACACATTTATGAATCGGATGTAAATCTGAACAAAGCAAGCACGCCTTTTGCGGCTTAAAGACTGAATTGTTTACGACAGTATTATTTGCCATATTTCTTTTAGGATTGAAATTACTAGATTTCACATCTCTGATATTCGAATCTCTAACATTTTGAATACTTCTAGCTTGTTTTTCCAAGAAAGAAGTCAAATCATAGAATTTAGGAAATGATTTATTATCCAATGTTAATTCCCATTGGGTGCGTAAATTATCATCCAATTTGTTTTGAGTAACATAGACAAGAATTAGATCCACCAGAGAATTTATCTCAAAACCTAAAGTTTCTAGATTACGCATCGATTCAATACATGTGTCATGGATTTCCAGAATTGATTTATAACTATGCACTTTCAAATATTTTAAATTGAACAATTTATTCAATTGATTATATGCAAGAATTCTTTTATTATCGTATATGGACATTAAGGTAGACCATGCTTGCTTATAATGATCTCCTGACACTGGAAAACCCTTAATTAATTTGGCAGCTTCCGATTTCACAGATGCGGCTAAATACTGAAACTTTTGTAAATCAGTAAGATTTGTATTGGTATCAATAGCCGAAATAAAGATTTCTTTGAAAGTTAACCAATTATCTAAACTTCCAGAAAATTGTGGAAGGTCAAACTTAGGTAAATTTATATTATTGTTAGCCTTTGCACCTGTGGATTCAGCAGCTGAAGCATTATTACATGAATCACAATTAACAAAACATTCCTCTATATTTGCAGATGCTTCAATTATTTTGTCAATTGCATTAGTATATAAATCATAATATAGATCACTCTCATCAACCAATTTATTAAAACAAGATTCTAAAGAATTATTTAAATTGCATAATCTTGTCTTAATTTCCTTTAATACAGATTGCTTTTTATCAGAAATAAGTTCTGTAACCTTTTCAACAGTTCTATTTATTTCTTTTATAGTGAAATTAAATTTTGCTTCGAAAGCATTAAGCTTTGCCTTTTTAACCATCGCGAAGAAAAACACATAGAACGATTAATAATAAGATTCAAAATTACGAGAGCAAAAAATCAAGCTCAGCAGTATTACAAACAGAAATAAAAACATCTGCTATGCCGAGCAAGAACGAAAGAATTAGTGTACACATAACCAAGGTCAAATGAAAAGCATTTAGAATGTGGCGTAATGAACACAAAAGACAATATCAAAAGTACGCTCTACGGCAAAGACGGACCAAAAATGGGGAATTGACTTGACTTGAATAAGATTTTAAATTTTAATTACATCATTCACAGTATAAAAATTATATTTATTAACGTGAAAAAATGCACATGAATGAGATATTATAATAAACATGAATAACAAAAATACAGAATTACATATAATGAATGAAGACGATGGGAATTAGTAAGAGTATAAACTTTAAATGGTACTTACTGAATAGACTTGATTTAACTGATTAGATTTGAATTAGTTTTCGATTGTAAAATAAGAAGTACCCAAAAAAGGGGTTTTGATTTAGAAAGCACCTATGATTTCAAGATGTCTACTCACTCAACACATCTGAATCGTCTGCACTCTCACAAGTTAAAAATGTAAATATAAAAGAACAAGTGGCTCCCTCTTCTGGCGGGCGGCGGACTTAACTCAACAACCTCTTCACTCTCGATCCACCTTTGTGCAGTTAGACATCAGTTTTTATATTAATAAAAGGTAAAAATATTTCGTCACTCTAGTCATCGGAAAAAATTCCACAGGCTATTTCAATGGAAAAGAAGAAACTTCTAAAAGCTATAAGACTTTATATGCCCTGTATGGTTGAAAGACAACTGCATAATCAACTTAGATCACCTACGATAAAAACGCTTTAATGAAATTTCGGCTACCAAAAATACAACCATGTACTTTTACTGTAACTCAAAAATAGTCACTTCCTCTTAGAGCAGCTACTATTAAATATGAAAACTTTTTTTGACTCGTTTCAAACCTAAAATCCACTTGTACCTCATGACTGGTTTAGATATTTTTCAAAGAGATCAACTTTTACTCATAATGACTGACATCCCATCAGCACCATTTCAGCTCTTGGATGTTTCTAGAAGCAAATACAAGATTAACTGCATTACTTTAAGGTTCAATTAAAATAACTATGAAAAAAAAAAATTGCCAATTGAAAGAAGTAACTGTGAAAAAATTGTTGAATGAAAATATATTTTCTTTCTATTACCATTACATATTTTGGTTATAAATTACATCAAACAACTATTTTTAAATATCAAAGTAGGTAGTATGTGTAGTTTTTGACTTTCATGATTAAAATTTTGTAACATATAATATATTTTGGGTTTTTATTCAAATTGTTTTTAAAAGAAATTTTATATTTATGATAAATGACAGAAAAAGAAAACTTTAAATTTAAATTTAAACTTTAAATTATTATTTAAATAGCAATCAAACTTTTTAATTCTATTACAGGGTAATAGTTGTTTGAACAGGGAGTATTTCCAGTTGATAAGATTAAGCATACTTTTTCATTTGGTACATATTTGAAGGAAATCAGAGCTCTGTAGCATTAATTATAGACATTTTACCATTACGTGAGAAATTCAAGATGGTAGCAAATGACCAATATGGTGGGCTTTCGTTACTTATCTTTTTCTGGACTTTTGATATGTTGATCAGGACATTTTTCTGAATCTAAAAATTCTTTTGTTGCAATTTATATGATGTTTGTCTTTTCTTAGCTTTAAAATGACTGGACTACAATCAAAACAAGCAAATAAAAGTATTTTTAATGCTATCACCATTAAAAGTTATTTAAATAGGATATGTTTCTAGTTGATAGATTAAGTATTGAAAACCCTTTCATTTGGTACATATTTGAAGAAAATCGGAGCCCTGTAGCATTAATTATTGGCATTTTACACTCGCAGAAATTAAAAATGGAGGCCCTTCCGCCACTTAGATTTTTCTAGACTTTTGATATGTTGTTCAGAACTTTTTTCTGAATCGGAAAATGTGAAAAAAAACTTTTGTTGCAATGTTTAAGGTTCGGCCATTTTTGACCCTTTTGACTGGACTAACTCTTTCTTTTCAACTTTTGATTCGTCACTTAAACATTTTTTAAATTACTTTTATTTTCATGGCATTCAAAGTAAATCTCTAATAGAACTAAACAATATTAACTATAAATAATAATAAATTTAATATTATATTATTTCTAACCCTATTAGATGGTTTATTTTTGACTGAATTAATTAATGCGGAGCGGTGAAAGGGGTGGGGAAAGGAGGGAGTGGTATCGAAAGAATCTAGTCATTCGACCATGTCACTGAAATATGTGCTTTATTGAACACAACAAGCATGAAGGGTGATAATATAGAAATCAGGCAGACTTGAACTTGAGCTTTTTTTTTTAAGAACTCAATGCATATTATACTATTTAAATATTTAAGAACAATAAGGTAAAATGGCGTAGCTTAGTTGAGTACCAGACAGCGACAGTAACACTGACTTATCTGAAGGGAAAGTGCTTTCTGCTGCTCCACATACATAGCCGGGTAGCCGGTTAGCTTTACAGCATTACTGTAAAGGAAAATTGTTCCAATAGAAAGTTCTCCATCGAATCTGATTGGTTGACAACCGCGATACCAACCACGAGCGCTGCGCTTCATTAAGTTTTTTTTTTTTTTTCCCCAAATTTTATTGTTATATTTTTTAAAAGAGTATACCAATAAAAAAAAAAGTGTAATTTTCTTAAAACAATGTCAAAAACTACAAATAAATTTTTTGGAAGAAACTAGTGTTTTATAAAAATATAAATATCAACTTTTAGAGGTAGGTGCATGCTGTTTATGATGATTAAATCTGACTCCAAGTTTGATAACAATGTAAACTCTTTAATAATCCAAACTTAACATTTAAGAATTAAAATAACTTAACAAAACATAATCATAATTATAATCTCGAGATACGAAGCTAACATTGAGAGACTGTCTTCGGCTTTTACACAACTCTGGAGGGGCGTGGCTTGCTCGACGCTACCCGTCCAGAGTTGAGTGGTATAGATGAGTCACTGTATCTGTTAAAGTGCCGTACCGCCACAAACTATTACTTAAAATGCTGTAAACGTTTTGTATTTTTTGTTTTTGTTTAAAAGATCCCGAAATTGAATTTTATATATATATATATATATATATATATATATATATATATATATATATATATATATATATATATATATATATATATATATATATATATATATATATATATATATGTGTAATTTTCTAGCATCAGATCCATCCAAAATTTTCCAGCCTACAATAAATTTTAAAATATATCCAACAGAAATAAATACTTCGATTTGAAGTTTAAATCAATAAACAAATATAAAATTAATTATATACTTTGAGGTATTTTTTAGTTTTCTTTTAAACCAACGAAGCAGATTTAATTTTTAATGAAATCTCAGTACTCGCCAACAAAATGTTAATCTAAGTAACCCTGTTTCTGAATATAATCCAAAATACCAGTACTATAATAAAAGTTTTATTACTCTGAAAACGCTAATTATTGGAATACTTGTTAAGCATCATCACACTTTAGTGATTTGGATTTTGTTATCTCTAAACTTAAGTAATCACTCTACAACGAGTTTAGATATATCTAATTTCAATTGTAGGAGTTATCAATCTTCTCAACTCTATTTTAATAAAAGTCAAGTAATTATTTATTCTTTTTTATTTAGTTGAAATATGTTTAACGGATTTATCTTGTTTTGTGTATCCACCGCAATGATCCATTGAAATGTTTTAAATAGTTTAAAAATTTGTTTCACGTTGAGACGTTGCACTCTGAGAAAATTGTCATTCAACATAAGTTTGAAAAGATAAACAAATTTCTTCAACTAAATTTCTGATTTGTTTTTTATATGTCATTCATGTATTGCACTTTCTTGAAAATTCAATTTTAGGTACGAAAGTTTTAAGAGAAAGTATTCGAAACCCGAATCTCTTTGCGTTCTATAACATTTCATTGGACATATAATTATATTTTTGTTACTTGAATGGTGGATATAAATAGAATATGAGGCATAGACTAGGATTTTATTTACTACGTTCAAGACATTTCATAACATAAAATTCTGAAGTTATGCAAATTGTCATATCAGATGTCGCATAAAAATAGTGCACTGTGGTATAAAAAAATATATATATTGGGAATATATTTATATTGGAATAGTAGAAAGTTCTTTAGGAATTATTGACAAAAACGCACAAATTTACAACAATTTTTTTCATAATACTTATGAAATAGTGACATGGGATAGTGGAGGATATGCTTCCCACTTGGCTCATAGAATTGTTTGATGTCATATACTTAGTGTCATGAATAAAACTTATATTTCAAGAGTAAAATTTATTTTTATATCTTTAAGCAATAAAACTTTTGCATCCTGATTATATTGCGTGTTTTTAGTGATAAGAGGAGACACGCTATTTCAAACCATGAATTTTTGATTAAAATTTTTATTTAATTATGAATTGTATTTTAAAGTCTTCATAAAAATACACAAACATTCAAAGGCTATATATTTTTTCCATAGAACAGAACCAAAAAATTCCGTATTTTGAATCTAGAATATAAAAAAAAAAGAGAATGCCAAGTTTCTTAACTGTTATAATAAAAAGATGAAACTGATTATAATAAAAGGATGATTAAAAATTCATTAGTTTTCCTCTCAACAGATATTTTGCTAAAAACCACACATTAATATTTATGTTGAAAATTAAATCACTTGTTACTGAGGAAAAAAAGCAATTTTAATTTTAGAAATTGAAAGGTATACCTTTATACTATATTAAAATTAGCATGATAAAAAAAATTATCTCCGTATTTTTTGTTATGACCAGTTTTTTAAAAATTTGAACGAATATCCAGAAACTATTCATTCAGATTTTATCTATTAGGACATGGACAAATCAATTTTAAATGTTTTAATCTGAGCTATAAATCTCGAAATGGTACTATTTTCGTTAAATATTGAAACATTTTTCAGTTTGCGTGAATTAAATGCATTGATTGATTTTTATTTTCTGTGTATTGCTTAATTTAATTTAATCATAATTAAGCTACGAGCGTAAACTAATTAAGAGTGCAAGGAAAATAAACGCAAAACATTTTCTTTTTGGTATATTAATACGTGAACGATAATTATTTGTATGAATAAATTAATAGTAAGTGCTTTATAATTTGTCTAATTTTTTTTAATTAATAAATATAAAATGCAACAAGTATATTTTCTTCTCAACAATCTCAAAGAACAGAAGTTTCATGAATTTAAAGATATGCATTAAAATATTTCAAGAAAGAGGAATAAATTAAAGATGTCTTAGTGAGACGCAGAAATCATAATATGTTTTAAGTGGAATGTGATAAAATTATTATTTATTATCACAAGGAGTTCTATATAATTTTACTAAAGTATTTAAAGTTTTACTTTGGAGATATATGTGTTTTCATTAAAAAACTTAACTCTAATAAAAAAAGAAGAATCTTTGTTTATTCTATCTTTAGTAAAAAAATTACTTTTTAAAAATAATTCAGCTCAGTTTATAACACTGGACGACAATTCAGAAAAATGAATTTGAAATAACATTGATATCAATCGTAATCTTCTACTGTAAAATTTAAAATCTTGAAAACTTAAAAGAATTCAACAATTTCAAAGAATTAATAATTAAATCTATGTCTTGGTTAATTAAATCTCTGTTTGTGGCAAATAAAGACTAAACCAATTTTAAGACATACTATCTTAGCTTGAAGTGAGGAATGAAGATGTACTAGGTGTTCCCAAAAACGAACTAATGTAAAGATTGTATATCTTCCATGTATCAATTTCATTTCCCATAACACTACTATATTTTATGTTTCCGATAAATGTCTGCTTCCTAGCCTCACTGAGTTGAGGGAAGAAAAGTCAGTCGAGTTTCTGAAATCAGATAATAAGTGGGTTAATCAGAGGTGTGCGTTAGAATAAATGTTGTTCTTATTTCAATTTCTTGTTTTAATCTTCTTATTTTAATCCTTGAATGCGGTTGTCATTTCTAGGGTTTTTTAAAAACGGGTCATTAAATTTTAATAAAATAATGTTTATTTAATATTAAAAATTGCTTTTAGCCATATTGATGTATACTTTTGTACACTTGAGTTCAATAATACTTGTGGAGGGACACGCAGCTGGTCGCAATTGAAGTTTAATGACAGCAAAGTTAATTGCCGACAAAATGCCTATCAATAAAATTGAGAGTACATAAAAAGTGCAAATACATTCAAGCATATAATTTGATTTATGTTTTACGCATTATACATCTTAAAAACATCTGGTTATTTTAAGGAAAATAGTAATGTATTTAATTATATTAGTCACGAATGAACACTAGAAATTTCTACCACAATTATTAATAGTTTTTTATAGCAAAATACAATTTTCACTAAACATAAGATAAATCCTATGACAAAAAAAAAGCAACACATTTGAAAACTTTATCAAATTATATTTAGATTATCTTTAGATTACTATGAAAGTATACAAATAGATGCAGCTTATTAATGTAAAAGTAGTAAACTCATATTAAATTCTTGCCTTTTATCGTTATATTTCATCACAATATACCAAAAGGAAACCCAACTTGCAATATAAGGATAGGATTTTCTGTTAGCAAGTAAGTATCAATTACTTATCACGTAACTGAGTCTTCCAGATGTCTCTCTCTTTTGTATACTTCTATACTCCTGTGGGTGGTTATAACATTTGTTATCTATATGACACAATAATAAGTTATTTGAAGACATATCAGAACCATATGGACATATTTGAAACAACTTATGTTTCCTTCTCATAAAAAGGAATTACTTTTTTTCACATAAAAGTTTTCCACTTGGTATTTAATATTTATTAAAATTCATTAAATGTGATCCATCCAAAAATAAAAGTAATGCTTGATAAGGACTTTACTGAATGACAAGAACTGAATTTTAAGTGTGTACACGTACATTGTAAATGGATGAAATGCTTTTTAATGGCTAGCTTTTGTGTATATTATTCGTGATTTGAAATTTTCTTACCACATACAAACTAATGTACACATAAACTAAACTCATTAGCATGTATGAAAAATTACAGTATTCTCCTTTAATGGGTGTTACTCATTATTTCTAGATTTCAAGTTTAATACAGCAAATCACCAAAAAAATTTTAAGGTGTGAAAGAAACTTAATTAGTGATATCAATATTTTTTACATCACTTTATCTACTAGTCTTAGTATTTACTTTTAAATGAATGTGATGGAAGGCGAAGGAGGGGGGGGGGGGAGGTGAAATATCAACGCAATTAAAAACTAATTAATAACTAAGCGAATAAAAGTTTTCAGTAAAATTAATGTTGAATTTAATGCTACATTTATTTTTGGTGATAGCAGCTTATAGTTTTAAAATGATAAAAAGTAATCAAAACTTTTAATTAAAATGCAATCACTCAAACTTCTATCTTATTAAACATTATTCAGTTTGAACTTGTAAAATTAATATAAAATTGTGTTTTTTGTACAATACTTTTTTTTTTTTAAATGTAATGACACTTTTAAACTTACTGTATAAATAATTGGTCATTGTTAAAAAATAAAACACTAAAATTACGAATTAATGATTTAGCTAGTGAAAACTTTATTAATCAACACTTCAAATCTAATTTATAAATTGACAGTAAATGACTGACTCCTGCTAGTATTTCAAGATAGCATAAAATTACTACTTTAAAAAGCAATTATGAGTTTTTATAGTAAATGCAGTTTTTGAAGTGTACACCCCAACTATAATTTTCCATGGTTTGAATATTTAAAAAACTAGGGGTGTGGAACATCGCACAGCTTTTAATTACACTATATTGCTGATGTAGATTTGTGTAATTTATAATTTTTATATTTTCATCAGTCGCTTATAAAAAATTGCCAGTTTGGAGATATTTTTTGTGATAATTCTTATATGGTTATTCAAAAAAAAAAAAAAAAAAAAAAAAATCGAAAAAATGGGAATATGCTTATCGATAATTCTTATATAATACTTTCTTGTAAGAAGAAGATAAATCTGTGTTAAAGTGTTTCGTTTTTCAACTTTTTAAGCCATTAAAACATTTTTAAAGGATTTTCGGTGGTGGGGATATTTAGAACACCTTAAGAGGCATTACCACAGCAATTTTAAACTAAATCGTTAGAGCCGTTTTTCAGCAATTACTGAAAAACATGATTTTTTCTACGCCAGCTACCTTACGCTCATGTGCGATTTTAACGAAAACCTTAAAGGTAGGTCCCATGGCTACCACCAACTCGCACACCAAAATTTGAATATCGTAGGTCAATTTGTTCGGGAGATATGCTGACCACATACACACACACAGACATACGTTTTTTCAAGATCACATTTTTTGAATTCAGGAAATCAGGATGGGTAATTGAAAGTAAAAATGGCCAGTTAGGCGATATTTTTTGAGATAGTTCTTGCATGGATATAAAAAAAAAATCCGAAAAATGGGGATTTTGGTGTTATACTTCATGATAACCCTAATATTATCCGTTATTACAAGTGAAACTGGCTAGATAAGAAAAAACGATCAATAAAGAGGTATGTTCAAGGAAGGAAGACTCTGCGTTGAAGACATTCGTTTTTCAACTTTTTACGCTTTTATCACATTTTTATAAGAATTTCGAAGGTGGGAATGTTTAGAAGACCTAAAGAGGCATTACCACAGCGATTTTGAACAAAATCGTTAAAGCCATTTTTTAGTAATTACTGAGAAACATGATTTTTTCAATGGCAGCTACCTTATGCACATGCACGATTTTGACGAAAACCTTTACGGTAGGTCCCATGGCTACCACCAACTCGCATACCAAATTTGAATACGGTAGGTTAATTTATTCGGGAGTTATGCTGACCACATACACACACACAGACAGACATTTTTTCTAGATCACCTTTTTGAAATCAGGATGTTCCAAAACGTGGAAAAATGCAAAAAAACCAACTAATTTTTTTTTTTTTTGACCGACTGCTATACTTTGACCCTATCTATACATATGGGTAATTGAAAGTAAAAATGGCCAGTTTGGAGATATTTTTTGCGATAGTTCTTGCATGGGTCTAAAAAAAAAAATCTATCTAAAAAAGGGTGATTTTGGTGATATACTTCATGATAACCCTTATATTATCCTTTATTATAAGTGAAACTGGCTAGATAAGAAAAAAATATATATAATGAGGTATATTCAAGGAAAGAAGACTCTGTGTTGAAGACATTCGTTTTTCAACTTTTTACGCCTTTAAAGCATTTTTATGGAAATTTCATATATGGGGATGTTTAGAAGACCTAAAGACGCATTACCACAGAGATTTTGAACTAAATCGTTACAGCCGTTTTTTAGCACTTACTGAAAAACCTGATTTTTTCAATGGCAGCTACCTTATGCGCGTGCGCAATTTTGACGAAATCCTTAGTGGTAGTGCCATGGCCGCCACTAACTCTCATACCAAATTTAAACATCGTAGGTCAATTTTCTTAGGAGTTACGCTGACCACAGACACTCATACACACACACACAAATTTTTTATGGATCACATTTTTGAAGTCAGGATATTCCAAAACGTGGAGAAATACAAAAAAAAAAAAAAAAAAAAAAAAAAAAAAAAAAAAAATCGAAATTTTTTTTGTGACCGAATGCTATACTTTTATTACCCTACGTATATATACATATGGGTAAATGAAAGTAAAAATTATAGCAGTAATGTATATATATATTGTTGCATTGTATGGGTTCGAAAGATTTGAAGCCAAAATCAGATCAAAACTTGCAGAAATTTATTCCAAAATAAATCTTCACAGTTCTCTTACAGCTCCAGAACTTCTAGTTCTAGTAGACACAATACAGCTCTTTTCACCTCAATAGAGCACAAAACATCAGTTAAAAACTTGACAACAACTGCTAAATCGCCGCAAAAGACAATGCAATACAGTTCGCTCAGTATATCCAGTCAACTAATTCAGTGACTCAAAATCCAAGAACTAACTCAAGTCAGGAATACAGCTCTCACAATGAACGTTGAGAGAGAACTCATTCAGTGATTCAAAATCAACTAACTACTAACCAACTCAGGTCGCGCTTATATAAGAGTGGCTGCGAACATACTTGAACCTTCCAGAGATGGACATTTGGAGAACTTTCCAGACAGTAGTCGAAAAATCATATACATGTACATACATGGGATACATGTACCGAAAATGTCGCCAAATGGTTAGTATTTCACTTAATTTCTAGCGATTTTCACTATTTTTTCATAAGTTAGACCTAAGCTTCCAGCCACTATGTTTGACCTAAATTTATCATTAATTTGATATGATACTTGAATATCCATTCACTATTTAAATGCGGCTTTCTTGTATTTAACTTCATAACCACTTTTTGAAAAAGAATGCCATTATATTTTTTGTAGCTTTTGATTTGTTACTGAGGATGGCATTCCTCAAAGAAGTTGGAAAAAATCAACTCGATGATATACTTTTTATATCGCGCTCTTTTTTTATCTCATGAAAAAATTACATTTGTTCTCAAAATTTAGGGAAAATATGGTTCCATTTTTAAGATCTCCCAAAAACTCTGAAAAATTGACTTTTTTAAAAACAATTTTACATTGAAGCAGGCTTAATTACGAAAAGTATACATGGAAATCAATTAATTGAAAATATGCAGTTTGGCTAGTAGAGCCATAAAAAGCCGCTTTAAAAAGTTTTGATTCAATGGTCTTTTTTAATTGCTACTCATTGGAAAGTTATTGTTATGATTACTAATTTTGAATAAGTTGTGTAAGCATCATATTAACGATACAGGACTTTAATCGATAACTGTTTCAAGGGTCATAAAGACCTCCTAACTCTAGACATTAGTATGAACACGGCTACACTCTATCATGAGAGAACTGTAGAGAACGTGATTGAGTGTACTCGCGGTAAGACAAACATTTCAAATTATATGACTGTCTCATAATTGATAATTTTTTTCATATTAGTGGGGATTTTTTCGTTAAATAATTCAAAGTTTTGAGTATTTAAAAATTGTAGGTGAGACCTGTGTACCTAGGACCACTCCACTTTTATTGAATAAAATGTAGTTATAAGTTTTACTACTCACTTAGGTGAGTGGCAACACCTAATTGCTTCCTTGGCAGCCATTTTGAAATCTTAGAGGAGAAAGCTGTCGCAAGTTATACGTGGAAAACATTTTTACATGATCTGAAGTTAAATTTTGAGCTCATATTTTTTATTGTTTTACAAAGGTAAGTCAAATACTTTTCTTTGAATTCAAATATATAATTATGTTTGTAACATAAAGTGCTAAAAAAGACATTTAAATTAGTTCCTTCTCAATGCTGAAGAAGACATTTTTTATGAAATTATCAAGTCTTGTACCTAGGGCCCCATATTTTGCCTTGTACCTAAGTTCATGGCTCCAGGTACAACTGCAGTTAAATTTTTATGTTTTTATTTTATTGAAATTTTTTTCTTAATAAATGGTGAAAAATGGCCTCATCTCATTCATTTTGATTCATTAAAGTTTGATTGATTCAGTTTTCTTTATTGATTATTATTTAAATGAGAGGAGTGTATATTTTGCTCTGGAACTGTCAATGTGCTTGCCATATAAAAATTATGTTTGCTACTATTATTATTATTCAGGATTATTCATTTGTTTATATAAACATAAGAATTTATTAAAAAAAAACTGCAGTTTTTCTTAAAGGGTCAAACACAGCGGGTGTGTTTGGATCCTTTAAGAAATACTACAGTAGTATGGGGAGTAATTGGATACCGACAAAACCTGGACAATTATTTGAATTTGTTTAACATAAGAAAAAATTCAAGCACTTGTGTGAATGTGAGATTAAATAAGATAAAATAAATGTAATCTTGTAAAATCATTACCGTAGTGACCTAATTTTACTTTATCTTGAATTAAATGGTAATTTTAAGAAAGGTGACGTCAAGGAATATTGATTTCTTTGAAAAAATTAGAGCTTAAAAATAAAATTGTTTTACAAATTGATGTTAAGGTTTTATTTGCAATTACTCGCCTTATTTTCAGTTAAAAATCAAATACACATCCATAACTCATACTAATTACTACTTTTAAAATAGAGTGTAATTCGAGTTCTTATATTAAAGTTTAAATTTTTTTTTATCAAGTATAAAAAGACAGCAATCCGATACACACAAACTCAATCCAGTTAATAATGGGTAGATATTAAATATTCGGAAAACTATTTCTGCCGAACATGCACAAAATTAGTTATAACAAATATTTCAGTTTCTTGTTTATAGTATCCCCTAAAAATAAATTAATTAACGCCCTTTATTGGAATTTAAAAACACGTTTTTAACTGTAAATAATTGTTTAATGAGATATCGGTTGCTTTAAGCTAATTTCATTTTTTTTTATTTTTTATTATAGTTATTTTTGGAGTTAATTAATTTAGTTATAAAAACAACTTATTTTCCAAGGTGAATAAAGAGTATCCAAAGAAATGAATTAGTAAACTTTTACATTTTAAAAAAGCAGCAGTTTTAATGTATCTCTTTTAACTCAATTCTCAATTTGTAATAGTTGTTATACATGATACGTACTATCTAATTAGTACCATTAGAATCTAATTTTATGTGGTGTAGTTTTATTTCTCAAATGTTATACAGTTTACTAATTACTAGTGGAAATCTTGGATTGTTCAAAATAAACCTAGATATAGTTAATTTATTAAGTGCTAAACATTTTATTTAAATTGTGAAAAACTATTAATTTGACATTATAACAAAAGGCAACTGTTTTGATGTCGAACATAAAATCATGTGCAATATGTTTTGCATTCATATTATGAACAAAAAAATTTTTTTTAATAAAAGCCAAAGCATTCGAAAGTTTTTTGTTTGTAACATAAATAAAATAACATTTAACTTTTTACAATTAAAATAAATCTTAAGGTCTGTATTGGCACTGAAAATAGGGATTAAAATGGAATTTTCTCTTGGTTTTGCTAAGTTCTATTTTAATAAAGCAAAGAAAATTTTACAGACACACTGAAAAAAATTATATAAAGAAATTAAAATTTTACAATTTTGAAAAGAGACACAATGACAATATAATTAAAAATTAATTATGCATTATTGAAATATTTTGCAGCCAAATTTTTGTACAGTTACTTGCCACTTCATAGTTGCTCTGTCAAACAATGTTCCTGTACAACAAGAGAAAGTGGTGCTTCAGTCATTAATTTAATATAATGTTCTACGTATAGGTATGACAGTGATACTAAGGAATATCTGAAGTTTCTTCCATTTTTATAAATTCCTTTAGTTCATCATTTGAAGTATTTTTCAGGATTTCTGGGGAAGTGACAGCACAAATATACTAATATATTATTGAGTCGGAGTAGAATTCAACTTGAAATTTCAGTTTCGGAATTTGTGAAATCATCCTTTCCTTTCTTGTTTGGATTATTTCTGACTTTTAAAATATATCTCACTCCTACATCTTGAATATTCTGGCGGTCGTCATCACTTATCATACTAGTTCAGGATGACAGAAAAAATTATTTATTTGTATAATGGGATCTCTAATTGCTTTATGGTTACAACTAAGATACCTTGTTGATTCAACTAATGGATAGACATGAGTTCCATTTTTACAAAATTAATTTCATTTAATATTAAAACATAGGATTACATATATTCTTAGAATAAATTCATCTAAAATCTTTAGTTCGTCTAATACTTAATTACTTAATATATCTTAATATTGAACTCGTTGTTGTAAGCCACTATGAATGGAATGGAGTTTCAGGATGCTTATTGGCTTTACTGTCATCACATACGTCAGAAGACTTCGCCGGATTAAATTTAATGTATGTATTTTTGATCCGTAATTATATTTCGAGCATCAACTTTAGGTCCAGTTATTGAAGCAAAATTTACCACAGATTTGTTGTTCACAGTGTTCTAGTTGTTTTATAATAGCTTTGCTGAATACTTGAGGTCCAAGCATGGCAATTCTATTGATTCATTTTTCTAACATGGTTTGTTATAAATACCATCACAAACAACATCTTTCAAATTATAAAAATCTATGTTTCTTTGTTTCTTGTTAACAATATTTCAGTAATGAGTAATACTTTATTCTTACCTGAGCCAGAAAGTGGCATGGTATGACCTGTATACTATAAGAATTTGGTTCAGGAAGTAAACCGTTATATTATTCGTTTTTTATTCTTCTGTGATATTTGACATCAAGTTGTTCATGATAAAGAGTAGTGTTTTATAGCACTGTTATAACATGTTTTTATTTTTCAAAATTTTTGTCAAATTATTTATGTTGGTGAGCTCTACGAATTTATTTTTATCAACGAATAAAAATTTATCAGCTTTAGTGATGATATTAATATTTTTCCAAACTCCAGATGCTACTGCAGCATCCAATTTCTCAAATGCATGATATTTGTCCTAAATACCTGATAATGTAGTTAAATGCTGTTTCTAACATTCGAGGAAGTGGATGACTGTTGATCTAAATTTTTTTTCACTCATGTTTTTGCCGAAAAACATTACGCTTGATCTTTTTTAATATCCTTACCTATTTATTAATCAGGTACAGATACAGGTAATTCTGTCAACTTTATTTCCCATAAATTTCGCTTCATTGCTCATTTTTTTTTTTGCATTTCTGTTACACTAACATTTCCTATTCTCTGCTAGTTTTTTTCCTATTTTTGCGAATTCTTTGAACATTAAAAAGGATCGCCCTTTGGTGAGGACTTTTTACGTCTTTTCTGTTACATTTTTCAAAATCACATTTGCAAAATCCTACATCAAATAAATAAAATAAAATAAAGACACTTTGACAAAATATTTCTGCAGTATGCTGATAATATACCGTGAATGCGGGCTACTTTGGCCGTAGGGTCCTTCTTTGGCCCAAACTGAGAAACAAATATAACGTTCTCTGCTAACCTTCAGGCAGCAGTTTTTAAATTAATTTTGACTGTTTCCGCTGTGGATGCTGCTCCATAGCGGAAACTGTCGAAATTAATTTAAAAACTAGCAAGCATTCACTTCAACGTTTTGATTAAACACAAAAAATACCCTTTTTCCATCATTCTGTAGAATACACCAATGGCGGATCCAGCCAGGGGGCGCGGGGGTCGCCCCCCCCCATCCTCAGATGGAGTCTTTTTTTTTTTTAATTTACAGAAATAAATAGTAATAATAATAATACAAATATATATATATATATATTTTCAGGTTTTTTTTCGTTAAGTTCACGCAACAATTATATTTTAACCTTTATCTAATTTCCGAAAAAAGCAACAACAAAAAAAAGCTTATTTTTGTACCAAGGTTCTATGACCGCGAGGTTGCGGGTTCGAGTCCCGTGTAGGCATGGGTGTTTGTAAATGTATGTTGGTTTGTTAAATGACGAAATGTTTCGGCGCATTATAGCCCTCGTGTTGCTGACGGCGCCAGATAATCTGAATACAACCAACCAACCTAGGTTCTATTTATAGCCTTCTCTCTTCTCATTCAAACGGATGTTGGAAGACAGTACAAGTATTCAAACCTCCCTCCTCTTGACCTTGAAGATATCTTGGACCCCTGATCCCGATCCCTTTTCTGTCGAGCGGAGGAAGAGATTTTGATTCACATGCGTAATGCCCAACGCCAACCAGAGGGAAAAAAGAATAATGAGAGGTTACCTATTTGGGTAACCCCCAGAAATGGCCACCCCCATTCAACTGGACATGGTAATAGGCTAAACTTAAAACTTTTGAAAGAAAGGAAGAGGAAGGTTATTTATTAACTGCATAAGAACTCGTCCAGCTCTAATTTCTGCTTCGGCTTGTAAATAAGCGTCATATTTGAATTTCGATTAACAATCCTCTCTTGCACCACACTGCAAAGGTTTGCCAATTGTTTTTTTTACGTAAAATAGACTTATAAACAATTTTATAAGAAGTATTATCTGTGTAAAGTAGAAGAATTAATTATTTAAAAAAATATCGCTTTCAAACCCTGTACGAAATTAAACGAATGAATTAACCAAATAAATGTGCATGTTTTTTACGATAATTTGAAAAGTTTTGTACAAATATTTACCTGGACATACTTTAATTTTTTTTTTCCCTTATTGAAGAAGTAATGCAAGAAATATTGCACTTTATAAGTAATTATAACGCTTACGGCATAATATCCATACATACTTTTAGAGAAGGTTAAGATTACTCTAATTTTATTCTAAGCCTACTTTTCCAAAACATATTTTTTACGATACTTATGATTCTTGTTCAAAAGTTTCGTGAAAGAAGTGAAATAATATTGCATCTCAAAATGAAGTTCTTAACATTTTTTAAATACAGTGATCCTCCAACAATCTCTCTCTTCCAGTTAAAATTGAAGAATTGAAACAAAATATTTCAGTATGCGATGCTTTTTTAATTTGTCATGGATTGATATAATTTACCTATTTTGTTTTCATTATTTAAAAAAATGACCAGTTTGGCGATTATTCTAAAAAAAAAAAGCGCCGCTGAAACGGTGAAAATTGTGATATACTTTTCAATAAACACTGCATTATCCTTTCTTTTAAGTGCAACAGAGCAGAAACAGTCGCTGATGGGCGTTCGCCGTTATCTCATTTCTACGGAGGTGGGAATGATTAGAACACCTTTAAAGGCATTTTTATAGCGATTTTAAACAAAATCGTTAAAACCATTTTTTGGTAATCGCTGAAAAACGTAATTTTTTCAATATCAGCTACTTAATGCACATGTGCAATTTTGACGAAAACCTTAATGCCAGGTCTCATGGCCATCAATAACCTGTACATAAAAATTTAACTTCGCAGGTCATTCCATTTTGGGAGTTATGCTGATAACTAACAGGCACAAACATTTTTTTGAACTCATCGCATTCCAAAACGTGTAGAAATGCAATAAAATCAATTTTTTTTTTACCGAATTCAATATTTTTACACCATACGGGTAATTGAAAGTAAAAAAAAAATATGGATGTATAAATTCACACCAAATATAAATATTAGTGCTGGTAAAATTGTACCTAAGAAAGTATAAGAAAACAAAAAAAAATTGGTTCGTTGATCAAACTTGACAAAAATGTTCTATATTTTTCATGAAAATGTTCAGATGAGTCCATAAAAATATCTAGCAAAGAAGGGGTTTTTTTTAGGGGGGGGGGGGGGGGTCAGGGGGTTTTGTGGCTGAAAAATTAATTTTTGAGCAATCTAGGCATGTGACACATGTTTTTAGAGTACTTTTTTTATGCTGAATCGAATGAAAAAAGCAGAACGATATAACTAATATAAAGAAAGTTACAGTTCTTTTTTATAAACGAAAACACATGCAAAATCCAAGGAAAGGCAAAATACGAGATTAAAAAATATAAAATTGGTCCGTTCATGAAACTTTGCAAAAACGTTTTATTTGTCACGAGTTGGTTGGTTGGTTGTTTTCAGATTATCTGGCGCCGTCAGCAACACGAGGACTATAATGTGCCAAAACATTCGTCATTAGACAAGCCAACATACATTTACAAACACCCATGCCTAACACGGGACTCGAACTTGCAACCTCGCGGTCCAGAATATTTGTCACGAGTATAAAGAAACAAAGGAGTTCATAAAAATATCTAGCATAGAAGGTTTTTTTTTTTTGAGGAGTGAGAGGGAGGAGTTTTTTTTTTTTTTTTAAACTGAAAAGCAATTTTGGTATAACCTGGGCATTTCACCTTACTCTAAAGTAGCGAGTCAGAAATGTGACGAAAAAGGGGGGGGGGGGTCAATCAATAAATACGGATTATCTTGAAGTATATTTTTAGAACACTGCATAGATTTTTTTTTTTTTTTTTTTTAAACTTTTTTTAAATTTTCGATTTCATCCTGACTAAGGCACAGGTTTTGCGCCCCCCCCTCAGGAAAATCCTAGATCCGCCACTGGAATACACCATCACTAAATTATCGAGGCACATTAGTTTATATTGTGTGAAATGAAGTAGATAGAACTTTGAAAAAAATCAAATTAGTATTTATTTAATAATAATCCTTCACGCATAGCCTTTGAAACATTGATAAAAACTGTGCTTTTTCAAGTTTCAATCTGGGTGGCCTTTCTCATTGTGCCTTCTCTTCCTTTGTAGCTCATTAACTTACTTGCTTATTTATTGGATCATAGCGCACATGGCTGTGATTGAGACTGCCATGTGATTGAGACTGCCATGTGATTGAGACTGCATACATTAATACTAGCTACAAATAATCTGACAGATCAAATTGCACGGTGGCAGACCACTACAGTGGGATATATCCCTCTTATACTTCAATGAATTACCATGTAGGTGTCCAGAAAAGGACTCCCTGATTTCAAAATTAAATATCTCGAAAACAAAGATCGATAGAGGAATGCAGTAAACGGTATGTTTACTGTGAAAGCTGTAAGAATTTTATACAGCAGTTTGAAATAATAGTTACAAAAGCTGCTAACAGATGGCGCTGTAATCGCCATACATAATGCCTACCTAGTGATCCGAAGCCCAGAGCTATCAGTTCCACTATTGAAGCGTGAAAGAAGGTTAGAGTACCGAAGGAAGAGATTAAAACCATGTACTCCATTGAACAACGCGTTTTTCTGGTGCTAGAGTACCACAGGTTAAAAGAGAGTCCTACGGCAACAAGTCGCAGTTTTCAAGCACGATTTAATGTTCCAAAAGGACCCGATGCGAAAACCATTCATACGCTCTTCGCCAAATTTCAACGAACAGGCAGCGTAACTGATGATCTAGTGGGGAATGTTGGCCGCAAGCAAACTGCAGTTACGCCTGAAAATGTCGCCACAGTTTCTGGAATTATTCAACAAAATCTAATGTCACCCGTCAGTAGAATTGCATCTGAGACTGGTTTGAAGCGTTCCAGCACGCAGAAAATACTGAGAAAGAGTCTACACATGTTTCCATTCAAAATTCAAACTCACCAGGCCATACCCGTACGAGCTGTGCAACAAAGGATTGACTTTGCTAATCAGATGCTCACAATGATTGATAGTGAAGGATTTGATGTTGGCTGCATCTGGTTTACAGATGAAGCACACTTCCACCTGAATGGATTCGTGAATAAACAGAACTGACGATTTTGGGGTTCCAAAAATTCATATTGGTGTGAAGCAAAACCCCTGTATTCTCCTTAAGTTACTGTGTGGGCTGCAGTATGCAGCAGAGGCATTATTGGGCCTTTTTTCATTCGAGAAACGGTCACTAGTGAACGTTACTTTTCAATTTTAGAACAATTTGTCGCCACACAGCAAGTGTTAGAGGATCGACCACGTACTGAATGGTTTATGTAAGATGGAGCCCTACCACATCGTACCGAACAAGTGTTTCGCTTTCTTTATGAATACTTCGGGAATCGAGTCATTGCTTTGGAATATCCCAAATTTACTGGTGCAGGCATGGACTGGCCTCCATATTAGCAGGATTTGACTCCCTGTGACTATTTTTAGTGGGGCACATTGAAAGACATTGTCTACCCGAAGCATCCCGCCGCGCTGGACGAGCTTGAATCAGCGATATGTGTGGCATGTGAATCCATTTCTGTTGAGACACTACGAAATGTGATGGCAAATTTCATTCTTCGTTTGCGCCACCTCTGTAGTGTCAATGGTGAACATTTTGAAAACATTGCGATGTGATTTTTTGCAAAGAATGTTTTCATACGATTATTTCATTTATGTATGCTGATAATGAGCTGTACATCGTACAGCGCCATCTGTTAGCAGCTTTTGTAACTATTATTTCAAACTGCTGTATAAAATTCTTACAGCTTTCACAATAAACATACCGTTTACTGCATTCCTCTATCGATCTTTGTTTTCGAGATATTTAATTTTGAAATCAGGGAGTCCTTTTCTGGACACCCTGTAAGTGAATGTAAACCATAGGATGAATTCAAGCAAGTGGTATTCTTTATTTTAAAATGTTACATGCCTCAGTGATTTCGAATTAAAAAAAAAGTTAATTTTCTGAAAGACCTAAGATCATATATCAGGTAATTCGATTGTCCCGATACCTCCTTGAATATTTACTGGAAGTTTTAAACTCGGTTACTGAACAAAATGCTTCATTCCCTCACCCCATATTTTTTTTTATTTCGGCAAGGATTTCGTACGAAAGGAGAAATGTAAGAAAACTGGGTTGTCGGGTAATGAAATCTCGAGAACTTTCCTAGAGAAAGATAATCAGTCATTTCAAGGCAATCAACTTAACTTTATTGCCACTGATTATGTGGACATAATTAATTGGAATACTTGTAATATAGAACTGGAAAGTAACAAACGAATATTTGTTAGTAAAGACTGGAACATCCGAAGCACAGCTGTATTGGAGGAAATAAGGAAAAACTGGAAGATTGACTAATTCTGACAGACCATAGTTCCAAAATACACGATTTTTCAACAAACAAGCATGTAAAAACCGAAACATAGTTTTCTTTCATTAAAAATAATATCCAAATTTTAAATTTTGCATCGACATTTCAAAATTTGGCTAATATTGTTTCCAACGACCGATTCACAACGTTCCACTTCGGGATTAGCCTATATCTGGTGAAATTGGCCAGCGTTACTGTGCTACAAGGGACCACTGAAATCCGACTTCAACTCGTTTCCTTGTTATTCACAAGCTGTTTAACGCTTGTTTCCATTCAAAAGTTTCCTTCAATGTGCATTATGTGATGAAAAGTGAACCAAATAAATATAAGCATGTTTTTTATGTATTAAAAAAAAAAAAAAAAAAAAAAAAAAAAAAAAGGAAATAACGTTAGTACCCATTTTACAGAAAAATCATTGTTTTTTTACAAAATTTTTTACTTTTGAGTGTTTTTAATTATTAATAAATATTTAAAAAATGCAGAGAATAGTGTTTTCCTGTGTTATACCATTGCTAATAACTGCCTTTCAAATGTATAACCTTTAGAAATTTAAAAAATTTTTAGGAAAAATAGACATATTTTGTATTTTCTCCAAACTTTGGAAGATGTTATTATTATTTTTTTTTTTTTCAAATTTTTTTGTACAGTTTTTCTTATCAAGATAAGTAACAACTTTTTTTTATCTCATGCGTTTCAAAAATATGTTTTTTTTTTCTTTTCTTTTTTCGAATTACCTACTATACACCTCCTCTCTCCAATCATGCAAATAATGGGACCTGTGTTATTAACTCCGGAGAAGTTTTATAATTTTATGACCACAAACATGTTTATTTGCATTAGGACTCTTCAACGATAATTTTCATTATATTTACTTTAAACTTGAAAAATTTATCTTTTCAGCTACATGAAATAAATTGGAAAAATAAAACTTTTTAAATAATTTTCAATTGATTAAATAAATGGAACATTTTTTTTTATCAACTATGTGTATCTTACTTCAATCAAATCGTTTAACTGGCTCTTGGTTTATTTAACTTTCAATATTAGACTGCCAGATATTGAACTGATCTACAAATATAAAAATAAATTTACTTATTTTTTCCCTTTATAGAATTATAAATTGAAAAAGTTGAAAAATAAACATTACAACTCGTATTATTGAATAAAAATTATGCAACCTTCTTTACATTTTGGATTTTATTTTATTAACGTGCTTAGTTTCATTAGAGCCCGCTTAGCTGAATTTTTGCGAATAAAGATCAAACAAATAA
This sequence comes from Linyphia triangularis, assembly GCA_963978545.1. Taxonomy (NCBI): domain Eukaryota; kingdom Metazoa; phylum Arthropoda; class Arachnida; order Araneae; family Linyphiidae; genus Linyphia; species Linyphia triangularis. The sequence continues at coordinate 83,280,288 of OZ021722.1, read as the reverse complement.
ACAGGGAATGTCTGTTATATATATATATATATATATATATATATATATATATATATATATATATATATATATATATATATATATATATATATATATATATATATATATATATATATATATATATATATATATATATAGAAAGAGAGAGAGAGAAATACTTGTTTATTAGTACGTAGGGGGGACGATCTTCTAAAAAAAGCAAAAAGTATTGTGTATGTCTAAGTAAATCAAATTGAGACAAGCCCTGTAAAATATATCCTGTCACATACCAGTTGAATTGAAACTTTCTTGAAATTAATCAATTTCCTTTTTACATTGATAAATACCTTAAATCTTGGCATACATTAGATATTATTAAAATATTGAAATTGAATTGTAATTTAATGTCTGTATAAATGAACGTTGAGTACAAAACATATATGATAAACTGAAGAAATTCATTTTCATCTTGAAAAGTCATTCCATTATGTAAAAATGATCCTTAGGAAAGTAGTAGACAGTAAATGGTGGATTTTCATGAGGGAAGCAATAAACTCACTTCCTTGTATTTAGATTTTACAATAATTTCCTCCCACATTTCAATATTGAAAATAATTTTGCAAGCAGATATATTTAAAATTTCGTAACAGCCTATCTAACATATCAATTATCTCTTTCGGTCTCACATTATTTCCCGGTAATATCATTTCAAAGTTACGGTATCATTTCTAAAAGACCCTCTATATCTCATAATTTCATATTTAAGTCAATACACGGAAGAAACACTAATTCTACTTAACGTACTTCAGTTTTTAAAACCCTTTCAACATATTTGATTGTTTTCGCCTCCCCAGCTGCTGCCATTAAAACTATTTTTAAATTATTTTTCGCATCTACAGGTCTAGGAAACAAATTATTTTCTCTTTACATTAAAGCTCCTTTTCTGCACTCATGGATGAGGATTATAATAAGCTTCTCCTTAGCAAGTCCCTAAGTATGAGGGCCATTTATGAAAAGTATTTAACGCTTCAATAAGATTATCTCTAGATTTCCTCTTATTTCCACATCAACCAAATTAAGTTCTGCATGGCACTTTCTTCTGGTTCAAAGATATTGTAGTGTTTCAATTAACTAAATTTAGTTTTTCCACCGGACTGGACACTTGCCCACTGACCGTGAAATGGCCTTACATAAATGGGAAAACGATTTGACCTTTAATTTTCAGCTGGATAAAAAGTTTCTTAATAAACTATGTTACAAAATGGGTAACAAGCAAGCTTTTAGTAAATATCTACCTCCAATTAGAACCTCTGAGAGAAGGATGAATTATTTTTTTAAATTTCTCGGTGTTTCATAAATTAGTGTATTTAAAATCACTACAAGTCACAAATCTTTAAAAAAAATTAAAAACGCTAGTTTAAACTCTGGCAAGAATTATAATTACTGGCAATGCACCTTTAATGCAGATTGGTAAATTCCTCTCAGTTTCATAATAAAATAGGAACACCAAGACTTAATATGGAATACTTCTAAGTCTTTCAAAACTTGTCTTTGTCACATTTCCGACTTTGAAATTTCTTCGATGCATAGTTGTTTTACCTTAATTTAAAAAAAAAAAAATATCTTAATGCATATAATTTCCTAAAATTTATGAGATTAACTCTGTGGTAATTTCTGTGAATGTTGGCAGATGGAGGTATAAGACATGTATAAAAGTTGTAATACTCCGGCTATTAATTTCCAGGACTCATGGAATAACTCAGAAGAAAAAGAAGTTAAACACATAGCCATTTAATATGATTCAAAGTAATCCCCACCAGCCGTAATACACGTCTGTGCTCGGCTGTACAAATTTCGGAAAGAAGTTTTATAGTCCTCTTTTGGAATGCCCTTTAATAGCGACGTTACAGTTTTCTTGATGGCTTCGACATCCTGAAATCTTGTTCCCTTCAGCGAATTTTTCAGCATAAGAAACAGGAAAAAGTCTGCGGGTGCTAGGTCTGGAGAGTATGGTGGATGCTGCCTCTCAACAACACCATGCTGGGCTAAGAATCGCCTCACAGGCAACGCCATGTGTGGGTGGGCATTGTCATGTAGCAGCAGCCAACTCCCATTTTGTTGAAAATGAGGCCTCACTCTACGAATTCGTTTTCGAAGTCGGTCAAGAACTTCTGTGTAGAACTGTCTATTGATAGTCATGTTAGGAGGAAGAAATTCATGATGAATGAGTCCATCGCAATCGAAGAAAGCGATTAACATGACCTTGATTTTGGACTTTTCAAATCGAAATTTTTTTCTGCTTTGGTGAACCTGGAGACCGCCATTCGGAGCTTGACGCTTGGTTTTCAGGGTCATATTGATAACACCAAGACTTGCCTCCCGTGACTATCCTATCCAAGAAAGCAGGGTCAGTATCAGCGTTGTCGATAAGTTCGCCACATACATCCAGTCTCAATTGTTTTTGTTTGTCCCTTAAATGGTGAGGAATGAATCTGGATCAAATCTTGCGTTTGCCTAGGTCTTGCGTCAAAATTCGCCGAACCGTCTCTTTGTCCATGTTCAATTCATCGGCGAGTACTCGAATAGTCAATCGACGACCCCATTTCACCATATCGCGAACTTTTTTAATTGCTTCCGGCGCGCGTACTGACTGCGGCCGACCTGTGTGTGGATCATCTTCTACGCTTTCGCGCCAGTCCCGAAAGCGTTTAAACCATTCGAAAGTTCTTGAACGGGATAATGCTTCCTCACCATACACTTGTTTTAACATTTCGTAGGTTTCCGCAGCTGTCTTGCCCAATTTGAAGCAAAATTTAATGTTAATTCTTTGCTCCATTTTCACTTCGACAACATGAATTGAAGAGCTACGATTTAATTCTCCTTTTCATGAAAACCAATTACTTCAGAATGGCGCCGATTGCACTGCACATGCGCAAGAAAACGCTCTTCAATATGCAATCATTAGCGCCATCTTCCGGCTTTTCGTTCTCCTACAGTTACGTCAGTCTTGGAAATTAATAGCCGGAGCTTGTAAATAATAAAACAAGAAAATTCAATTTTGTTCACAGAAGTGCTATAATAATAATTATATTTGTTGTTTGCAATTAGGAATTGGAGATGTAAAATATGGTTAGTACATGTGTGTGATATGAATAGTTATTTTGAATTTTAATATAGAATGATCTTATGTTTATTCATAACACATCTAAAGTTCTATTTAACTCTATGACAAATTTTCGCTTCTTTTCTTAATTGAGATTACTCCATACCTGAAGGATATCAAAAGTCTTATAATAAATTTCTTTAAGATTAAATAAAATGATTAAGTAAGTTATGTTTAATTACTTACATTTGCATTAAGATGATTCGTAGCTATATCGCAATATAATAATTATTTTACAGAAGTAAATGAAACTAAAATATTTAATTCCATTTCTAGTATTTTTTTAAATAATTAGTTAGATATTTATCTGATATAGTAACACTTGAGATTAGCTTACGTTTATAATACATAATTCTACATAAACCAGTATTGATTGGGTTCTAAAGCGAATGTTTCAAACTAAAGTAAATTTATCTAGACATTTGAACAATGACGTTGTACAATAATATATGTTTTATTAAATGTAACTAAGATCGAAAGGAAATTAAATTGTAAATGGTTCTTTGTTTATGTTTATTATTTATTTTAAAAAATATGCAGGGCTTAACTTGTTCAAAAGTGTAAATCAGAAATTTTAAAATTCATTTACTTTAATTTGCTAGATTTCGTAATGCTGATTTTGAATTTTGGAATAACTTTCATTCAAACGAAATTTTTGGAACAATATAACCCATAAAAACAAAGTTTTTAATACAAATCCTTTATATGCAATGCCAATTTTTATTTGTGATTGCGACTTCTTAAGCTCAGATCAATTGTTTGCAGTGTTTGACTACCAAGAATACACTTCCTATTCTGAACTATTTACTAACTTCTTTCTGTAACCCAAAACTTGATTGAATACATTGTCATCTACAAGGAGTCGATGTGACAAGATTCAGATGGATTGTAAGACTGAAAGTAGTTTTAATTAGACCTCCGAAGAGTTTGACTCGTCAACCTTAATAAGGGAAGACTTCAGTCATTATATATCGCCAAATTGAACACGTTGCCTGTTTGGTATCGTGAGTAAAAGGTGATGTATCTAACATAAGGCAATAGAAACACATGTCTTTTATTTATTTGATTAAAACAATTTCGGTATCCGGAAAGTTTCATCAATAATCACTTAAAATTGTTTCATTTATAGCTTTGTTATTTTATAGCGTTATTATAGCGCAAATCTGAATTGACTGGACTTCACACCTGAATGAATGTATGCATTTGCGTTAAATTATCTTTTATATATTTTGATTAAAGCAATTTCGGATGATTTCAACGATAATTGGTTAAATGAAATTTAATAGTATTCATAAGTGATTATAGAAACTTATGCAAAAGCGACCTTTTAACGAAAGTGACAGCCCCCAAAATTTGATAGAATGCTTTATTATCGACATCGAATATATCTCCCAAGTTTCAGCCTGATTTGATTACGGCAAGTGAGTTAATTAAGCCTCTTCAGTTTTGCCCGGATGCGACAACTACACAAGTACGGTCCAACCTAACAATCACCCACCCACACAAAATCGAAGTTAATATAAAGGATTTAAAAAGTTTTTTGATAATTTATCATGTTTGAAGTTTTTTGAACTAATCACTTTCATTTTTTTTTCCATTAATAACTAAAATTCAACCTGTATTTTACTGATGAATGTAAGTATAATTTAAGTATTTGATAGTTTTGATTCCATTTGGCAGGCACTATACATTTAATTTGACATTCTTTTTTTTTTATTATTCTTTTTTTTTTTTTTTTTTTTTTTTTTCCAATTGTCATTCCATTTTTACTCTAGATTCGAATTTCAAAAAATATCATTAGAAAAACAAATCCGAAGCATTTGCGTTATAGATTCTTTCATTTAGAAAATTTCATCCACCTTACTATTTACGCTTTATATTTTGACTACGAAAATACTAATATCGTTAATTAAAGCACGATTATTGCACAAAAATAATAATAATAATAATAATAAATAAATAAAACTTCACATCCTACTAATTCACTCTCTATTGATGAAGTGCATTCCTACAAGTTTTCCATGTATTTATTAAATAGCACAAACACATTAGAGAAAACAGTTATTCATAATATTTTATCAAAACTGGGAAACGAATGAGAATTTCATAGTTTAGAAAACTACTGAAAGAAATCTATTTCAAGAGAAATTTGTTCGACAAAACGGCATGGAAAAGTTTTTTTTTTCTAGTTAAGTTGCTATTCGTATTAATTAATAGAAGATGTTGCTTGAAAAAATATATAGATTATTTTAAAGGAGGATATATCCGTGTAAAAGTATAGTATTAAATTGTTTTAAATTTCTGAAAGATTATCTGTCTCTATTTTTGTCATTTTGCCAATTATAAAGTGCCGAGAGGAGCTTAATGATACTCTTTTGAAGGAATTCACAATTTAAATTTAAGCAAATATTGTTATATAACTTATATTTTATTTAGAGATTTTTTGTGTTTCCTCAACCTACTGCAATAAATATCAAGCAAAATCTTTTTATAACTAATATAATATAACCTCATGGGTTAAATCAGGGTTTCTTAACCTGTGGTTCATGGACCCCTTGGGAGTCCATGGGTCATATTTTGGGGGTCCGCCGACTGATCCTAATTTTTAAAATGTTTGCATCAATATTTAGCCAGCAGTGGTAACCCGGACCTACTTCATCCTTAACGCGCTCTGTATGGCAACCCTGTTTCTTTTTCCACTCCTCCGGAGAAGAGAATTTGAGGCGCTTTTTCGCGCATGCTCATTTATTTCTCTTTTGTTTTAGCCTTTTCATTGGTCGATAATTAGTTTGAGTTTGAAATAGCGGTATAATTTTAAACTTGATTCACGATTTTATTTCCGTTGGATCTGCCCTGGAGATAAGACGTACATTTATTTTGTCTTTCATCTGTTTGTGAGAAGCATATTTTTTTGGTTTTTTCTTAGCTTATATTATTGCTAAATGCTTGATTTCACTATGGAATTAGCTCTTGCTGAAGTTTTGAATGCGAAAAATAAATATTCAGTTGGCTATTTTAGTGTTTTACCAGTCATGGGTAAGAAAGCGTTGTTAGAATAATGTATGAAAGAGGGAATGATTTCATCGATGTATAAATGTCCAAAATGTGGATCACAAATGAGTTTGAAGCCGAGACATAAGGGTATATCCTCCATCGATACAAGATTCCTTGCCGCTTTTTCAAATGTTTTTTTGTGTCTTAATGTTTGTTCTTAATGTTTCATTTGATTATTTGATATTTTTTGTAGCCCAAAATGTCCAAAAAAAGGAAGTATGATGAAAATTATGTAAAATATGGATTCTGCTGCATGAAGGAATCGGACGGTGTTGAAAAGCCACAATGCTTTCTGTGTGGAAAAGTTTTGGCAAACGCCAGTATGAAACCGGCAAAATTGATAGAGCATTTCAAATCTCTTCATCCTGAAAATGCATCTAAAGATCTAGATTTTTTTACAAAGAAGAAAGCCCAGTTTTTGAAATCTGGAACATTAACCAAACTTGGATTTGGTATTCCACAAAAACCTTTGGTTGAGGCATCTTTCAGAGTTGCATATCGTATTGCCGAAAGTAAGAAACCGCATACTATTGGAGAGACATTAATTAAGCCATGTGCGCTGGAAATAGTTGAATTAGTTTGTGGACTGGAACAGAGAAAAAAACTTGAGGCTATTCCATTGTCCAAGGATGTGATACATTCAAGAATAGTTGAAATTTCTTGCAATATCTTGAAACAGATCATCGATGAATTGAAAGCATCGCCATTTCCCTTTAGTATGCAACTGGATGAAACTACAGACATCTCGAATTGTAGTCAACTTCTTGTTTTTGTTCGTTACATGTCTGCTGATACTATCAAAGAAGAATTCTTATTTTGTGAGCCTCTTTTGCAAACTACAAAGGCAGTTGATGTTTTAGCGATTTTAAATGTTTTCTTTTCCAAACACGACTTCGACTGGAAACAAAAACTTCATTCACTTTGTACGGATGGAGCACCTGCGATACTTGGCAATAAATCTGGTTTTGCCCATTTGGTAAAAAAAGAGGCTCCTTATGTTATTGTTACACATTGTTTTTTACATAGACACTGGCTACAAAAACTCTTCCAACCAGCTTAAAAGAAGTATTGTCAATAGTTATTAAAACTGTGAATTTTATTAGAAGTAGAGCTCTTAATCATCGTCTTTTTAAAACACTGTGTCAAGAAATGAACGCAGAACATGAGGTACTTCTGTACCACACGGAAGTGCGCTGGCTGTCACGAGGGCAGGTTTTGAAACGAATTTTCATGTTGAAGACAGAAGTATAACTATTTTTAGAAGAAAAAGATAACTCACTCTTCGAATATTTCAAGAAAAAAGATTTTATATGTAAATTGGCTTACCTGGCAGACATTTTTAACCACATGAACGATATATGTCTTTCAATTCAAGGACCTGATACAACAATTATGGATGCAACTGAGAAACTACAGGCATTTTTATTGAAAATGTCACTTTGGAAAATTAGAATTCAAAATGGGATATATGCAAACTTTCAAATGTTGGACGAAGTGCTTTTTGAAAATGGATCTCGGCAAGTTAGTTTGTCATTGAATAACTTGAAAAATGAAATCTGTGAACACCTGGAAGTACTTCAAGTTTCATTTGAAAAATATTTCAATTCGGATGGAATAAATATAAAAGATGAGCTGTGGATTCGTAATCCTTTTCTTTGTGATATTGACGGTATCGATGACATGAACCTTGCCAAAGATGAGCTAATTGATTTGAAAACAAAGTCCTTCTTAAAACTGGATTTCGATTAAAAAACTCTTGGAGAGTTTTGGTCTTCTTTAAGAGAAGCCTACCCAGTGGCGGCTGGTGCATGGGGCCAGGGGGGGGCCAGGGCCCCCTCACTTTTTGGGACCCTGATCCGACTTTTATATACTTGATAATGTTGTTTCGAAATTTCTATAACATATTTTAAAAATGCAAGACAAATGAAAACAGTTATTAATCTCACAATATTAACTATTGTGCGTGGAGCAATAGCTCTCTTGTCACAAACTCGTGAAAATGTCAATCAACCGCAACGATTTCAATATTTTCAATAAAAACACACTCCGTCCATCCCTTCTCTTAAAGACTCCATCATAATGACCCTGAAGTCTATCCGCGGGGACGCAATTCTTGAGGGATTTATGACACCTTTCTCGCAAACCTTGAAAAGAACATAGATTAGAGCTTGTAACCAGGTCCTTCACTTCCTGTGTGTTTAGGTGGGGTGGGGGTTCTTTCTTCTACAAGGGTACAAAGTAGTCGAGCTTGAGCTTGAACTGTCGAAAGAAGTGTTGGAAGTTTCTACAACGCAAGCGTACAAGGAAATGACGGTGAATTAAATTGGGAGAGCCAGAGAAAATATACAGAAAACTACAATTATACGTGGTGAAAAGGGAATTAATTTTTCAACAAAAAACTCGGTAAGATCATTTAATGTTACCCTTTATATTTCAAATATAAGCGTAAGCTTTTCTTAATAAATACATTTTTAAACAGAATCGAGATTTTTTAAACAATACTTAGAGACGCATTTTGTCCGGGTAATCCCATGTCCCTTCGCATGGATGAGCTCAATTGGTTAAGTATTTCATTATCTTAATTATCATTAAAATATAATTTTTCTTTTTAATTCCTTCGATTTTAGAGGTGATTGGGTAAATGAGTTATACACCAAGTAAAATTAGACTGTCCTTATCTCCCTCCTCCCATCCTATTTCACCACCTGGTCATCGTAGCAACCTCATTGACTTGACTGACGTTCCATAAGTGACAAAAGGGCTCTGACTGAACAGTAAACAACCAAATTTTTAATAAGTAAAAGTAAAAGATTGAAAATATTTTTCCGTTGAGTTTCTTATTGAGTTTAAATGAACAATTTGAAATCCATACTTTTTTCTGAAAATCTCACCACTTTTCTTCGCTTCATTTTTAAATTTTCGAAAGCCATAAGCCTTGAAGTTCAAAAGCTATAGGACATGGGGTTAATTTTCATAACTATTGGCTCAAATGAAATGCTGCAGTGTAGACATTTGTGATATAATCATTCATTTTATTAAAACATACAGATTTTATTAAAATTTATTTGGATAAGGAGACTAGGTTCCCTTCAAACTTTTTTTTTATTTATAATTTTTACATTACTAAGTAAAAACTAAATTTTATTTAAAAAAAAGTTCACATAGTGCTCTAAATTTTCAAAATTAAAAAAAAATAAAAAATTATCAAATTTAAATTTATCAAAATTAAATTTATCAAATCAAATTTAAAATTCTAGTTTCTTTTTCATTTTTCAATTTTTTTTTTTTTTTTTTTTTTTTTTTTTAAATTTTTTTTTTTAATTTCTAGTAATATAGTCTAACGTTTTAGGCATCGGATTTAGAATAAGTAAAACAGTTTTAGAGAAAAACGATAATTAATGTACCGGTATGTAAAAAAAGGGTATTTTTCAACATTTAAATTTGTAAAAAAAAAATCGTTTTTGCTCAATAATCCATGCCTATTTTTGTCAAATAGATATTAAGAATGACACACAAAAAATTTCAAATGATTTCATTCACATTTGCTCACAAACTGAGAAAAATGCGATCGAAACATCAAAGAAGCTATTGCAGCAATGCTAAATTCTCCTTAAAAAATATAGTTTTTTTTGCGATTGAAGTTACCGGATCAGCTCAAAAACTTGCCAGAATAAGAAAGTTTCAAAGATTATAAAAACGCAAAAATTAGAAAATTTATATTTTGATTATTTTTTGTGAAAACAAGGGGTACCAAGTCCCCTTAACTGCTCTTATAGCTTTGTTTTATGTATATTTAAATAACATTTAATTGCATGAAACTCGTGTATTTTGAAATTTGCACTCCCCTCCCCTAAAAAAAACCCATGCCATTGTTAATTTGGGCCCCCTCACTTTTACTACTCACGAGCCGCCACTGAGCCTACCCATTGCTTGTAAAACGAGCTATGGCAGCCATTATTCCGTTTGCTACAGTATATCTTTGCGAAGCGGGATTTTCCACACTTGTCACAATAAAAACAAAACATCGAAATCGACTGAATGTCGAACATGATATGCGCGTTGCTTTGTCGAAAACCATCCCTCAATTCAATCTGTTAATCAATGAAAAGCAGCAACAGCCTTCACATTAAAAATTTTAATTTCTTAAAATTTTTTATACTATTGAAATAAAAATATTAAAATAATTAAATAATAAAACAGAATATATTTTGTAATAAATGATGTCTAAGCAATTTTTTTTTTCACAGAGGGGTCCGTGACATATTTAAAATTTTTAAAGTGGTCCATTGTGCCAAAAAGGTTAAGAAACCTTGGGTTAAATGAACGAGAAAGAATTTTCCCTTCCGTTACAAATATTATGATAATCCTCGTAAAACAAACATTCATATTCGTATTCCTTTTTAAATGAATTTCTCTGCTTTATGTTTCATTGAAAAAATGCTCTTGTACTATTTGGGGAAAGTGTAATATTATCTCAAGCGATACGGTGAGATTCAGTAAAACATACGCATACATGATTTCTTTAATCAACTTTTCTTGTTGCATTTGCAACCATGGCATACCCAAATTGAATTTTCTTGGTAATATTGTTTTATTATAGGGTGTTGAATAGAAGGAATAAATAACTTCTATTAACCGTAATGCATTTAGTCTGCTTCTGGCTTACAATCATTCCTTACATAGCTAATTCTCATAAATTTAGTAGTATACAGAATTGTTTAGAAAATGAGAATTGTAAGAACCAAATACAAAGCTACTTCATTTATTTATATAATACACATAGTCTAATAATGTGGGTGAATTGGGCATATTTTAGTAATACGTATTAGGCTATTCTATTATAATTAAGATTTGTGGTCTAGCGTTGCCTGATTTTACTGGTAGGTCTAATACCTGGGTTAATACCTGGTCATTGTGCTGCTTTTGTTTAGCCTTTCTGAAATATCCAGACATATTAGGTAACAGCATTTAAACTAAACAATATAAGTATAATTAAAAAAAATATAAACAACATAATATTATTTAAAAATCTATTCCACACAAAAAGGTATAAAAAGAAATTTGTAATTAATCATCTCGTAATAAATAAAGCATACAAAATAAGGTTTGAATTCCTTAATAAAGACGTTGTTATGTGTTTGGAATGTTAATATTTAAAATTTTGTAAGTTGTATTATAAAATTATTAATTCATTCGATACCATATGATAGTATCTCTTGAAACATATTTTATAAACATAAACACACTTTCTTAGCTCCCTTACGGAAAACATTTTTTTTTTTAATTTTTTTTTAGAAATATGTTTTTTTTTATAGGGATTTCAAATTTCTTTACCTGCTTCTATAACGCTAAGAAATTATCTACTTTCAATAAACTGTACATTTTTTTTAGTTTTTATATTTCCTGACTTGACAAACATGCCATTATTATTCAAGACATTTTTCTTATAAAATATAAGCAAGCTAATTATATCAATATCACATTATTTTTATAAAATAACTAAACAACCCCTTAATATGTGTAGAAATGAAATAATAATTTATATTTTGGAGGAATAACTTTTTTATTGGTTTACTTTTTCATTTATTTTCTCTATGACTACAGAAAAATTATAAACATCTCAGATATCAATACATTTTCTTTTTAAAAGAATAGGAAACACTTCTTTCGTTATAAAATGTGGTTATGATTAACATCCAAAGTATTCTAAGGTAAGTTTATATATACTTACATAAAAATTGCAAATAATGTTGTGCGCGTTAAACGCAAAAATATGCATCTTCTTTAATAATTCCAAGTGACATTAAACATTATTCATATTTGAATGAAAGAATTTAAATCATAATTTGTTTTGATAAAAATATATTTCCCACTAAATATTTTCAAAATCTTAAAATTAAACTCATTTTTAACTTTAAATTGTTTTCTGATGGATTTAAATTTAACAGTAAGGGATTGAAAATAACAATTTATTTACAAAATTCAATTTGAATGAAGTGTGTACGTTGCTTCAATATACAGGGTGGTCATAAAATAACTTTGCCCTTATATGGACCTCTAGCGACATTCCTGTTCAACATATCGAGATGAAATTTCAGGTATAGATATTCAGAGGTATGAGCTCGGGATTCTGTGAATGACAACAAAATGGCGCACACGGTTACGGTTATAATTACAAAAACTCGAAATTTTCGAATAGCAACACCTACTTTTTCTTGTTGCAAAATGCTCAGTGCATGCGAAAATCCTAACGAGTGTTGGAATGGTATGTGCATTACAAAAAACGGATGCGTTATGCACGCACAAAATAACAGTTCTGCAAACGGCCAACAAAGCGCACAGTGGAAATTTGCATATGACGGAGCCCAAAGTTCACATGGTTGCCATCACAGGCAATTTTATCGGTTTTCTTTGTGCAAATTTCCTCTATTTGCCCCGATCGTGTTTCTATTGACCGTTCGTAGAACTGTTTTTTTGTGTGTGTATAACACGTAATTTTTTTGTGATGCACGTACCGTTACAACGCTCTTTAGGGTTTTCGCATGCGTTGAGAAATTCTGAGATAGGAATATGTAGGCGTTGCTATTCGATAATTTCGTGTTTCTGTAACTATAACCGTAACCGTGTGCACTATTTTGTTGCCATTCACAGAATCCCGAGCTCATAGCTCTGAATAACTATACTTGAAATTTCATTTCGATCTGTTGAACGGGACGGCTGCTAGAGGTCCATACATTGGCAAAGTTATTTTATAACCACCCTGTATCTTATCTGGGATATTCAGTAATTAAATTTGACAACAAAGAAATTTACTTCTTTTAAATAAGCATAAAATTAGACCCATTCTCTAATAAATATTGAAAGATTCCATTAAGAAAATGAGTTCTCTGTATTAATATACGAGTACATATTTTTCTTCATGTTAATACACTACTTATGAAACTAATATTTCGAATAAATATGATATTGCTCATTATTTCATATCTTTCACCAGCACCTGGTCATCTTCATCAAAGGAACGTGTTGTTCGTACATTTGCCCATTTTTATTACGGTAAAAGAAGTCGATCAATAATCCAAAGGACATTTGTTGATCCTCACAAATGCGTCACTCAGAATGCGTTATATCACACATTTATAATTAGGAGCATTTACATAACTTTGTTTTTATTTTAAAAACAAACAATATATTATTTAAAAATGATTATTCGGCCAACATCTAACAAAATAGATATACACAGCTACTTCAATTATCTTTATTTTTATTTGAAAACAAATTTCATCATAAAAATCATGTTTTTCTAACAATATTTTCCAAAGCAAGTATACACAGTGGATTTATGTAAGGTAGGTTGGAGTAACTGGACCAGGATTTTACAACGTGGTTAAACATTTTTTTACCTTAATTCTTATTTGACAGTCAAACTATAAGTTTTTACTAAATTGTAAGACTTGGAAAAATAATAACAGGGCTTAAATTAATAACATTTAAGTATACAAATTTTTATTGGTTGTTCACATTATTAGTAGTAATAAAATAAATTAATACATTTTATGTTCGCTTGGTCCAGTTACCCCTTGCAAATGAGGTAACTGAATCATCTTGTACTAAATGTAATATCAGCTTGAATAGTTTCAGGTGGGGTACCTGGGCCTTATTAAATATCTTTTGTACTTTTACTCTTTAAACATAATTTAAATTTAGCAGTGTTGAAGCATATTGTTTTGCTTTTTATATGCTTTATAATCTATATATATGAAACTAAGTTGTCTGTACTTCTGAACCTTATACAAATCCACAGTTTTGAACCTAGAGGTAAGAAATTTGGTATATAGAAGCTTTAATACATGGAGATTCTAGAGAACAACTTTTAAATTCGATTAAAAGTTTCTTTCATTAAAATTTAATGACATGAAAAAAAATTCTTGGAGTGGCAACGATATTTTTTATTACATCAGAATAAAACCAAAAGTTATTTTAATGTATCCCCTCGTTTTTCTGATTATTTTTATGCATTATAATCATCTTTCCGATCAGTTCCAATTTTATTGTAAAATTTCAATGTATTTAAAGTAAATATGATACCTTTAACAACTTCTGCCTATGTGCTGTTTTAAAGCATTTTTTTTATGCATCGCTTTATTTTTCTAGGTATTGAAATTTATCCTGCTTTTGTTTACATTTTGTGTTGTCGTCAAAGAATTACTGTGCTCAGTGGGTATTGGCATTTTGATTTTATTTAATGAGTATTAATAACGTTTAAACAAAATAAATTCGTTAAATTCCTTTGTATTTCATTAGCAAATATCTTCTGTATACAGTTGTCATAAAAATCTAACATTTAAAAGTTCGTTTACCAACTTAATTTACCACTAATACGTTGGTGCCGTTATGGGATGTTTTCAGTCGGATTTTGGTCAACTTAATAAATCTATTACATCTTTTTCCACGATGTGTCCATTACAAAATTAAATGTAATAAGTTCATCTAATGTGAAACACTTACGTATATCATTAGGTGTGTTGTGTGGCATCACGTTGACCAATATTGGTATTATTACGTTATATCCATGCAACCTTGGCGATAATTTTTCAGTTGGCGAACAATTTGGTAGATAACGCTATCGTTTCAATGCCTGTTAATTTTACTCTTAATTGAGAATTTGTTTTATTTTAAAACAAAAATTAAGAGCTTGGTACAATATATTATCATGATTATTTTTAAAACAGAGGCTAGAGCTTCACTATAGATACCAGGCATATTTTGATGTTATTTTTATGTTTACAAAATTTTAAATGATTAAATTTTTCAAGCTGGATTAATTAAAATTATGAATACAACTTCATTTAATGAGAATGAGTCAAAATATACATAGAATCTAGTATAGCAACCGATTATTTAGAGTCAATTTGACTTCATCACTTGCAGCTCAATTTAGTTGCGTGGTTAGTGCTAGCTTTGCATGGTGAAGTGGTCGGTTTTGAATCCGACACATGATAAGATATTTCTTAACAAATATGGGATTTATTTCTAATCCAAGCATATTTAATTAAAGCTATCAAAAACCAAGTCAACTACATTTTATTAGAGCAAAATAGAGTCTGAAGCTTAATTAGACATCAAAACAGTTTCTTCGCTTAAAGATGAAAGCTCTGATGTTTTTGTTGTACTACTTTGATTTATGTGAAATAAAAATTCACAATAGTGTAGAAACACATATAATAAGTACCACTCAAGTTAAATATAATTTTTCCTAACCACTACATTTTATAAACATTCATGAGTTTCTCTTTAAAAAAATGAGGAATTTACGGTGGATATTTTGATTATTTTCGATTCCTAGCGAGAAGGCAAATTCGAATTTGCAAAACATTTAAAAAACTTTTCTTGAAATTATTATGTTTAAAAGTTATAAAAAACATGAAAATTTAAGATTTTACGATAATAATGATATATATTTTAAACTTTTCCTTTAATTAATTAACTTAGTAACCCTTCATAGTTTCTTTGAGCACATTTTAAGTGTTTTGATTCAAATTGTCATTACATTTTAATTTAATTATGTTTGGCTGGTTGGTTTAAGTTAAACGGCGCAAAGGCAACACATGGGCCACACTGCACCAAATTTAATTGTATTGGGAATACATGTTTTTTTTTCCCTTTTTTTTTCTAAAAAAATGAACTATTGTACTCTAATTTTGAAATGTTTACCTTCGATCTGGATTTTAAAACCATTGGTTTTCGATAAATGACTTCAATTACCCATATTGAAACATAGGGTAATGGAAGTTTTGTTTTCAGTCAAAAAAAAAGAAGAAAAAAATCGATCTTTTTTTTCCCCATTTAGGGGACTCAAATAGGGCATTAGTTTTTACCAATCAGCTCGAATTTCTAAGATATAAAATCTTAATGAAATGGGCAATTGTCTGACGCACGGGACATTTTGGCTCTTTTTTCTGCTCTTAAACAGATAATAATTATAAAATTAAGATGAATTTAATAGCTATATTTCTATCTGATGTTATATTACACGGAAACAAAGTTATAAGGAAAAATAACAACTTTAACTAGGTCAAATATGCATTTTTATCCATCGACGCACGGGACACGGCGTTGGTGATTTATAACTGTACACTGGTGTCCAAAAGTTAAGCATAATTGATAATTATGTGAATAAAAAAGGAACTGCACATCAGAATGGCGGGAAACATGATACGCGAGTGTAAATGGTTATAAAATAAGGAAGCAAATCAAAAGAACGATAATAATTAATTTTATTATCCGAAGTAGCAATTTGAAAGAAACTGAGAATAGCAAGGGTTCACACTTTTAAGAAAAAATGAAAGAAAACATTAAATAAAATACTGATGCTGCAGTTTAATAAGGCGTGTGGTCACCTCTGACAGCTAGGCACGCTGCACAGCGATTTACCATACTTGCTATGAGATGAATGAGTTGTGGGCTCAAATGGTTCCAAGCTTCTTGGAGAGTTCTCTTCAGTTCTGTAACAGAACTTGGTGGGTGCGAAAGGGCTGCAATTTGTCTCCCGAGCATATCCCATACATGCTCGATAGGAATTAAATCAGGGGAGTTGGCAGGCCACGACATGCGCTAGATGTTTTCCGTTTCAAGGAAGTCATCAACCAGCACCGCTTGGTGACATGGCGCATTATCATCCATGAATATTAAGTGAGGACCGACAGCACCTCGAAACAAGCGAACATAAGTCTCAAGAACTTCGTCTCTGTATCTTTGACCAGTCACAGACCCCGTGTCAAAGAAATGGAGGTCTGTGCGGCCGTCCATCATAATGCCTGCCCATACCATTACTCCCCTTGATGGAAAATGATGTCTTTCCGATATGTTTCTTGGTTCAAAACGTGTTCCACGTTCTCTCCATATCGTTACCCGACGAGAATCACTACTCAGAATAAACCGGGACTCGTCACTGAACATCACATTGGCCCACTCTCCCACACTCCAATGTTGATGTTTAAAACTCCAGTTCAAACGAGCGCGTTTCTCAGCAGACGTGAGGGGAATGCAAACTGCTGGTCTTCTGGCATACAGGCCAGCATGATTGAGTCTCCTGTAAACAGTTTGTCTCGAAATTCGTATTCTTGTGGCGACTGTGAGCGCCGAACCCAGTGATGTGCCAGTACTGCCCCTCTGACGTCGCGCACTTATTACCAGATATCGGTCTTGGCGAGGGGTTGTGACTCTTGGTCGACCTGATACTGGTCGTCGGGTAACATCTCCCGTTCTTTGAAACCTCTGCCACAGTCTTGAGATCACAGACTGGTTCACATTCAGAATTCGAGACACTTCGGTTTGTGATCGTCCGGATTCCAGCATTCCAACGATTCTTCCTTTCGCAAACATGTCCAATTGGCGTCTTTGTGCCATCATTCACCTTGCTTGATGGTTAACAACGCTCTTTCGCACAGCAGTTGCCCGAAAATTGTCTGAACTGCCTATGCTGCGTGAATCGGTTTCTCTGCGTTCCGACATGCACACACAGCAAATGGAAATGTCTTAAAATAAGACACAAAATTGTCTTAAACAAGTGGCACTGTTTTAAGATCTAAAATGGTGTCTTAATCTTTAAGACACTTGAAGTGTCTTAAAATGGGGTATTTTCAGACGTTTAGACTGTCTGAATTGGGGATATTTTCAGACAGTTGATGTGTCTGAAAGGGTTGTTTATGTTACCTTTCAGATGTTGGGAAGCTAAAAATACATTTATTTAAATTAAAATGCAATAAATGAGCTTGTGTTAAATTACAAATTTTTATTAAAATAAAAGTCAAAATAACTTTTTGTTGACTATGTTTCACTTTCCTGGTAAATTTAAGCATGGGATTGCAAAACTGCAACACAACTGTTAATAATAGGCACACAACTATTAATATATACAAGCAAGGGATTTGGGACTTAATGTAAATATATGTATTGGGATAAAATGGACATTGTATTGTGGCTGAATCTTAAATAGAAAAGGTTTGACTTCCAAGATTGTATCACAGTTTTAAGTTGCTTTTTACAAGTCAATTTTAACATCAAATAACAAGCGTGATGTAAACACTTATAGTAGTTGCATTGGCAAGTCTAAGATACATTATGTGGCAACATAAACTTATTTTAATGATGAATCAAGCAGTAATAATCTAATTATTCTCCATCTGGGAATTTAACTTGTTTATAACATTTCCCTATAATAACACTACATAATAAACACTACAATGCTTCAATTATTGTCAAATAGTTGAAGCAGATATAGGACTTTTAAAAAAAAAAAACATTAAAAGATGCATAAAAGATAAACAATTAAAACAGAAGGTATTAGAAGTATCTGTAAGGAGACATTTCAGAATATGGAGGTAGAGTATATTAAATTTGAAAAGTATGCAAGTTGTGCAAAAATTTTTGCTTTTCTGAAAACGTCAGTTTCCTAAATTTTTGTATGCTTGTAAAAAAAATATGCCAGATATACAGTTGAAATTTGTTATTATGATTAAATAACATATTAAGTGCATACTAAAGCTAAAATAATATTAAAATTCCAGTAATTTGGGGATGGGACCTTTTTACAACAATTTTCCCTATCGCTGCGACTTTTCGTTAATCGTTGAGAAGCTAAAGAAGAGAGGGCATTTAAAAAATCTAAAAAAATGTAAGAAAAGGGGGAGGGGGGGGGGGGAATTAAAAAAGTAATTTGAAATATCTGTAAAGATGGCTGCTTCAAAATACAGAGTTGAAGCACATTAAACTTGGAAAACATGCAAGTTATTAAAACTTTTATAGTTCTTTCACGTTTTCTCAAAACGTTGATTTTCCAACATTTGGTATGCTCATATAAAAGACTATGCAAGATATAGAATTGAAATTTTTTATGGCAATTATATAACCTCTGAAGTACATATTAAACAAAAATATTATTCAAATCTATACAATTTAGTTTTTAATTATTATTACTTAAAAAATTGCAAATTTTCATACGCTCAACAAATTACCACATAAAAAAACTTTTTATTATTATTTTGAGAAAGCTGATATTTAATGTAGTATATAGACATTTCTAAGAAATAAAAAGCAAAAAAACTTTTTATTAGTTTTAAGAAGATTCCTCTACGAACGTAACCAAATTCAACTCATTGCAATTTTTTTTTTTAATCGAGTTTTTAAATAAGTGATTACTAATAAATTATTAGCCTATTATTATAAACTTTTTTCTAAAATATAATTTAAAAAAGGTTTGAACAACATATGTAAAAATTTTTTCTTCATTTTGACCAATATTCAATTTATTTCAAATGCGTTGATTTTTCTGATTTTAATCCTGTCATCGAGTACCCAGTCCTCATAATATGCAGGTCATATCATAAATATCCTCAGATGTAATAATATGGAACATATAAGATCATTCATAAAATAAAATTCAAGGACACAATAAATTTTATCCAAATTACATCAAATCATGCTAAATATATTTTCAAAATCATTAGTACTTGTAATATACAACAAAACCAACAAAAATGTAATTGAATGTTAAAAACAGAAAATTTAGAATTCTGTGAGGGTCATTTAGAAATCGATCAATTAAAATTTACTGTAATAAAAGCACTGAAAATAAAATAAATAATATTACATAAACCAACTTTTTCACTAGGAATGAGGCCGTTGTGGGGACCGTTGTGCATATCAAAATAATCATTTCTGAGTTTGAGCAATTGATTGTCAAGTCACTTAAATACTATTCTACTTGTACATGTATATATTATTGTGAACAAATGCTTTTTAATGCTGATCAAAACATTTGACTACTTCAAGCACATAATTATTTCAAGTTTGAATACTGTTGTCATTAATATCCCTCGGCGTTCAATTTATGTTTTTTGTGACATAGTACTTACTCTCATATCATGCAATCAAAGAGTACTGTTCCAACAGCTTGGCAACGATGCTCAGTTTGGATATGTTGCTAAGTGCTATTGAGTATGAAGTAATAGTATTAAAGGGCAATTAGAACATAGTGTATACCGTTCGTCCATGATTCAGCAGTGGCAGCAGTTCTAGAAGAGGCAAGCGATACCAACACTTCTGATCACACTTTTATTGCATCAGATTAATGAGGAATATTTTTCCTATAACCCCCAATTGAATATTAAAAAAAAACAAAAAAAAAAAAAAAAACACTCAAGACGCATTTGGGTACATGAGAAAACTCTGGCAACAATATTTGATACTTTTCCGTTAGACGGGTACCAAAAACCGTTAAGTCGGAAAGTTGGCGTAGTTATCGCCAAGCTGAAATGTTTACGCGATAATAATATTTTGATCTAGTGAAATTTTATTTTTATTCATTAGTTTGGGAGACTGCCAAACCAAACCTTATCATAGATTGGAAGTTATTAGTTTGAATAAGTTATCGCTGCAAATTGGCTATTTTTATCTGGTACCCGTCAAATGGAAGAATTCAAATGATGTTGTAATCATTGATCAGGAATAGGTTAATATTGGCCTATAACTCATGATCTACAGAACCAATTTGGACAAAGTTTGCTTTAATAGATAGAATTTTTGCTGAGAATACACTTTAAATACAAAAAATACCGCAATTACATATGAAAATGAATGTCGTATTGCTGTCTATGCTGGAGCGAATGTGCGCCAACGGGATTCGAACCCAGGACTCCAAGGTCAGTAGATAGGCATGCTTACCGATATGCAAAAAGAACCACTACAATCCAAGTGACTAGATGTTGTATCTGTCATTTGTACACGAGACCACCACATAGTTTTTTCGCAGTGAGTCGCGAAGGGGTCGAACGATTGAGTTGCTTGTGTGCGAGTTGAGTTTGTTACATGAGAGTTGAGTGGTTGTGTGAGAGAAAAAGTTGCTTGCTGAGTTGGTAGTGTGGAGGTCGTGCAGTAAATTTTTCTAAAGGCGCCGATAGATGACAGCATGATTCAGTTGTTCGGTAGCCACTACTTTAGAGCGAATGTGAGCTAACTGGATTCAAAATGTCACTCCTAGGTCAGTAGACAGGCATGCTAACCACTAGGGAAAGTGACCACTAGTGCCTAGGTGTTGCATCTACACCCCCACATGCTTCTTAAAGGCTTCATGCAATAAGAAACAACACAAATTTGTGTGAAAGATAATTGTATTTTCTGAAAATACGGTTTAGCGTGTTATTCTTACTGATGTAACCAAGATACACTTGAGTTCACATATTACTAATCCAAGACACACAATACTATGTGGATTCTTTAAATTCTCAGAAAAGTACAATGCTTTTAAAAAAAACTTGCTGACGGTTGAAGGTATTGATATTCTCAATTGGTACTCTAGAGCTATTGGAGAACGGCGTGAAACAGAGCAGCGCATCAAAATAATTTTTCAGACTGCAGCTCAGCTTCATGAGGTTTGAAATTACACAGCTACTTTTGTGTAACAACATCGCAATACAACATCATTTTTTTTTTTTTTTTACCACCATATTTTTCGACACAGTGAGAGTTTCCGTATTCCTGTCCGCTTGGCGCGATTTCAAACGATCATAACGAGTTTCAAAGGTAAACAAACAACGTTACGGCGGAAGGATACAAGAAAAATTTCTTTTTTTGTTTTATTTTTTATATATAATATTCTAGTGACTTGGTTTTGGCATTTTATACTGATAAATAAAATGAAAAATAAAACATTTTTATAACTCCAAATTATTGATTTTATATTTTGGTTTTGAAAATTTCTTATTGGCGTGAAAACAGGCATGGGAAAGTAGTTCTACTTTTAATAGTTAAATTTTAAAAACTATGCTCGTTTACATAAAACAACTTTGGATTTCTGTGAAAAACAACACTTTTTTTGGGATCCTTCAAAATTTAAAGGTATTCCTTTTACTTGGTAAATGAACTTGAATGATATAATTGCTACGGCCCATGGTCGTACTGTCTGAAAGCGAGAAGCGTCTGAATTTTGAAATGTCTTAATTTGGTAAGAAGTGTCTTATTTTCAGTTACTTGTTGTGACTGAAAGCAATTTAAGACCCGTGTAATGTCTGAAATTCGAAGAAGTAAACCACCTTTGTACAAAATAAGTCACCTAATGTGTCTGAAATGAATTTTTCAGACATTTTGTGTCTAAATTTAAGACACCAGCATTTACAGTGCAGGTGATTCACGTAGGACGTAGTCGACTGAAAAGTTTTGCATAAACCCAATGTTTCTTCTTCACCCAATTAATATCAGCAAGAAATTTTGAATAATTTTACGAATATTTACTCCATGTTTTTCGCATTTTACAATTTATGCTTAACTTTTGGACACCAGTGTATATTTGAGCTAGTTAAAATAAATATTTTTCAATATAACTTTGTTACCAACTAGAGTGATATAAAACAAAAACATAGCTGCTAAATTCCTTATAATTTTAGAATTCTAATTTGTTTTCGAGTAGAAAAAAGAGCCAAAATGTTTCGTGTGCACAGCAGAGATTTGCCCAAATATACATTACACTATTTTAAGTTAATCAATGGATCAAATAAAAAAACTAAACATGGATTTGTTATTTTTATATTATAGAAATATTATTATATACAAATATAGAAGAAAAGTCAACGATGAAATTAATTATAGTCACTGAACGCTTCAGAAGTTTCTTTTCCGCGACATCCTTGAATGTATTTTGGGACTGTTCCTTTTTGAATTCCAGCAGTAATCTGCCATCATTTTGCGTATCACATCTTCCTTGGTAGTGATCCTTCCTACTTTTAATATGCTGGTGAAATCTTTCACCTTGTTTTAAGAAGCAAGGATATTTTGTGTACCCACTTTGCTGTCCAAGGAGACGGTTTATCATTTTTAAGTCTGCACAAATCACCCATTGATGTACATGATACTTTATCCCTTCCAATACCAAAGTTATGTTGTTATATATTTCATTAATTTATGTTGAGTGAGCAATTAGTATTGAACCACATTTGTACCTATTTTGTAAAAGGAATGTCACATTTCAAACTTAGCTTTGAGCTGTCAATAAACAGGTGCCAATTATTCGGAAAATGTTCAATAGGATCCCTTTTTTTCTAGGAGTTCTCTAATTTTGTGACAAACTACAAGATTGTCTTCTTGACAGAAGAAGACTATCAGATCCTATTCTCGTGTATGGTAAAAACTAATTTTGATTCCTTGTTCCGGTATTTTTTTTTTTTTTTTCCAAATTGGAAGAAGCTTCATTTTGAAAATTGGAGATCTCTGGGGCGGTCATTTAATTCATACTGATTGAAATGTTGAAGAATTGAAGATATCCAATCATAATCACTATCGCCTTCATTAATATCAGAAGGGTGATCAGAGGGACAACACTCGTCCAGAGCTTTGGTAACCGGTGAAACTGTGGTATCGGCACTTCCTCTTAATTAAAGACTGGGAGTTACACAAAGACTAAATTAGGTTGTTCGTTGTTTTCAGATTATCTGGCGCCGTCAGCAACACGAGGGCTATAATGCGCCGAAACATTCGTCATTTGACAAGCAACATACATTTACAAATACCCATGCCCTACACGGGACTCAAACCCGCAACCTCGCGGTCTAGAAGCTATCTCGCTAACCACTGTACCGTTTGGTCAGTAAGACTAAATTAGGATAAGTACACTTGCTACAGTTGTTCTGATTGATTCCAATATTAAATACTAAACAGAAATAATAGCCAACCCTTGAAATGTGATTTAGGACTTCTCAAAATGAAGTTAGAATTTGCACATTTCGTGTAAAACTGCGCGTTAAAGAAGCACTGATCTAAAAAAGTAAAGCTGATAGAGAAAAACTGATTTCATATTTAGATTCAACATCCCAAATATAGCTAAAATCAGTTCTAAAATCTTGGGCACCAACATTTTTTTTTTTTTTGCGTGTAATAATTTTTAATCATATTTATGTTATTTTTTTTTAGAAAAAAAAAAAAAAAAAAAAAAACTTTTTTTGTTGTAACTAATGTTTAGTCGAAACATTCACCCACGTATTCTAAATTCGTCTGTTCATCAAATTTTTTTGAGTGCTTGGTGTAAGAAGGTAACATTTTTAATAGGAAGAGACATATTGTGAATTCAAAAACAATCCTGGTACGATTGAACTTTACATGTTTGATTTATACGTTTCCTGCATATCATCCAAGCAACAGAGTAGCTGATCGGGAAGGTAGCATTTAAAAAAGCAAAGAATTAGAAAATCATTAAAGGAATTGAAAACTACTTTTAAATTATTTTTCAGAGTAATAAAATTATTGTTTGATTCTCCAACGATTGTTAGATATAACAGAAAAAGCTTACGCAATGTTTTTCGCTGTCTTATTCTTGAAAGAGAACGCTTCAGACAACATCTTAGTTTTTTAAAATAATTGTTAAACAATATTTGAAATCTTTTAGTTGAAGTTGTGGTTTAATAATAAATATTTGAATATGGATAAATGAAATGGTATGACAGCAAATACAATGTGCCTCTGAACTTGAGGCATTGATCATTGAATGACAGGTGTTTTTTTTTACTTCCTTCAAAACCAAGCATTCTCCTTCTGTGCCATTTCCCATTTATCCATTTGGCACTAAGATGAGAAAATCCATGCTACCAGTTGAAGATTATACACCTGAAATTCACATAGTACTACAATATTGATTACTAGTCGCAATAATTTAGAACAGTAGATGATTGAGAAATCCACTACTGCTATATAAGGCAGGTGTCAGATCCATGCAGAGTTCGATGTTCGATACCACTCAGATTTCGGCTTTCTAGCCATTTCATCGTAATTAACTGATCCTAGAATTTAATTTTCAAATTCAAACAATCGACACAGGAAATCGTGATCTTTTTACCAGTCACATACCGTAAAATATTTATTCACTGTCAAATATATTCTAAATGGTTTCTCTAAATGTAATTTTATAATTCTGGTTTAACGCTCAAGATATGGACTGCAAGATATAAACTACAAACTTAGGTAAGTCAACCATTTGGCTAAAAAACAAAACTGCTGAATGTATCGATTACAACTTTTGGCCATCCGTGTAACATTTATACTACTCAGTTAGTGTTATTACTAGTAACAAAACCTAGGGGTTTAACCTTGTCATAAGCAATGTAATTCAACTCGATGCTTATCTAAGTTGATGAGGATGTGTCTGTTATAAGTCACAAGGCGAATATTTGTCTTAAGAGGTCCAAAAATGGCTTAATCGGCCAATGTTTCCTCTCATTTGGAAAATTTCAAAATAGTGACAGCGATCCAATTTATTTGAGGCTCATCATTCATGATTTTAATTTAAAATAAATCATGAAACATGTCTGAATACCATGAGCGTTTTTAAATTTCATCAGTGACAAAAAAAAAATAAGCATTATGTATTGCAGGAAAATGAAGAAGATACATAACAAAATCCGGCAGTGGATGATCTTGTTATAGTCCAGGGAATAGAGACATTTTGCCTTGCAAAAGGTTACGTAGTTCTGATTTTTTAATATGTTATAAAGGTAGGTCCCGTGGTTTATAAACCAAGTTTTCGACATCCTAACCCTTGTGCGTTCTCCGTGGTGCAGAGTATTATCTTTTATACAACTTAAGTATTTAAAGTTTGTTTTATAGAACTTTTGTATGGAAAGTTAGTCAGCATCAAAGCAAACACTCATTCGTAAAAATACCATTTTAAGATTCTTGTCGAGTTTTTAGATGATATCCATGAAAGTAAACCATAAAAATGTATTGAACAAAAGTTGTAGAACCCTTAATTTGCTAGGTTTTATATAAAAAGTTATTTTATAGAACTAATAACAAAAGACCTACTGGTAAGATGTCATATTAAAAACCGTGTCTTATAGCAAATCCTGACAACTTTAATAAAAAATAAAACAATGTAGCTATTAATATCTTCAGTATTATATCTAATTATAATCGTAGCAGCATCTTGGGTTGGTGGTAGCTTTTACAGGTTTGACTTGCATCCAGTTATTGATTTGGAAAATTGCTTATAACGCAAAGCATTTAAAGTTGCTGTCTTGCCACCACAATAAAGCGCAACAAGATTGCTTGATACTGCTTCAGTGATACTTGAAACACTGGTGTTAGGATCTAAGAAGATCTTTGCAAATTCCTGTACTACTGGATTTTTTTTTGAACAAATTGCAATTTTTAATCTTCTCAAACCCAAAACAGGGACTCTGTAGTGTTACACCCACTCAAGGCGTGAAGAACAAGTAGATTTTCAGGGACTGCGTAGTTGTAAGATGATGGTCTAATTCTACTAGATTTTTCTGCAATGATTATCTCACTTCCATAGTTTTTAAACTGACGATCGTTCACAATTATTACGCCTGTGCAAAAATCTCCATCTATTTGAACTTAAAACAAATTTACCGTTCTACAACTTTTGTATAATACATTTTTCTCGACGATTTACTGTTATGAAGATGATATACAAAAACTCGGCAAAAAGTTTTGAAAAGTAGCATTTTTACAAAAAAGTTTTTAATTTCGAATTTCTACGAAAATCTTTACTAACAGCTTTACAAAAACCAACTGTATTCAAAAGTTGTAGAAAATTTAATATTCTACAACTTTTAAATTTTATATTTATTTTTAGGATGCATTGCCAAAGAGTTATGATCTATAAATTGAAAAGCGTTGATTTTTTTTGGTGCATCACGGAAAATTCAAAAAGCAGAGTAGCTCCTTTGTTTTTAGTCCTAGAAAATAACTTTTTGTTTAAAACTTGTAGGAAATTGATTGTTCTGAAACTTTTATTTCGCCAAATTTTTCTTCTCTAAGACGTACCATTATGGAGATATAATAAAAAAACTCGACACAAATCTTAAAAAAGTCGCAATTCTATGAAAAAGTTTGGACTTTGATGAGGCGTAACAATTTACAATAGCTTTACAAAAACACTTTGCATGCAAAAGTTGTAGAAAATTCAACATTCTATAACTTTTAAACATCAGGTTTGTTTCTAAGATGCATTCGCAAAGAGTTGTGACGTATAACCTGAATAGAGTCTTGGTTTTTGGTGCACCAAGGAGAACGAACAAAAGTTAGGAGGTCGAAAACTTGGTACGGACCTTTATAACATATTAAAAAGATATACACAACCTTTTGCAAGGTAAGACCCCTTTTTCAGTCTCTATTCCCCGGACTATATAAATAACCCCCGATTCAGTTCAGATATTTGAGTTCCATTCAGCTACCCTTCCCCTTTTATTTTAAGTTATGGAGGTATGGCTGTTATATACTGTTAGTGATGATGTTTGAGTCAAGTATCAGAAGGATTTAGGAGCATTTTAAGACTTTAATCTCCACACAACACACGCTACATATAAGACAAAGGAATATTTGAAAAGAAGGAATACAGGTCCTTTAGCATTTGAATCAGATCTAGAAGTATTGTCCTTTCGGTTCAGATCACTGAGAGGAATGAATTAGCCACACCTACTTTCTGCAGTGATTCTCTAAGTTAAGTTTTAGTATTACTTTCATTTGCTGAAAATTTTGATCGACAGTTTTTAGTTTTGGTTCGCAAACGAAAGTTTCACTTCGCGAAAATGGTTGACGCATAAATAAAGTTTGATGAACTTATTGCGTCACCACAGAGTAACTCCCCAGTGAGGGAACCGAACGACACAGAAAATATGCAGAACAAGACCATAAAAATAATAAAATTGAAAATTTCTATAGATTATTATGCAAAAATATTATATGAAACATAATGTATTATAGGTAATGCAAGTATATGTTTTACATATAACATGAGCATAATGAGAGAGAAATGCAATTGAAACACATTATTACACATACAAAAATTGTAAGAAATGCAGATTATACAACAAATGAAATAATAATGTACAACATTAGCAAATATATATAATATAATTTTAAAAACACAAGATTTTATTTATGAATACGTCAGCCGGTCGGGAAAGTAAAGTTTTCGACCGCTTTTAGTTGTGATGGTTTGATGATGGGAGTCACTGAAAGTTGGTGTGTCAGACTCTTTGGGTGTTGGTTGATCCGAAACACCTGAATCAGTATCATCAGCATCACGTAAAAGGTAAGCAGGCTTAACGCGATCGAGAGAAACTGTTGAATGTCGACCTTTTAATTCAATAGTAATGGTTTTATCTGATCGGGTTAACACTTTGTGGGGTCCTGTATAAGGCTGACTTAATGGTGTTGGTAGCAGTCAGTTCGCAAGAATATGTGAGTGCATGATTTGAGGTCAGGATGCACAAAAATTGGACTTTGTCCATGGCGGGAAACAGTGATCGGGTTGAGTTTCCTCTTGTTTTCCTTCAAGGTGGAAACAAATGAAGTGTCCAGTGATTGTTTGTTGTCCGATGGGTTGAACATATCAGCGGGTAAGATGAGTGTTTTTCCATAGACAAGTTCTGCGCTTGTAGCTTACAGATCATTTTTAAAAGCAGTTCGAATACCAAGTAAAATTATGGGTAGAGTGTCTGTCCATTTTGGATTTTCATGCGCTTTTATAGAGCTTTTCATATGTCTGTGGAAACGTTCAATGATACCGTTGGGTATGGGGTGGTAAGCTGTGGTACGGATTCGGTTAGAACCAGTAAGTGTTTGAAGTTCACGAAATAAAGTTGATTCTAGTTGTCGTCCTTGGTCAGTTGTGATAATGGAGGGGCAACCGAAACGTGAAATCCACACTGAAAATAGGGCTTTACACACTGTTGAAGCTTTTGAGTCGGGGATAGCGATTGCCTCTGGCCATCTTGTATAACGGTCTATTACAGTCAGGCAATAGGTATTACCATCACAATGTTTCGTGTGTCGATGTACTTTTGATCTTTGACATGGAATACAGCATTTAACTTGTTCCCCTATGAATTTGTTCATGTGAGGCCAAACATATCGTGTACTGATCAACTTTTTGGTCGCAGAAATTCCTGGATGGGAAAGTCCGTGAAGTTGATCGAAAATGATTTTCCGATATGGTTCAGGAACGAATGATCGAGGTTGACCAGTTGACAAGTCACAATGAAGTTGAACATTGAGGATGGGAATGAATGTTGCTTGTAATTTTAAGGAAGATGTATTGTTAAGTAGGGATTTTAATTCAGGGTCATTTTTTTGTGCTAGTGCAAATTCTTCAAAATTGAGTGTAGTTAATGAAACACTATCAATTTCTATTCGTGATAAAGTGTCTGCAACTATATTGTCTGTTCCCTTTGTATGGCGAATGTCTGTAGAAAATTGAGCTATATAATCTAAATGTCGAAATTGTCTGGGCGAACACTTGTCAGGTTTTTGTTTGAAGGCGTATATGAGTGGTTTCTGATCTGTGAAGATTATGAAGTCACGACCTTCAAGTAAATGGCGAAATTTTTTGACAGAAGTGTAAATCGCTAACAACTCACGATCATAAGTAGACCAATTTTTTTTGTGATTTGCTCAATTTCATTGACATAAATGCAATAGGTTCCCATGCATGATTGTTAAATTGCATGACTGAACCACCAATGGAGAAATCACTTGCGTCCACAAAAACACTTACTTTTGCTCCAGGAATGGGGTGCCGGATCAAAGTTGCTGTAGCAAGGGCGTTTTTAGCATCTGAAAATGCCCGCTCCGCTGCCTCGTTCCATTGAAGGATGTCGCAAGGTTTTGTTTGACTGGGACGTTTAGATTTCTTTTTGTTTTTAATACCTTCCAAGAATTTATTTAAAGGGGCTAAAATGTGAGCAGCTTTTGGCAAGAAATGTCTATAAAAATTTATTAAACCGAGAAACTGCCTCAATTGCGTGATTGTGGTTGGTTTTGGAAATTTCAAAATGCAATCAACGCGTTGTGTTAGAGGTAGAATTCCGGATTCTGAAACTGTGTAGCCTAAAAATTCAATAGTAGGTACGCCAAAAATACATTTTGAGGTTTTTAAACTGAGGCCATAGTGATCTAAACGCTGAAATAACAATTTAAGATGCTCCAAATGCTCTTCAGGTGACCGAGATGCCACTAAGATGTCATCCACGAAAGCATAGACAAATGGGAGATCGCTAGTTACCTCATCAATAAATCTTTGGAATGTTGAGGCCGCATTAATCAAACCAAACTGCATACGGGTACTCTCAAACAAACCGAAGGGACTTATGATTGCCGTTTTGTGTACGTCATCTGTATGAATAGGAATATGATGATTTGTTTTTCAAATCCATACGAGAATATATTTTCGTTCCATGTAAATGAGAAGTAAAATCAAGAATGTTTGGTACTCCGTAATTATCTTTAATTGTTTGGGCATTAAGATTTCGGAAATCGCCACACGGACGCCATTCAGTTGAGTCTTTTTTCGGTACCATGTGCAAAGGCGAGGCGTAGTTGCTTTTGGAAGGAGGCATGTGACCGGAGGTCAATCATGCTTTGAAATTCCTCCTTTGCAATACGCAACCTATCAGGAGCAAGTCTACGAGCTTTAGCAGTTACAGGAGGGCCAGTAGTTTGTATATAATGTACAACTGAATGTTTTACTTCTTTATGAGGACTAGGAGGCTTATTAATATCGGGATATTCTCGTAAAAGATTATGATAAATGCTTTCACCAGATACAGATTTGATGGAATGAACATCACTTGTACTTAGTGTACAGGGAGAAAAAAGTTTTGTTTGAGCATCAATGAGTTTCCTACTCTTAAGATCAGGCAGGAGATTGCAATTATATAAAAAATCGGCGCCTATGATTGGAGTAGAAACATTTCCAATTAAGAATGTCCATTTATAAAGTCGCCGACGATCAAAATCCAAATTTATTGTTTGAGTTGTATATACCTGAATAGCAGAACCATTGGCTGCAGAAAGGGTCATTTGAACGGGATTTCGTCTTTGTAAATGCGTTGCAGGAGCAATGGAAATATCTGAACCTGTATCGATAAGAAATTGTACTTTAGCACGTTTATCGTACACAAAAAGGCGACGAAAAGATCGAGGCAAGGTTATTGTCGCTTCTATTCTTGCCTGTTCTCGTTTTTTTGAGTAAAATTGCAAGGTGGATTACATTTTACAGCTTTCGATCCAAATTTGAAATGATACCAGCAAAGCTCATGGTTTTTGTTTCGAGATTTGCTTCATTTACGCGGATTAAAAGAATGATTGCTTTGGTGACTCCTGCCGCGAGAAATTTCGTCTATTCGAATATGTAGCTGTTTAATCTTTTGCAACAAATTTCCTTCAACAGATGTAAGATAGGGAGTGGAACAAGCACTTACCGTGAAGGGTGAAACTTCCACTATCCTGTCAGCAATTTCGGCTGCCTTCTCCACAGTTAGCGGTGTTACCGCAGCCAAAACGGTTTGGACATGCGCAGGCAGATGTTGCAAAAACAATTCCAAGATGAGACATTCTGGCACTTTGTGGCTTTCTGCGCGACGCATCATGACACGCAGCAGCTCCGTTGGTTTCCGATCGCCGAGTTGTTCTCCTTGTAGCAATTTACGGATCTCTTGATGAGAAGATTCTCCGCTTCTTTTGATAAGCTCCGTCTTTAGCTGAAGGTACTGGTCCACGGCATCGGGATTCATCAGAACGTCTCTCACGAGTGACGCTGTCTCAGGGGGAAGATGAGAGACGACATGGTTGAACTTTGTCCGGCTCTCTGTAATCACTTTTGGAACTCCAAGCTGGAAGGTGGCTTCACAAATCGTGAACCATAGGGCTGGGTCTGCGTGATTGAAGATGGGGATTCTTACAGCCGAAACGACGGACACGTTTTCAGTCGGTGTGGCCATCTTTGAAGAACGATGTAAAACCCTCTTTAAAAGTAATCCTTAGCAGCGATAGCAGTCAGAAACGAAGACCGTCTTTTTTGAAGAAGCGAGTGGGGAAATTTTGGAAGTGGGTCACTGTGCCGAGTTGCAAGGAACCTTCAATGCCTGCTCGGGGAGAAATCGAGCACTTCAAAAGGGGCTGATAAAGGGCTGTTGATGCATTGAGTATAACGGAGAGTTCGAAATGAGATCATTGCGATGGCTCGTGTTTACAGTTTTTTCTTTAGTAGCAGTGCGTGTGCTTCGCGTTTTAGAAACCGCGGTCACCATTATATGGAGGTATGGCTGTTATATACTGTTAGTGATGATGTTTGAGTCAAGTATCAGAAGGATTTAGGAGCATTTTAAGACTTTAATCTCCACACAACACACGCTACATATAAGACAAAGGAATATTTGAAAAGAAGGAACACAGGTCCTTTAGCATTTGAATCAGAGCTAGAAGTCTTGTCCTTTCGGTTCAGA
This sequence comes from Linyphia triangularis, assembly GCA_963978545.1. Lineage (NCBI taxonomy): Eukaryota > Metazoa > Arthropoda > Arachnida > Araneae > Linyphiidae > Linyphia > Linyphia triangularis. Next base: position 83,247,801 of record OZ021722.1, on the reverse strand, counting down.
TCACTGAGAGGAATGAATTAGCCACACCTACTTTCTGCAGTGATTGGCTAAGTTAAGTTTTAGTATTACTTTCATTTGCTGAAGATTTTGATCGACAGTTTTTAGTTTTGGTTCGCAAACGAAAGTTTCACTTCGCGAAAATGGTTGACGCATAAAGAAAGTTGGATGAACTTATTGCGTCACCAAAAAGTAATTAATATACTCTAATATATTTTGAGTTAATTGATTAAGAATTTATATTAGTTTAGCGTGAGATGTCAAAAATACCTTTTTTCCGTTAAATTAACCTGTAAATCACTTTAATGGTGTGTCATCTCCATAAAGGTTTTATAAGATTTCGAAGTTTTATAAGAGAGGGGGACCTTAGATTTTTAAAAAGTGTACACACATACGATCTTTAAGAAAAAAAGTTATTTGGTTTTGAAAGCTGCATAAGTAGTTCGTAATTTTGGATGAGATTTAGTACACACAGATGACAAATGAGGTTGGAGAAAAGACGAAAGGTGAATTTAGCCAATATGTTTCTGGGTGACTGAAATAATTTTATATCAGCATTTTGTCTTAATGTGCAACATTTTTATGTAATAAACACTTCTTCAGTTAATCATTATGTATAATGAATTTATTAGAAAGTACAAATTAAGTGTTTCAAAATTTGAAATAGTTCAACAACTAATTTTTCCATAATTTCCATAAATTCTGTAAGTTCTTTTTTTTTTTTTTTTTTTTTTTTTTCACTATCATATTAAAAACACATTTTTTTTCATAATGCCAAATTTTTTGCATAATTATTTTAGTTTCTAACGTATCCTATAATTATTTTTTAATTCCATTGAATTTTAAAATTAGACATGTCTCGCACTGTCTTATCACAAGTCTGTAGTAGACAAGGCTTCTTGTATCACTTTCTACTCCAACACCATAACTTTTCCACGTTCTGTGACTAAATGCTTCTATACAAATGTACGACTTTATATGTATCATGGTATGTAACTAAATATATACATACATACAGTTTATATTAGATTTTGAGCCAACACTTCTCCTGAACTCTCCAGGAAAATGTGCGTTAAGACCACTTCTAATTTCGTTCGTACTAACTTTGATCGTATATTATTTCATTATATGAAAGAACCCTCTTTTTCTTTTCACTATATTTTGTTTATAAACTACGTGTGCGTTGCAGTACCCTTGACAATTTTTCTGATGTGATTAAACAAAGACTTTAACATCTTTTTATTTTGTCAAGTCAAATTCTATGAGTTAAATCCATTTAATTTAACCTATTTAATCCTTAAAGGTACAACTTATATAATCCTTTAATGGATTTATATAACGTCCTTTTGTAGTGAATTCAGAGTATTATCAGATTTATTCTCATCATTCCAAAATATAATATATAACTTAGATTAGATTTAAACGTAGCGTAACTTGAGTGATAATCCACAAACATCCAAAAATTTTATGATGAAAAACAAAATTTACTTACAATTGCGGTTAAATATCAACTGAATATCTCTATTTAGAAAATAAAATTATTTTGTAAAATAACTTTACTTTAAATATCGATGCTAAAAAAACTTTTATTTTCTCTCAAGTGTGGAGCATTTATTTTGTTATAGTAAAAAGGTGATTTAATATTCGTATTAAATTTAAGTTAGTTTACAATGATTTAAATTACTATTTGTTTCAAAGTTTTAAGACACACACAAAGATAGTTTTAGACTAAAAATTGAAACCTAATCACTTTCTATTCCTGACACAAGTAAGCAACTCATTAAATTCAATAATTAAATTAACTCTTATTCAACTAATTAAATCACCCTCCATTAAATTACTAAGTCTATGTGGTATAGCTAAAGACCTCATAAAAATATTTTTAAATAATGTCTGGGCAAATCCTTACAGTAAGAAGTAAAGTTTGGATGTTTAAATATCCCTTCTGCATTTCCTTGCATTACGTCTGCTAGAAAATTACTAAATGAAACTCAGACAAGTAAACGGACACTTGTAGGTAGTTCAGTTCAGATATCTGCACTTATTATTGTGTCTGTGGCATTATATACCACAATATATAGGAATATTCCATTTATATTTTGTAAATGAAATTTTCATAGTTTTCCATTTTTACTAATATTTAACTTCAACGAAATATTCATTTACCTATATTTTAGATATAGCGAGCGGTTATAAAACTTTAATTAAAATAATTAAAATCTTTAAACTATTGACAATTTTAGATAATAATTTATTATGAATTTGCCAAAAAGCACAGTGTGAGTTCTGTAATTGATATACGGGGTGGTCATAAAAACACTTTGCCGATATACGGACATCTAGCTTCCGTTCCATTCAACAGATCGAAATGAGATTTCAGGTATAGTTATTCAGAGGTATGAGCTCGAGATTTTATGAATGGCAACAAAATGGTGCTCACGGTTACAGTTATAGTTACAGAAACTCCAAATTTTCGAATGGCAACACCCACTTTTTCCTGTCATTTCCTGTTCTCATCGCATGCAAAAACCTTTAAGTGCGTTGGAACGATACGTAAAACGGACGTAATATGCAAGCGCCAAAAACAGCTCTGCGAACGGCCAACAAAAAACGATCGGGGAGTACGGTGGACATTTGCGTATGACCGAGGTCAAAGTTCACATGGATGCCATCACAGGCAATTTTATCGGTTTTCTACGCTGAATATCTGGCGAGCGGCCTCCGTGTGCCCCGATTGTATTTTTGATGGCCGTTCGCAAAACTGTTTTATGTGCGTCCATGACGCATCCGTTTTTTGTGATACACATACCGTTCCTGCGCTCTTTATGGCTTTCACATGCGCTGAGCACTTTGGGATGGAAAAAACCAGGTGTTGACATTCGAAAATTTCAAGTTTCTGTAACTATAACCGTAACCGTGAGCCATTCACATCATACCTCTGAATAACTATACCTGAGATCTCATCTCGATCTGTTGAACGGAACGGCCGCTAAGGATTCATATATCGGCAAAGTTTCTTTTTGACCAACCTGTATTTAGCCGAAACAAATTTATTCTGAAAATACAATTATACAAGTTTTATCCACCAACAGCATGATATTCTTAAAGTTACGGAATTTGAGTGATCGTGTAGCCATCTCTGAATTGGCTGTGCTGGGACAAATGATATGCCAATGATTTCTTGGGTACAAATATCCCCAAATCTAACCAAACCGTCTGAGATTTTTCTTATGGGGTTTTGTTAAAAACAAAGTCTTCGTATCTCCACTTCCCCAGGACTTACAACTACTGATCCAGGGGATAACTGATGTTATGGACTCATTAACAGGGAATATTCTATTACGAGTGTGGCAGAAACTGAAATACCGCATATAGATTTGCCATATCACACCAGAGGGTTCCTCATAGAACATCTATAAAAACTTGGATAGCTGTACTCTCACGGTAAATTTGGTTTATAAAAATGAATTAATTACGGCCTACACATGTATGCTTTATTTTTATCTCATTCAATATGATTAACCCTGTATTTTGTCGAGGAAAATAGCGAATGCATGGTTAGCTCATTAATTTTTTTGGGTATTATTTTAGAATCTAAACAAAATCTCATACGAAAGTAATAAATATTTTATTTTCGAAGAATTTAATTAATACTTTATTGTTTATATCCCAAGCATTTCTTGGATTCTTGCAATTTACAATTCAATAAGGTAAATGAAAAAGGATTTTTGTCTTGCAAACTATTATATATATATATATATATATATATATATATATATATATATATATATATATATATATATATATATATATATATATATATATATATATATATATATATATATATATATATATATATACAATATTTTTTCCTAATAACTTTGAAATAAGGATATTTTGTAAGATAACGGAGAGAGATTAAACATAAATTACATTATTATGTTTTTTTAAATTGAAATTACCAGCTATTAACGAAATAAAAAATAATATATATATCTATATAAATAAAACTGACTTTCTGTCGCATGGATTTGGGGACCGTTTCACGTAAAAACTACCTAACGGATTAGGATGAAATTTGGTATATCGCTTAATTAAACGACCAGGAGTAAAATAGGCGATATATTTTTAATTTTAATTGAGTTTTAAAATTTCCAAAATAATTTTTTTTGATGTTTTTAAGCAGACACAATTTAGTATTTCCTGAATGGCAACTGAATGACAATCTTCGTTTGGTTTGTTTTGAAAATCGCAAATGATATTCTACATTCACAATGCCTAGAAAAAAATGCCCATCATTAAGCAAAATCGACAAAAAAGTTTTTCAAAAACGTTTAAAGAGGAACGAATTACAAAATGACAACCAAGAAGCTTCGACTTTGCGGCAGCCGGACATTTCCCAGAGGACAGATTAGCGTCGCAACGGCGACGCCAGGAGTCTGTAAGGAGTAGAAAAAACATCAGAGAGACGTGCCGTTCGTTTAGAAGCCGATCTGCTAAGACATGCCGAACTAAACGAACAAAGAATGAATTTACAATGGGGTGATAAACTTTTATATTACTTTTATTTAGTACCAAAAACTGAGTTTATCCGTCAACGACGGGCCACGCAGCTAGTATATATATATATATATATATATATATATATATATATATATATATATATATATATATATATATATATATATATATATATATATATATATATATATATATATTCCTTCTCCTCCTTTCTCCTTTGGCACTCTTTATCAGCATTCTTGTATAAGTGCATTTCAAATAATCAATATTCTCAATTACATCTTAGATTTCTGTGAAAATAAATAATAATAAGAAAATATTTGAAATTTATTCTACGAACAAATACTATTTAATTATGATTTTCAATTCTAAAAGGAAATTATAATTGGATGCACTACCTGGTTCAACTTAACTGATGAGGATAAACAATTCCTTCTGAAACTACTAAAAGCGTTTGCTTTTAACAACGAAGTTCACAGAACGGTTCGCTGGATTCACTGTTTCCCTTGAGTATTGATCCAGAGAGTCTGCGTAACCATTTGGGAGTCTTAATACAATTCGCTGGACAGACAACATTGTTAAAAGGATATCTTCTGGGAAATTGTAACAGAAGACTTTTAAAAATTTCAATTGTCTGTGAGAAGGAAACAACTTACCGGAATAGAACACTTCCTGGAATAGTACTACTTGAATGATGATTTCATAGTTGAACTAAGCAATGGATTATGTTTCTAACAATGAGATGAATTTGTACATAGTTATTATTGTCATTTATAACTACATGCAAAACTCGGATATTATAGCAATCAAATAAACAGTTTATTTATTTATTTATTTATTTATTTATTTATTTATTTATTTATTTATTTATTTATTTATTTATTTATTTATTTATTTATTTATTTATTTATTTGTTTGTTTGTTTGTTTGTTTGTTTATTTATTTATTTGTTTATTTATTCATTTGTTAATTTTTTTTATTTATTTATTTGTTTGTTTGTTTCTTTTTTTATTTATTTATTTATTTATTTGTTTATTTATTTATTTATTTTATATCTTGCGGATAATTGTGGAAAACGCCAAACTGCAAAAAATTGGGTTTAAAACGGAAAAGGAGAATTTCCACTTTATTATGCCTTTGTATATTTTAAAATATGCCAGATTCATGCATGAACAATTCAACCTTTATAAAATGCTCATTGAAGGCTTAAAGTTTCCTTTTTTTTACTCAACGTTTCTCTAACGTGAAAGGGCTTACCAGATTCAGCAGTATCAAGTACCAAATTTCAGATGTGATAGTAAAGTGTTTCTTGAGCCGTATTTTGTACCAAAACATAATAATTGACAAGGAGAGTTAAAACTTTTTATATCTCAGAAGGATCTTGGTGAACTTATAAATCTACTTAATATTATTGCAACTAGAAAGTTGCTTCAAGCAGGTTAAATGTTTGCAAACTAACCAGTGAGTACTTTTAAAAGAATGGAAGTTTTAAGGTATGGGGATATGTTATTTATGGAAATTCCGCAATATAGGTGAACAAAGCAAAATTTGTAAATATTTATTAATGTAACATTTTTCCTACGCTTATCGTAATTCAATATTTAAGATTGCTCTCCTATTGTTATCTTTTTATCTTTCAAAAATCTGTCTTTTCTAAAACTATTTTCACATCTAGTTAAATGAATTGTTTTCTAACTATGTGATAAAATTTCATTTATGTATGCATTAATATATCTTAAGACTCAAACGGCACGATTCTTCTTCTTAATAATGGTCTGTTAAAATTAATTTAAAATGCTGTTATAGTAGCCAATACAATAATGATGTCTTAACTTTATTATATATTAAGTTTTCATTTATTTTATATTTAAGTGTATATAAGAGAATCAGTTTTCTGAAAGTGAATTTAAGTATATAACTACTCTTTTTTATCTTTTGCTATTCACAGAAGACTTCCCAAACATGGGATATAATTGAAATGCTCTCATAGGTTTATTATTTACGATGTTAGATCTCATTTGTCAATAATACATACAGAAACTAATTTTATAAAATATATCAAAATAAAAGTAAAATAAAGTTTACATTAGAAAAATTGAGTTAATTTTTTTTTCTTTTAAAATCTATCACAATACGAGACCAATTGTGTCTCTTATTAGAAACGTTACCGAAAATTATATTAAACCATATCACTCAATGAAGCACATGGATTCAAAAATAGACTTAGCTTCTTATCAATAAACTTTATTTTTCTTAATAGACTCCATTTTTTTTTTCTTCAATTTTTTAAATATTTTACGTTTTTTTAAAAAAATTGAAATATTCAGAATTTAAAAAAGTATTATCGTAAATGGAATGTACAAGTAGATTTTAATTTATATAAAATCCTTTTATCATTCCTGCAAACAAAATTCTAAAGTGCTTAGATATAATATTGTATAAATTTAGTAAGAGCTATTTGTTTACAATAGTAGTTAAATGTAGCTTAATTTAACATAATTGTTTATAAGTGCAAACTTTGTAACAGAACTAAATATTTATAAGGAAAAAAAGAATTAAATCCAAGGCTACTGATTACAAAACAATGAAGTCAGCTAAATATAACCTCTAAAAACACGAACGCACATTAGTATGTATTGCGAAATAAATCTTCAACTTTCTTTTTTACATGTTCATCATTCTCCACAACTATTTAATGTCAATACTGTTTGTCGAATGAGCTCATAAATAATACATTTTGACTGGTCAATATAATGTATGGAAAACAACCCAATTCATGTAAATAAATTAAACTCGCCCGAAAGTAAACCAAACTTATATTTAAAATTAAACTCAATTACTGAATACAATTATAAAAATCAAAATACTTTTATTTAAATGTATATCCTCTTCCATTCAAGTTTTTTGCTGTTGTATAATTAGGTTGCATGGGTATTTTATATATACTAGACTAAAATATAATTTACTGAACTAGATATTCACTAAAGCCTAACTTTATTAAACTTTATTAAAAATATTTTAAGTATATCGAAAATTCTTTTACTTTTAGAATATAAAATAAGCAAATGATAAAATGTGGGAACTTGTTAAATAACAGTTTTAGGTGTTTCAAATTGAAAATACCAAATGGTTTATAAGGAATGAACATTACTCTATGTTCAAATTTTAAGAAGGTGGAAATAATTTAGTGATGATAATAGAAAATTCTTTATGATGTTACTGAAATTGCAATAGTTTAAGGTATTTGATGTTTTACATGCGTAAAAGATCATATAAACTGATTGGTTCTCATAAGAAATGAAACAAATTCTTTAAAATCTCCTGAAATTCAATAACTAAATTTTTTACTATGAAGAGCGTAAAAAGCAAGAGAAATGGGATGTAAAAATACTTATTTTAATTTATATTTTCTATTAAGTTCTTTGAATCATAAAATGTCCTGATCAAATCAGTAAAATTGGAATTCCTTATTTATTCAATTATTAACTTGAAAAAATTGATTCCTAGATAAAAAAGGAAAGAAATTCGAAGTCATTAAAATATACTTTTTGTTTTCTTAGTGTTATGTAGCCCGCCCATGCTTCAATTAATGATATGGTTTTTTTTAGAAGTTCAAAAAGGGCCGAATGAAAGAAGTACCCTTAAAGTATTTATTTTGATTTATTTTATAACACCGAATGAAAATTTTGTTTCATCATTTAAAAATTCCATTCATCTATCAAATTACTACTAGTGATTGAAAAGGGTGTTAAAATTACATTACACAATAAAAAATCCCCGTCATAAGTTTCCAATGATAAATTCAACGAATTGAATTGATAAAAAAGGTTTTTACATATAAAGCTTAAAAATATCCGTTATAATTTTATTTTAAGTAATGATATTTTAGATTACCGTATGATTCAACTATCACAAGTTATAAAATAAGAAATTAAAATATGGATATTTTGAAAATAGCTCTTTAATTTTATAGTTTTTGAAATAAATCCTTAATAAGTGTATCATTCTTCATAATAAAGAATAGTTATTTTTTGTTTATAAATAACAAATGAATCGAAAATATATTTTAGTTGATTGAAATCAAAAGTTATAACCACAATTTTTGGGGACCATGATACATCACTTACACTTTGACCTTCAGCAATAGCTACAAAAAGTTAGTAAAGAAAGAGCTGCCTCTCCCAGAAAATAACTAGACGCTGTAAGAAAAGGCCCGCCAAGTAAAACAATCAGTCAGATAAAGTTGTGAAATCTAAGGTTTGCCGCCAAGCGACCCCCGTTTAGTTTCTTTGGGGTACTTGTACACAATTAACTAAATTGGGATTATTAGGGTGAATCCCCATAGGCAATCAGAACTTGGCAGGCTAGAGTTATTTCGGATTAATTTCGTTTCATTTGCTTCAGTTACTTTGCACCCATTGCACCGAGTTGAGATTAATTTTAGAAAAAATCTAGCATGCAAACTACTGATTGCCTATGTGGAGTCCCCTTAATAATCCCAATTTAGTTCATTGTGTACAAGTACCCCAATGGAACTAAACGTGGGGGTTTGGCGGCAATTATTAGATTTCTCAAATTTCATTTAGACTGATTGTTTAACTTGGCGGGCTTTTCTTGCAATGTCTAGTTGTTTTTTTGGGAGATATCAATTCTTTTTGTTGCGTTTGTTATGTTTTAAATGAATAAGATATGGTCAATTGATGTCTTAGAGTGAATAATCATATCGTCGCTCTAAGGAAAAAAAAATGTCGTATGCAACAACACCATTAGATTCACATACTGCTCTTTGTATTTAAAGTGACAATAAATATGATGATTAAATATTATAGAGAGATTTAGGTTTGCAATCCAAATCCTTTTCGTTTCATTTAAGAAGAAATATTCCTTATCACAACAAGAAAAACAATTTCGTAATCAAAAATATGTATCGATTATTACTTGAGCACAAAAGCATGCAGTTATATACCAAAAATATAAGTAGTTATACAGAGTAAGTAAAACATATAAACAAATTACTTACTTTTATGCAAAATTGTGAATTTTCACCTTTTGCATACGAATAAATCAGTATAAAAATGCGTCGAAAACATACTTTCGCTTTAAATTTGAAATATAAGACTTGTTATTATTTTAAGAGAGATTCAGCAAGCCTTAGTGGAAGAGTCGCTACGATATCAGGCTAGTGATCAGAAGGTGCGTATTTCAAATCTGGCCAGACACTTTGGAAACTTTATTTTAAACTGAAAGTGGTTTTCTAAGTAAAAAGTTCAAATTCGTGTTTTCATTAAAGCTTTGATAAGCATGCAATTCAATTGAAAAATAAGTTATTTTTATTTTTTCTAATTACACTCCTTTGATAATTTAACTTAAAGTATTAAAGTCACTTCTTGAAAGTGAGTGAAAGGGGAATATCCGAAATCCATTGATCTATTTTAATCAGTCATTACCCGGGCTAAATTTTCCAACTTCCGGTATCATTTTTGGGGGTATGGATCCTCCTACTCATTAGTTTATACAAAAGGCACTTCCTCTAATCAAGTTGAGAAAAATAAAAAAAAGAATGGTGTAAAATCATCAAATAGTTTGGGCTGTTGCCCTGGCTAAGTTTTGGTCACAACCAGAAAAAGAATCTGAAGAAGAACAAAATCCCGGTGACTTCGGCGATTTTCAAAGATTTTTTTTATCATGTTCCCTTGTTCAATGTTAACAATTATGTAGTTATTTTTGGTCTACTCACCAGGGCCAACACGATGGCTAAAAAATCAGGGTTCTAGCTATAATAAAAGCTGAGTTGTGAGGGGTCGAAAATGGGTCTAAGCTAAGTCAACATAATATTCACTTGCATGTTTGCCGCTTTGACATCGGACTTGGCGGCGGAGCGCCGCCTCGTTCCTAGATCTCTGTATCTCACAATATAACGAATACTTTAAGGGATGGAAGTAAACGTTAATTGCAAAATTTGCATTATTCAAGGGATATTGATAAATTTATCTCTATCTCACCATAACCTAATCAGATTGAGTCAAACCACTAAGCAATTGATCTGAAATGCTTCTCAGTCAAATACACAACAGATAAAATAAGAAACCTTAAAAAAAAAATTCGGATGCAATTTTTATTAAAAAAGATTATTTCTAACAATAGATAAAAAAAAAATGCTATTATTTACACTAGATACACTAATTTAATTTCAGTTACAAAAGGTATTTAGAAACCATCACCCGTCTTTTGCATTAACTACAGTGTTGAATTTTTGATAAAAAATTAAAACTATTTGAGATTTATTGTTCGGAATAAAAGGTACTGTTCATTTCTATTAAGATGGGACTCTTCCAAAAAATAAAACATAAACGTACCAAAAGCAATAAATCAATTCAAGTTGTTTACTTTTTTAGCTGGAATGTTTCAAACACCGACAACTTCAACATTAATGATTGGCTTCGCACCAACTTTCGTGAAATTAGTTGCTGCACAATACAATATCGATGATTCAGAATCGTAAACTAAAGTAAATCAAGTAAGTGTGTGGACGATACCAATGAGTATCAAAAATTCTTTGGTATATTTGAATTTGAAAGTAGCTGTTTTCTGATCGTTTTTACAATTGTAGTTCCACCACATTCTTACTTTTTAAAAGGCTGCCTTAACGCAGATATCTTGATGGTGGAATAGCAACTATCATTGAAGAAAACTATGCGATTTGTACGAGGCTCAATTCTTCACAAGGTCAAATGTGATGAACAGCTGCTTCAGAACTCTAAGTTTCAGAAATATGTTTTAAAGTCCTAAACATGATAGCTTACAAGACCCATTACCATCATAGAATCGTAAGCGCAAAATAAACTCGTTACACACCCATTAAGGCAGAAACAGGAATACGTATATGAGGTCGTATATAAAAATTTTATTTTACAAAAAATATTTACACAAAATTATTATTTTAAAAGAAACTTTTTAAGGAAGTGATTGGAATTGAGCCTTCTATCGTGCAATCAACTATTCATCAACAAATCAAGTGTCGCACATAAAGATACCAGAACACAAAAGCTGGCCGAAAGTCAAATATAAAAATTTTAAACACCAACATATTTTACAGCTTCTCCTTAAAATATAAATGTCTCTTGCAAGATAGGGTGTGCAAATTGGTTCATTGTATTATTTATATTATCTATAGTTTCACTTCGATTTCAGTACTCATCAATATTGCGAGTTTTTTTCTTTGCTTAGCTTTGTTTGATTTTTTCTGAATTTGTGATTTGATAGAGTTGCTAATTTTTAAAATCCGTTATGGATTTTGAAGTTCAAGGTTTTTACCGATATTTGAATGTGATATATTAATCAGCAAATTTTTTATTTTATTTTCATTTATTTGCACAAATACAGAACTATTTTTTTTTTATTTAAAAACTGGTAGATTAAAAATATTTTTCCATTTCTAAGCAATTCAGTTTTTAGTCACTTATACACTAATTAACTTTTATGCAAAAAACATATTGCGACCATTTCTGTCACATTTAATAAAATGCAAAAATATGACAATAGGTGGTGCGGATAAAAATGAATATCGACTTGTGAGGTCATATTTGCAAGTAAACTATTACGTTAAATATAAAAAAAAAAAATTTGCCCATTCGATGAATACAATTAAGGCATTATTAATGATTGTGTACTTCTTCAAATTTTAAGTGTACTTCAACATAATCATCTTTTTTATTTTCATATTTTGAATGGGCAGATCGAAAAATATGATTTTACAAGTTTTATTATCCACTTTCAGGAGAGGTATATTAAAATGTTGCACCAAACCACTTTACAAATCAAATGGTTGCTTAACTGTAAATTTAATTTTGCAAAGTTTGCCACAGTTTTATTCAGTATTCCCAGCCAAGCGTCAAAATAAAATCTTACTAAAAAACTATTGACAGTAGAAAATGGAATAGGATAAAAACTCTTTTTATAAGTTTATAGATATCAGTGACTCTTCAACGCAAATAAACACTGGAGAATCAGATATTTTCTGGACCAAGCGCCCTCTAGTGTTATAAGTGGCATATTTCAGGAAACCAAAAGTTTTCCGGAGTCCCGGGAACAACCTTCTGAGCGGTGTTCTCTGTCGGTTACAGGAGAATATGCGTGCGCTTTTCCCGATTCATTGGATACATTTATGTAGCGGATCAAACGGAAAATAAATAATTTTTTAATATCAGAAAGAAAAATATTGATAGTGAAAATGTTTTATGCTTCTTAAGGTACATAGGAGTTTTGGATTTATATTATTTTCTGGATTCAAGTTCAACAGATATCGAGGTAAACATTTTTAAATACTTTTATTTTAATATTTATATAATGATCATTCATGCTTTAACTTATAGTTATATATTTTTTGAAATTGAATTTGAATGTGTTAATGGCTTTTTGATTTATACATTATTTAAATAAAAGTATTTTTAGCTATCGCCAAAAATAATCTAATGTCTTCTTAAAATATAGTAAATAATTATTCTTTACAATTTGAAGAAAAAGCTCCGTTTTTTTATATTAACAGTTTTAGAGAATCTAGTGATAAAACTCAAGAAACTAAATGCCTCCCTTCGTAGAACACCATATTGTCATAGAAAATTAATTTAGGTAATTTTAAGACTCATAAATAGATTTACGTTTCTTCATTTAATTGAAGAATAAAGTTTGAAAGCCAAATTTAGAAGAAATGAAAGCCAAAGTTTCTTAGTGTTGCTAGTATCATTCATTTTTTATAGTAATAAAAACGAAAATTTAATTTGTTTGGAAATAAATTTAAGTGTCATTCGAATTAAACAGGTTTGTAGTACTTTTTGAAATGATGGAAAGGTAACGTTTTATAGAAAATTACATTTTGATGTGATAATTTTGAATTGGTTGAAAAGATAACGTTTTGTAGCTTTCGATAAATCTAAAGGTTAAGTCTCTTTATTGCTTCTTCATCCTCAATTTAAACTAGAGAAATATGAAATTTCGAATTAGACTACAAATACAATGTTTACATCATATGAATAGAAATTTTAAAATTTGTTTTTGTAATAATAAAGGAAAATAGTAACATTTAAGATTTTTGAGGTGTTGGACTCACTAGAAGATTTAAAGAAACGTCTCTAGATTTTTTTCCCCCCTCCAAATTGGCGAATACAGAATTTTTCACTAGATATTCGCAACTCTTTCTAAATACTTGTATGAAATATAATTAGAAATACAATTAAATATAATTAGAAATAAAATGAAATACAATTAGAAATAAAATAAAATATAATTAGAAAAAAATAAAATATAATTTGAATATACTACTTTGAATAGAATAACATTTAAGTTTTCGTCTACATTTTTCTTTATCGTCAGTGACGAGATGGCGGTTAGTATTTGTTAAGCCATTTATTATTGATTTACTGCAAAGTGTGACTTTCCTGCAAGATGTTTATATTATACATAACCAAACCGTTGAAAATTACAGAAAATTAATTTGTCATGTATTTATTTATTCAAACACTACAAATGCCTTAAAATAGTAGTTTCTTTAAAACGTTTTTTCATTTCAATGAAAATGCTAAGAGGATTAGGTGGATGAAAAACTAATCTTATTAAATAATGAATTTGTTATAAAACTGCCGTCACCTGTTTAATAAATTTGAGACTAAGTTAAATACAGTGCAATGAGTTTTTAGCTAATAACTAGGAATTAGTGAAAACACAATTATTTTTTATAAAATGTAAGTAGTAAAATGTAAACTATAATTTTAATAAGGAAATGACTAAATGACTGATAGTGACATTACTGAAGGGTGTCTAACTTATATTAATTCTTAACGGAACTCTCAATAACTTTCTCAATATCACTCAATCCTTATTGCAGTCATTCCTTTGTTTACTCACTCATTCTTTTATTAATTTTTTCTGTTACTTAATTAATCCATTACTTCAATGTAATATCCTATAATATGTTTTAGATTATTTACATATGGATCCTATAAGGTTATTCATTCTAGTTGAATTAATCCATTCAAACTTGAAAAAATAGATATAACTAGCTGCGTGGTCCCGCGTTCCTGGGGACCCGTTGAAAGATATCTATCAGTTACGTTTTACATAGACTCTGAGATTCTCCGGAATAATTGAGGACTATAAATGGAAAACGACCTGAGTACAAAAAAGAACATTTTTCAGGAGAGCCGAAAGGAAAAACACTTGTATTTGGTACTTAAGACTACTTTGACTAAGTACCAGATTGAATTTGAACTATTGGCGTTCTTCACTTTGTTTAGCTTGGTCATTAGGAAATTTTTACGTGAAAAAAAATATTTCCGATTTTTTTGATACTTAGGTCGTTTTTAGTTCTCGATTGTTGTTGGTGATCAGCTTCCAGTCAATTATAACAGATGCATGGTTTCGTTCATTGTAATAGAGACCTCGGTCATTCTCCAGTCGATGATGTCTTTGCAGCTGTGATTCCGTAGCTCTCTTAGCGGAAGATGCTGTATACTTTGCATTTAAACGTATTGGAGGAATATAAACAAATGTCGAAATGATTTGAAAGTTTTCAGTGAATTTTAATAATAGTCGCTGAATCTGAGTTTGAGGCTGCAAGTGATGAAGTCAAATTGAGTCTAAGTAATCCGTTGCTATACTAAATTCTATGTATATTTTGACTCACTCTCATCAAATGAAGTTAGATCCATAATTTAAATTAATTCAGCCAAATTGTTCACCAACTGAAAATTTATCGCCAAGGGGCATGGATATATCATAGTAGTACCAATATTGGTCAACATGGGGCCACACAACACATCTAAAGATAAACTTAGGAGTTTCATATTAAACAGCCTTCTTACATTTGATCTTGTAATGGACACATCCTGGAAGAAAGATATAACAATTTTATTAAGCTAACCAAAATCTGACTGAAAACGTTTCATAACGTCCCAAGCGTACAGTGGTAAATTAATTATGTTGGTACACGAACTTTTAGATTTTGGATATTTAATAACTGTAGTGCATAAGGTATTTGCTAGTAAAATACAAAGGAATTTACCGAATTTATTTTGTTTAAATTATATTAATACTCATTAAATAAAATTCAAATGTCAATACCCGCTGAGAACAATACATCTTTGACGACAACACAAAATGTAAACAAAAATAGGATGAACTTAAAACGTAGAAAACAAATCAATGCATTAAAAAATAATACTGCATAGCTTTGCTTATTTTTATTTTATGCTTTAAAACCTTACTTGCGCAGAAACAGTTTATTGTATCGACTGACAGTAAATATATGGAAATATTACAATAATATTCGAACTGCTTATCGGACAGACGGTTGTAATGCATAAACATAATCAGAAAAATACGGGGTATACATTAAAATAACTTTTTGGTTTTATTCTGATATAATAAAAAATACTTTGTCATTCCAAGAATTTTTTTCCTGTCATTAAATTTTAATGAAAGCAACTTTCAATCGATGCTTCGATACCCGATCGATCGATGTACCAAATTTCATTCATCTAGGTGCAAAACTGTCGATTTGTATAAGGTTCAGACGTACAGACAACTCAGTTTTATATATATAGGTAATAAAGAATATATTGACAATCTCGAGTTTTGTTTATGAACTGAATTCAAATTTCCTTACACAGTTTGATGCAATTGATGCGTAAATTTAAAACTAAATCGAAGTGATATTCTAACGAAGTTCACGAGAAGTGAAAGCTTTCGATATTGCTTTATGGGCATCTTATATTGCAAATGCTTTTTATTTTTATTTCCAAAGGCTACATCGCGTGCACACATTTCAATTGGCTAAACATATATTTTATACATACGAATAATTAATACACACGTACACTGTCTATACACAATACGCATACAAAATAATAGCGTGCTCTACTTATATATACAATTCACATGAGCAATACTTATTTCCAAACACATACTTAAGTGCGATATATATATGCAGTACATGTTTACAATACTTAAGTGCCATATAAAGTACAATAACTGTATGCAATATATACATACAATACGTGCTATATGCATCAAGTAAAATACTTATTGAAATACATACGTATGCCTGCAAAACACGCGATTCCTAAAGTTCATTTAAGCTCTTTAAATTTTAAACAGCGTCTTGCATTGGAAGGGAAGTAACGTATACTTATAGTAGAGTGACTATGCTAAATATTTTGAGACAGCTTACAGGGCCCTCAGTGATTTTTGGAAGTTGCAAAAAAAGTAAAGGAGAACGGCAAAAAATTTAAATTTGAAAAATATTCACAATCACATGATGAAAGGACAGAAAAAAGTTTCATGAAGTTATCGGTAAAATTGGTGGAGATATTCATGGTTGTAATTAATCCCTATTCGTGACTGAAAAAAGGGACCGTTCTCAAATTGAAATGCGTTTTCTCCGTTATTATCGTACAGCCTTTATGATTTTAGCAACAACAAAGTGTGCATGCCTACGAAATTAATCCATTATAGACGTGTATATGTTGGCATTTTTCGACACATCCTTCATGTTTTGCTGAGCAAGACGTCATGTCTTAAGACGCATATGTGCTTGCTTAAGCTCATATGCTTCTCATAATTTTCTACTATGCTACACTTAACTAAACGCATTTGTTACTGATATTTTTGCGTCTACGTAAAAATATGGTTAAAATGATTAAATAGTGACACCTTTTCTGTGTCTGTATAGCTTAGAGGTTTTGTTTGTGTAATTTGATAGTTGCGTGTTAAAAGTGAATTCGGATCCTGATATTATTATTATTATTTTTAAATTTTCCTGAGTGCATATTTATGACTATTATCTCATTATTTTATTCTTTTTTTTTACTTTCTGCCTTGTAGGAATGTAATTTCGTAGTTGCATATTCAGAAAATCTGTATGATAACACACAGAAGATCACGTTTTGCAATTTCAGACAAGTCCCTTTTTTAAGTCACGAATACTCCTTAATTTCAATCACGAATATCTCCGTATATTTTACAAATAACATCAAGAAACTATTTCCTGCGCTTTTATCATGGTATTGTGAACACTCTTCTGGTTGGACTTTTTTTGCCATTCTCTTTTAGATTTTTAGTTATTTTCTATGACTTCTTTAATTCTGTGTTTTCTTTATTTTTTATTATTTTTGCAATTCCTTTAATTGTTAGTGTCGTTTTGTAAAGTATACAGATTATTATCCTATACATACAATCTTTAATAATATATTCAAGGAAAATGTGAACTTTATCAATGCTATTGATACAGTTAATCGATTTTATGCAAACCGAGAAAGGAGGCGGAAAGTAAATGTCGGCCGTTTTACGAAAAATTTTAAATTATCGCTCTAGCTTTAAATATTTATGAGAGCATCCCCAGAATTTATGAAATACAACGTGAACGGAAAAATATTTCTCATCAAACAGTCGAAGAATATACGAGACGACTTATTCTCATCCATTCCGTAATTGAATGGAATTCTTTCATGTTAGAGAACTTTAGAGGCATTCAGAAAGCTGATACGAATGAACTTGTACAATGAAGTGTTTTATGCCTTAGAAAATCTGGTAAAATCTTATGAAAATGATTTGCCTGGTTTTTAAGACGTCATCGATGCAGAATGATTAATGTGGAAGCTAAAATAGAACTCGAAACAACTTTTAGAAAGATATCCTTTTGTCATTGAAGCATTCGAGGAATGTTTTGTGGATGTATTTCCGAATATACGTCACATATTTTAAGATGTTTGCATTCTGCCAGTTTCAATCGTTATTTCTGAACGAAGCTTTTCAACTTTACGATTATTAATATCGTATTTAAGAAATTCTGTGAGCAAGACACGTTGAATGGACTGACTCTTTTATCCATTCACAAAAACATACAAATAACTGATGACATGGTTCTAAATAAAATTTCAAAGTTCAAGGTTGGACTTAATATTGTAAACAAGTAATTAGTAAGTTGAGTATCTGTTACAAAATAACATAACTCTTTATTTAATTTGTTCTTTTCATTTATTAATAAAAAATTTAGATGAATTAAAATGTGTGTTAATTAAAATAATTTTTGCTAAAATTACATTTATCAATTATTCAAAAATCAATATACTTAAAAAATAGTAAAGCTGCTTTAGCCTCCCCCCTCCCCCCCTTTGAACGATATGTATGGTTACACCAACGAAAAAATGCGTTGATCTTGTTAATACAAAACATTGTATACAATGTAATGTATGCAATGTATTGCATATTAAGTATTTTTTAAAAAGCAATCAGTATTATTTATAGTTCATCATCAACCAGTAATATGAACATTGTGAACCTACACACACGATGCGATGTTATCGACGGTGTCGCTATTTTATAGGAAAGACAATATATTGTATACCATGTATAATAGGCAACAGATTGTATGCAATGCACAAAATAAATACATGCAATGCATGTATGTAATGGCAATCTATTTTAGTAAGGCCTTTAAATTTAATTTTTACATTTCAAAACTGTCTTCTATTTTTCTTCTTTTCGTCTTCTATTTTAATCCCTTCTTTAACCATAGAATAGCCTTTCCACGCTTCATTTACTCTATGTCATCACTTTCCCATCTAAACTGCGTATTGAGAACTCACATTATTACTCTTCATTGCGTCATACTGTTTTAGTTCTCAGATTCATTTCTGACGACCTGGCACAAACACTAAAGAGTTATAGTTGGGAAGACGATTGATTCACTCGATTGCCATTTCTTGTTCAATTATGAGATCTGTACTTCTCTCTTTCGCAAGAAATTTGATAAACATTTTCAATGACTGCAAGCTGAAAAGACTGTTTATGTCACGCCATATACTGCTAACTTTCTGAAATGAGTTGAACATTACATGTATATATTTTATAAAATATGTATACACAATATATGCTTGCAATAGAATGCTTATAATGTATTGCATAATATTCAGCGTTCCCCGTATAACCTGGTCGACCTTTATTTTCAATACCGTTGGTCCTAGATGCATAATCCCAATTGAATAAATGTTTTAAATCGTTAAAATATTTTTACTGAATAGTTTTTTATTTAGGAAAGGGGTTGGTATAGAAATTACGGATTGTAAATTTTTATATGGTTCCTAGTTCCCCCATCTCATTTTTAGAAAAATGTTGCCCATGAAAAAACATTTAAAAAAAAAAAAAAAAAAAAAATCGAAATTTTTTCGAGCAATATTCATGGAGATACGAAAAATGGAATTTAGTGACTTTTACCACTTTACACCCGTGGTCATTAACATATTTTAAGGGCATGTACAGAAAATGAAATATAGAGAAAAATCAATTGCGTTCGGAAAGTTATTCTGAAATCAGACGCAGGAATATGATCTATCAATATCTGTAGTGAATTGTGGATGCTGAACTCGTTTGCAAGAGATACTAGGTGCTATACTCCCTGAAACTAACAAAAATCTTTTGACTACGTATGATCAAAGCAAAAATGAAATCTGTCGATGCAGAACAAATTCAAACTCTTGTGTTGTGCAGGGGTCGTATTCGCCCTAAAATTCCTATAATTCCTTAAATGTTCGTTTCTCCCTAAAATTTCTAAAATTGTTCGTACATTTTTCGTTTATCCCTAAAATTTTAGATTTTTCAAAAAATTATCCCGTTAGTGGTAAAAAAAAAAAAAAAAAAAAAAAAAAAAAAAAAATTCTATACGGGGAAATTTCCCCCCCGATCCTTATGTGTAAATTAGCATGTAGTACTGCGGGTTTTGCCTGTTCCCATGGAAATTTCAGTGGAAGATTAGTGATTGGTAGGTAGAAAACCAATAATGTAAGTTCACTTCAGAATAAAAATAGTTTATATCAATACTAGATGTATTTAGCTATTTCGTTAATCCTCGTTGTTAAAATGTACATTGTGGAACAGTACGTAGAAATGTTACGTCTATACGGCCATTGTAAATGAAATGGTCGAGGGGCTACAAGGCAATATGCAATTAAATTTCCAAATGGTATACATCCATCAAAAGATACGATTTTAAATGTTGTAAAGCGTTTTCGAGAAACGGGTAGCATAGGAAGACGTGATAGATTCGGAAATTCAAGAGTGGTTGTCTCTGACCAAGACATTTCGGGGTATGCTCTTGCTTTCCCTCAGTCTAGTTTCAGGGACATTAGTGAAGCATGTGGATACTCAAAAACCCATGTGTGGAGAGTCTTAAACCAACACGATGCACATCTTTATCGCCTGCGATCGGTGCAAGAGTTTTTGCCTGTGAATGAAAATAGAAGGTTTGATTTCTGCAATTTCATCATGAACAAGCTAGAATTGGATTCATCATTTGTGAATAACATTCTATTTTCTGATTTGTGCACGTTTTCAAGTACTGGGGTAGTAAATAGGCAAAACACACACTTGTGGTCCCTGTAAAATCCCCATGTAATACAACCAAACAAGCATCAAGTGCGATCATCTGTTAACGTTTGATGTGGCATATGGAAGGGAACGTTAGTAGGACTTTTCTTTTTTGGTGATACATTAACAGGTAAAAAGTAGGCGAACCTGTTACATGTATCACTATCTGACTTTCTGGATGACCATGCCGTGTTAGCAGACCTTAAAAAGATGTGATTTCAACAGGATGGTTCACCACCCCACAAGGCAGCTTCCTGTCAAACAGTACTACACAACATGTTTCAAGACATTACTATAGGCTATGGAGGTCCGATAGAATGGCCTCCTAGATCTTCAGATCTTAATCCTTTAGAATTTCTTTCTTTGGGGATTTTTGAAAAGCAAGGTCTCTGAAAAAGTATCGACGAGTCTACTAGATTTGTAGAATCGAATTTTATCCGCTGTCATGTGTATTACGCCTGTAGTGCTGAAAAATGTTGAAGATGAATTTGAATCATGTGTGCACTTAGGTATTTTAGTCGAAGGAAAACACTTCGAGCATGTGTAATTCAGAAAGAGGTTATTTATCCTTTTCATTTTGTTCATTTCTATCAACTTTTATTTTGGTTTGTGCTAACAAAAAGCTCTGCTTTCTGATAATGTTATTTGCTTTTTGATTATGTTATTTGCTTTTTGATTATGTTATTTGCTTTTTGATTATTTTATT
Organism: Linyphia triangularis; assembly: GCA_963978545.1. Taxonomy (NCBI): domain Eukaryota; kingdom Metazoa; phylum Arthropoda; class Arachnida; order Araneae; family Linyphiidae; genus Linyphia; species Linyphia triangularis. The sequence goes on along the minus strand of OZ021722.1, from coordinate 83,226,161 downwards.
TGCATTTTGATAATGTTATTTGCTTTTTGATTATGTTATTTGCTTTCTGATTATGTTACTTAATTAAAATTTTTTTTTTTTTTTTAAGCAGTTTCTGGCCGAAAATTATAATGTTTTATGCGATGAACAACAACTTGTTTGCCATAGTAAAACCTAGTCTAGAAGCCTCTTTGTTATTCTGATAGGACGATATTTTCTCATTTCAATTTATGTTTGGGCCCCCCAAATAGCGTTATAACTTTAAACTCCTTTAACACCGTGGCTATTGGTCGAACAAATTTCGATTTTTTTTTTTTTTTTTAATTTTTATTTTTATTTTTTATTTGAAATGTTTTTTGAAGAGCAACATTGTTCTAAAAATGAGTAGAAAGAACTGGGGACCGTATAAAAGTTTATTTCAACCCATTTCTTAACTTAAAAACTATTCAGTAAAAATAATTTTACGATTTAAAACATTTCTTCAATTGGGACTATGCATATAGGACCAACGGTGTCGAAAATAAAGGTCGTCCAGGTTATACGTGGACAGGCTGTATATTTCAACAACACATTGTTTGCAATATTTGCAAATAATACACTGCACAGATTGTTCACAGTATATTTTTTTATTGAAGGCATAACAAACATTGCATAGTAAACAATGTATGCAAAAATACAAATCATACAATACATGAAATTGCGCACAATACAACGCATACTTTAAATTGTTTACAATATAGTTCATATGATACAACACATACATAGAATTAATAAAAACAACAATGTTTGTTGCCTATGCATGTATGTTTTAAACTTGTTTGCTAGAAGACTTTCATTGTGAGCTATTGCACAAGACCAGGATTTTGAGTTTTGGCTATACAAATTGAAATATTCGAGTTCTTGTGTCAAATATGTCACTCAGAGAAAATCCATTCAAAAAATCTACTTACTACAATGCAGTGTAGAAGATTATATTTACACTCTGGATGGTAATATAATCAAATTATACTGTCAAGAGAATTAAAATCTTCAAAAGTTTCACACAATTTCAACAATCGATATCAGAATGCAATTGAAAGTACCAGAAAACAATAGCGTCATTTCTTTTTTTATAGTATCGGTGTTAAAGAATACTAGTAATTATCCTTTACTGTGCATAATCAGCATAATTAAACACCTCTTTGCATTCTTAAGACAATGTCTTCACAACAGCAAGTAAACGTAAAAGATAGAAGTCTAAGCGATAAATTAATCGCAATTAATATACCAAAATACAAAGACTTTCTAGTTGCAGGATGTAAATCTAATTTGCAATATCTACTGAGGAATAAATATCTAACATTATTTTCATCGAAACGAAATGCATGACTCACCTTAGCGGCACAGAAGAAGGCGATTTTTTAGATTTTTTCATTCAAAACTTTAAATAAACTCATTTAGAGCATTTTTAGGAATCATTTTTATATCATATATTTAAATTTTTAAATTTTAACTACGCAACTGAAATAATAAAATTAGTAAGTATACTGCATATCATCAAATGATTTACAGAAAAAAAGTTCAATAGGTTCAACACACTGGGATGTCGAAAACCGGACAGAAAGTGAAAACTACAGAAGTTGGCAAGGATGAGACAATGCGTACATTTTTAAGATAGTTTTTGAGAAATAAATAACCACCTCTTTTGCAATTATATTTTTAATATTGATGTAATTTAGGTTTTAAGATTTTGGGAGATTTAAATTGAAACGCGGAAACTTTGCAAGAGTAAAAAGCACTCGCAAAGAATATTTTAGGTTTTTACTAAAATTGCGGGGATAACAAAAGGTTTGAAAAGAATATTTTAAAACAAAATCATTCAAAACATTTTTTGAAATTGGAACGACAAAATTCAAAGAAATTTACAATTTTTTAAAGACAGACAAATTATCATATATTAGTCATATGTGAAACGACAGTATCCATAGATGGCTCGATTGGCACACCAAGTATACCAATTTAGCAAAAATTAGGTCTTAAGCATGAGTAGATAGTTAATTCAATACCTTTTATTTTAAATTTAAAATATTCACTTAGAATGGAGATACTTTCAAGATCAATAGAGGTTTTGACGAAGGGAAGTCAGATAACATTCATAAATGTTGTATATACATGATATAGATTTCATAAATGCAGAAATTCGAGCCTAATAATTTACAAAATAAATATCTTTATACCATGCAAGAACTAAGTTTCAATAAATATTTTGATATCTGACGATACTTAGTATCCACTCTGGTGAAAAATAAATTAAAAAGAGTCTTAGAAAACTTTTTCCTGTTAGAAACTTTCAGATTACTTTTAGTGTTTAGAATGTTTTAACTTCCGGAATCTGGGTAAAAAACATCTTTCTTACAAAGGTGACGAATAATCCACTGCTATATGAATCGTTTGATTTTAAAAGAGGAATTCTGCCTTTTCCTAGGAATTTATATTTTTCTTTTTCGCCTGAATGTTAAGAGAGAGGCACCAATAGAATTTGAAATCTAATTTCAGCGCCTTTTTGATAGGGATGCTGTGGCTTTGTAAAGTTTTCGTTTGATGTTGGTCTTTACTAGTAGCTGGAGAGTTTTTCCACCTCATCCTGTATTTAAAACAGTCAGAACTTCCATTTTAAAATTTAACGATTGTTACAATAGTCAATATTATTCCAAATTATTTAATGCGATTCACTTGTAAACGAAATATTTAATGAAGACTAAAATATTTTGATAATGCTTTGCTTCTTCTACCATACTGCAAAACTACTTACAACTGGCGGTGATTAGGTAATCCTGAATTCTATCAGTTTTATTAGGAATCTTTTGTTTGTTTAAGATCAAAATTTGGCCACATAAAAACCCAATAGTTTCAGTACGAAAAAAGAAAATCTGAAAGCTGGCTATAAATTATATTCTAATTGATGAAATAAAAAAAGTAAAGTAGTGCCGTTCTAATTCGTAGAAGTTATTGAAAAATTATCTATAGTTTGTTTTGTGTCATAATGTTTCATGTACTCAATGAAACTAAACCAAACTTTAAAGTGTTCAATGGAAACCCCATAATATTATACCCCATTTAGGTTTAGTATCTAAAAAAAAGAACGAAGAAAGGAAATTTCCTAATTTTCCAATTAATTGTTGGTAATTTAAATGATGAATAGGTAATAATGAATTAATGTTAAAAAAGACAAATTGCTTTTTTTTTTATAATTATAATACTTCACTAGGTTTTGTTTCAAGCTGTAGTTTTTAAAAAGCAAAACATAAATAACATGCAACTTTCATATAAATTTTTTTTTTCTCCTCGTTATTAATTATAAATTAAAAACATAATAAAAACCAATCATATTCAAGCAAAAAAATGTTTCTTTCTATGGATTTAACAAAATACACCATACCCCTGATTTTCCCGATTTTGGCTTTCAATATTTAAACAAAAATGTGGAAAAAAAAACCAACCTACTTTTAGGGGCCGTACATCAAATTGCATTTAAAATTAATTAAAGCTTCATTAATATTAAGAAATTTCAATGTAAAAATTGCAATTTTTTTTTTATATTCTTAAACTGTTGATATACTTTATATTTTTCACCAGTAAATTTAGATTGTCACAAATGAATATTGAAATGTGCTATACATTTTCCAATGGGAATTTCTGGAAAGTGTGCATCAAATTTCTTCCTTTGTAGGTTAATTAAAGTGGTGATCAATCCAAACTTCTGTATCAGACACAACACACAAACCTAGCATGTGGGACGAATCTGGTTGAATTCCCAACGGCGGCACTACGCAATTTCTGCTTTCAAAAAGTAGTAGACACGACTGAAATTGTGCGTACTATATAGGTGTTCTCATTCGATACTTCTCCCATTCGATATGTGAAATACAAAAGATTTGATTGATCCCTAAAATTCTATACTTTAATGCCATCTCTTGTGAAATCGGAACTAGTAGTTCATGTGTTACGAAATTTTCGGGTGGTATTATTTTCAATTCGATCTTTTTACGCCATTGAAAAAAATGCGATTCAATCAAACTGTGCTCGAAACTATAATAAAATTACAAAAATTTAATCTCATGGAACACGTAGGAACATATAAATAGTTCAAAAAGCTGCAAAAACATACATATTAAGCAATTATTTAATAGACTACAACCTTTAGTAAAAATGGAATATAATGAATGTCCATAATTATGGGATTAAATTAATATAAAAAGTTTCATCAATGTCTGATAATATAGTGATTTAACAAGATTATATTCATATGCAATGTTCCTTTAAGTAAAAACATATAGCAAAATTTAAAAAAACTATTATTAATTAAATAAAAAAAATTTAAGTCTTTTATCAAAGATTAGTGAAACATAAAAAATAAGCGGGAAATAATTAACATCAAGTATTTTATCAATATCAAATAAAACCATAAAATAACAATTTTATACTTACCAAGTTTATTATCAACTGTAATATACGTTCACTTCTGTATTTGTTGTTTCCGATTTAGGGCTGCATGTGAAGTTGACTCATCTTTAATTTTGTTAAATATTTATATACGTAAAAAATGTCTTTCGCTGAATAAATAAGTTGAATAATACATTGGTAAAACATGCAATATTTACATATTAATTAAGAAAGAAGTTTCCCTCTTGCAAATGCATTATTTTACTTAAAACTTCCGTGTAAATATTTCTTATTTAAATTATCAATCATGTTATATAAAAGTAAAACACTTGGTTGTTTATCTATCATAACACAAAAAGATTTTATTTGATTCACACTTATTTTCTCCTTAAAGATGGTTAATTGATTAGTTTTTTAGAAGTACAATACACAATAGAAAATATATTAATTAAAAATTTGATTTAAGTAGTTTTGTACATGAGTAAACATACGATTGTATTAAGAAAAATTGGATTTAATGGAACACGAATAAACCAATAAACGTTTGTTGTAGGATATGGTTTTATGAAAATGTATTGGGATAGAGATTTAGATGCCCAAAACCCTTTATGAGTATGAGGCAGTGTAACAAGAATAAATTTTGTTTGAACTTCCCCTTCAATTAGGTGCAGCGCCTCTAGGTGAGTTAACTGAGAATAAATGTTTTGATAGCATTAAGTAACTAACTATTCTCATACTATTTAATCTAATGGAACATGTTTGGAGTAGAACTGTTATTTCTTACAAACTTCTTTAATTGTCTCCACATTCTCAGAAAACGCTAAAAAAGGATGTTCTATAGAAAATGTCTCATACTGCCTTCCAGAGAGCCTTAAGGTGACAGATTTATCAAGTTTTTAAAAAGACTTTGATCTAGGAAATTGAAAAAAAATGTTGCCTAATATAATCGTTTAAAATTTAGTTTCTAGATGCTCTAAAATACAATACGCATTCATGTAAACACATGGAGTGTACTTTACCCAAACAATTAATATTTCTTTGAAATTGTTACTGTGTTACAGACTAAAGAACTCAATTTATTATCTTAATTCAGCGATTCTCAACCTGTGAGGCGCGCCCCCCTAGGGGGGCGCTAACACACAAGAGGGGAGGAGCGAGAAAATCTAAGAGAAAGTAATATTTAAAAAAAAATGATTAACTGACTGAAAGGAAAGCACACATACACATAGAAAACAAAATACATTTCGAAATATATAACAAATAAAGTAAAACAACTGACTAAATCAAAACTTACTTAATCAAAACATACTAAATTAAAAACAAATTTAATAATTATTAGTGACTTCCTTGGGCCTGTCTTGAAGAGCAAAGTTTTTCGAAAGGAGGCTTAATATTAGAAATAGCCACTCTCAGTTATGTTTCTATATTTAGCAGAGATCTATATTTTATCTTCAAAGAAGTCACAGCAGAAAACCCAGTTTCACAAATGTAGGATGTTAAAAATGATAAAAGAATGCGAAGCGCTCTTGTTTTTAGTGCAAAAAAATCATCCTCTACTCCTGCCCAAAATTCAAATAGTGATTTATTTCTAAATTGTCTTTTGGTTTTGCTATTTGTCGTGAAGTCTATGAATTTTTCTTCCTCATCAATTGAGAGTCCTTCGGGAGTCTTTTGAAATGGAGCCACTCATAACTTGCTATCAGTTAGTCGTCAGCAAGAAAATACTTTTTAAAATTCTTTGCCAGCATGGCTAAATGATTGTCAATGGTTTCAAAAACAACTTTTACAAGTTCTTCTTCAGCCTTGTAAGTTTTAGTACAATCATCCACATTTGCAAACATTGTTAGGTTTTTTTGCTTTAAATTTCTGCTCCACAATTCCAATTTTATACAAAAGCATTAACTTTATTACTCGTATCCAACATATGTGTATTTACTCCTTGGAGTTGAAGATTCAAGTTATTTAATTTCTCGAATATGTCGAACAAGTAGCTCAATTTCATCACAAATAAACCATCGCAAAAATTCTCGCCTTCCGGTCTGTTTTCTTCTTCTAGGAAAATGGCGATTTCTTCTCTTAATTCATAAACACGTTGCAAAAACTTCCTACGTGACTCCATCTTGCCTCGCAATAAAATAGTTGCGCTGAATGTACTGAACCCATGTCTTTACTAAGTGCGGAAAAGATTCTAGATTTCAAGGGTCTCATTTTTATATAATTTACAACGGTTACAACAGTAATTAATACTATAATCAGATCAGGACTCTTTTTTTTCGAAGCTAAAGCTTCTCTGTGGATCATGCAATGTGTCCAGACGCACTGAGGCGATTTTTGTTTTACAAGAGCTTGTATACCTTGAAATCTTCCGGACATTGAACGAGCACCATCGGTGCATATTTCGACGTAATTTTTCCATTCAATGTTTGCCTCGTTCATAAAATCATTTAAAATAGCAAATAATGAGAGCGCTGTTGTTTAGAGTTCTATTGGTTTGCAGAAAAGTAGTTCATCTACTGTTGACATATTATCACAAAATCGAACATAGGCAATTAAATGAGCATCTTTATTACTATCTGTTGCTTCATCAAGCTGTATTGAAAACAATTTGTCACGCAACTTTGAGACAAGCTAACACTGTACACCTTTAGCTATATCCCCAATTCGACGAGCAACAGCATCATTTGAAAGAGGTATGGACTGCAATTGTTTTGAAAAATTATCTCCAAATATAGTTTCTACAATCTCAATTGCTTCTGACAAAATAAGCTCTTCACCAATGGTGTGAGGTTTTTTACATCTGGCTATTTTAGATGAAACTTTGTAAGATGCAATTAAAGCTTTTTTATTCACAGACAATGATTTTTGCTTTTTATATAATTTTAATTTTAATTAAAGAACAAACGAAGTTAATTTTAATTAAAGAACGATTATTACGAAGAATTCTCTGGGTTTGCTGACGTACTTACTATGAAGCGTTTCTAAATGTCGTTTATGTTTATTAGGTTTCATGCTATCTGCTGCCAATATTTTTGAGCAAATGATACACAGGGGCCTTTCTTCTTCATTTATTTCAGTACTGGTAATACCAAAATTTAAGTATTCTTTTTAATATTTTATTTTTCGAGCCACGCTCGTCTGTGTACTTGTTGATGCATGACTATCGTCTAATTCTCACTTACTTCTTCTTTAAAATTTATTCACGAGTCTGCATAAATCTACAGCCATGAATATTTAATATGGTGAATTGCAATTAACACGAAAACATATATAACATACACATTTACGATAGATTCGATAGCGATAGAAGAATCTCCTCGAATGAAACTGGCTGGAATTGAAACTTGTGATATCAAACATCTTCCTTCTTCCTATGATAAAACATATGCTTTGCGCATGCTCGAGACGGCATCGGTCGTTTTCACCGCCCGCTTAGCAAAATGCCAGATGTGATTTCTCTCTAATATTAGCTCGTTTTACTCTTGTTTAGGCAGTTAGTTAAAAATAATCTAAAAACAAAATCCAAAATACTCAATATACATTACTGTCGTATGCATTTTATTGTAAGCGGGAGCGCGATGAAAATTATGATTAAAAACTGGGCCGCGAATACTGAAAGGTTGAGAAACGCTGTCTTAATTGCTATTTTAGAGTCAATTGAAGCATAACTATTCAGCCGCTTGATTAATTAATTGCTATTTTAGAGTCAATCGAAGCAAAACTATTCAGCCCCTTGATTAACTCCCAAAGAGAGAATATTGTTGTTTTAAATTAATATTTTAATTATTTTGATGTTTACTTAATCAACGTAAATGTTTAACCAATCTAAATTAATTTGTTTGAAACGTGAACTCGGTGGATAACTAGAAAGAGGTATTGCACTTTAAACTTTAAAATAAATAATTGACTTTGTAAATAGTTTTTATCATTTTTAGTAGCAAATTAAAAATTCTGTCTTAATTTTCTGACGATAAAGTAAAAGCTTAAAACAAAAGATTTTGCTCAACTATTTATGAACAAATATTTTTATCATACGTATAATGCGTCATTTGATCCCTAGCTTTTTCAGCAATACACAAAATTCTTAAAATTATAAATAAAATATGTTTTTTTTAATATTTTTATTAGGAGGAAAGTCTATAACCTATCTAAAACAGAACAAATAAAAAATAATTAAAAAAAATCTGTATTTGAACTAGAAATAAATGTAGAATTTCACCCATTCCCTGGACCATCAGAGGATTATTAAGTATGACTAATCTACCACTGGAACCTAAGTGATTTCATGCTTTTTAAATGCGTTTTTGTACAGTTAATTCTAATGAAATAGTTCAAATTTCAAATTTTACACTAAATAAATGCAGATAGAAAAGTTATGTTCGTCTGTCAGTAAAATGTCCAAATTCCAAAGGAAACTAAAAATGCTACATATGTTACAGATATGTCAATTCAAACATGAATGGCCAAACCTAAACTCAACCACAGAAGTTATAAACGTAGTCATTGAAAATGAGACCAGGAAAAATCAATATGCATTTCCTTACACTTAAACTTTTAATGCCGGTTTAATATATCAGTAATGTAATGCTTGTTATATATCAGTTTAAAGGTCTCAATAAGATCGGTAGGATTGCACAACCTTCAACCAGAAGTGCTTTACAATTTAACAAAAAGAGTGATTAAATAGTAACTCAATGCTATTACAGATTTCTGATTGGAACTTGAGTATTTGGTAAAATATTTTCGTTAAATATTTCACCAAAATCGACCACTTGGTAAAATTTCGTTTTCATAATAACACTTTAAATTAGTAAGTTTTTGCTTACAGACATTGTAAACCTTAACAAGGGGATAATTCAATTATTAAATGTTACAAATTTTACACTCTTGGTACGTGGACTTATGTTGTGAAAGTGACTGGCACATTCCAATTTTTGTTTTTAAATAAATATAATTTTTTTTTATCGATGCAATAAAATAATCACTTTAAATTAGTTCGGAAAACAAATTCTTATAATATTTTAATGTTTTTGTTTTAAAGTAAATATTTTTTTAAAGAAAATTACTAATTAGTTTTATCAAGATAATTCCATGTCAGGGAAATATACCTTAATCTGTTATAAGCGCAATTATATCAAAAACTAGTGAAAAAAGAATCATTAAAAATATTATTCTTAAAAATTGTCTTATATTGTTAAATACTCTTTCGAAATAGTTCCAAAGTGTTCGAGAAATGCTGTAAAAGATTAATGATTTAATCATAACTTTAAAAGATTAAGATAGGATAATATAATTGGAAAAAATTAGGAATTCTTGCTTTAGAATTATTTTGCTTAATTTTTTCAATATCCTGATATAATTTATCCGTTAAGAAATTAAACATTTGATTGATTTTCTCACAGTATTCTGAATTATTTCGCTTTGCAGTTTTGATTTATGATTTTAAATCAAATTCATAGTAATACTTATTCTTATAAATATCTTAATGTGCATTTACTTATATGCACAAAATGCAAAATTAAAATAAAAGTTTAATACAGCTACATCTGCTAAAATCAAATTATTTATTAAAGTTATTTATTATTTTTTACAGATTTAGTGAACTTCCATTCAATTTAAAAACCAGTCCTTGACAATTTCTATTGACTGGCAATGCACGTTTAATGATGCATATTTAGACAAGAAATGTTTGTTTTGTTTTAATTTTTGGTAATTAATTTGAAAGCGTATAAAAAAAAATTCAATTTTTTAGGTTTTATAACATTTTAGTTCGATAATAATTGGGTTTTGTAAATTTTAAATTTAAACTTTACTACTTACAGAAATGTTTGTGCAAAGTTTAATAAAAAAATGTCATAGGCAAAATTATATCCGATAAAAAGTTCGGATTCTTGTATTTGTGTGAATTCTCTTTTCTTTAAAAGTTTGACTCTTCTTTATATGAATATATATTAAAAAAAATAAATAAAAAAAAATGATATATGTAACTTGTTTATATAAAGTCAAAAAAAAAATTAATTGCAAGTAATCTATTCAATGGTAAAGTATAAAATTAAAGGTACGGAGAAATTTATCAACGGATATTAAAATTGAATCAGAAATTTCGATATAATATGAATGAATTTAGATATTTCTATTTAAAAGACATTAAAACTGACACCATTCCCTTGAATTCCTCCTTCATTATATACTTTATTCTTTTTAATCAAATTGTCTGCATAATATTTACCTATTCTGCAGATGGGAAGATGTTTCCATCTGAGGCCAATATATGGCCCTTCGCAACTGATGGATTTTGTTAGGTAATACGAGAAATTCAATATTCAAGAACAAATTTAATAAATTACCAACGTAAATTACTTTTTTAATTTTATAAGCATCTGCCAATGGAAGATTTTTTTTACATTGGAGGAAAAGCTTAGTTATTTCTTATTTAAGAAGCCAAACAAAACCTCCAATTGGATGACAAATCATTCACAACCAATCAGAGTCTCTATTGCACCTGATTTCACGCTAGTTTCAATGTCAACTAAGTCTGTTCCTAATTTAAATCTATTAACTATGTTTTAATAGTCTATTTTGTAAAATCGATAACATAGTTGATTAGTTGGCAAATAGGATTAGTGAAACCCACATAGAGTTTGCACCATTGGGCTTATGTAAGCACAATGCATTTTGCTAATGGTAGGATAAAATAATCTAGATATGGTTAATAAAAAAACAAATTGGGTTAAATTTAATCAGAGATGGGGCTCAATTATTTAAGGGGACATTGGTACTGAAACAACAAAAACATCGCCAAAAATTAAATTTTTTTTTGTTTTCGTTCTACCGAAATTGTTGACATTACTAGCTTTAATTTCGCGTTTGAATATTTGAAATCCGATGATTTTAAATGGTAAAATCTTTTTTTTTAACTAACTATTTTAACGTATTGCACACTGGTTGTCAGAAGTTAGAAATGATTTTTTCTCAGCTTCGCTTTTTTCATATTTTACATATGTTTGAAAAGGTCATTGCGATTCATTGTTTGATAAATCCACCTAATTTCTAGTAGAAATAATTTTCAATGCACTATAAAGTGATACACGTGCTTTTTTATGCCACATATTTTTTTTTCTAATTTTTTTCATGTTGGGAATTTGAAATGCGTGCATTTTTTAATGAAAAATCACTATCTCCAAATTTGAAATTTTATTTCTGTTCAATCATAGCATTCGTGAGAAAACGTTCATAATACATTGATAAACAACTTCAAATTTTTCTTTCATATTCGTTAAAATATTGCGTTGCAAAGAGAATTTTGAAAAAAAGTTAAAATTTCGTATTATTTTAATGTATTTTCTCAATAATTTACTATCTATTTTATATTATCTGCTAAATTTATTTTGTTGTTGTGTTATAAGTCATATCTTCTATGTTTGTATCAAATTTTATTTAAGGGGGCACGGTAACATAAAAAATGACGAAATCATCAATTTTTCAATTTTTATCCCATAATGTGGAGATATCTTTCTGAGTAGTTGTGCAAAAATTTATACTTGTATCTTGATAGATAGAAAGTTATATTGTATTTTCTAAGCCATCTCACACTAACAAAGCTGAAAAAGAAATCTGTATTACTGTTTTTATCAGTTCGTTATTTTTCAGTGAGAGTGTTGTTTAAATCTCTAAGGTTTTTTTTTTTCTAAATTTAGTTAGGATAGGAAAACTTTTATAGCGTATTTATATACATCTGATAATCACAATATAGTATGGAATAAGGTGTGCTATGTATAGTTTTTTTTTTTTTTTTAATTAAAAAGCTGAAAACTTGAGGGGGGAAAAAAATGTCGTTTTTCTGCTGTTTTTAGTGTAAAAACAAATAAAACCTTTTCCATCGCTTGCATCTTCAAATCCATGCTAATTATTGTTAACAATTATAATACGGATATAGTGTGAAAATTTCCTGGAAAAATACTTAAAATTGTGGAAGAAGTAGCATTTTGAAAAAAGTTTGAAAAACTTTCAAAAACATTGAATTAATCAAAAATTATTTATTCAAAATATTTTTGACGATTAAATTATGTTTACTTACCATCAATACAATGTAACATTACTTTAGTTTAAATTTCAGTGGTACAATTGCTGAAAATAATTTTTTGGGTAATGCTTCCCCTCAATTCTATAAATAATTTTAGAAAAAATTTCCCATATCCCCTTAATAATCATACAGACAATTTTAATCAAAAAGAAGTTTTTGTTTGTTTAGCTAACTATTCGGATGATTTCTCGTAGTTTTGCTACAACGTTTCGTGTGACTCGTTCATTAAAACATATCACTTGTTTGCAGCACTAAATATACTTGTATTGTTCTGTGTCAGTCAATTGGAGAGTGATAGCAAAGAAAGAAATGTCAAATAAATTAGAAATACAGATAAATTGTAAGATATTGTTGAGTGGACGGGTTCGAAAGATTTGAAGCCAAAGTAGATCAAAACTTGCAGAAATTTATTCCAATATAACTCTTCACAGATTCCTTTACAACTCCAGAACTTCTCGTTCTAGTAGACAGAATAAAGCTCTTTTCAGAACAATAGAGCACAAAACAGTAGTTAAAAACTTGACAATACAACTGCTCAAATCGCTGCAAAAGACAATGCAATATAGTTCGCTTTCGGAACTCTCTGAACGCTCACTGAGACTCAGTAATTCCAGTCAACTAATGGACTCAGCTAACAACTACTCAGTGACTCAAAATCAACTAACTAACTACCCCGCTCGCTTGGCCGACTTATATAGAATTCAAACATTCTTGAAATTTCTAGAGGTAGATATTTGGAGAACTTTCCAGATCGTAGTCGAAAAGTTCTATACATGTACATGGGGACCGAAAATGTCGCCAAATGGTCGCCAAGTTTGACGACATTTGGCGATTTCTCGCCAAATTTGGCGACAAAAATTAGTCGCCAAAACCGTCGCCCACTAGGCTCTATCTCGCCAATTTGGCGAGATTGCCATTACCATAATGTTAAATGCCCTGCTCCTTGTAACACTCGCTTCCCAGCGTTACCTCTGTAAAACCCGTTATCAAGCATCAAGAGACTCATTGCAGGGAAAAAAACTAAAGACGAACTATTGCACTGCCTTTTGCGAAATGTACATAAATTTTACTATTTGCAAAATTAACACTACGAAATATTTACAAATATACAAAAATTCGTAACAATATGAACAATCACGCCCAGTATTAATACACAAACTTTTATTTAGGAATAAATTGAATAAACAAGTGCCTAGTTTTCTACATAACATTTCATCTAAATTCCGGATGTGGAATAATGTGAGACATCATTTCTTTAATCATTTGGCTCTCTTTTTGTGCCATTACTCTCTAGTAAGCACATTAACAGGTGATTATGGCAACGCATAATATATGTCTGTGATGATATCGACAAACACTGTTGTTCCTATTTAGCACACTGATAATATTTCTATTCATCATTAGCCATTAACAATTTGAGCTGCAAAAGTGCTTTTACTGGGAGCATTCCAGGCCAACTATAATAAATACATGTTTTTGATTTATTATATATTTACTAAGGAGTCTCCTCCTCAAATATCTTTCCCTTGAAGTTCCAGTTCAAATAATCTGATTCAAATGCTGAAATCGCATTTTGGAAAAATTCATTGGTCAATTGAATGGTTTTGAGACAATTTAAATTATCTATTCAAGATTAGCTTCCAAACAACTAACCATCTAGAGTAGGGCTCGTCACTAACTTATGGAGGTGGGCCGTAATACTAATTTTGAGGCTTTTCCTGGGCCGAATACACCAAAATCTATATCTTTAATTATTATAAATTTAATAATATGTAGCATTTCTGAAAACTAGAAAAAAAAACTATTATTTTTTTTTATCTTAATAAAATTACAAATGGTATTTGATTCTTCTTTTTTTTTTAAATAATTAAAAAAAGAATAAAGTTTTTATTAGTAGTAAATCAAAGTCTAAAAAAGAAGTGAATCTATTGTTTCAACGTGACAGTTCGACTTGTCCTAACTTTTGATTAAAGTATTTAAACCGTATTTCCAGATTACTCAGTTTTAGTCGATACGAATTGTGAGACGATGGTGGTCGAAATCGTTCAGTTTATTTAATGAAAGAGTCGATGTCTTTCCAAGTATTTGTTTCAGTCAATTTTAATAAATTGTCCAACTGAGAGTCAGTTAAGTTATTCCTGTATTTAGTTTTGATGAAAACCACCTTGCTGAGGGCTTCTTCAAATACTTTCTTCTTGCACGTAGTGAAGTAATCTGGGTCCTACATAGTTAACACACATCATTTTGGATACATTACAATTATGTAAAAAAAAAAAAAAAAAAAAGGGTCCATTCCAGGAGACTTGATTTGTTTTTCTTCTGTGGTTTTGGCGGGCCGCGTAGTGGCTAACGCTGATCTAGAGAATAAATTTTCTGCCTGATATCTTTTTCAAAAATTGAGTTTCCATTCTTGATCCTTTTCTACAATTTTTATATTACCTAATCAATAAAAACAGGCAATTCATATTTAATACTCAATCTAATCTAATTATTTTGAGCAGTATATTTAAAACATTATAGATTTTTTTTCACATTACTTGGATTTAAAGTTATTGCACTGAGTTCCTGATTTGTTTCAGCCCTATTTATGTGTCATTTTTCAAATAATTGAGTCATTGTAAAAACATATTCATTCTTAATGGTTTCTTTACTAATCCTGCAAGCAAAAAACGTTAGCAATTCCTATCATAATAGAATCATCCTCTAAATGTGTTATTTAGTAGTAAATTATGATAAAGATAATACAAGTAAGCAAACAATAACTCATCAAGTCTTTCTACATTTCCACAAACTGCAGCGATAATACTAATGATGCGTATATATTTGAAGAATTCCCCTTCATATAAACTTTTGGAAAATATGTTTTTCATATTTTCAAATGAAAGTCTTATCCTAAGTTTTTCAATTGTCTTTTAGAGAAAAAAGTTAAGCACTTTGTAATAATTCACGTTATGCAATTAATAATACCATTTCTTAAAAGCCAGTGTTTTTTTAATTAGTAAAATTAAATAGAAAAATAAACTTCTGCTTGAAATATGAAACTTTTTCAAGTTGAAAACAAAGTTATTCTTATGATAAATAATGATATAGCATTTTTCTAAAAATAGGTGTATATTTACATTTTTAATTCCAATGTCCATCAACAAATAAAATGAGACACTAATTTTTAAACAAAATTGTCTGGATTAGTCTCATATAAGCTATTTTTCAAATTAGCGGTTTAAACATTTTATTTATCTATTTAGACTGCTTACTAAAGTAAAAACTTAAAATGAGGACAGCTAATGCATAATTTTTTATTTTGCAAAGAAAAACGTTTAAAATATTGAAAATTCATTGTTTTTCCTGTTATCCTGTATTAAAAATGGTAATGACATTTGGTTAAAAAAGATTTTTATAAATTATGAAATCAAATTTGATGGACTATTTGTTTTGTTTGATATGAAAGTTTATAGAATAGTAACGATATGAGTGTATATTATAAAATATAGCAAAAGAGTTTTATTTAGTTAAATACCTAAAATTTAAACGGATAGTTAGAAATGTTTCCATCTATTTTAATTTATGATTACATTATTCTGAAGCAATTTCTCTTTTAATTTGTAGTAATTTGAGCTTAATTCTATCATATTTGGTCTGTTATTATAATTAGTTTTTTTTCCCTACATGTTTAATAGAATATTTTAAAATATATTTAAATTCAGCTGAAAATTTGTTAAGTTAGAAATTTGTAAGACAATGCATTATGCTTTTTGTTGATATTTATAAACTTCCAATTTTTTTAAAATTAATAAAAAAAAAAAAATAATAATAATAATAATTTCGTATTTCTGGAATAAAAAAGGCTCAGCTTTTATATTATCTAGCAACTAATTGTATTTTCCCTTTCATCATTACAGTCATTGTGCATGTAAAATAATGCTATTTTGTTGCATATTTTTTTTCTCCATCGTTTCAACCCTCGGCCATCCTATCCCTAAATCAGCGTTTCTCAACCTTTCAGTATTCGCGGCCCAGTTTTCAAACATAATTTTTATCGCCCCCCCCCCCCCCCTCTACAATAAAATGTATACAACAATAATGTATATTGAGTATTTTGGATTATGTTTTTAAACTAACTGCCAAAACAAGAGTAAAAGCGAGCCAACGTTGGCGACAAACCACACCTGGCATTTTGCCAGGCGGGCGGTGAACACGACCGATGCCTTCTCGAGCATGCGCAGAGCAAATGTTTTCGCATAGGAAGAAGAAAAATGTTCGATAACACAAGTTTCAATTCCAGGCAGTCTCATTCGAGTCGATCCTTATATCGCTATTGAATCTATCGTGAATGTGTATGTTTTATATGTTTTCGTGTTAATTGCAATTCACCGTATTAAATATTCACGGCAGCAGATTTATGCAGACTCATGGATAAATTTTTAAGTGGAAGTAAGCGAACATTAGACGATAGTCAAGCATCAACAAGTATACAGACGAGCGTGGTTCCGAAAATAAAATAAAAAAAATATTCTCAAGAATACTTAAATTTTGGGTTTACCAGTACTGAAATAAATGAAGAAGAAAGGCCCCTGTTTATCATGTGCTCAAAAATATTGATCGCAGACAGCATAAAACCTAATAAACTGAAACGACATTTGGAAACGCTTCATAGTGAGTACGTCAATAAAACCAGAGAATTCTTCGAATTAAAATTAAAATCATATAAGAAGCAAAAATCATTTGTTAAAGAAACTTTGTCTGTGAATAAAAAAGCTTTAACTGCATCTTACAAAGTTTCATATTAAATAGCCAGATGTAAAAATCTTCACACCATTGGTGAAGAGCTTAATTTGCCAGCAGCAATTGAGATTGTAGAAACTATGTTTGGAGATAATTTTTCAAAACAATTACAGTCCATTCCCCTTTCAAATGATACTGTTTCTCGTCGAATTGGAGATATAGCTGAAGATGCATAGTGTCAGCTTTTCTCGAAATTGCGTAACAAATTGTTTTCAATACAGCTTGATGAAGCAACAGATAGTAATAAAGATGCTCATTTAATTGGCCTATGTTCAATTTTGTGATAATATGACAGCAGTAGAAGAACTACTTTTCTGCAAACCAATAGAATTCCAAACAACAGCGTTCGCATTATTTGCTATTTTAAATGATTTTATGAACAAGGCAAACATAGAATGGAAAAGTTGCGTCGGAATATGCACTGATGGTGCTCGTTTAATATCCAGAAGATTCTAAGGTATACAAGTTCTTGTAAAACAAAAATCGCCTCAGTGCGTCTGGACACATTGCATGATCCACAGAGAAGCTTTGGCTTCGAAAAAAAAGAGTCCTGATCTGAATATTGTGTTAACTACGGTTGTAACCGTAGTAAATTATATAAAAATGAGACCCTTGAAATCTAGAATCTTTTCCGTACTTAGTAAAGACATGGGTGCAGTACGTTCAGCTTAACTATTTTATTGCGAGGCAAGATGGTTATCAAGTAGGAAGTTTTTGCAACGTGTTTATGAATTAAGAGAAGAAATCGCCATTTTCCTAGAAGAAGAAAACAGACCGGAAGCCGAGAATTTTTGCGTTGGTTTATTTGTGATGAAATTGAGCTACTTGTTCGACATATTCCTGAAATTAAATAACTTGAATCTTCAACTCCAAAGAGCAAATACACATATGTTGGATACGAGGGTAAAGTTAATGCTTTTTGTAGGAAATAGGAATTGGGGAGCAGAAATTTAAAAGAAAAAAACTAACAATGTTTGCAAATGTGGATGACTGTACTAAAACTTTCGAGGCTGAAGAAGAGCATGTAAAATATGTTTTTGTAACCATTGAAAATCATTTACCTATGCTGGCAAAAAGTATTTTCTTGCTGACGACAAACTGATAGCAAGTTACGAGTGGGTTAGGGATCCATTTCATAAGACTCCCGAAGGACTCTCGATTGATGTGGAAGAAAAATTCATAGACTTCACGAAAAGTGGCAAAACCAAAAGACAATTTAGTAATAAATCACTATTTGAATTTTGGGCAGGAGTAGAGGATGATTTTTCTGTACTAAAAACAAGGGTATTTCGCATTCTATTACCATTTTCAACATCCTACCTTTGTGAAACTGGATTTTCTGCTGTGGCTTCTTTGAAGACAAAATATAGATCTCGGCTAAATATAGAAACATAACTGTGAGTGGCTATGTCTAATATGAAGCCTTCCTTCGAAAAACTTTGCTCTGCAAGACAAGCCCAAGGAAGTCACTAATAATGATTAAATTTGTTTTTAATTTAGTATGTTTTGATTAAGTAAGTTTTGATTTAGTAAGTTGTTTTATTTTATTTGTTAAATAAGTCGAAATATATATTTTTTTCTATATTATATGTGCTTCTATGTATGTGTGCTTTCCTTTTAGTCAGTTAATCAATTTTTTTAAATAATATTTGCTCTTGGATATTCTCGCACCTCCCCTCTAGTGTGCTCGCTCCCCCCCAAGGAGGGCGTGCCCCACAGGTTGAGAATCGCTGCCCTAAATCAATCGAAATCTATTAATAGTGAACATAAATTGTATATAATTATCATTTAAAATGTTAAAAATCGGGACTGTAATGGCGAGGGCAATTTTAGGACATTTTATAGTTTATGTACACAGTATTAGTGCAAGAAATAGCTAACCCTACATAGAAATTGGTAGCGAACAAAGATGTAGTTTAATTTATTTACTCTAGTTCTACAGATATGGTAACCTATTTAATTGTTAATTGATTTCAATGACGTACTTTTTCTTAATTTCTGAGCTCAACTTATAAAACACAGCATTTTAAAGAGGACTCAGTACCCCTTATATCCTTAATGTTAAATTTTCTATTTTTGATGTACTTTTTCTTAAAAAGTTCTTAACAAAAGAGTTTGATTTTTTTTTTTTTTTTTTTTTTTTTGGTTAAATAGATTTTATACAAATATGGAGATTGAAGATTGATAGAAAATATCATCAGAATATTTCTGTACATTTTAAATATTTCTTACAACTTCTTCCAATAAAACGTTCTTTCGTTACCAACGTTTGTTTTTTTATAAATAGTTATGAAAACAAAACTTTTTAGCTTCAGTTTAATTTGTAGATTATGTACTGCAATTTCATGAAAACTTAAAGGTATATATCTACTATTTTAGTAATAAAGATAGAGATTAAAGCTTGAAACATTACGTTTAAATACAATCAGAGTTAAAGGGAAAGTATGATGGATTTAATAACTGATTGTTTGCTTTTTAAAACACAATATAACATACTTTCTAATTTGATTACAAAATAATACATCAAAGGAAAGGCAAAAAACATAAAACATGAAATAAAATTCTAAAATAGATTTTTTCAATTTATTTTTTTATTTTTAGGGTGCTGAGTCTCTTTCAATCGTCGTTGTAAGAAGGATACCCATAGTCACTGTAGCACAATGAGACGCCCTGCTTCCGAAGTCACAGACGACAGGATATCAAATTTTTCCATGAATCTCACCATCTCCAACTCAACATCAGCCATTGATGACCTGTACGACGTTCCACCAGGTATCATCGTCCTTTTGTCCTGCTGCTACGGTATTATATCCTTAATTGCCATAGTAGGCAACTTCTGCGTGCTGGTTATAGTAGGCACGAGTCGTCGCATGCGAACCGTTACGAATTACTTCATCGCCAACTTGGCCGTCGCAGACATCATCATTGGAATGTTCTCAATCCCGTTCCAGTTTCAAGCGGCTCTGCTTCAGCGATGGGTTCTGCCACCTTTTATGTGCGCTTTCTGTCCATTCGTGCAGGTGGGTTTGTTTGTTTTAGTGATTATGAGAAATAGAAGTTTGACAAATTTTCTTGACTGTTGAATCAAATTGAACAAAATTCAACGATATACTCACATTAGTAATCTAGTTTTGTTGATTCTATAAACCAATTTGCTTAATTTCGGGAGTAATATTCTCATTTATATTAAGTCGACAAATTACATTAGAAGAAATCAATGTTTTGCTATATTACTTGAAAAGGAGATAACGTTATAACTAATCATAAGATAACAATGATATTAAATTAAAATTCTTTAAGTACTTTAGAAATCAAAGTCGAAAATTAAAACACCAGTTTCACAATTCTGTACAGTATATCACACTGGTATTGGAAAGGGATCCTTGATTTGAGTGAGGTTAATTATATTACTATCCATTACACTAACAATTATTTTTTCGATGTCTTGCAATAAGTAAAAAATAAAGTATTGAATGCCACCTTTCTCATTGAATAGGAGAATAAAATTTGACTGAATAAATTGCGATCAATATCAGCGAAGTACAAACCAAGTTCAAAGCAATGACTTTTAATTGCATTTGCTAGTGTACGTTTTGACATTGCACAAAGAAACATTATGATATTTGACCAGAAAATTGGCAAACTTTAGTTTGAATAGGGAAATCAGTTCTTGATTTTATGTGAGAAAACTTAGCCTTAACCAATTTCCCTGCAAGTTATACCCTTTTGGTTTCTATATATACCCCAATTACTTTCTAAAGGATGCACTCTTTAAATGGAGTTGTGGTAAAATAAATCTAAAAAAACATTTATTGCATTTACATCAGACATGTATGCCATAATGTAAGATATATGTAACATTTTCCAGGTTCTCTCAGTTAACGTCAGTATCATCACTCTGACGGCCATAGCCCTTGATCGTTACAGAGCCGTAATGTATCCCCTCAGAGCCAGAACGACAGAGCTCAGTGCCAAGATGGCAATCATAGGTATCTGGCTGTTTAGTGCTCTTGCTAGTGTGCCCTACGCCATGGCACTGAGAGTAACCTTCGTTTATGACCAGGCAACTGGAAACGATACCAAACCGTTCTGCCACAACATACACGTGTCACCTTTCATCTGGAAAATGTACAACCATGTTCTGGTCACCCTGCAGTACTTTTTACCATTGTGTCTCATCACGGTTGTGTACATCTCCATCGGGCTGAAGTTGAAGGATACCAAGACGCCAGGAAACACTCAAAGTGAGCGAGACGAAAATATAATGAGGAATCGGCACAAGGTAAGGATGACCAATATTAACTTCGAATTGTTTGACAAATTTTCCTGGTTAAATTTATCTTAATCTTTGACTTATAAATTCTATAGTGGGTCATTCGTTGTTGTTGAAAGTACGAAGTGTTTATTCTGGTGCTTGTTTAGGTTAAACACAATTATGAACTCGGATGAAAGTCAAGAGAACGGGCAAGACACCACTAAGTTCTACAGTTACTAGCAAATTTTGCTGTTAGCCTGGGATGCTTATACTGCATTTGAATTATGCTTATTTGATAAGTCATATTCAACCTGCTACAATATTTGCCCCTATATTTAAAAACATTGAAAGGGACCATTGAGTTAATTAGCTGGAAATAAGTATATACACACCGAGTAAGTAATCAGTTATATATATATATATATAATTTTTAAAATGATAATTTATACAACCAATTTGACGTTTTAAAAGATTTAAATGCTAAATATATTTTGATTCTAATGATATTTCAAAATTTATTATCATTTTTTGGGTTTTACTTCCGTTTTGTTTCGTGAAATACTGTATCGTTAATTTTCATCAAAACATATGTCTACCATCGTTATTTTAAATGGAACTTTCAATATTAAACTAATTCAATGAATATTTTAGCAGAAGTTTGTAACAATGATTATAAGATAAGAAAAAATAAGATTTTGTGCAAATGTATTCTTATAATAGTAAAGAAAAAATTAAACATATTTCTGTGTTTCCCATGACAACCAAATTCTGAATATATATATTTTATTATTAATTTAAAAAAAAGGCAGCAAAGATTACAAAATGGAAATATCAATAAAAATTAAAATATAATAATAAATTTAAATAAGTTACGTGATATTACAGCATTGAATATATTTTAAAATCCAGTACTATTTAATTAACCTTTATAGAAATATATACCTTTTATTACGGGAATATTTCTTCTTTATAAGCCACAGTAGTTTTAAGACGTAAGTTTAATTTTACCCTTATAGTATCTATAAAAACGTAATCCAATACTGTCCTTCAGAAATAGTGTGGCCCATTATGTGTGTGTAATGCATGCTATCTACACATCTACAGTTCTCTGGAAAGTAACTCATCCTGAATTACTATGCCACAAAACATCTCTATGCTAAAAAAAAAGTCAGAAATAAAAAGAATCGCCCTGTTTCATAATTTTTCCGCAGCAATAACTTTTCTGTCTCATAGATCAAAGGTATTTAAAAGTATAAAATGTTGTAAATTTATAATGAAATGTTTGAGAAATCAACCGATAAAAAAAATTACAGATGCTAAGTAAGTTTTTATATTTTAAGTTATTTTTTGTATAAAAGTGACAGCATTTTTTTTTCTTTCGCTGCATCGTCCTCTTCATGGAAAAGTAACCACTGGAGAAATGTAATTTTTTTTATTTTTTTTTTGCAGACACAGATGGTATTTTGTCTTAAAAAAAACACTCTTGTTACTTTTTTTAAATTTTGGATGGGGCTTTGGAGTTATTATATCAAAATTTCGAAAAATTCAATTTTAAACTTACGCGATTGATGTTTAGTTCTATTATAAACAGTAGGAAAATATCTCGAAAAAGATTTTTATTCTCTCGTGCTTATCAAAATTGCTAAAGTAACTCAATTAGAAATGAAATCTAATAACATGTTACAAAGTTGATGTGACAGAGAAATATAAAATTGTTACAATAGGGTTTTTATCTCACATTGAGAAAATATTTTACACTAATTATACCAAAAATGTCAGACTTATTTCTTATATGTTTGACTAACCTAAAGGAAAAATAATTAAATTTTTTACTTAATTAATAAAATTTACTTTTTGAAACTTTGCATACATTTTCAAACTAATGGATCACTACCTATGATTAACAAACTTGCAAAAACTATGTGAGAATTGCTATATTATCTGATAATGATCAAACGTTTTTTGTAAATATTCCGATCCTCATAAAATCCCATCATTGTGGACATCTGTTATATTTTTTACTTAAGGCTGTAATCAACTAAATAATTGTCTACATGTGTTTTTGCGTCTTTTTAAAATGTCCATAAACTTCGCAGTGACATATGGGGCCAAATTTTTGTAAGCTTATTATGGTTTAGATTACAATTTGGTTGCATCATAATTTTTTTCATGGCCTAAAATGATATAAATTAAGGCTGGTTAACTAATACTTATGCCCTATTAGGACTAATACTACAATAGTCTCACTTTCAAGTTAGAGTTCTTTAGAGAATTGTGTTTTAAAGGGAAGTTTTTTTTGCATTTCAAGTATTGAATAAGAGAGGCCTCTAATTTTAAAAATACCAAATAACCATTCATTTGAAACATTATGAAATACGGTATTTCGATTTTTTTTTAAAGTTATATCTAAATGTGGGACAATATTACGGGATTTGCATTGAACTTTTTAAAGTTTGGTTTAGTTTTATTAAGTAAATAACTTCTCCCGACAAAAAAAAAAAAAAAAAAAAAAAAAAAAACACTACGTATACAATTAATTTAAAACCTTCCACGAATTACAATGATACTTTTCTTTTTCTTTTATTTCATCATTTAGAATACAATATATAACCTACGTTTGACCCCTTTTTACATACTTTACCTAAGCAAACTGTCATTGGGATAGTTAGGCTACGTAAAAAGAATCCGAACGATTTCCATTAGATATCTGAAAAAAAAAAATATTTGGGCAGTAAGATTTTTAAGTTAAAGACTCACTGTTTGGTAACCTGTTCACTTCTTACTGAAAATTTCATTGAGTTAAAGCTTCTCAATAGATTCTAGTTTAGCAGTTAAAGTCATTAGTTTACATTGCCTTTTCTCTCAAAAATTTTACGGTAATTATTTAACGTATAATATTCATCTAAACATTTCATTAAGTCATTCGTAGTATGTAAATTGTTAGAGATTATGTTATGCTATGTGATTTTGCATTATGAAGAATTCAATTAATTATATACGGAAGTAGTTTTGAGTTCAGGACAAATGGTTTACTTTAGTGGTTGGTGATAGTAAAGCAGAATAGCAGATAGGGTGCAAGTGAATAACGTTTTTGCGGCCTCGCTTATGAAATAAAATCTGGTTATGGAAGCTAAAAACACAACTTGTGATTTGTGCAAGGAAGTTTGATTATTGGGTCCTCCAGAATTCCCATGATCAACATTCAGAAAATGCCCACGTAAACAAATTCAATTAAAAATTTTTTCCTATTTATAATCTTTCAATTTAGTGTTTTAAAAGTTAGTCATTAAATCTTCAATTACATTTTAATAAAATATAATTTAAAGGGTAAACTATAGAATAATATGTTTACTTATAAAAAAAAATGCTGAAAAAATACAATTGAGGACTAGAAATAGAAAATGACCTTACTCCAAAAAAGAAAAACTTTCAGAAGAGCCGAAAAATGAAAAACATTTGCGTTGGCACTTAAGGCAATGTCTAAGTACCAGACTGAATTTGAACTCTTGCTACTGGAGTTCGCACTTTGAGAGTTCTCCAGTAGGGCGTATCGAAAAAAATCGAAATTTTTCAAATCTTTTAGCGGTAGTGCGGAAAATTTGTGGACACCCATCACTAATACGTGTGTGAAATTTTAAAACTCTGGGTTAACATCTTCTGCCACCTCAATAGCTCGAAAGTTCCGAAATTTGGGCTACAAGTGATTAAAATTAAAAAATTCATAAAAAAATCCAGATTTCGCTGTAAGTTTAAGGATGGTGCTTACTAGTTACTATTTTTGACTACAACAAGTATAATTTTTTTATAATTATAGGTTGATATCTTCTGCTACCTCAGCAACACCAAATTTTGAAAATAAAAGGCTAAATTTAAAAAAAAAAAAAAAAAAAAAATACAAGTCACACTTACCTCATTTTAAAGGGATCAGAAATTGTATTACCTTTCAAATATACAATTGACGATAGCATTACTACTTGTAATCCTTTTTTGTCTCGAATTTCGACATGTGTTTTCTGGATTCTAGAGTAGCTTTTATGAATTTATCCGTGTTTTCAGACCCAACTGTTTTCTCGGAGGCTGCCGTGACAAGTTTCACAATTCGCTCGACTGCTTGTATATGTGAAGAAAATTGTATGATTTGCCATCAGGCCTTCGGCATACCGTCCTCTGTCATTTTCAAAAGATCTTGAGAACTTATCTCTCGGAGAACTGGCGGCGATGTCACAAAACATTTTCTAAAATATTGCACATGGTAAAATTTCGTGGCGAAGCACGGGTATTCAGCTAGTTATCAATATAATTCAAATTTAGCCTAACCTTCAATAAAAACACAATTTCACGAGGACCTAATATGATAGTGTTGTGTATTTTACCTATACAAATTAAAATTAACAGGTTAGACATTCAACAAAAATATTATATTTAGAAGAAAGCATGCGAATTAAACAAAAAGTGTTTTCTACAAGAATGGCAGCATTTTTTCATGTTCCATTTCTTAGTTTGAATATTATACATTGAATAGAATTTTCTCTGCTGACTAAACTAAAATAGTCTCAGTGTTTATTTGTTGAATGGGCAGGAAATCGGTGAAAATAACTTGGAAACAGAATTTTGCCTTTCCATCAGGTGAGAGGAGATGATTACATTTTCCAATCTAGTATTTTTCTTTCCTCTTATATTTAATCTGTTCTATCATAAGAATTCCGTTTTATTTTATTTTAAGCTTAGCTCAATTATGTTGCTGAAATTATTTTGTTGAAATTTTACACTTTGTTATCATGAATATTTTCTAAAGCAATAGTTGAATAAAATTTTAGTTTTGTTTTCAAAATTCTGAAATCAATTATTCATTATAAACGAATTTGTTCACAATATGTGAGGCGTCAACATTATTGTTGGTGTGCTAATGAAACTTTGAAATTTTGTGCAAATTAAAATTCGTTAATTTGTTTAATATCCAATCAAAATAGATCAAATTTCGTTTTTCAATAGCAGTCTTCTGGTTTGAATGTATGTTAATGCATACTTCACATACTTAAGTAAGAATAGGAAGTAAAAAATTAAAAATCTCTAATTTAAAAGTGATCATTCTGAAATTTTTGGTGTTTTTAAATATATGTATACAGAGAGAGAGAGAGGTATACACACAACTACACAATTCAACCACCATACTTTAGTGTTCCAACTTGTCCATAATTTGCTCTCTTCCATACAATTATAAAAGTATCGGAATCAAAAATTGTCAATTTCATTTCATTTGCAAATATGAGACGATTCCAATATTTTTTCGTCTTCTTTAGCATTGCATTTGTAAAGGAAATCCAAAACTATTTTTTTTTTAGTATTTAAGAAAATTTCTATTCGGGCATAACAGACTTGTAGTTCAGTTAATATTAGTTGTGTTCAAACAGTTTCAGGTGTATTTAAAAGATTTATAAATTAGAACTTAATACTTAGAAGAAAGTCAGTATCATTTTGTTCTAAGTAATAAAACATTAAATAAATCCACAAGTTTATTAAAGAAAAATATTTTTATACTTTCTTAATACATTATTTAATTCAAGTAATTTGTATAATTTCTTTAGAAATATAATATGAAACTTTGGAAACTATCTTCATTAGAGGGAATTTATAGCAAAAATGCGAAAGAAGTGCTTACGAGATAAATGTGGCCCAGTATAGAGCTGAACAGCAAATTTATAGCTACGTTGCAAAATAGATTGTTAAAACCCACTATTTGTTGAAATTTTGAAATATTTTGCCCCTCACTCTTATTTGTCACTTATAAGAAAGGATAAAAGAAATAAGTTTACATGCTTCAACGACTTGGAACAAATGGGCTTTATCCATGAATGAATATCGTAGCTTTCATGGATAACATTCCTGTGTGCTTTTTTTTTTCTTTCTTCCTCCCCCCCCCCCTTCTACCCCCCTTTTTTTCCTTCTTTTTTTTTTTTTTTTTTTTTTTTTTTTGTACTTTCTGTCTACTGAACATATTTTTTAAAATACAGTAGCGAAACGTGGCTATTTTTAGTTAAGTGGCATGACATTTTTTTTATTGAAATTTATCGTTGATAACATTATGAGTTTTAAAATTAATAAACCTTGGGGGGGGAAATGTTTTAGCTTCTTTCTGTAAATAGTGTCTACATAGAGGAAATTTATGTTTTTCAATCTATTAAAATTTAAATATTAGTACGAATAAAAATGAAAATGCTTTAGCTATTCTAATTAATCAAATGTCAATTGTGGAATTTGCATATCCATAACTTAAATCTGAAGGATAAGAAATTGTGTAGGGAAATCCTAATGCAGCTAATAATACTTAAATAACTTTTTCATTATGCATGTGAAGTATATTTCTAATTGAAATGCTGAAATGAATATCTGAGACGTGGAAGAGAAATTTAATCATTAGCTCAAAATTCAAAAGTATAAAATAACTTATAATTGAATGGTGATATTCAAAACACACAATTAACATCTTTAAAATTTTTTAGAAAATAAGAAAAATAATTATTCGCCTGAATGGATTTGGAATTAATATCACTCATTTATTTGGTTATTACTTCTACCTATTTGAAATAGATTCACCACTAACCAGAACAAATGTTTTTAAAGTTCATTGTTATCTGGAAAAATTAATAATTTGAACTGATGAAACAAATCAAAACACTTTTTATGCATTAAGATTTTAGAATAATTTGAAAAATAACATTGACCCATCATTCTATGAAATATGAAGTAAAAAAATTAGAAATTTCCTATTCTCTGAATTAAAGAAACAATACAATTTTTATGGTAACCTGAAACATGGTACAAGAAACCTGTTTAAAAAATAAACAAGTGACTAGTTAAAAAATACATATTTCTCTTCT
Source organism: Linyphia triangularis (assembly GCA_963978545.1). NCBI lineage: Eukaryota > Metazoa > Arthropoda > Arachnida > Araneae > Linyphiidae > Linyphia > Linyphia triangularis. Next base: position 83,197,765 of record OZ021722.1, on the reverse strand, counting down.
TATTTCAAAATGATATGTTGTTTCAGTTCCATTGTATGCCTAAATTCAAAAGTAAATTTTTGAAAAGTAATATATATTTCTACGTTTAAGATTTTATTAGTATTTAACATTTTAATGAGATTATGAGATTTCAGGTTAAAAATGATGTCTGAGTAGAAACTGTTATGAATATTACCAGTGGAAATGAGGACGCAGTTCATAGAAACTGAAAATTATTAAAAACTGAATTAACTGATTAGCCTTAAACACTGTGATACTTCAGACTCCACAGAAGTAATAAGCGCTGACCTACTTTCAATACAGCTCTAATCCTCAAACTAACTCATATTCCACTGCCAACTGTATTTATATCCTCGCTAATAAATATATTAGAAAATAGAACTTTAAAAAGAAATACATGCTCTATTTTTAATTATGTACAGAACAAGAGGGCTCCTAGCCCCGTTTGATAATGCTCCCCAACCTCTGGGCGAAAACCCTGTAGCGAAAAAATTCCGACTTGTTCAGCAAATGAAGAACCATAATTAAGTGTTTCAGTAAAATAACAGTAACAAATCAATTTTTTAATCCTCCAACGAAATTTTTGCGCCATTCCAAAGAGAAAATTTCAACGATTATAACCATAGTTTTTTCAATGTAAAAAAAGTAAATATTTCAAGTATTTATTCAGACAGTAGGGAAAAAAACTTTTCAGCGTAGGATTAGCATTACGACTAAATTTTAAAATGTAATAAACTAAAAATTCAACGTTTTGACTTTCAATGGAACTAAAAGGATGCAAAAATTACTCATGTTTAAAATTTAATTCTTGTCCTAGCACCAGAATGATTTTTAATTGGATTACAATGACGCACATCTTTACTTTTTTACAAAATTAGAGAGAAAATTGTGTTACAATACTTTTTGACCTTGTTGAATACATTGACATTATTGGCAGTTTATATAAATACTTACAGATAGTTTTTTTTTTTTTCACAAATTAGAAGCTCTTGATTATACCTTGGGAATTTCACCGGGTGTCCCAAAAACGGCTTATATTTTACATTTTAACATTTAAAACATTTAATTAATTATTTTGAACATTTTAAAAATAAGTAGTCAGTTTCTTTACAAGTTACATAATAGTGCATTTCCCATTTAGAAAACTTATCTCATTTTATTCAGTAAAGGGTATACATTTTTACTTTTTGAAAAGAAAAACTTGGATATCTTCTTAACTCAGCTGTATTATAGATAGAAGATTTCGCACCCATTTCGAAAGAGACTTCATACCTGCTGTTTTGGAAAGCAGTGCCTTGGATATATTACATTTTCCATATTAGATTATATCAGTACGATGTTTTGAAGAATTAAACTTTGAAGAATTGTAATAAAAATCGCAACAGGCATGTTATCCATGTATAATAATAGCGATGGAAATAATATAGCAGGTTTTTTAGAACTTAAAAATATATAAGAAAATATTCTTTAATTTGAGAACAATTTTAAAAACATTCAATTTAAAGGGGATATCGGGTAAAATATAGAATACATTAAATATGGAATTATCTTAAAAACAATTTAATACATTTAAGTTTTTGAAATCATGCATTCAAAATCCTTGTTTTATAACTATAAAACATATACAAACATAATTACATACAAATCAAAAAATTAAAACCCATTTGTAACCGTACCAAATTTTGTGTGTTGCAAATTAAACTAGTACAAATAAGGTGTTAACACATATAACTGATAGATAACTTCATCTGCTTGAAACCTTTATTACGTGTATAAATAGTTTATAAGGATAGTTAGATGTTATTTTTAAACTCTTTTTGATTGATTTAATTTTTATAAAAACTTCTCTGGGTTATATTTTCGTCGTAATGTATCGTAACTGAAGCTAGTTTCCTCTAATTGTTTGATCAATATCTAATCTGTTTGTAAATTTCTTACCTTAATGAAGATTATTTCAAAACTTAATTGATAAAAAATCGAGTAATATTCAATATAAGTTTAGCTTATGGTAATCATTAGATTTCATAAAGGTAAGAACACATGTTTCTGTTTCCATACTTTCCCCATAAAATTATCTAAAAAAGTTAAATATGAAAAATATGATAGCAATACAAAATACTAAAATTTTCGGATGACGTTTCAAAACCTACTTAAACTACTGATGTGGAAAACTAAAAAATATATATAAATTAATCCAAAAGACAAAGTTATGGGTATCATTTGATTGGTCTTGTCAAAGTTTTATCCAAATTTCTTAAAAGAAAGTTTTAAACTTTGTACATAAAGTAAAAGAAACCCACTATAAGTTGGATGGTTAAGAAAAAGGTTTTTATAATATTCTTGCATGAATTATTTGTAGGATAAACTGGGCAAAACAACAACAGCAACTATTCAAAATTGATGTTATTTTTATGTTTTATAAGGTTTGCAAAAGGCCACTACAAATTATTCATTAAACGAAATTTATGAATCCGTTAGTATTTACTAGCGGTCAAGTTTCAAAACTCAAAATACTTAATTTTTTTACAACAATTGTGCACTTTTCTGTAAATATGAAATAATTTATGTCGAGTGCTTTCTTGAACAGATATCACATACAAAATACTCGGTGTCCCAAGTATTCACACTTAACCAGCTATGTTATCTTTCAGGATTATTACGCATAAATACTGATAGACAAAAAAAATTTCAAAACTGTCCTTAAGAAATTATTCTTATAGCTTTTTCGACTTTATCCATATTTCTGTGTAACATCTAATTGACATATTAGCATTAATGTTAGAATTCAATTATTTTAATATAATTCAGAACAACAGGACAACACATAATTAATACATCAGGAATTAAATGCATTAAATAATTTTTGAATACTTGGAACTAAAAGGGTCCGTTTCATGATCACATAAGTGACGTTTGTACACGTTTTCAGATGTTTCCATTTTTTATAGTTAAAAAAGCTTAACACTTTCATAGATTTAATTTTTTATCTTAAACAGTAAGATCTTTTTCCCATTTACAATTTTTTCCAGAAACATTGGAGGATAAATAAAAGTATGGTAAATTTATTTGTACCTACCATGTATGTCACGTTTATAGAAGTACTTTATAGAACTGTACTTTGCAAATTTGTTTCAGTTTAATGTTTAAAGGTTTCAATGCTCTTTTTTCCCCTCCTTGAAATAGAAGATAAATTATGAAAACCATTTTCTTTATATTAATAACTTGAAATACTGTTGATTAAAAAAAAATTCATGACCTCTCATGTTTGCGACAGGGCAATCAGAGAGTACCAAATGGATTTTTAAAAAGCATATATTTGCATTTGTTTGCCTAAATGATTAATCCAGACACAAATATTGTTGGTACTTATAACGGAAACTGAATTTTCTGACAAAATATACATAAATAAGGCTTAGGTTAAGAGGGAGCGTCAATCTCTCACCTTCCTCATAAGCCTAATTCTTTATTTTCAAGCACAATTTCTTTCAAATTTAGTGCTAGATACATTTTTCAGATAAGAAATTGTGAAGTCTACAATCTCAATGGTGATTAAAACTTGATAAAAAAAAAATCTTAATATATTTTTGTAAATACCAATAAAACGAATATTACATTTCTTTTGTAGTCACATGCTGGATGTCAGATACGTGATTTTGGATTTGTCAAACATTATAGACTAGAACTCCCAAACTAAAGAGGAAAAAGAAATCTGCAAATTTTGATTTCACGTGATATACCCAAACTAGCTCTGTATTGATGATAAGAAAATATTTGCTTTTTTAATGAGTCCATATACAATAGATGCAAGTTTCTATCATGTAGGTGACATCAATACATCAATAAAGATTTTATCTATTTATTAGAAGTTGAGTAGTAACGTGGAATTAGATGCAATGTGGATTTTTAAAGTGTTGTTAATGTTATTTATGTATAACAATAGGGTTACTACATTTAAAAAATTACAAATAATCATTAAGAGAGAATTATCCAAAGAAAAATCTTGAGGATTTAAAAATTTACGAATTTTTCCGCTGAGGCAATGACGGCACAGTTTTTACGGTATAAAAATATGTATTCTCTCTTCAGAAAACTCACAAAATTTATTCACAAACAACGGTCACTCTCAAGCTTCAACACAAGCTTCAGTAAGAACCACTTCGAATACAGCGATTATACAAGCTCACTCCAATAGGTAAACAAAGCGAACAGCTCTAATTGAAGTCCGAAGTCAATCTGAAAACTTTCCCGATCGGCGGTCTTTATATAGCAGGCGCGTGAGAATATTCCCGAAATTTCCAGCCAATTCATCGAAAAAGAAACATCTCGAAATTTCTCGAATGCTTTAGGTGTTGGAAACTTTTTCTAACTTGTATAATCGCTGTTAATAAATAAAATAAGATAAAAATAAATTACAATAGAATTTTAAAATAATACGTCACTATTTACACCATATACAGACAATTTGTGCAACATTTCCCCCTTCTTAAAGACTGCACGTCCGGGCAGTGAAGTCCTTAAGAGGAAAGGCAATTCAATCACTTCTACTATAATATGGGACTAGTCTATTGTTATGTACAACTCTAGGTTTACAGGAGGGTGTCCGTTGAATCCTTACCACGACGTCGTTGATCTTCTTAAGGACCACATACGGCCCTTCCCAGTTCGTCTGGAGCTTAGGGGAGAGTCCTTTCTGACGTTTAGGATTCCATAACCACACCTTGTCACCTTCCTGGAATGAACGTTCCGTGGAATTGGCATCGTAGCGGACCTTCATGCGCTCCGTCATGATGTTGATTCTTTCTCTGGCGAACTGATGTACGGCTTCCAAACGTGCCTGGAGATCATCTAGATACTGGACAGGCGAGGAAGGAGAGTCCGGTGGTCGTCCAAAGAGGAGGTCGCAGGGTAGTCTAAGGTCTCTTCCAAAAATCATTTGAGATGGTGTATAGCCGGTGGTCGTCCAAAGAGGAGGTCGCAGGGTAGTCTAAGGTCTCTTCCAAAAATAATTTTAGATGGTGTATAGCCATTGGTCTCGTGAGTAGCACTTCTGTAGGCCAAAAGGAACAGTGGAAGTTTCTGATCCCAATCTTGCTGGTTTTTGGAAACAAACAAGGAGAGATGATTCAGAATCGTTCTATTAAACCCTTCTACCATTCCATTGGATTGTGGGTGCAGGGGAGTTGTACGAGTCATTTCCATGTCGAGCATATCAGCAGGGGTACGCCAAATCGGGAGATTCAATTCTGTACTAGGACTTCTGCTACGGCTATGGCTTCCTGGTCCGGAATCGCGTATGCTTCTGGCCACTTGCTAAAGTAGTCCATGACAACTAGGATGTATTTGTTGCCATTCGTTGTGTGAGGTAGGGGGCCTAAGACGTCCAAAGCAATTCTTTCGAATGGTGCTCCTACATTGTAACGTTGCAGCTTTCCACTAGTTCGGGTCTTCGGTCCCTTTCGCGAATTGCATGCATCAAAGGACTTGCACCACTTCTCCATGTCGGACTTTGCTTTGTCCCAGAAGAATCTTTCCCTGACTTTCTGAAGAGTTTTCATGATACCAAAATGTCCTCCAGTAGAGCTGCTGTGAAGTTCTTCTAGAACGTTGGTAACTCTAGAACTAGGGAGGATTAATTGCCACCGGAAGCTTTTGCCATCATCGGACTCCCATCGACGGCACACTCCCTCTTCAAGTGCAAAGAGTCCCACATAGCCCAATATCTCTTCATTGTTGGACTATAGCGTGCAATTTCCTGCCAACTGGGTTTTCAGGTAGCCGCTTCCATGAATTCAATTAGAGGTTTCAAGTCCTGATCTTCAACCTGACTCTTTCGAACATTCTGGTCACTCCAAGGGTCCACGTCTGAAGTAGTTGACTTGGTAGTTATTTTCCGAACGGCCGATGTGTTAACCCCAAACTTAGACTCGGCATTGGAACAAAATCGACAGTTCTCTGGACATGGTCTTCTAGAAAGAGCGTCTGCATTCCCATGGAACGTTCCTTTTTTGTGATGGACATCCATGTCGCATTCCTGCAGGCGCTGAATCCACCTTGCTATTTGTCACTCTGTATTCTTGAAATTCAGCTACCAAGTCAAAGACGCATGATCAGTTCTTAAAAGGAATTTTCGGCCGTACAAGTAATGATGAAAGTGTTCAACAGCCTTCACTATTGCCAGTAACTCCTTTCCTGTGACGAAGTAGTTCCGCTCGGATCTTGACAGGCTCTTACTAAAATAAACGATGACTTTCTCCTGTCTTTCAATTTCCTGGGAAAGAACGGCGCCCACTCCCTTATTGCTGGCATCTGTATCCAGAATAAAGTCCTTGTTAACATCGGGAAAAGCCAAAACAGGGGCGGATGTTAAAGCGTTCTTCAGTTTATTAAAGGAGTCGTCACAGTCGGCAGTCCACAGGAACTTCTGCTTGCTCTCTGTTAGTCGATGCAAAGGTCTGGCGATCTTGGAGAAACCTTTCACGAATCTACTGTAATACGTGCACAGGCCTAGGAAGCTTCGCAATTGATGAACGTCTTGTGGTCGAGACCAAATTTGCACAGCATGGATCTTGGCTGGATCTGTGCTCACTCCCTCGGATGAGAAGACGTGTCCGAGATAACTAACTTTCCTCCTAAAGAGCTTACATTTTGATGGGCTAAGTATCAAGTGGGCTTCCCTAAGCTTCAAGAACACGTTCTTTACGTTTTGCAAGTGTTGATCAAAACTCCGCCCGGTGATAATGATATCGTCCAAATATACCAGACAGGTGCCGTAGGAAAGTCCTCTAAGCACTGTCTCCATTAGTCGCTCGAACGTGGCCGGTGCATTACACAAGGCAAACGGCATAACTTGAAACTGCCATAATCCTTGGCCGGTAGTGAAGGCAGTCTTTTCACTATCGTCGGGATGTATCTCCACTTGCCAGTATCCACTCTTCAAATCCAAAGTCGAAAACCACTGATTCCCAGATAGAGTGTCCAAAGTGTCATCAATTCTTGGCAGAGGGTAACTGTCCTTTTTCGTAATATCGGCCAGCTTCCGGTAATCCACACAAAACCTGGTGGAACCATCCTTCTTTCAAACGAGTACGATTGGAGAGGCCCATGGACTTGAGGAGGGTTCGATAACTCTATTATCTTCCATTTCATGTAACAGTTTCCCGACCTCCTCTTGTTTTGCGAAAGGAAGTCTTCGAGAATGTTGTTTAATAGATAAATGGGTCCCAGTATCGATTCGATGTTGAGTAAGCTTTGTTCTTCCTACATCTTTCGATGACATGGAGAAAATGTCTTGAAATCCTTTATAAGGTTTCCGGCAACCTTCTCTTGACTTCTTTCCAACCGGGAGTCCTCGAGAAGCTGGTCCACTAAATCCGCGGGTGGTGCGGTCGGAAGCTCCTTCGATCCTCGTTCGATGCTTGTAACAGGTGTGCAAGTGGCAATTTCTTCTCCTTTCTTGATAACTTTCTTAGCATCACCGATGTTGGTCATTCTCACATGCACCACCTCTTGAGAGAGATCCACAAGCGTCGCTCCTACTAGCACTTCTTTCTGGGCGCTATTCGATGATGGGAAGTCCATTACTCCAAATCGGAAGGCCTTCGGGAGCTCTGCTGAACCCTTTACAACCAAATCAGTCAAGGAGGGGATGGTGATGTCTTCAAGAGCTACTATTCGATATGCACACGGCTTTTCCGAGTCCAAACCGAACAGTGGAACTTCTTCTTTCCCTGTTTGAAGCTCGCCTTTCTCGAAATTCAAAGTGATACCATTTTTCTTTAGAAAGTCCAGCCCGAGAATACATGGGTCCACGATTTCAGCAGCATAAAAGGTGTGAGTATAGGTGTTAAATCCAAACGAGATGTTGACTTTCAATTTCCCATGTACAGAAATTTTGTCACCAGTCACAGTCTGTAGCGAAACTGAAGGCGTCGTGTAGAGAAGTTGGCAATCCAGGCGCCGGGCTACATCCGTTCGTAAGATGGTTACATTAGCTCCCGAATCAACTATTAGACGATAGGGAGTCCCGTTAATCTCGCCCTCCACGAATAAACCATGGTTTCCTCCTTGAAGGGATGATATGTGATAGAGGCTGAGTGGGGCACCATCTTCACTACAAGGCAATCTCCCCCCCGCGAGATGGCCGCTTTCCAGTTTAACTGCTGGGGCTCGGAGGTGGTGTTATTCCCACTTTTATACAAGTCCGGGCAACTGCGCCTAAAATGTCCTTCCCGGTTGCAGAGCCAACAAACCACTCTGGTTTTTCGATCCCTCGAGCCAGGATTACTTCTCAGAATTTGCTCCACCTTGTTTTCAAGTTCCTGAAACTTCTTCGTGAAAAGTTCAGAGGAATCGTCTGTCAATGTTCCACGTAGGAAACGCCGATCTTTTCTAGAAGCTTGTTGTGCTGTTTCTACTCTCATGGCATAGACGAGGGTGGATTTCAGATCTTTGCTGTCTGACATCCTGGTAGCTTGCTGTACGTCGGGATCTTTGATGGCATCCACAAAATACTGAAGAGACAGATTATCTCCTACATCCGAGGGACAGTCTGGGAAAGCGAGGAGCGACAGTCTTTCTATATCTGACGCCAATTCCTGAAGAGTTTCATTGGCCATCTGCTGTCTCACTTTCAATTGCAGTCTGTTGTAATCCTTTAGATGCTGCTCCCCAAACCTTAACTCCAACGCACTTGAAAGCGCCATGAATTCTCCCCGCTTCTCTTCAGGTAATGTCTGTAAAATGTCAGCAGCTTCACCTCGAAGAGATGCTGCGAGATGGAATGCTTTCGAAGTATCGTCCCAACCACTCGCAGAAGCAATCATTTCAAATTACGTTTGATAAACGCGCCAAGACGACCTACCATCAAAAGTGGCCACTTCGATGTTGGAACGTGGCGCAATAAAGGGAGTGGAAACATTATCCCAATTAGGCGTTGCAATGGTCACAGCTTCGCGAGTTTCCATTTTTCGCAGCCTTTCTTCTACAAGGTCAATGAATTTGTCTTGCTCTTCCTTTAAGGTGGAAACTTTTTCCTCGATTTAATTCCTCACAGTCACAAGATCTTCTTTGACTTCCGAAATATCAGCCTTCATTGACTGAAGGACATTTTCCGTGCGCTCTATGAATCCGTCAACGGACGCAGGTTCTTGTTTGGAGGTTCTTGTTTGGAGGCTAAAATTTTAATGTCCGACGATGTTGCATCTTGGCTGGCGGCGATTGCGGCGGCGAGTTTGGCGTTATTCATTTTTTGTCGGGCTTGTCCGGCTTTTATTTCAGCTTTCATTTCGGCGGTGAGTTCGGCATTAGTCGTTTCTTGGCGATCCTTCATCTCGGCGGCCATGGATTCTTGACGATCTTTCATCTCGGCGGCTATGGATTCTTGGCGATCCTTCATCGCGGAGAGACATGGATTCTTGGCGATCTTTCATCTCGGCAGCTATGGATTCTTGACGATCTTTCATCTCGGCGGCGATGGATTCTTGGCGGGCTTGCCCGGCGGTAATCATTTCGAGCAGTTGTTTTATTTGGTCTCCCATCATTCCTCTAGTAATCGGCATTCGAAAATATGAAACCCCACTTCTGACACCACTGTTATGAATTTTTCCGCTGAGGCAATGATGGCACAGTTTTTACGGTATAAAAATATTTATTCTCTCTTCAGAAAACTCACAAAATTTATTCACAGACAACGGTCACTCTCAAGCTTCAACACAAGCTTCAGTAAGAACAACTTCGAATACAATGATTATACAAGCTCACTCCAATAGGTAAACAAAGCGAACAGCTCTCATCGAAGTCCGAAGTCAATCTGAAAACTTTCCCGATCTGCGGTCTTTATATAGCAGGCGCGTGAGATATTCCCGAAATTTCAAGCCAATTAATTGGAAAAAAAAGCATCTCGAAATTTCTCGAATGCTTTAGGTGTTGCCACCTTTTTCTAAATTGTATAATCGCTGTTAATAAATAAAATAAGATAAAAATAAATTACAATAGAATTTTAAAATAATACGTCACTATTTACACTATATACAGACAATTTGTGTAACAGCATGCACTTCAACTACTCAGTTTGATCTTTTATATTTATGGACTTGAATATAAATAACACCATTAGAAAGATCCAACTTCTTGGCCTTACATAATGATTGTCCCGCATTGAAATAAATAAATAAATAAATAAATAAATAAATAAATAAATAAATAAATAAATAAATAAATAAATAAATAAATAAATAAATAAATAAATAAATAAATAAATAAATAAATAAATAAATAAATAAATAAATAAATAAATAAATAAATAAATAAATAAATAAATAAATAAATAAATAAATAAATAAATAAATAAATAAACATAAGATGTAGTTTGATAATCCATGGAATGGCGCAAAAGCAAATAGGGAACACCGCTTTTAATCACTGGGAATGCCACGGTTATACTGTATTGCTCTACTTACTAAAATAACCTATGAAACTCTACTGTCGTAGCTTTTTAAAGGAATATTATCCTGTTTCTTTATCTTCTTAATCACACTTTAATTGCCAGAACTTTCAAACCCTTCACATTATCTTCCTTTTATCAAAGCTCTTACAAGCTGCTACACTTTCAAAGCCCATCATTTTATTTTATTTTTGCCAAAGTTCTCACAAGTTGTTTCAGTAATTATAATATGTTAGCTTCCCTTGAGTGAATATGTGTTCCAGAAGAGTTGGAAGGTAATTTGAAATTTTCTACTACAAACTTTCCATCACCAAATTTATGTTTCAGATGCAGTCACAGACTATTACTGTTTCATTATGTTTATAAAAGTTTTTCTTGTGATAACCTTGAATTGGAAAATAAGAAAGGAAAACGCACTCTTTGTGATCAGAAAATCAGAATTAGTGTTTTGTTCATTTTAACATCATGCCTTAAAAAGCCCTATATATATATATATTTTTTTTTTAAATACTTATTTTTATGCTTCTTAATACGTGCTTAAACAATTAATATTTTTGTTATTGCCTTCTTTACTAAAGTATTGAATGCAGTGTCTTTTATGGCATGAAGTATTTTTTACCTATAGCGAACAAGAAAGTGTAAATATAAGCATGTTACAAAAAATTAAAAAACAAACATTTTAAGGTCTTTAATCTGTGAGAGTATAATACTTTATTAAATATATTATTAACAAAAGAATAAAGCCTTTACTGTATACATTGTCAATATAGCCTGATTTATTGGATTAAAGTAAGCCAAATAACGTCCAAAATTCCTGTTCATGGTACTTAATAGTTGGCATGAGTTTTTTCACTTTTCACTGTAGGAAGTATAGATAGATTGATAGAATAGTAGCGATATAAATAAGATTTAATTGCCCTTAATGAAAGATGGAAACCCTATGTTCCTGGTCGTACGGCCACTTAACACTAAAAAATATTTATAGATAAGATATAATTGCCATGAAAGGAATCTTCAATCAGGGCAATTGCATTTTATCTATAGATATTTTTTGTTGTTAAATGGTTGTACGACCAGCAACATAGGATTTCCATCTTCCTTTCAGGGCAATTACATCTTATCTATAGATATTTTTTGGTGTTAAGTGGTAGTACGACCAGGAACGTAATGTTGTTGGTCGTAAGGTCACTTAACACAAAAAAAGTATATATAAATAAGATGTAATTACCCTGAGAGGAAGATGGAAATCTAAATGTCTGGTGGTACTCAACTTAATACCAAAAAATATCTGGTACCCAAAATGAACAAGTGCAATGCAATTGGTACATTTCATCCATGAAATCAATTTTTTTATCTACTACTCAAACAAAATTCGGTAAAAGTGGTAAGTTTTGCGACAGAAAGTAGTTAAGCAAAAGATACACATTCTATGTCAAAACTAGAAATTGACATCTATGTTAATCTTTAACCAGCAAATTTTATAAATAGTTTATTCGTGAATTATTGCAAACTATGCCAAAATTCACTAAATTGGTTAAGAGTTTTTGTTCTTTACCTATTCCCTTATTTATATTTTTTGAAAGAAAAAATTAAAGACTCACTAGATATTAATTTTTGAAGTAAAGTATTATGATTCTCAATTGTAGTACTTAATATTACTGAGTTTTTTGTCTGAATATTAATTAATTCTCATTGATGCTTTTCTGATATTTGTGCAAAAAACTTTTGGTGCCTGGTAGGTAATGTGCAGATTACCTAGGTTACTCGCAGGTTACCTAGGTAATTTGAGAAGTAATACGATTTTACCCATTTTAATGTAATTGGAAAAATAATAAATAATAAGTATATTACCTAGGTAAAGAGATCATTTCCATATTTCCTCTTTTTAATCACAACGTACACTTACACTAAAATATATTATATCTAAGACAAATTTATGATAATTAAAAAAAAAAAATCTTCAATAGCAATTTTTCTTGAACTATTAAAACCCTTTTTCCAGAAATACCATGAAAGAAAAAAAATTTATTTTCCATCCCCTTTCACGACTTATTCGAAAAAATATTGAACTTTTAAAATACACTTCTTTTTGTTCGTACAAGGATTTGTCAAAGGCATTATGTACATATTTATGCAAATAATATAAGAAGATAAGAAAACTTGTATGTGGGCAATACAATTCTAAATCCTTTCCACATTTGTAAGTTTTGAATACACACAAATCCAATCTTAACTTGATCCTAGGACGCAAGAGAAGCTGTCATGCCCCACTGAATTCTACAGACTTAAGAGTTTCACAGAACATACAATGGCGACTCAATTTAAATTTCAAAGAAAATAGAAATAGAAATAGTGTGTTACGTTTATGTTATATTTTAAATTTTTCACACTATATATAGTTATAGTTTGTTCCTACAAATAACTTTTTTTATCGCTTTTTCCTTTCTAATCTCTCTCTCTCTCTCTTTCCCCTACTATATTTATTTTTAAAGATGATCTAAATTATATTCTAATAAATAGAACACAATTACAGCCAAATTAGTAGCCCTTCCTCTTTTTTCTTCCCTATAGATAGTCTTCATAGTTATTTTCACAATGGAACTAGCATTTATTGTGCTTAATTCCCGTTTCTAAGCAATAACTTCCTGATCTTTCAGTTGTTGTTGTTAAAGATGTAGCTTATGTTGTTTAATTTGTTTTAGTAAATTTTCTATTATTAGAAGATCAAAAGTTTTTAAATATTTTTTTAAAACTTTGTGACGTTGTGTAGAATTGCTATATCACGTATCCCATTTCGTGTTCAATAATATTTGTTACACACTCATTTACAGCAAACATCATTGTATAAAGATTAACATAACTCAAGGGTTTTATATCAAATGAATAAAACCAGCAGCATGTATCTGGGTTAGTCTTTACACTGCAGTGAATAAGTTTTAGACGGGCAAATAATTTTAATATCTACTCTAAAAAAAATATATTTTTCCAACAGTTTATTTGTATTACTTTCACATTTCGAAGAAATTTTTTCCGTTTTATTGAAAGATGTTTGTGAATCGAGTGTGGACAACTGTCAGCAGCAACCTTAAAATATAAATTCAGTTTAAGCACATTTAGTTGCAAAACGGAAAATAAGACAGTGCTTCGTGGGATCGAAGTAAAAATCCTTGCAGTAACATGGTGTTGTAGTGATATTGTAAATTTAAAAAATCTAACATGTTGAAATTTACCTATTTTTTTTATAATCATTTGTAAATTTATTTCTCTTATGGTAATTAGGCATATATTTTGCACAAAAAAATCTCAATGGAGATTGCTAGTAACCAAGCATTTATTAGCTGTTTGAATAATCCACTAAATCAAAATTTTCGATTACTAATTACTGATATTTAAAATATTTTTATAAATAAAATTTACGAAATTTACTTGCAACACGCATTGAAAAATTATAATTTTTTCCGTTTAAATAATTTGTCTTGAGGACAAAACTATTGCTAGATCAAAATTTTAGCAGCACTCGTCAAATGAAATGGAAAGACAAATTTCGGAAAAATGACTTCTTTCATTCTTCATAAAATATTACATTTTAGAAAAAAGCTTTTTAGGATATCAAATAACTGATTTCGTTGAAATTTATTATACGAAAAAAATAATCTTTCAGTTTAAATTTTTATCAGACATAAGGACGCTATTGTTTAACTTAAAAAATTGGTTGCTTAAAACATTGTGCGAAATGAAATGTCTATAAAACGAAAATTATTTTCCTAAGGAATTCAATATAAAATGGGATGTTATTAAAATAAATATAATTTACTTTAAAGTATGTGAATAAATAGCTTCATGTTAAGAGGAAACGTTTGAAATATTACTATTTTTTTTTCCATAATAATTGGAAATAGAAAATATATTTAAAGTTTGGTTTGTTATATTCATAAAATAAAAGAAATGATAATACTTTTTCTCCCAACTTTCACTCGTCAAAACAAAATTAAAGAGCAAGAATATCTATGATATTCAGAATATACAAAACCAGGTTGGAAAAAAAGTTTTTCAAAATTCGCTTAGTTCTGATAACTGATTGTTATATTATTTTAGATGCTGAATTTAAATTTAAATTTTTTTAATAACCTAAGTGCTATTTTTTAATTTAAATGTTTTGAACCTGGAAAATCAAGCAGTGATATTAGATAAATCGAGGTTTTTTTGTCAAAGGTTCAAATACCATCAAGTTATTTCAACTGTTTTTTACTCTATTTATAAAATAGAAAGTATGAAGCAATAAGTATATAAATTGTGGGTAGTAAATATGGTCGCATAAATAAACGAGAAGAACATGTATCTTTGGTATAAGAATTATATTCAATATATTTCAGACACACAATTCTAGTCAGTGGTTGTAGAAAAAACGTGCTTGTGTGGGCGATGATGTTTTAAACTCCTTTCTATCTCTAGTACCTGTTTTAACTATGAACTATAGCTCTTGTTTACCTAAACCAGTTGAGAAACGTCATTCCATTACTATTGTAGACTGCCAATCAATAAGATCTATGAGTATTATTATTATTATATATATTTTTTTTTTTTTTTTTTTTTTTGTCTTAAAACGAATTTTTGTTGTTAAATTTGCTTTTAACTTTGTTTGTAGAACTTTTTCTATTCTTTTGCTTGTCAGACATCGAATATATTTTCGTGAGTCAAATTAACATTCCCAATAGGAGATGTTAGTTAGCTCTGTAGAGTTAATTGAACGAGAGACTTACTATCATCTTTAAAATACTTAGTGAGTTGCATTATTATCTTAAAAGGTTTTTTGATGCATAAATAATTCTAGGAGGACTTTATATTGTAAGCCATAAGGGAGGAAAAATTTTGATTACGAACTCAGCTCTTTTTTTTTTTTTTTTTTTAACTGCGAAGTTGGATCAAGTGAGACAATATATAAATGTGGAATTCAATTTTTCATTTTCAGTCATCTTGAATGGGAGATGTTGCCAGGGTTTCTGCATGATAAACCTTAGTGCATTTGCTTGTTAGTACAGCCAGATATATTTTCCAATATTTCTGGTTGGTGTTCAACTTCTTAAAATCAACTTTTGGAAAACACTATCTACGTTATTGTATTTAACAACCAGTAAATCTTGACAACTTGTTAAATTGGACAGTACTACTGGACAGTAAAAGAAGTACGTCAATAAATTGGACCGAATAGGATAATCATAACTTTCCCAAGAGACAATTTGTTTGAATGAAGTAAATAAACAACTGATAGTACCGATTATTCTAAGGTATTTTCAAATATTGAAATTGATCAATTAAGATTTTCATGCAATGCCATCATAACCAAGACCTTGAATAATTTTCTCGTCGATGCAATTTTCTTTCATAAATTCAAATGATGATTCTACGTTTCGTCTAGAGCCACTGTCTGGAGTTGCGTGTCCAAAATGGGTTGAATATAGTTCTTATATCAAAGATACGTGTTTTTTTTTTTTTTTTTTTTTTTTTTTTTGCGCGAGCGTTTATTTATGCGACCACATTTACTACTTACAATTTCTATACTTATTGCTTCATCCTTTCGATTATATAAATAGAGTGAAAAATAGTTGAACCTATGATGGTATTTTACCCTTTCACGAAAATCCTTCGATTTATCCTTTACCACTGCCTGGTTTTCTAGTGTTACAAAATTTAAATCCCTCAAAAGAGCACTTGCTGATTGAGCTTCTGCTTTAATGGAAATTGCTCTTCAGCACATACTCTAGAAAGAGGAAGTAGATTTTCTGACAGTCTTTGTTTCACTGTAAAAGTTGAACTTTCTGGCTTTTCCCTTGTAGAAGAATTTTACTATCAAACACTTTTATGACTCGAACTCTGTGACATTGAATCATTTTCAATAACGTTACAGTCATGTCTCAAACCTAGAGTCTTTGTTAGTTGTAGACTCCAAGGTCGTGCAGAAGTGCCATAACTTAACACTTGAGTATAGTATACGCCATTTTATTATATGATATTCCCTATATTTAAAAATGCTGTACTATTATACCTATACTATAAATAAAATAATTGTAACAAACCAAAAGAATGGATTGAAAATTGAAAAATATCCTTTTTTTGCAAAAAAAATTTAGGTTTTGATCTAGATACCGGGAGACCTAAATGGTAAATGACAGATATAATTTTTTTATTAGTGTTAATTGATATTTTAAACTTTAAATTTTTATGGTTGAAAGTAAAAGTTTGCTTTATATTATATTTAAAAAAAAAATAGTAAATCTACGTTATTGTAAAAAAAAATAACTTCAGATCCATTCCGGAAGAATAAAATATTCTTCAATTGAATTACATTTTTTTTTTTTTTTTTTTTTTTTTTTTTTTTTTTTTTAATGTGTGAGCATAGTAGCAACTTTTTATCAACTTGAAATTTTAAATTTCCAAAATTTTTTTTTTCCATATGCCCTAATAAATAAGGTAAAAGTTAAAAACAATTAACGTTTATCCATTTCAAAGTCGTCTTTAATTGGTTAAAGGGAATTTGGTTAATTATTATTTGTCAGGTGGTGAACTGTGGTAAGCAGCTTAACAAATGTCTATGAAACTTTCATGCATTTAGAACATCTCATGGATGAGCATACGCCAAGATAGTCACTGTGCATAAAAATACGTAATCTCGTAACTGTGCACAAAAATCATAAAAATAGGTCGTTGAGCGTACAAACCAACCAAACCAAACCAACCTAAGAATATCAATTGTGGTGTCTTGGCGATGTTAAATATAGCTCGAATTTATTTTCATATAATTTCTACTTTCTACTCATTGTTGTAACTAAGTTTGTCGATTGCATTCTTTCTCAAATATCCTTATAATACATATATTTGCATGAGTTTATTTTTAAAAGCTTAGATAAAAATATCGGAGCTTTTTGATAGTTTACGCATTTTAGACCAGGATATTAATGTCGGATATATTTTTAGTTTTAATCAGTGCTTTTACAATATCGGGGTATCTTATTGGTTTTTTGAATTGCGGAGATAAAATTTTAAATTTAATATTAGCAAACGTTACTTTCACTGAAAATAAATCTTTAAAAAAGGACATCTTTAAAGAAATTTTAGAATTAGTATGTTTAGTTAAGTAATTAAGAATGATTTTGTAACACTTTTTTACTATATTAATAACTTCTAATGATTTCAAATAATATTACTATACATTTAATTGTTAGTAGCTAACCACCGGTTTTCATCTAGCTCTTAATTAAAAATATAATAACAGAGTTAAATGCGAAAATTGTAGAATTAATATTTCCTTTCATCACATCAATGCATTACTTTCACTAATAATCCCAATTTAATTTTCCGCTTATAATGGTTGAGCGTTATAACAAAGTTTTAAAAGAGTTGAAGTTTTCCGTAAATCAACCTTAATGAGTTTTGGATACCTAAGAAATATTTTAACAACTTCGTTATCTTTTCTTTTACTAATTTATCTAACTTTATTTGTAAAAATATTAATAGTCGCGGATCCGTACCTCCTATGCTTATGAATATTTAAAAGATCGATTAGTGACATGCTCATAATAAAGTTCAAGTCTCATTCAAAAATAACAATTAAGACAAAAAGTACAATTACCTTACTCTGATATTAACTATTTTACTTTAGAACTTACTTTTTACTCATGGCATGTCCGACATGTAAGATATAAAAAGGCATAATTAGCATTTTAACGTTCATTAAGAAAAATTGGAGATATTTGGTTAATAAAAAACTAAAAAAAAACAAAACTGCATGATAGTTTTTGACATGAAATGTTTAAAATATTACTTTAAAAAAATACCAAAGTATCGATCGATTCCTGGATTAATTATCATAACAATTACTACTGAATGTTATGCTCAAAAATATGTCTGTGTAAAAGCTTACTTACATTAGAATATTTTGTTTCTAAACGTGGAATATCTAAAAATATCATTTTTTTTTCTGGTCAAATGAAACAAACCTGTGAACTTGAATATTTAAGGAAATGTTGGTTACTTGGAATAGTTATGCAATTACATTGTTCCTCATTTCTTATTTTAATCGTTCTTTACGCATAAGGCAAAATGAATTAACATCAATTGATGGGGATTGACACACACGCACAGTGAATTGCCTTGTAGAAGCTAGGTGGACAAAAATCAATTCAAGTATTGATGAATTGATGATAGAATGATAATAACACCCCCTCCCATAAGAAACAATTCGAGATCTTAATTATGGCGATAACGGCTTTACAGCAATTGAATTGGTTGATGGACATAATGGGTTACGAAACTGATGGTGTTGTAGACTTGAGGAATTCTGGAACTTTATCTAGCTTTTAACTTTATTTTTCGGTTGGAAAATAACTATTATTTTAGTTTGACTTCTGAAATGTGTGCATGTCCATCACCTTATTAAAAAAACCAAAAAATTAAATGAAAAAGAAATTGAAATCTGGGTGAATTGTATCATGTTAAGCCTGAATACGTCTTTAAAATGCGAGGAGACGAGAAAGTAAAAAAGAATATATTTCACCAATATCAACCATCTTTTCACAACAATGAAATTATCAGGATGAAAATCAGTAGTTCTTTAACAAAAATTGCTTACTAAGGAATCTTTGTAACAAGAAACCCAAACAAAATGAAATCTTAAAACTTTTGGTGCATTTGTTTGTATTGTGCTTCGTCAAGATAGTGGTAAAATCAGTAAAAAAAAAAAATCTTAAAAAATAAAACAATCTTCTTCATACTTTTTTCCTCTACTTCATCAGAATAGATATATTAAGCTTTTATTTATGTTACCCTCAACTTTGTCCAAAACTTACAGTTGTAATGAAATTAAGTCTTTAGTTGGTTTCAGTGCTGGGTTCTGAATCTCTCAAAACCACGTATTATCATCCCGTTGAGTACATATGTACTTTTGAAGCGTGATATTAACAAATTATAGGTACTTTATCGTTAGTTTTGACGTGTTGTTGGTTCTTGACGAGGCGGAACTCTTTTACATTCCTAGATAAAATTGCAACAGCAGTTGTAATTTTAAAAGGGGATTTAAAAAAGAATTTTAAAAGGGGCATAAACAAACGAATAATTCTGTTGAATATATTGTTTTATTTCTTAAAAACTACTTTTTCATTCACTGCAACAAAAAAGTATTTTAAGACCGGGTTTTAATTAATGATTTCATGTATATCATCAGTTGAATGATATTTTACATTATACTAATGATATTTTTAAAAAAGCTTCCCTGCTTGTTTCTAAAGCATGAAAACATGCCCTCAAGTACCGATTTCTGTGACATTCCATTCCGATGAAATTATCCGGGCATGATTGTTAAAAGTTTAAATGTAAATTATTTAAAGTTTTCATTACCCTAAGTATGTAACATATGTCAGGAGCTTGTTTAATTAGAAGTATTATAGATTGATAATGTTTTCTGAATGGTAATAAATACTTTTCTATTCATACTAATTATTTTATTGTAGTAGTTATGATTTTAATTTTTGAAGTGGTATTCTATGACATCCCACAACAAGCTCGATTTAAAATTCAGAAGCACTTATAAATAAATATCAGTGTGATATGTATAATATAAGACAATTAATAGGAATTTGAAATAATAGGCAAATAAACTTAACTTAAATAACTTTAAACAAATCACCCACCAGGGGACTGTGTGATTAGAACTCTGGCATAGCAAGTCAAAGGCGCCCGATGCGAATCCTGGGCTATGCATGGTTGTTCGTTCAGGTTCGGAGTTCATGTTAAGCTGTAAGTGCCGGTCTGATTAGCCATTCTTGTGCACAAAATTAAGACGGTTTCCCCCCCCCCCCCCCGTCTATCACAAGAATAGCCCCCGATAAGAAGGCGTTGGTTGCCGAAGAAATAAGAGCAGTTCCATTTTTAACAAGGGATTCAAAAGGACAAGATATAAACATCGGATTCCCACCATGATGGCTATTGATGATATTCCATCGATTATCAAAAAGAATTGATTCACGCAAACAATTTATCACCAAGACAAATGCCGTATTGTAACATTTTAGTTATGCCGTATGGTAACATTTTGGTAATGCCGTATTGCAACAATTTAGTAATGCCGTATTGCAACATTTTGGTAATGTCGTATTGTAACATTTTAGTAATGCCGCATTGTAACATTTTAATAATGCCGAATTGTAACAGTTTAGTAATGCCGAATTGTAACATTTTAGTAATGCCGAATTGTAACATTCTTGTAATGCCGTATTATAACATTTTAGTAATGTCAAATTGTAATATTTTAGTAATGCTGTATTGTAACATTTTAGTAATGCCGAATAGTAACCTTTTAATAATGCCGAATTGTAACATTTTAGTAATATCGAATTGCAACATTTCCCAGTATACTGCGTGTAGCATCCCTTTTCTTTATCGGCAAGTCTAGTTTCTATAGGGACCATCACCATCTAGACTTTCTGGAGGGAGCTCTTCTCCTGGTAAACAAGTCAGTACAAACCAACCAACTTAAAATGGATCATTGCAAGGAAAGTGCAAGAAAATACTGTTTATCGGCTAATTTATTAATACTTATAATGTATTATTATAGTAATACTATATGTGTGGCAAGGTGTTGCTCGTGTACCGTTGATGTATATCAGCATGTCGCAATAACTATGTTTAAGTATTAGCTGCATTTCCCGGCGTCACTCAATACCTGGAAAATGAATAATGATAGAAATATATATTTTAATCACATTAAATAACATACTTTTTAGTGAGATATGCAATTGCATGCTTCGAAAAATGACAAATGTTTATATCTTCCACCAACTTTAAGTGGAAATAATAACCCATGTGTAAATATTTTCAGTAAACGTTATAATTGTATCCTTTAAAATCTAGATTACTTCAGATATTAAGTAAGTCTGATTTAAATTGGATTAGTTGAGATAATAAGTAAATCTTATTTAAATTGGTTCAGTAAATATTATAAGTACATCCTTTTAACTACGTTTCCCCGATTTCTACCCTTAGTTACATCAGATTGTGAGAGCTTTAATTTTCTTAATTAGCTTTTAAGGAGCAGCTGGTCCTAATTTCATTCCACTAACTTTGTGGTAAGTGTAAGTATTTGTGATGAGTGAGTGAATCAGTTAGTGGGGTCAAATCTTTCACTTTTATAGTTATTAATTTGTTTTCTACACTAACTTGGATAAAGGGGCGGAGAGATAGGGGAAGTCATCCCCTCCAACAGCCTAAAAATATGTTAAAACACAAGGAATACGAATTAAATCAAGACAACACAGAAATAGAATAAAAAGGTAACGCAATTGTGAAAGATCTAAAAGCTAAAATATATAAACACACACAAAAACATCGACCCAAAATCCATAGAGATTTGTTTATACATAACCCATCCCCCAACCTGAAAAATCTTATTATGTTGTGCATTGCCATCATATCTTTGAACCAAAGAATGACTTGTCCTGCGTGCAAATATTATAACCTTACAATTTCTATAATATTCATTAGGGAAAAATACCTTGCCATGTGTAATTTAATTTCTGAGCATGTACTAGCACTTGTATGTGCTTTGTTAATTACGCAAATACCCATATAAAAGCAAGCGCATATATTTTAATTGTACGTAAAAATCACTGTTTAACACTACTCGAATATCATAAGTTCTTCCTTAAGCGACCCTCAAAACTAAAGACCTTGCAGCCGCGTCTGCTTTCATAGTAGTTGCTTTCGACATATATATATATATATATATATATATATATATATATATATATATATATATATATATTTCATTCATAACTCATATATTTTAAAAAAAGTCGTCTCTTAGCTCATTTAAATTGATTATTTTTTTTTTAATATTCCCATAAATAAAGTATCTGAGTTTGGTTGATATTAAAAATTTCTTGGCATTCAGTGTTCTCAATTTTTTTTTAATAAATATCAATACAGAATCAGTGCAACACATTTGTTTGTAAAGAATAATTACAAAAAATCGTAAAGTTACAAATTACTCAACTCATAACAAATGGTAAATACCACAATGACATAGTTAAAATAATTCCTTTTGTTCGTGTTTTATTGAATTTTAAAAATAGCTATAAATCAATTGTTATTACTTTTTATCCATGAAATTCATGTTAATCAAAATAACGTTATTTTGTATTTGTATGCAACCAGGAGAACAAACATGAAATACTTCAATATCCTAGATAAATGGAAAGTACCAGAATTTGTTAAATAATACTTAGAAAGTTTTACTTCTTTTCTTCCCTTTCGATAGCACTTATACTGGTGTGATAAATAGGGAAATTGAATATTCCACATTTAAATAAATCTCTTTATCCTTATTACAGGTGTTTAATATCAATCGAAAGGTATTTTTGTTTTAAAGGTTAACCTTCCAAATATATATATTTGCTCCCTCTCTGGGTACGTAAGAAGAAGGATATTTTATATACAAAACGACACCTCTGTTCTATACATCAAAGTTAGCTTCATATTTTATGTATTACCTTTCAAAAATTACTTCTTCGTTTGAGTTTCCTATTTGGATACTTTAGCACAAGCATATTTAACCCCTTTTTTACCTCCTAAAGTTTGGAAATTCGTTAAGGAGACATCTTAATTTTTCTATGCAAAAATTTCGGAAAATGTATGCTTCGTTTAAGAGTGCTACTTAAAGTAAAGTAAAGATGGATATTTCATATTTTAAACGTTTTACTTCAAACTCTACACCTTAGGATTGGTTCATCGAAGTGTCTATAGCTTAATTTTTCTATGAACTACCTTAGGAACATTAACACCAAATTTCTAGTTACTGACTCATAGATCTCTTATAGAAATATATATTCGGTCCCCGAAAATTAAATAATTCTAAATTTCTCTTAAGTTGCCCAGCATATAATTATTAAAATAATTCAAAGTGACAACTTCCGAAATTGTAAAACAAACCCATCTGTACTTATTTCACAAATAGATTAAAAGATGATCAATAAATGCGAATACCAAGGGAAAGACGAAAGTACTTTATGGTCCAGAAACACTGCTTCATTTTTGCTATATTCTTTTGTACCGAGTTACAAATTTATTTGATTTGTTTTGACTCAAATGAAAAGGAGAAGAATGCGGTTTCAAGTTTTGCAACAACACTATATGAAAATATCAATTCCTTGTCTTATACTGTTCCCGGTGATGAAGAAATGATATGCAACAGGCAGCTATAGTTTGTGTAATTAGTAAGAGACATCTAATAAAAGCTCATTCATCGAAAAAACTATTTTTCTTCAGAATGCTGTAGCAACAATAGAAAAAAAAATACAAGACTATAAATTCGATGAATGGGTGATTGGGCCATTGTGAAACAAACTAAAAATATCCTTGTTTAAAATTACCTAGATTGATAGAAGATTTTGAAATTTATTTGCTGATAAGAGCAGAAAGAAAAACTTTAAACTTGCTAGTTGAAGAACATAAACTTTCCTATTCTACTAAAAACATTATTAAAAAAATTAAATTCCCCATGAGAAAAAACCTCTCGTGGATATCTCACATTTGAAAATTAGGAGTGAACAGTGTGACTCACATACATATAAGTGTTAAATCTAAGTTTAAAGTTAATTTACTTTCAATTTTATTAAGTAGTTAAATATTACTTTAGAACGGTTTTTAACATAAATATGGATTATAGCATTCAAAATAATGTATGTATTTAAATATCTTGCTTTGACGCAATAATCCTAAGATAGCAATTTAAAAAAGAAAAATACACAGCACTATGTGATTAAATTCTAAAATATATATATATATATATATATATATATATATATATATATATTACTGAAGCACGAAACATGTGTTAGGTCTTGAGTTTTGAGCTTAGTTTCATGACTTTTTCAAAATAAAATGCAATATTATAAGACTTTTATAATTCATCCAACTGATTATAATGACTACTTTAAGTACATGTTTCTTGATTTTATTAAATTAGTTTTTTTGAAAAACGCCTATTTATTATACTCTGTTTCACAAAATTTGAAGTCAATGAAATTAATGAACTTTCAATGTAAAACAATTAAATTAAATTGGGCAATAAATTTTTTTATGATGCTTTGGATATCTAATTTTAGTAGCAATTCATTACTTTTATATTCCTTCGAGGGTTTTTTTTTTCCTAGGTGTGGTAATTTCGGTTTTCAGAAAATTTCCCATAAAATATACATTAATACTTTTATATAAAAAAAAAATTACAGCACTTTTTTTCTATTTATAACGACAACATAGAAATATAAACTTAACTCAATATTTTCAATAAAACACATTTCAAAAGTTATGAGGAAACTTTTTATTAAAAGTTATATATATCTTGAAAATAGTCTTATGTAAGGTTTTATCAATATTTTACTCTAGATATTCAATCTTTTCATTTCAAAAAAGTTTCATTGGACTGATCTGAATTCTTATTTTTAAAGATTGCCTTTGGTCATTTTGAGTTTCTAGAGAATAAAGATTATTCTAAAGCCTATTGGTTTCAGACAATACCACTTTGGGAATACAATTTTTCCTCTTATTCAAATATTGAACTCCTATCATTTTTTATTCGCTTTATGACTGTCATTGAGAATATATGACATTGTTCTTTTCCCTTTTTTACGATTACAATACATTTTCAAAGAGACATTTTTCATGTGGTTTTTCTCCATATTGCTGAAATTGTCCATATTGCATCATCACTTCACCACAGTTCTTCTCCATTCACAACTGGAAAGACATTAGTCAACCATGTAAAATATTTTCGTGCCACAGCTGATAACACAAAAAGCAAAGTGCCTCTAGTGGCAGATCACAGTTTCTGTAAAACACTTACGGTAAGAACTTTCGGTTGAATTTTATATGATCATACTAGTTTTACTGAGACCTTCAGACTGATATATGACACATATTTGTTGCATTTATCGTTTAGTTTTAGCGAATTGTATATAGATTTGCAGTCACCGTCTGGTGCTTCAGTTTCAATTTAAATACAAGGCGTCGCCGTCGTCTTGTTAAAAACTTTCATCTTACCTTTCATACGTATCTTCAGAATTTGTAGTTTTATCTGGGAATGTTGTCCTTAGATGGGGAAGAGAAACATACTTTTTAAATAACTTTCTCACTACATTTGTGTAGAGCAGAAGTCAATACAATGGTATGCTTGAACTTTAATACAATAATTTTTCTGTCATCTATAATCGTACAAGTCCACATTGGAGATTCAAGAAATTTAGTGTTCAGACTTTTCTTAGATTTTAAATTCAAATATGGAATAACAATATCGTATTGAAATTGAACTTTTTTAAATTTTGAGTCAGTTCTATTATATAGATTACTGCTTATAAATTAAAGTACTTTATGCAATTATTAAAAATCTTCTACGAAGTTAAGTGGCTATTTGGTACTAAATTAGAACGCGAAATATAGTCGATAACATTTTTTATAATTTGTATTTTCAATTGAATTGCTCGTTTTTGGTATGATATAAAATTTAAAAATTTAATTCGATTTTCATATCTTAGATACAGTCAAACAGAGTGTCTTTAAGCAACATTTTGAATAGTTTAATAACTACCTTAATATTCGATAGATGTGTTTATTAACATAATGTAGATATAAATTTTAACTTTAAATTTAAAACATCTTTCAGTTGTTCTGAGATGGAAGGATAGAAATATTCGATGACACAATCTTATACCTTTGTTTGGGATGACTTAGTGCCACGTATTTTTCATTCTTAAAAGCACTTTAAATTATATTTTGTAACATTGCGATATTGCATTCCACATATTTTGCTCTTAAAAGCAGTGAATAATATATTTAGTTGCAAAAATTAAGCTCCAAAGTAATTCCATAGTTCTAGAGACAAATTGCCAGTTATTTCTAACAAAAAAACTATTTTCAAGGATACATGCATATAATTGTAGTAATCATAGATCTAAAACCTAAAAACCTACGCCACGCATTTAGGGCAAAAAAAAAAAGAAAACTACGAAATACAGTGACACTGAATAAGCTATTCCGCAAAGTGTTTTTTTTTTTTTTTTTTTTTTTTTTTTTTTTAAACTTTACATCATAAATCGTAAACGTACTACCATACGAAAATGTTATTTGCTATGCAACAACAACTATATAGCTATTGAAAATAAAACATACCTTTTACTAATTAAATAACAGACAGGTGTCTCATAAAGGGTTTACTAAACTCTACCGAAAACCCGACATTCACAAGTGAAACAAACGAGATACTTCCGAAAACACGACATTATAATAAGATCGTACAATTATCTGACAGCTAGAAAAAATTTTATGTACTCGACAGTCGATGTTTAATTAAAATAGGTATACATTCTATAAATATAATATCAACTTTGAAATGACAAAGCTAATTAATGTTTTATTAGAAACTTTTTCATTTAAATTTTTATTAATTGACAGCTGACATTTGTCAGAAAAATAAAGTTCATGAACTTTATGAGGAATTGAACATTATTAGTAAACAAAGCTGCATAATAATAATAATTAATTATTGCTAACAAAAATTAAATGCAGTCGTAGGTTTTTTAACGTTTTCAATGTGATTATTAGAAATATCTATGTACACTCACATACTTATCAGAGAAACCATAAAAACTAGTTTTCCTTTTTCATGCTTATTATTCGTGTTAATGAGTTGATAATTATGAGTAAACAATCACTACTACGTATTCTTTTCTTCTACAGTTTCTAGAAAAGCGAAGGGTTTAATA
Source organism: Linyphia triangularis (assembly GCA_963978545.1). NCBI lineage: Eukaryota > Metazoa > Arthropoda > Arachnida > Araneae > Linyphiidae > Linyphia > Linyphia triangularis. The sequence goes on along the minus strand of OZ021722.1, from coordinate 83,170,519 downwards.
TTTTCATGATTACAGTCGTAATAAATTGGTTGTTTTTTATGATAAGTTTCAAATGTAAAAGAATAATAAATTACGTATAAAATATGCAGAAGGCACGCAAAAGAATCATAAACAAAGAGAAAAATGTAAAGATTCTTTTTCAATAAGACATAAATCAAGAAGTAATAATTTTATATGCAAATAGAAACAAAATATATTTACCAACAAATCAAAATGAATATCAAAAGAAACACGAAGTCTTATTTTAAACATGAAAGAATTGCTTCCTGGCTTTGCATGGGAATTTGACAATTGCAAAAGATTCTAATAATAAAAGATTCGGCTCTTTTACAAATCAGCATATTTTATTTCATATGAACTTCAAAAAGAATTGAGGTTTATAAAATCAATGAAAAAGTTGGCATTCTTTTTTTTTTTTTTTTTTTTTTTTTTAAATAGCAATGATTATTACCATCTTGTAAAAAATGTGTCCTTTGCAGATTCTTAGTTTCCTTTTCTTGGGCATTGGCCTTTACATAGAACTTTACTGCATTATTGACATGGTTACCGCCAGAAAGGTCCATAAAGGTGCATTTGCATTATGCAAGCTTTTCAAAAATAAAAAAATGGTAAAATTCTCAGGAAAATGAAGCATAATATGGGTTTATAATTATTCATTTGAACAGAAAATGTACATCTATTAGCTAACATTTTAATGAAAAATACAATTATTATTTTTGATGAATCAACCCTTAAACACAATCTTTACCACTTTTTACTACTTTTAAATAATCCTGGCAGCCCCCACGTTTTTTAGGCTAGGCATCTAGGAACGCGGCAGTGTTCTGCCGCCAAGTCCGATATCAAAGCGCAAACAAACAAGCGTATATGATGTTGACAGAGCTCAGACCCGTTTTCGTCCCCTCACAGCTCAGCTTCTATTATTGTTAGAATCCTTATTTTTTCCCATCAAGTTCCCCCGGGTGAGTAGATGAAAAATAACAACATTATTGTTAACATTGAACAAGGGAACATGGTAAAAAAATCCTTTGAAAATCGCTGAAGCTACCGGAATTTTGTTCTTTTTCATTCTTCTTTGTCTCCTTCTGATTCTTCTTTTTTTTCTGGTCGTGACCAAAACTTTAGCCAGGGCTACTAGTAGAGCGGCTAGAGGGAAAAAAACTGCACTTCGTGAAACAAATCTGTAATTTTGCACATCGATAGTAATGCCATTCTAATCATTTTAAGAAGTGAGCCACTCGGATTTCACTTCTGGTCGAAATTTTATACTACTTTAAAGTTGGACCTAAAATATATATATACTAGCAAACCCGACAGACGTTGTTCTGTACACACGTCGTTAATTCGAAAATTTCAGACATTCTTCAATAAGCTGTAACAATCTGGACTGTTTTGATGAAAATTATTATTCAAGAGTTATTTTAATATCTAACGTCATTACATGTACACTTATACAAATTCGACCGATCGGTAGCATGGGAGTATATACTGTGTGTGTAAGTATGCATATACTGTATGAGTGAAGGGAAAAGTAGAAGCTGTGTTAACTAAAAAGATGCATCTATTACCACACTCCACGGATGAAATTTGTAGACTGGATAATAGCAGCCACTGTCTATGATTATTGACACGGATATTTCTAGGCGTCACCGAAAATTTTAAGTGAATGAAATGACTGATTACAGGTTGGGATATTATCCGTGGAGTGTGGCAATAACAGCGTCGCAAATACAAACTTTAATTTGTTTTAAGTAAAGGTAAAAAAATCTTATACTGAAACTATTTTATAACATTTATTTATTAATTTACAAAAACTTAATTTATCTTAATGCTATTGGATGTACAATATTTTTAGTTAATCCTTGAGGCGTATAAACAAACAAATTCGATGGTTTTCCAACTCTGGAACACGCAACATATAATTGACCGTGAGAAAAACACGGATTTTCTAAATCTAAGCCACAAATTGTCATCGTTTGGCCTTGTGACTTATTTATAGTCATAGCATATGCCAAGCGGATTGGAAATTGTAAACTTTTGAATAGTATAGGCGAATCTGAAGGAATCATTGGGATCCGTGGTAGAAGTACAACCTCATCTTGAAATTTTCCACTCAAAATAGTAGCTTCAAGAATGTTGCCCATGATTTTTTTTATAACTAATCGCGTCCCATTACATAATTTCGGAGCATTCAAATTTCGAAGCAAAATTATAGGTGAACCAACCTTCAGTCGCAAATTATTTGGTGGCATTCCAGGTAAATCTAATGAATTTAAAAATTCTACAGGATAGTTAACAACTTCATCAGGATCAACAACAGTGTCGATCGATTTAAATGTAGTTTCATTACCAGGCAGTAATTGCTGTATTTTGAAATTGATGGCATCAACATCTAAATTTTTCGCAGCTAAAATTGCTCGCTCTCGTAGCCATCGATGATTAGTACAATTATGTCTCAAATCTGGAAAGATACTGTTTATTAACTCATCTTTGGTAGCCACCATGTTGCAAAAATTCTCTGGAAGTCGAATATATTGTGTATCTTCATACAATTCAATTTTACCATTGCCAATATCCAACAATTGTTCAGAGAATCTTGACGCTAATGGATCATTTTGAAGTTGAACGCGCATATTAATAGTAAGGCATAATTTGCTAAAACTTCGCCATAGATAAGATTCTTTTAAACATGCATTTATTTCGTCTGCATATGTCGCGAGTGGAATGACTGGTAATGTTTGTCTGAAATCACCAGACAGCAACAATAGAGCACCACCGAAAAGCCTAGTATTATCCTTGATATCTTTCAGAGACCTGTCGAGAGCTTCAGGCGAATGCTTGTGGGCCATGGTACATTCATCCCAGATAATAATTTTGCATTTTCTCAAAACTTGAGCCATGCCTGAATGCTTCTTTATGTTACACATTGCTTCGGGATTTGTGTGAACATTCAAAGGTAATTTAAGCGCTGAATGCGCCGTCCGTCCACCATCAAGTAACGTTGCTGCGATTCCTGATGAAGCAATAGCCAATGCAATATTATTTTGTGATCGGATGCGCGCAAGTATCAATGAAATGAGGAATGTTTTACCAGTACCACCTGGTGCATCCAAAAAAAAAGAATCCACCTTGTTGCGCTGCAATTGATACATTAATTTGATCATATACATTTCGTTGCTCAGCAGTGAGCAATTGTTCATTATTGGCAACAAAAGTAGCCAAAGAAGTTCTATCGAAGTGGTGTTCCCGTTGAACATCTCTGTTGATGGTATCTACTGATGGGCGGTTCGGCGCTGGCATGCCGAAATGGATGAGTGGCATATTCGAAATAAGAATACAAATATCCTCAATAATTATTAATGACTCATTATATATTTCTGCGGAGAATTCAATATTTTGATTTTGATTAGTAATTCTAATCCGATGTAAAATATCCTCACTCATTGAGTCTTTATATTTGTCCCACAAAGCAGATGCTTCAGACGGAAAACACGTTGTCAATATTATTGAAAATAATTGACGAATTTGTTGTGGAGATGAGCTCAGTGCTGCATCTGCAAGTGTGAGATCCCAATGGTTATCATCCTCCAATAAATGTAACTCACGACACGCATCAAAGAAAGTGTCGTATAAAGTACCATTGACTTTTCGCAAATATCGGAAAGATGTTGGTCCAGGAACGTTAACCAATAACAAACGCAAAAAAAAACATTCGCGTTGCTTAGGATGAACTGTATATATTCGACCTAAAGTATTCGTCATAAATATGTCGGTGAATCCTGGGACTGGAATGCCTCGTTTCCGTGGTTCCCAATTTTTTGATTGTTTATTCCACTTAAAAAATTTAGGAACATCAGTATACATTAATGTCCTTGCGAATTGACCAACAACATCTTGTCGGCAACAAAGGTTGAAAAATTCAGTAAGAGTTGTTTTTGGAGCCGTTAAAGCTTGTTGTAGTGCAGTCTGTTCTGTAAAGTAAACACGCTGTCCGTTTTCAAGATGCACAGCCAAATGTATAACAGCAGGATCCCTTTCATGTATAGGAAACGAAAAAATGCGCCAAATAGCTTCGTTACTGCTTATGTATCGACCCATTTGATAACGTGTAATTTCGTCATTGTCATTTACATTTTGAACAGCGAATACAGCTTTATCACTGCCCTTGTGAACATACTTACAAATGTATTTTATAGATTTCACTGAACTGCATAGTTCAACGTTTATATGCGTTTTATAGGTTTTGCACAGCAATGGTGAATATGGAACTACCCAGCGATTATCAATATCTACTCTCACACCGTTTAACAGACTCAATTCATATGATTGACCGCCATTGTCTACGTCTCTAAGCCGGTAAGATGGATAACCGTCAATATTGGTGATAGTATCAGATTGGCATGGTTTTGGAAAACGTTTCGTACATTTTCCATTGTCCATACATAGTGACATCATGTTTAGAGTACCACATGGACCATGGATCATATTAGTAGTTACAATGTCAAACAATTCTTGATCAACATTCGGATCTGGAATTTCGGCTGAAATAATTTTGTCGATTTCTTCTGGGCGTACTTTATCCACCAATCAAATCAAAATATGCGCATGAGGTAAACCTCGTTTTTGCCATTCAACAGAGTAAAGCCAACAACGTGTTTCACCAAATACCGAGTGATGTGTAATCAAATTCATCAAAGATTTTAATTTTTGTTTAAAAACACGTGCAGTGATATCATGGCGATGCATCGATGTTTGACCTGGCAACAACAAACTTTGAATTTCATCCCAGTTTGGATTACACATAAATGTGATAAAAAGATCAATCAATTTCTATTCATAGTTAATATTTTAATTAGCACACGACTTAAACGAACACAATAATAACACAAAATTTCAAATATTTTTCTCAATTTGATCGCAGCACCAACTGTCGGGACAAACTGAAATTAAAATAAAATAATATTTAATATTTGATGCTGCGATGGTAGCGCAGTCTACCGGATCGAATGTAAAACATTTCAAAATTAACAACTACTTAAAAATGAAAAATTAATTAAATAAACATTTTCCAGTGGACCAAATTGTGAATCTAACCATCCTCGAATCCCCGTGAACTCACACAAAAAATTTCATCAAAATCGGTCTAGCCGTCTAGGAGGAGTTCAGTGACATACACACGCACACAAGAAATATATATATACAGATATATATATTTTAAATATAAAGCGTAAATTCTAGTTTTACGACCAAAAATATGAACTCTATTAACACGTATAATATTTTAAATAGTTTTTCTTGTATTAAAAAAATTTTAAATTTCAATCGGAAGTCGATAAAATTTTGACCGGAAGTCTCTCCCTAATCGACTCCAACAGCTTGAACTACACACATAAAACACATTCTATGTATAAAAGGGTTGATTTCGATAATGTACCAAATAGAAATATTCCACTCGGAAATTACTTCCGGTTGAGGTTTTAGACAATTTTTTCAAAGTTTGGCTTAAAAATGCACATTTTTAACATTCCTCATTTCATATAATGGGTCACTTTTAAAAACTTATATATTCTTCTTTCATGTTCTATACACTAATTGTAAGCTTAATTTAGAATGAAAAATTTGAACCGGAAGTGACTGAAATTCCGACCGGAAGTTAACGCACAAGCAAATTTCAGAGCTTATGTTAATTTTTTTCTTAATCCAATTATGACATGAGCAAAACATTTAGGGTTGGAAGATTTTATAATTTAATGGTAGAGTTAAAACAGAATTTTCTACCAGAAGCGAATGAAATTATGAAAGAAAGACTACTCTGTTACGTTAGTGCTTATTGGTTGGGTTTTATTTAACTTGAGATACGTGATGAACATTGACAAGCACATAACTAACTTGAAAATATAAAGAACATTACTTATTGAAAATAAAAATTGTTTTTACAGTGCAAATTAAATTTTTAAAAAGTTGTTGAGTTATGACATGACCAGTTTGTTAGTTGAGTTCGTAGAGCATTGCCCGGGAGCTCTGAGTCATCTGATGTTGCCTGCCGGGTTGAGTCGAGTTGAGTTGGTGCGTAAGAGAGTTGGTGGGCATGTGACACCACAACTCAAATGAACTTCCCGTCGCTGTTACAATATCATCTACAAGAAATGTAATAAAAATCGATTTGCAGGTATATTTGCATGATTAGAGATTTAAATTCTACCATTGCTGACTTATAAAATTAAATGGACATTTTGGAATAAAAGACTATTCAAAATTGCATTACACATATTTAGAAACATAAGGAAATAAAAATTCTACTACGCATGATTTGTTCTCATTGAGAGCTTTCTCCCTTACAAAAACACATAAGAGTGCAGCTCATATTGTTTTTCTTGCATTTACAAAGCTTTTGGCAGCTTGTTTTTGCATTCGCATGTCGATAAGTCCATTTAAAATGCATGTCGATAAGTCCAATTAAAATGACATCGTCGATTACCAACCACCCACAATCTTGTAACGAGGGCAAAATTAAGTGACTTATCAAAGCCTGCCTCCAAACGTGTCCACTTTGATAGTCTGATCGTAGTGAATACTCCATAAGTGCAGTACTTGTTGGTGGAATGTTCATCACGGTTTGGTTCAAGGAAGTAAATAACTCTTTTTGAGCTTCATTTACACTCTGTAGATTGCTGGTTGCAGAGTAGCACAGAATGATGAAACGCCTCAGAAGATCAAAGATAGATTTTGGAATGTTGATATGTGGAAATGATAAATAGTAAAATTCTTCTGTTATATCAGGAAATGCGTTTCATCTTTTTCACACTGTGGTTTTTCCACGACCAACGAAGTAGGAAATGGTGTCAGAGCATTTACTCGTGTCCGCGAAGTGCCACAGCTTACCAAACGGTATAGTAGTTAGCGTGCTAGCTTCTAGACCGCGAGGTTGCGGGTTCGAGTCCCGTGTTAGGCAAGGGTGTTTGTAAATGTTTGTGTATGTTGGCTTGTCTAATGACGAATGTTTCGGCGCATTATAGCCCTCGTTTTGCTGACTGAGCCAGATAATCTGAATACAACCAACAACCGCGAAGTGCCACAAACTTAGCTTCTCCCATAATTTGAGCTATCTCTTGAATAAGTAAAGCCTTTAAGTATGTTCTTGATGCAAAATAAACCCATAAAGTGTTCAGTCCTTTCTTTTGAAAATCATTAAAAAAAAAAAAAAACGAAATAGGAGGAAGACTCAAGAATCAGCTTCCTCATGATAGCAAATCATAAAAAAGTGATACTTTCGAACACACAAGTAAAATGAGCTTCACGTTTCAATGCTAATGGCTTACAGGAATTGTAGAAAGTGATCAAACAAGAAAGATGGTATTTTTTTTTCACGTGCAATCATGTCTCCTTCTGACAACTTTTCACTCAGTACACTGTTCCCTAATTGTGTCACACACTTTCGTAATTTCGTTTCAATTGGCTTTGTGATAACCTTTCTTAACTTCTCTCCCTCTCTCGAAAGCTCGTCACAAAATAAGCAAACGTTAGTGAATTGTGTGAGTGACTGCACGCGTTTAGGTCGTTTTGAAGTATGTTCCATTGCATTCTCTTCTCTAAGTTCAGATATATTTGCCTTTTCTTTTTTTAGCTTAGCTCTTCTAACTTTCGTGGTATTAAACTTTTTGGCACAATTTCTGTCCCTCGTCATTTCGTTTTTTTAAAAGTTTCTGCAAAAGTGCTTTCCTCATCTTTCAGTCTGCACAAATCAATGGGCATTGGTAGGGCATGTAATTCATGCATTTTGGAGACGTTGGCTGTTAAAGTTTCATAACCATAACTTCAACACATTGGATTATTATTCATGGCCAGAATCATCAGTTCATAGTTAGTTACCTGCTGGCACAAAGCACACTTGGACCAGTCAGTTGTTGGAGCATTCACAGGTAAAGAAAGAGTGCTGGCAAATTTGAATGTTTTTGAGCAAGAAGACTATAAAAGACTAGAGAAAAATACTTATAGAATTGAAAGTATCTTAAGATGCCAAATAAAATGTCTATACTAACATTTTGACCATGCAGATTTAAACTTGGGAAGAATTTAAACCGATTAGAACACCATTGAGCATATAAAGGCATGTGTGGGTATCAACTTGGATGGACTCGTAAATTTGAAATATAAAAAAGATGTTTGTAGAGAATGTCTAGGAAAAGCTGAAACAATTTCTTAAAATAGAACCCAATATTTGGAAGTCTAACTAATGGTAATGAATACAAAATTGGTTTTCGGTGCTATGGAAAGAAAAAAAAAATAGAACAACAAACAGCACTTAGAAAAGTATAAACAAATATAAGATAAATGAAAAGAATAAAAAATAATATAATTAATAGAATGAAAAATAATTTGAAATTGAAACGCACAGATATTACTAACAGCACCCAATTTTGGAAACACGATACTAATTTGAGTTCACTATTAAGGGATTTGTAGAAGCTATACGGATTAGAGGTCGGCTATATATCGATATTTTTGAAAAAATATCGATATTAAAAATATCGATAAAAGTCACCGATATAACGATATTTTCAAGCATTTTTAGTTTTTTGATGATCGTTTTGTAGTTCCATGTGTTTTTTCGATTTTCTTTATTCTCTTTTGAAAACTAAAGTTTGAACTTGGTTAAGAAGCAGTTAAAATGTCACCAATATTCAATATTTTCCCATACACATAAAATTATCTAAATTTTTCTTAAAATCACTGCACCAATTAAGCGAAATATATCTATACAGGGTGTCCCGAAAGGTCATGTCCAAATGGCACACATGGTTGTGTCAGGTCATGAGGAAGCAGAATTACATAGGGGGGTCGGAAACGCGATTGTAATCCGCTAGAGGGCAATAAGCGCTGGCAGACGGAAGAGCAGGCAGTCGGATTAATCAAAGCGCGGACGTTGCAGAGAAAGGATGAACCAGTACAGCAATGCAGAATTGACAGACATGCATTACGTGTATGGCGCTGCAGACGACAATGGACGAGCAGCGGTACGCATGTATCGACAACGGTTCCCGAACCGACGTGTACCCGACCATAGACTGTTCGGACAATTACATCGCCGATTGCAGGATCGTTCAGAATCAGCAGCCACATCGGCCGGCCACGTACAACAAGGACACCGAACATCGAGAACTCTGTATTAGACGCATTTACACGGAATCCGCGTACAAGTATCCGCGTTGTGGAACGCGACCTAGGTGTCGGTCGCTCCTCCATTATGCGAATACTGCGGAAAGATCACCAACATCCGTACCACATACAACGGGTGCAGGTGCTAAGCGATGCAGATTATCCCCAACGTGTGGCATTCGCACGGCAAAGATCACAGGCAAGGATCACAGACCCATAATTTCCATCACGGATACTGTTCACCGATGAAGCTACCTTTTCCCGGGATGGGTGTCCTCAACCAGCACAATATGCATGTGTGATCGATTGCAAATCCCCATATCACACGGTCTCACAACCACCAATACCGTTTCAGCGTTAACGTCTGGGATGGAATTATTGGTGACATGCTGATTGGTCCATACGTAATGCCTAGACGGGGTTTCGTACGCCATTTTTTTGGAAGAAGTATTGCCCATGTTGTTAGTGGATGTTCCAGCAAAGACACGCCTCAACATGTGGTTCCAGCATGATGGAGCTCCCGCACATTTCGATAAGAATGTATATCAGTTCTTGGACTTGATGCACCCAAATCGCTGGACTGGCAGAGCCGGCCCTGTACCGTGGCCACCGCGATCCCCGGGCCTAACATCTCTGGATTTTTACCTCTGGGGATACCTGAAATGTCTGGTGTACTAGACACCTGTTCCATCGGACATGGACCTCATCGCATGTATCGTTGAAGCGGCGGCACGTGTCCGGGAGACTAATGGCCAATTCGAACGAGTTCGTGATTCCATGCGGCGCCGATGTGAAGCATGCATCGCAGCTGATGGGGCCAATTTTGAACACTTACTATGAGTTGTAGCATTTTTCTTTTTTATTTGGTACTGTTTTGTTGTAAAATAAGGAATTTTTACACCGTTTATTATCTTTTCTTTGCGTGACGTTTACGATACAATTTCACTGTCAAAATCGCGTTTCCGACCCCTCTTTCCTATGTAATTCTGCTTCCTCATGACCTGACACAACCATATGTGCCATTTGGACATGACCTTTTGAGACACCCTGTATATATATATATATATATATATATATATATATATATATATATATATATATATATATATATATATATATATATATATATATATATATATATATATATATGTATATATATATATATATATATATATATATTATCCCCAGTGTGATGTAGAGGGCGCTGCTAATGTAATCCCCTAGCGGCGACTTCGTCGCCAGAGAGAGAGTATGATCGAAGGTGTGGAGGTGAACGGACGTGGAAGTCGCCTCTCCTAGTTTGGGTTTAAGAACCTATTTCCATCTAATGCACGAATAAACCTGCTGTCCATTTAATTGGCCTCTTTCACTTTTACCCCTTCATCATACAACATGGGGGCTCGCCGTGCTTTTTACCCGCGACCATACAACATGGGGTCTCGCCGTGCTTTTTACCCGCGATCATACAACCGTGCTTTTTACCCGCGAGAATGCGATGAAAAAAATATTTAAAAAACTGCACTTCCACGCATCCAGAGGTCAAACCAAAATCCTCTTCACGAAAAAAAAACCTTTACTTCTACGCATCCAGAGGTCAAAGCAAAATCCTCTTCACGAAAAAAAAACTTTACTTCTACGCATCCAGAGGTCAAACCAAAATCCTCTTCACGAATTACCGCAGCAGTCAGCGACCACCAGTGGAATCTACAAATAAAAGGAAAACTCTTCAACCAGCGTCGTCATTATACAACTGCATAACACTCGCTTCGCCGAACAAGTCCCACTTCAGCCGTCAAGCAGAAGTTCAACGAAGCTAACATCGTTATTCCACATAGCCAGCAAGAATCCAGAATCCTGAGCCAAATCGAACCTACAACTACAACACTGTCGCTTCGCCGAACAAGTCCCACTTCAGCCGTCAAGCAGAAGTTCAACGAAGCTAACATCGTTATCAGTGGTGTAGTGTAAAATAAAAAGGTGTGGGAACGCTATGTCGAGTATGGTTTTTTTCAGTGGGGGGGGGGGGGGGGGAATGCCAACTAAGATTAATCATTTTTAATAAATATTATTTAATAATCTCAAAACAGATAATGATTAATTCAAGAATTAAAGAGGAAAAAAAAGGCGTTTATACTTTATTTATTTAAATACTTTTCTAATGTATTAAGTTGTATGGATTTTTAAATTATTTTTTTACACAACGCATTTTAACAGATTGTTTTACACTTTTTAAAAAGATTATAAACATTTTAAAACATATTAGCAAGATGAACAGATTATCTACAATAAATTATATACATGTTTTTTTACAATTTCTATCTACAAAAATTTCCATAATGGATCAGGTTTTGATTCGGACACATTTGATGGCTTAGAACGCACTCTATGGTCATCGGCTGATCTGTGTTTGCGAAGCCAAGATTTCACGTAGTCATCCGACTTCCAGGATTTTAGAGGAGGACCATGAAGTTTTATGTAAAGTAATGACCCAACGTGGCGGACAAGCAATGACGATCGTAATGAAGTAATTATTAAATTCATGTGGCTAAAGCCACGTTCACACTCAGCAGTACTGCACGGTATAAGTTGGGAACAGTTGATTAGTGGTTTTAAGTCTTTGGGCACTCGAAGACCACCATTCTCCACAAAGTCCCGGAAAGCATTTTTTGTATCCCTCAATGGAACTTTGAATCTCTCACAAAGCTCTTCTACTTCCGATTCTCCAAATCGCACGTCAGGTTCGGCAGGCCACGTCTCGGGATGCAGGATCGATAATTGCTTAAGTGTTTTTTTAAATGTATCCTCATTTCCAGAAATATTGGTAAATAGTCTGGCATTCATATTATTGACAACTGATGTAATTAACTGGGAATGATTGAAACTTATATGCTTCAGATTCGGGACAAGTTTTATGGAACCGAAAACACCATCTTTTGATGCTACTTTAGCATTTAAAGTGCAAGTACCGGGTTTTTCTTTTAACGATTGCAAATAACGGATCGTCCTCCGTATTTGTTTGTCTGCATCTATTATTGAGGTTTCTCTTTTTTGTAAGCGAAGAGAAAGTTCTGATAACTCAAATAGCAAATCGCACATTACTCCGAGGTCAATTAAAAATTCCGGAGACTGCATTTTTTTCAGTAGACCTCTGAACATCGCCCTATCAACCTGTTTCCTAGTTTTATCAGCTGCTGCTGATTCAAAATGGGCACACAGAGAATTGTGGTTCTTCCATACAGCATTAACAGTGGTATACGAGCTTGCTACCCATCGTGTACCAAGCACTCGACCTATTTTGCTGAACTGTTGGCCAAGCTGTTCAGCACATCGCCGTATTTGTGCCTGGTTTTTTGGGGAGCGATTATAGAGTGTGTAAAGTTTGTCAAAAAAAAATTGAAAATGATTAAATTTTGTAACTTCTTCAACAGCATCAGCTACTGCTAGTTCAAGTCTATGGTTCAAACAGTGCCAAATTATGACATCTGGAAATTCTAGAAGAATGCGCTGCGATACTCCAGAATTTTGACCAAGCATCACGCTTGCACCATCAGAAGAAAAAGCAACTAGGTGTTTTTTCAAATACACCTGATCAAAACCATAGTTTTCTAGACATTTTTTCAGAGCATTTAAAATCGTTTCGGACTGTTGATTTTCTAATTCTACAAGATCTAAGAACATAAAATGGGGATCAGATAATTTATCTGTTTCGCATTTTAGATAAATGATCAAAGTCGTTCTATTGCTCAAAGACGTTCCCTCGTCAATTAAGATTGACAGTTTCCCATCAACAAAGCGAATTTGCTTACATGCGCGATGGCGCATTTCTTTAGCTACATGGTCAATAATTTCAGTGGCACTAAAACGAGAATGCAAGCCAACTCCTAGAGACCCTTTTCCCAAATTGAGCTTCTGCAATTCAATTAAATGAGGATGGTCGGAATAAGGACGGTCACGCTTTGCGATGTAATAAGCTGTTCTAAAAATGTGTTTAGTGGCATCCAGCTCCGATTCATTCATTCTAGCTACAATTGTAGAAATTTTCTCTTCATAGCTTTTTGACTGTATTTGAGAAGACAATTTATGACCCTTGCTTTTTGAGTGTATGCAGATTTTCTTACGAAGCGATGTTAATTTTGCTTTCTTCGTGTATCCGTAAGATGAAACGTTAGTGTTAATCCACGCGATTGATAACACCACGCCATTAGACTTAAAACATCCCAGATTCTGAACTTCGCTGCAAGATTCGCAACCTAACTTCCCATTGGAGCAGGTGAGCCAAGGGTATAGTTCCTTTTTATTTTTCCAAATTGCAGCATCCCATACGTCCGGTTAAGGATTCTTGGCGATTTCTTTTTCCACAGCTGCTGAGTCGTTTCTGCAAATAAATTACAATGTTTCACTTTAATCTGCATATACATTTTTAAATACGTACACTTTTAACAAAAAAGATTTAGTATTTTGCGAACTTTTTTCCACTTAACTTTCCCTTTCCCAAAATGCATGTCAAAAAGGATTTTACGATATTATAATACTCATTCTATCTATCAAAAAGGTTTGTAATAAAAACATCTTCCAAAGTCAAACGAATGCAATTGAGTTCATTATAAAAATTAAAACTTTTATTTTACAGTGTTAGTTTTACTGATAACGTGATTTCTTGGATTAATTTGTCATAACATGGGAGTCAAATTTACGGCTAATTAAATAAGTTATGAGAAAGTTGAATAAATCTCATTGCAGTTACTAGTGTTTCTGATAGGAAAAAGAAATATTACTAAGTCTCTCTTACTAACTTTTAATAATAGCAATAAAAGTGTATTAATTTCATTTGTGCTCTATTCTTTAGCTGTAAAGGTCATATAGCTTTAAAAAAAATCTTGTTTAAGATTTCACATTAAAATATAAACTTGGCATGATATGTATATATACGAAGTGTTATAAATCAAGTACTAAAAAAATTTAGTAAAGAAAAACAGTTATCTATTGTCTCTTAAAAAAATACTACCAGTTCTTATTCGAGATTTAACTATCAAAGGTAGGTGAACACTCAATTTTAGATGTTCTATTTTTTTCCAAAAAATAATTATCCTTTGTAAAAACAAGTGACAAATGTTTTGAGGGTTAAAAAAAATTAATATCTTTTTTCTTACAAAAATTCGACTTTTTCAATTAAATTTTTTTCAATAATCTAAAACATAAAAAGCAATTCAATGATTACGCCAAATAAAAAAATTATATAAAAGTACCATGATTTTTTAAAAAATATCTTGCTCAAGATTTTTTTTTTTTTTTTTTTTTAAAGTTGTTTCATAAAACACTTTTTCTTATGTATATTGCTGACAGAATTTTAAAACAAAGGTTATAATACCAAAATCTGTAAATAGTTGGGAAAATAAAAAAATAATTGAAGCATTTAAAAATAATTTATATGAAATTTACTTCATTATTTTGTCAAAATAAGCGTAAATATTTTATTGGTAATCACTTTTTGGTGCAAAATAATAATATTGATGTACAACTTATTTCTAGTACAAGTTATCTGATACTGAAAAATGTTTATATTTTTTTCTATTAATGATTGTATTTTAAATATATTATCTAAAAAAAAAAAAAAAAAAAATTTTATTTTGAGTTTTAATATACTTTAAAGTAACTAATTAAAAATTTTAAAATAATCTCACTTACCTTTTCGTTGAATCTTCAATCGACTTTGTAAGCGGCGAACTCTCATAATCGGTAGCTGGCATCATTGACAAATTTGATATCTCTTCAGTAGCGTGACAACTGTATCGTGAAATTCAATCTTTTAATAGTAGTATCAACTAGTTACATAATGTGTTTAGCATTCCCACAGTGAGATAAGCTCAATTTTGAAATGTACTAACAATTGTAATTAGACGACAATATGCAAGTAATAGGTAGGCGATATTTTCGTAATTGAGATTTTGTTATCGTTTGATTCAGTTCGTTATTACCTAGTTATCTGTTGCCATTTTGTTTTAATCTGCTAATTTTTTCTTGAGTTATTTACAGAACAGTTAAATGACTCTTGATAGAAATGTTCTTTACACTCTGAAAAACGTTTCGGTGCATTTCCTCGAAAAAAGACAATCATCGTTCTCCTTGTATATGCATATAGCCGTCCATTTATTGTGTTCATATTGTAGCAATAAACAACAAAATTGATATTTTTCTTTTAAAGTTGAATTTTTTTTTATTTAATGTATAAAGAAATGGGTAGATTGTTTTATAATAAACGATGCCTTACATTCAATAGGTTCAGATAAATTTTCAATTTCTGTAGCTTTTACAAAACAGTTCAATAAATCATGAAATCTGTTTTCAAAATGAATTAAAAAGATTGCGATTGTTGCAAATATCGATTGAAAAGTTTTTTCCTTTTAAAGATGAAAATGTAGTGAAGTTCCTCTTGCTTGTCATAGACCCTTCCCTTTACTTTTTAAAATTTGTTTCACTAATAAAATTAAATCAAAAAGTAAAATATCAATTGGAAAGTTAAAATCCATTAGTCGATTTAGAATTTCTTGATAAAATAATTGTACCATCTTAATTGTGTACCAAATTGTGATGATAATTTGGATTTAGATGGTAAACAATAAACTTATCTATTTTTACAGAATTATTAATACAATTTTTATAGTGTTTTTTGGCCAAAATATACGCCTGTTTAAAAAGACTACTCCTTTAATTTTTAATACTTTTATTAAATTTCAAAACTTATTAACTATATGTTTAAGTATACTATAAAGATGTTGGGTGGGATTTCTTTTTTTTTAATTTGTTTGACAGTTAATTTAAAAACAAAACGAAAATGTCACAAAAAATTTCTAAATTCTCGCAAAAAAATTCTATTTTATTGATTCTAAAAAAATTAATACAATTTCTACCCCCCCCCCCCCCTACATTTTCGAAACAGATATTCAAGATTTAAAAATGCAAACAGTTCTACTTAAATTTTTCTCAAAATCTTAGCAATTTAAACACAGTCAAACATGCCAAACCTAGATTTCTAGAAAAATGAACTTAAAAATAAAATCTTAAATAAAACTTTATAATAAATAGGCATGTAAAAGTTTAAATATCAAATGTTTGCAGTTTTCTAGAACTCGGAAATTTTGTCCATCTCTTCTTGAATATATATAGCTTAATTTTGTGTAATAAAATAAAACATATTTCTAAATTATTTTCATTATCTGGATTACGGGTGTCCCTTAAGGAAATTGAAACATATAACATTAACAAATGTGTATACCTTCACATTTTGGAAAAGGACAGATTCGTTAGCATGAGTGCCGGCATTATTATTTGCAGAATGTTTCAAGGAAAAAAATTTTGTTCAAACCTTGATTTTTCAAAACTATTTTTCTTCCCACAGACAAGTATAAAATATATTATTAAAATGTAGTTATTAAATGTAAAAATTGTAAGTTATTAAATGTAAAAATTGTAAATTATTAAATGTAAAAATTTTAAATTATTAAATGTAATTATTTTGCTGCTGAATTTTGCACTTTTCCCCACTTTTATAAATATTTAAATAGATAGGGGACATCCTCCCATACACCTTTCTAGTGCCTCAAATTTCCATTATTTTTACTGATTGAGTGAAAAAATCAATACTGTTTTGAATATATTTTGTTATGTTCAAACAACGTATCAGTTCGATTTTTGGAATATCTGGCAAGCCAATATATTTGCATAATTCCCTGATCTCAAAACACCCTAAAAGCTAATACAATATATCAACGTTCAGTCACTTACCATTCTTCTGGAGTCTTGTCACCAACCAGTTTACCGTCAGAATCACAGGCTTTTTTCGCTTTTTTTGACTGTCCAAAAAATGCATCTTGTATTGTTAGTTGATTTTTCCTCTTTGACGATTTCATTTTTAGGTACGTAAGGTTTACAAATAGATTACTAAGTGGGTGTTATAAAAATGTAAAATGTGTTATAAAAATCGATAAGCGTTCCCGTTCAAATTAAATGAGGAGAAGGCACTAAGATATGTGTGTGAGAGTTTTAGTCCGTATTTATAGTGAACCATACAAATATGACGTCTGGAATTCATCCACAAATACAGATCATTCATTGAAAGATAATAGGCATTGGATGAATCATAGTTATATGTAAACAATGTCAGTTTCATTTCTAATAAAACAGCATTAAACAATCGAAAGATTACTTAATACATTCAACACCATTAAAAAAGAGGGAGGGGAGAGACAAATGCATGTATCGGTTTGTTGATGGAATGGCTATCTGTGGGCTGCCGCGCCTATTTCAAGTGTTTTGGAAATACTAGAACTTGCATGCTCAGCTTGAATGTTGGGAATCGAAAACGAAGCACTTTTTACTTTTTCTTATTTTACTTTTTGGAACTTTTTCATTTTCTTACTTGATTTTGTATTTTGTGTCGTTAAAGAAAAAATTGAAAAAAATAGATAAATTTAAAAAAAAATTTAGGCGAGGGAACGGCGTTCCTCCTTTTAAAAAGGTAAAGGATCGCCGTTCCCACGCGTTCCCGCTCCACTACACCCCTGATCGTTATACCACATAGCCAGCAAGAATACAGAATCCTGAGCCAACTCGAACCTGCAACCACAACACTGTCGCTTCGCCGAACAAGTCCCACTTCAGCCGTCAAGCAGAAGTTCTACGAAGTCAGCAAAGTTATTCCACATCGACCAACTTCAGCCGTCAAGCAGAAGTTCAACGAAGTCAGCAAAGTTATTCCACGTCGACCAACTACTACGAACCAGAAACCAGAAGCAACGAGTACTCTTCGAAAGAGCAACAACATAAAACGGATACAGCTCCAAAAGCGAAGTAAAATCAAGAAACGCAGGTAGGATCCATCTTATTATTAATTATGTTTAAAAATATCAAAAAGCAAGATCTCGTATTTGTCGCCGCTGAGTTAGATATCGTTGTACCGGATGGTGCCACAATTCTAAAATTAAAAAACTTAATTGAAAAAAGTGAAATTTTCGTTGAAGATCCAGATTTCGTTAAAGATTTAATAACAACAGTTGTAGAGGAAAGAAAAACCCAAGAGGAGGATAGAAAAACCCAAGAGGCTAATGAAAATCAAAAAGAAATCGAAAATATTAAGCTTGAAAATCAAAACGAAATCGAAAAAATTAAACTTGCACAGTTAGATGCTAAAATAAAACTAGCTCATTTAAAGAACAAAATCCAAATTCCAGTAACTGCAGAACCCTCTGATATTATTTGTGCTAACTCAATAACACCACCTAATGTAAACGAAAGCATAAAAACACAAGATCCACTTCCGATTGGAAACCCATTCGAAATCCACACGGAAAAAAAATGCTATGTTGCTTTAAAAAAAGGAGGAATATATCTTTTTTCCTGCTGAAAGAAATAACGAAATTTCAAATACTTCGCAAATCCTTCCGATGCCGGAAACGCAAAATGACACGTGTCAAGTATTTTCATACAAAGGAGAACTCAACGGAAAAAATAAGTTCTTCGTTGATGGGGGCGGGGCTTAATGTCCCCATGGGAAAAGACGAGCGATCATTGGAAGATCTCGATGAAGTGTGTGTTGTAACAGAAGACTTAGAAAAAAGCCAACCAGCAGAAGCACATGGTCCAGAATGTAAACAAATTGAAACACGTGGAGCATGGAAACAAACAGAAGAGAATTTTTTTCTGTTTACGATTGGGGATAGCGTGAGTTTAAACGAAGCGGATTTCTTGCACATTAACGACGATAATTTACGGAATACTGTTATGAATATGGTCAAGATTTACAAACCAAAGAAAATGGAAAGTACAAATTTTCAAATGAAGCTTTTCCTACCAGTTGAAACTCCAATCTTCAAGCCAAAATACATCGATGGAATAATTTCCGAGAGTACTTATGACTTATGCAACTCACCGTCTGCTGTTCAAAGATTTATGCAGATTGTTTTTCGTGAACTTTTAGTAGCTAAAATATTAATCTTTATGATGAAGTGCTGGGAAGATACTTAAGTTTCTTCAATTTTCTTCTACAAGAACTTTTTACAGAAGAGACTTTTTTTTTCTTTTTATGAACTTTTGAATGAAGAGACTTTTTTTTCTTTTTATGAACTTTTGAAAGGAGATACTTTTTTTTCCATCATACAAACTTTTTAAAGAAGATACTTTTTTTTCTTTTTATGGACTTTTGAAAGAAGATTTTTTTTTTCTCTTTCTTTTACACAAACTTTTTAAAGAGAGACTTTTTTTTCCCTTTCTACAAACTTTTCATTGTGCAAGAACTTTTTCCACAGACTTTAAATTTTTAAGAACTACACATTGTGATCTTCAAGACATTAATGTTGTTTAAATTTTATTATTGTGCTGTATTTTTCAATATCTTTATTTACATGTTTAGTATATATCAATGAGTCGGCGGTCCTCCTCAATCAAGATGGCCGAGTGTTATCCCCAGTGTGATGTAGAGGGCGCTGCTAATGTAATCCCCTAGCGGCGACTTCGTCGCCAGAGAGAGAGTATGATCGAAGGTGTGGAGGTGAACGGACGTGGAAGTCGCCTCTCCTAGTTTGGGTTTAAGAACCTATTTCCATCTAATGCACGAATAAACCTGCTGTCCATTTAATTGGCCTCTTTCACTTTTACCCCTTCATCATACAACATATATATATATATATATATATATATATATATATATATATATATATATATATATATATATATATATATATGTATTCTTTTTTTTTCTTTTTCTTTGTAATTGATCCATTTCAGTTGAAAAATTAGTCACCTTATAAAAAAGCAATCATAAAGAGTAGAAATTTGCCCCAAAAAGCGTTGTTTCTGGCAAAATTGAAAATCAAATAAAAAAAAAAAATCATGTATTAATATATCAATATTTTGTCGATAATTTTTTTATGCAACGATATAACATCGATATTTATTTTGATCGATATTTCCGACCTCTAATACGGATATAGATATTTTACGAACTTCCTGTCGTAACATGCTTTCTAATCTTGGTGTATATTTAATTTATTATATTATTTTTATTTGATAAATTTTCGAAATCAACCCTTTTATAAATGGAATATGTTTTATATCCCCCAAAAAAACACTTTTGAAAAGTAGAAAAACCACCAACCTCAAAAACACAAAAAACTTTCTTGCAATAAGAAAATCATAAAGATGATGAAAATTGTCAGCTACAAACACAGTGATATCTAAAATGTCCAACCTCTGATTACAGCTCTCGGTTGTGACTCGTTTAAGAATGTATGCTTACTTAGTATATTTTTAAAATTTAAGTTTCGCACCCATAAAAATTTACGCTGCTTGAGGTTGGCACCCTTCATAGGAATATTAACATTGCTTGAGTTTAAACTAATTTATGGCTGTTAACACGAATATTGGAAGAGATATCATTTAATTTGGATGGGTAGCAAATACAAAGTAGTGTAAATCTTCAGTTCATGTTAAAGTAATTTTCAAAATAGTATAGAGAAACTGTGTCCAAACGCTCGCGTTTGAATCCTTATTAAGAATTTTTTTTTAAGTAGGAAATTGAAGTGTTTGTGGTAAGCTTTTGTCTGGTTGACACATGTATTTTAGAGTGTTTTCATAGTGGGGGGGTTTCTAAAGGTTAGTGATTAAGACGGGTGCCAACCTCAAGCAGCTTAAAATTTTATGGGAGCGGATCTTGAATTTTAAAAATAAACTAAATAAGCATACATTCTTAAGCGAGTCACAACCGAGAGCTGTTATCAGAGATAGGCCATTTTTGAAATCACTGTGTTTGTAGCTGAAAATTTTCATCATGTTTATGATTTTTTTATTGCAAGAAATTTTTTAGTGTTTTTGAGGTTGGTGGTTTTTTTATTTTTCAAAAGTGTTTTTTGGGGGGATATCAGAACTTTTTTTAAAAACACTGTTGATTTCTATTTTTTGAAATCATCAGTTTAATCGTTTTTCTCTTTATCCGTGACGCCTTTTCCATTCTACGCCAGGTCACTCACTAGAGTTTCATCGCTATTCCTAGTCATGCGTATGTCCTGCAGTCCAACGACATCCAACATGACATATTTATCTTGAAAATTGGCAAATCACATATATTATACCACCTATGGTATACCTGGTATCTTAAACATTCATAATTCTTCACGACAATACCAATGGCATCCAACAAGTCATATTTATCTTAAAAATTGACAAACCAGAAGTGGTATCACCTATGGTACACCTGGTATCTTAAATATTCATAATTCTTCAAGACAAGTCTAACGACATCATACATGCCATATTTATCTTTAAAATATACAAACCAGAAGTGGTATCACCTATGGTACAACTGGTACCAGGAATATTCATAATTCGTTAAAACAAGCCCAACATGCTATATTTATTTTGGAAATTGATAAACTGAAAGTAGTACTAACTAATCTATACCTGATACTTTAAACATTCATAATTTTTCAAGCCCAACGATACCGAAACATGCCTTATTTATCTTCAAAATTGATAAACCAGAAGTGGTACCTATGATACACCTGGTACCATGAATACTCATAATTCTTCAAGCTGAGTTAACGAAACCTTACTTGCCATAATCATCTTGAAAATTTACAAACTGGTTGAACGGGGACGGCAGTAACCATCAAAATCAACCACGAAGGAATAATAGAAACTTCAACTCAACCCTCAAAACTTAGTGGAATAAATTGTCATCGACAAAGAGTCTGTCTGCCAAGTTTCGGCTCGATTGGTTAATTTGTACGCACAATGACCTATTTTTATGCATAATAACGACTAATCATTCGGGACTTACAGCTTAACGTGGATTCCAAATCACAACGAACATCCACACCTAACCCAGGAATCAAATCCTGCACCTTCAACATACAAGGCCAGAGCGAACAACGCATTGAAAATTTATTCTAATAAATTGTTACAAATAAATATTACAAGTTTTTTAAAGTCTAATTATTGCAATAAATATTATTTTTACTATACCAAGCATTATTTTGGTTCACATAATAGCCCATTGATATTTGAATTTTTTTTAAATATTTTCTTGACAACAATTTTAAAATTCACTATGAAGTTATAATTTTGATAATACACGATTCTACGATTTCATTTTACAACGGAAATGAAACAAAATTAACAAACGCATCTTTAAAAACGAATGACATTTTTGTAAATTCCATTAACCAATCGCATTACGTTTTTCATTTAGTCCCGCTGTAATGAATTGACTGTGACGTCAGCTTGCATAACCTCTACGTTTATACTTTGTATTCAGCACATAGTATCTTGCAACAAAATATGATTATTTTCCTTTTTCAACGATGATTTCCCGAAATTAAAATGTTAACTCACTCTAAATTGTCATACACTACGGGAAAAAAGTAGAAGGACAGTCATATTTTGTAATTTATGCTTTGTATTTCGATCCTCCTGATATAAATTTCTTTTTTTATGTAGTTTGGCTATTTTTTCTTTTTTATAAATGAGTAAATTTTATCTACCACCAGTAAAAATTAAGGAAAACAGTACTTAACGATTTTTGGTGTGTGAAAAAAGTAGAAGGACACGTGCTAAAATAATTTGTTTTGGAATATTGTAAACCTCAAAGGTAGGTGTTTCATTCTTTTTAACTGTTTTTGTTAAGAAAAACATACTATTTTATTGAAAATCCGTCGTTTTCATCTTTTTAGAATGCCTAGAGGAAAACCTTTAAGTGAGTTTGAAAAAGGCCAAATTTATGCATACAAAAACGATGGTAAAGGTGTGAGAGAGATTGCACGCCAGCTACGTATTAGTCCAAATACTGTTTCAAACTATATAAGAAATCCTAGTAGTCAGGGAACCAAAAAGAAGACTGGCAGACCTAAAAAACTGACGCAACGCGATCAAAGAAAAATCATTCGGGAACTAAAAAAACCGGATGGAAGTATTGCCAAAGCTCAAAATAATGCAGGCATCACACACGTTTCAAGAAGAACTGTCTACAATTACATAAAAAGGTCCGAAAATTTAATATTCCGAAAAAGGAAGCACCATCCCAAATGGAATGAAAGGCACATTGAACACCGACTGCACTGGGCTAAAAACCACATGTCCTGGACGTCAGAATGGACCTCCGTTATATTTTCTGATGAGAAAAGATTTAATTTAGACTGTCCAGATGGCTACAAATACTATTGGCACTGTCTCGGTTCTGAAGAAAAGACTTATTCTACCCGACAGATGGGAGGAGGGAGTTTAATGGTTTGGTTGGCAGTCGGGTACGGAGGAAGAACAAGCCTAGTGTTCCTGAGTGGCAGGCAGAAACACACAGATCACATCCAAGTCTTGAATTCAGATCTCCTTCCCTACGGCGTTGAGCTAGGCGGAAACGACTGGATTTTTCAACAGGACGGAGCATCAATTCACACAGCTAATGGTGTTAAAAATTAGTTTGCAGCAAATAATGTTCGGGTTTTGCCATGGCCTGCTAAAAGCTCGGACCTCAACATTGTAGAGAACATATGGGTAATGATTGTTCGTTGCGTTTACGCGGAAGGCAAGTAGTTTGAATCTATAGTTGAGCTTCGGAGAACTTTGAATTATGTGTGGGACAATTTCTGCCAAACAGAAATTCAAACTTTATATGATTCGATGCCAAATTGAATTTTTGAAGTAATCAAAGCCAATAGTGGAAGAATTCCCTATTAATAAGACTTTTATTTGCATTATTTAGAAGTGTCCTTCTACTTTTTTCACAGAGTATGATGAAGTCAAAACTGATTTATTGCTGTACTTGACCTGTATTTTTTTTGCTTCAACTTTCAGATACAGTTATCTGTTTGTAATTAGTAATTTAAAGTGTTACTCATTAAATTGTTATGGAAAAAAATCAGTGTTTTTTATTTATAAAAAAAATCATGTGTCCTTCTACTTTTTTCACGCAGTGTACAGTTCAAATAACACATGTAATTTGAAGAACAAATATTTCTCTTTAATTCCGTCTCTTCAAAAATTAAATTATTTCAATTTTAAAGATGCTATAAGCCATAGAATTATAGCCCGATTCATTCTGCACATACTTTAACATTACGTCCAATCTTATTTAAGCCTAATATGTCGGGCAAACTAACTTCGAAATGATAGCAAACCTGTTTGCGACATTTGGCATTTATATCTGAACCTCAATTACAAGCTGATCGCCTCTCTGTCACAAAATTATGAAACGAAAAAAAGTAGTTTTGAATTAATTAAAAATAGAAAGAATTATTTAATGAAGTTCAAACCAGAATAGGATTTTAAGTCGAAACATTCCGCCTCCTATAATTCAATCCGTTTAAAGATTTATAGCCTAGTTAGGACTGGACGTTTGTCGAAATTTTAGCATCAAAAACGGGCTAGAGCTCGACTTTGTATTTCGTTTTGGAAAATTCAATATTTTTTTCTTCATTTTTTATTTTTTTTTTATTTTTTATCCCAGGCACTTAATCTTTTTTTTTTCCTTCAAAAGATATCACCGAGACGAATCTAGAGTGTATTTTTTTGTTTAATTATGCGAAGTTCCGTAAGCAAGCAGAAAATAGTCAATTTCGGCTTTTTCGCTGAAAGTTGTGCAGAGAATAGATACTTACTGTCGTTTCTGCCTTTTTAAGGTTGTCGGTGAAATGACCGTTTCGTTTAATAATTAACTCAAGTTATTGTAGTTGAATAGGGATACACTTCCGGTTGAAATTTAAAATTAGTTTATTCTTTAATACAAGCCTAACTATTTAACATGTAATACGTGTTAATCGATTAATATTTTTGACCGTGAACCTATAACTTACGCTTTTTATTTAAAAAAAAAAAAAAAAAAACACTTTATACCTAACTTTGAGGTAGTAAAAACCTCGACCGGAAGTGAAATCCAAGTGGCCCTACTTCTTAAAATGATTCGAATAACATTATCTATCGATGTGCAAAATTACAGACTTGTTTCACGAAGTGCAGTTTTCGGCTATTTTTTTGGGGGGTCCTAGATGCTCAACTATACGGCCAAAACTATTTGATGATTTTACACCATTCTTTTTTTCTTCTTCTCAGCTTGATTAGAGGAAGTACCTTTTGTATGATTTGATGGGTAGGAGGACCTATACCCCCCCCCCCCCTTCACGGAAATGGTTCAGATACTTGGGAATTTTAGCCAGGCCTACAGCTTAAACGCTTTGATACATTCAAATCATTCTTTTTTTTTTTTATATTTCTCTCAGCTTGATTAGATAAAGTGCCTTTTGTATAAACTAATAAGTAGGAGGGTCCATACCTCCGAAGTAAGTAATTTGTTTGTATGTTTTACTTACTTTGTACAATTACTTATTTTTTAGTATATAATTGCATGTCTTTTTGCACAAGTTATAATCGATACATATTTTTGATTAAGAAATTGTTTTTATTTTTGTGGTAAGGAAGATTCCTTTTTAAATGAAACGAAAAGTACTTGGATTGCAAACCTAAATCTCTCTACAATATTTTATCATGTTATTAATTGTCACTCTCAATACAAAGAGCAGTATGTGAATCTGATAATGGTGTTGTCGCTTGCATCATTTTTTTCTTGGAGCGACGATGTGATTATTCACGCTAAAATATCCATTTACCGTATCTTACTCATTTAGAACATAACAAACACAACAACAAAAATTGATATATCCCAATAAACAACTAAAAAAGCCCGCCAAGTAAAACAATCAGTCAGAAAAAAGTTGTGAAATCTAACGTTTGTCACCAAGCGGCAGCATTTAGTTTTTTTTGGGTACTTATACACAATGAACTAATTTGGTATTATTAGGGGGAATCCTCCTAGATAATCAGTACTTGACAGGCTAGAGTTTTTATAAAATTAATCTCAATTCAGTGCAATGGGTGCAAAGTAGCTGCAGCAAAAGAAATTAAATTAATCCGAAATAACTCTAGCCTGCCAAGTTTTGATTGCTTATGGGGATTCCCCCTAATAATCCCAATTTTGTTCATTATGTACAAGTACCCCAAAGAAACTAAACGTGACATCTTGGAGGCAAACATTAGATTTTACCACTTTTTCTGACTAATTGTTTTACTTGGCAGGCTTTATTTACAACGTCTAGTTGTTTTTTTTTGCCTTTTGGGGGCGGGGGAATGGAGTTCTTTCTTCCAGTTAATTCCCACCATTAAGTGTAAAAATTTGTGAAGGAGTATGGACTACTATCAACTATTCTATTAAAGATAAGTAAACAAGCTAACTAATTTAAATGGAAAACAAAAAATAACTGTTCCCTTTAATCGGTGTTAAATTGTTACTCATTGTTTAAATTGCACACTTAATAAATCTCGGATGTGTAAACGTAGAAAATTTGGATTTATTTCACTTCCACTATTTATTTCGTTAAACAATCTTAACGAAAATTGTCTAAAAATAAAGTCACAAACAGAAAAATGAATACTATTAAGCAATTAATTTTCGTGTAAATAATTGTAAAAATGGTACATGTTTCTTTTTAAAGTTCTATTTTTTAACTAAATTTATTTTTCAATAGTGATAACACAGGCTAAAGGACAATGTTAGTAACACACCAATGAAAAAAGAATTTTACAATTATTCTGCTTATTTTGGTTGCATTCGTTTTTTTGGGAAACTTCGCCAGCGAGTACAAAAATGTCCTTAATTTACGGAATGGGTTGTATCGAAAGCAGGTCCTCGCTTTTTTACTTTGCAGTACCTGAATTATTGCTGTGCCGTATGTTCCATAAAAGAAGCTGTTTTTAAAGCTTGATAACGAGTTCACTGTTGTTTAAAGAAGTTTCGTGAGCCTCTAAATGAAGAATAAATTAATGCTTTTGTTTTGTAAAAGCTGCGCCATCATTTCCTCTGAAAAAATTCAAAACAATACCGACTCGAAAAATTTCAAAATTTTGAAATGATTTTTTAACAATAATGATACTTCAAAAATTTAATTTAAATGTATCATTTGTTATATTCGCTTACACAAGCACACTGGAAACATAGTCTCTTTTTTTTTTAAATTTTTTTATTTTCCCATCTTAGAGAAAATGAAATGTTGCCAGATATAGTTTTTTTTAATACTATGGTAGAATAAGGATCACAGTAGTATAGCGTCGACGTCACTGGCATCTCATGGGGACTTCTGCTCACTCACCACAAAGCTCCAAGATGTTTTTAAAGATGTGTTTTGATTGGTCAAAATTACTTAAGAGTTGCAGTGACGTGTCCATTACGGTGGGCTGAAAAAACTTTTTTTCAAAATCAGTTTTGAAATAGCACGGAAAAGTTGCCTAAAAGGTCAATTAGAACACACACAAAATTTCGTCAACTTTGCTCAATATCTAGTCGCGCCCCTTTGGCTTTGAAAATGTAAAAAAAGCCCCAAAAATTCACTTTTAAGCCATTTTTGGGAATTTTTTTAAAATTATTTTTCAAAACTGGCATTGATATAGCATGGAATAGTTGCCTAATTTATCACATAGAACGCACAAAATATTTCGTCCAATTTTCTTAAAATTTAGCAGCGCCCCTCTTGCTTTGAACAAAAATGTGCCTAAATGTCGCGAAGTCGTAACAGATTGGTCGTTAGGATGGCCCAAAAAAATACTTTTTCGAAATCGGTCATGGAATAGCGTGGAAAAGTTGCCTAATGGGTCAGTTAAAACACGCACAAAATTTTGCCAATTTTTTTCAATTTCTAGTCGCGACCCTCTGGCATTGAAAATGTCAAAAACATTCAATAAACGCATTCTAAGCCAGTTTTTAGAAATTTTTGGAAATTATTTTTAGAAACGAGCATTGCTATAGCATGGAATAGTGACCTAATTTTTCAGTTAGAAAACACAAAAATTTACTCCATTTTGTTCAATATTTAGCTGCTCACTCTTGCTATGAACAAAAATGTGCTTAAACATCTCAACATCGTAATATTGGAAGTTAGGGTGGACCAAACTTTTTTTTCTTTTCGAAATCTGTCTTGGATTAGCATGGAAAAGTTGTCTAATGGGTCAGTTAAATAGCATTTTCATAGCACAGAATGGCTGCATAATGGGTCAGTTTTTTATATGGGACACAAACTGCCTTGAGAGGGCAATCATCTTTCAGATATGTCGGGCCCCACCGTGAAATGTGGTTTTATTTTTATCTCGAACCACATGGGCGCATAAACCAGAATTACAAACTTTACGATTATACGAAGCTTATCGGTTGGATTTTCAGTACCAATGTATATAATACATAGGTACACTTTATTGCCGTAATTACATTGAGCTCATGGACTGGTCAAAGTACACCATAACAGAACCACCACTTACAATGTATACAAAAGATGAAGAATTGGAAGATATGTGGAAATAACAAGTTCCTATAATACCATTTGAGAAGTTTCTATGTCACACACAAGCAATCGAGAGATGTGTTAAACTCATATCTGAAGCTTTAACGAAAGTTTGTGGTGATGCTGCAAAAGACGGTTATATAGGAGCTATGGGATTCAAGCAAGAAGATAACTTCCAACATTTAATAATAAGGGGCAGTACTATACTGAAGACTAAACTTTTTAAGGATTAGGTCAACTCATTTTTACTTTGTAATATTTTAATTTCTCGAT
This sequence comes from Linyphia triangularis, assembly GCA_963978545.1. Taxonomy (NCBI): domain Eukaryota; kingdom Metazoa; phylum Arthropoda; class Arachnida; order Araneae; family Linyphiidae; genus Linyphia; species Linyphia triangularis. The sequence continues at coordinate 83,141,726 of OZ021722.1, read as the reverse complement.
TTCTAAATATGAATAAGTATTATACTAGTAAATATACTTTTGATTTTTAATATGCATATTATTATTTTTTTTTTTTAAATGCCAGGAGGAGTAGCTGGATATTGAACACCATCGACGACATTTTTAAGTGGTATCTAGGTGACCCATTCAAAGTATGCTACTTTTCGTCCTTATTATTATTCTTTTGCTCAGATATACAGATAAAAATGGATGAAACTTTTTGCGTGTCCTAACTGATTCATTATGCGACCATTCCGTACTATGCCAGTACTGGTTTTTTGTAAATTTTAAGTAATTGCTCAAAAAATGGCTTAAAAGTGCGTTTTTTATGTTTTGGAAATTTGTAATGCCAAAGACGAGCAGCTAGATATTCAACAAAATTGATAAAACTTTGTTGTCTGGTTTTTTTTTTTTTTTTTTTTTTTTTTTAACCCATTAGTCAACTTTTCCACGCTATGTCAAAACTTATTTAAAAAAAAAAAAAAAATTTGGTCCACCTAACTTTCAATCTAAATATTAAGCAAAACGGACGAAATTTTGTGTCTGTTCTAACCGACACATTAGGAAATTATTCCACGCTACGCCAATGCCAGTTTTTAAAAGTAATATCTAAAAACTGGCTTAAAAGTGCATTTTTTGTATGTTTTGGACGTATTCAATACCAGAGGAGCGCGACTAGAAATTGAACAAAATTGTCAAATTCTTTTTTGTTTTAACTGACCCATTAGGCAACTTTTTCACGCTAGTGCAAGACTGATTTTGAAAAAGTATTTTTGTGGTCCACCTTAACGTCTAATCTCTTACGATTTTGCGACATTTAGGCACATTTTTGTTCAAAGCAAGAGGGGGGCAGCTAAATTTTGAGCAAAATGGACAAATTTTGTTTAGTGTTCTAACTGACCCATGAAGCAACTTTTCTGCACTATTCCCAAAACGTTTAAAGAAGAAAAAAATTGCAATTTTTGGCCTACCCTAGTATCTATGTCCCTCATTTTCACATACGCGCAGTAATTTTCAAAAATGTGGTATATTTATGGCATTTTTTACGATTAAAAAATTTCGCAACGTATTTGATGGACATTAAGCAATGCAGAATTAAGAGTGGAATTTCATCGAATGGATACACTTCTTACATGCTTGTGACTAATCACGACACATCTTAAGAAACATGATCGTTTTTATTTATTTATTTATTTATTTATTTATTTATTTATTTATTTATTTATTTATTTATTTATTTATTTATTTATTTATTTATTTATTTATTTATTTATTTATTTATTTATTTATTTATTTATTTATTTATTTATTTATTTATTTATTTATTTATTTATTTATTTATTTATTTATTTATTTATTTATTTATTTATTTATTTATTTATTTATTTATTTATTTTCAAAACATGGCGAATAAGGCAAATGATCAGATTTGGAGCGGCGAATTTTTTATTTTTTTCTTAAATCGTTTCTGTTCGAACTTTGAAAATTGTCTTAAACATTTCATTATCCAAATATGAGAGTTATATTTTACAAATTTTAAATATACACTTGCTTGGATTGTGAAAAATTGTAGCATAAAATATTCCAAACAAGAACAAAAATAAACCAACATGGTTACCTTGACGTCACCTAGTAATTGATCTGTGTCGTCACAAGCATAATCCTCATTTAATATACGAAAGTTATTTTGGTCAGATAGTATTGCAAATTATTGTGCCTGAATATCTGACAACCTTGGTTTTTAGAATTGAGATTTATTCGATGTCGATTTGAATGATCTTAGCCCGGGAGATAATGACATTTCGAGGGTGATTATTTTACACAGGCTGATATTTTTCCCATGAATTGGTCTTCGATCGATAATTTATGAAATGCACTTCAGCTTGTCTAGTTTGGATACGCGTATGTGGTAGGTCGTTCGCAAAACGTTTTAAAAATATAAAAAAATAAAGTTGTTTGCCCCCCAATTGAAATTTTTTTTCTTAATATTTGGACTATTTTATGATGTTTTTAGGAATTGAACTTAACTTATTTGTTTTACCTAGATGTCGAGACTAATGATAAACAAAATTGTTAACGATACTGAGCAAAATATGATATAGAGAGTATTTTCACCATTCTCCTAAAATATGCAAAGTTCAATAAACTATTTAACACTTCATGATGCATTATGCATTGTCAGGAAAATATATATATTTTTTTTCAACTAATAGTTTATTTACCTTCAATATGATCGTATTAATGTAATTTCAAGTTTTAATTAGAAATTGAGTGAACTCATAACTATGAAATGAAACACATTGATCTAAAAATGAGAGCGTAGAACTAAGTAATTCCAAAGAGAAAATACAGAGTTCATTTCTCGACCAAATATTTTTAAATGTGGAAATGCACTGTGATCCCTTCTGAAATACAAATAAACATGTGAACCGAACTACATTTGGTTTTCTAATTTAAAAATAAATGTTATCACATACTTTAATTATTTGAATAGATCATCTGTGTTAAAGTGAAATATTGCTTTTATAAAAATAAACTTATTACCATTGCTTAGTGAATGAATAAAATAGAATCTATTTAAGACAATAAGAAATAACATTGTAATGAAATGATGTTTGAGTTATGTTATTTTAAATAAAAATTCATTAAAACAAACTTTAACTCCTTTATTACAAATATAAAAAAAAATTAGAAAATTGTATGGCGCTTAAATTCCTGGAGTGGACGTCCAGTTGAAAAACAGTTATCCTCGCAGCATAGAAGTGCGAGCGTCATGTTTTTCGCTGCTGTACCAGATTGGGAGAGTGGTTTATAATATATTAGATGATAGTTTTTTCTGTGATGGTGCAAAATTAAATATAACTTATATACTTTTGTGGTTTATGATATTTTGAGTACGAGTGTTAACCAGTACTCAAAATTAACATTAAACCTAGATGAGAACGTTTCTGGACCTCCTGTTTGCTGCTATAGTGATAATCTGAAGCGAACTCTCCCGAAATAAATTTCCTCTGGTCGTACTTAAAAATTTCGAGTGGCTATTTTTATGCTTACCAAATTGGATTTTGGATTATTTACTTTCCATTTAAACATTTTAAGCTTTTTTCCTTAAAAGTTTTGCGATCCAAGGGAAATTTGTAAAGTTTGAATGTTTAATGTTCCGGTCAGTTAAGTGCATTAATGACTTTCTGATTATTTTGGCATTTAAAATTAGTGTAAATACTGCAATTGATGTTTATTTTGGGGAACGTTTTCATTGGCGCATGGGAAGGCTTTTAGAGACACTCTCCCATTTTTCTGCAGTCCATTAAGTATAAAATGATTCTAAATATTTAATGCTATGAAGAATTTTGTAACACACGTAAGAAGTCTCCGTTATTTTCTAACGTAAAGACTTACTGTTGAGTTCTTTCCAGCTTTACTTTACTTATCTATTATTTCACGAACAAAATCCAACTTAACTTAGTGATTATGTTTCCAATGTGAAGCATTGAATTAATGATGCAGAAAAATAAGCCATCTTATTATTAAGTATCAGACGAAACGGTCGTTTCACAGTCAATCTTAACCAAACCAAAGTTTACTATAAACAATTCAGTTTCCTTTACAAAATCCTTAATAAAGATAATTAATTATATCAATATAGAGAAACTGTGCAAGGATTTTTCGCACAGTTTCTCTATATTTAAAATATTCGGAAAATTAAATCTTTGCGAACATGAAACTTTATTCAACATTAGATTTCCCATCCATCGTATTTCCTTCATAATTCGTGAAAGTAGTCGTAAATTAGTTTAAACGTAAACATTGTTCAAGTTCTTATGACGGGCACCAAGCTCAAACAGCGTAAATTTGGATTTTATGCATTTTGCTGTTTCAGGACGTAACTTCTTCCCTGGTATGGGATTAAAAATACCTGTTTCTTTAACAAGTAGTTTTGCTTTTCTTACCAAGTAGTTTTGCTTTTCTTACCAAGTAGTTAGCTGATCCAAATTATTTTTCTACTTTTTTGATTGACCAGTTCTTCGGTAAAACTATTAGTATTTGTAAACTTTTATCCTTGGTGCTATGGAATTTTTCCTTCAATTGATTTATAATATCCAATTCAGCCGAGATGGAAGACGAGTCACTGTACACAATTTTCATAACTTTGTTTTTCAAAGCGATGCTTATTTTATTGAATATAATTTTAGATACTTTGTTTCGGAAAGCCTTTTCTTTTTTTATTGGAGTTTCTCCAGTAGTTTCTTTAGTAAGATTTAAGTTTGACACACCTGCTTCCATTTCAAAAGGACTTTAAAGATGACGATTATTGCGTTAAATTAAGGACAAGAGTTTACATTTGAATTTAAATTTTGGCATCCCATTGCGGTCCCATTATGAAACTAACGTATTTGTGTAGAGAATTAATGTAAGAATAAAGTATATTTCTTTCAAAAAAAAAATAAAAAATACCCTTTTTTGAGATATTCAAGGTCAAAGGTCGAATCGTTTGACCTTAAAATTAAAATTTTAAAAATGTCCCTAAATAATACTTCACTAGAAAGATCAAATCTTTATCTGGTTTTTGACACCAAAATCAATGTTTTATGATAATTAGGAACAAAATTATAACCAGATATATAAAGCAAGAATTGCGAAATTTTATTATCTTGGCCCATTTTTGAAGCTCCGTATTTCAGAAACCAAACGATATTTAAACCTAATATTGGCCATTTTTTCTTTTCTCTATAAACCCAACAAGTGAGCAAAATTTTATTAAATTCTGATGGGGTCGGGTTGAAAATGTCACTTTTTTGTGTTGATTTGACATGGAATGACCCTATTATAATTTTCCATATATTTACTGTAAATCGACGGTTTGCGCTTGCGCGGTTTTAGAGTAACGCTAATTATCTGAATGTAAACAAATTATCGAAATTCACTGAAAACTTTTAAGTCATTACAACATTTGTTAACTTCCAGGTAAATATTTATTCGTTTCCTTTATAAAGAATATCGAAATTCCTTCTTTTTATTTTTTTATTTTTGTATAGTGTTGGCTTATGTTGCGATTTGTTATTAGTAGGAAATATTTCAAAAAGAGTACTTTAATGGCATGCCTAAACTATTTAGTTGGATTTTGATTGTGACATTTGTAAAGATAAAGAATTAACAGATTGGTTATTTTAAAGTTCTTCGAAACAAGTGCTACAAAAGGCAACATTGTAATAACAACAGTTGCAATTGCATAACATTACTTTTGCACTTTGTCAAATGACTAGGACTTGATCCATTGAGCTAGCATACCACGATTAGGCACCGACGTTTGGGCATTGAGAACATGACTGATTTAATGAACAGCAGCCACCATTGATTAGACACCCCTGTAATGCGACAGCTCAATGGTGTGATCTCATAATCTTTTTGCCTTAATACCGTTGTCTTTGGTACCCAAGTCAGAGAGTGACGGATGACTTAACATACCTAAAAATAAATAAACTTTTCTTTAAAATATTGCAATACGTGAGGATATTTCGTTTAATATTTTACACACACATATGTATTTACTCATTTTTCTTATGTTACCCTAGTGCTAAGAAAATATAAATAATAAATTTCCAAGAATTTTAGAGGTAGTATTTGTCTCCAAATATCTAAAAAATTCTTTAAATCCCATACATTGTTTAATATTTAAAAGATAGTCTTCGTCTCCAAAGACCATGCAGAAATAGAGACGGATTAAAGTTAATGAGTATTATGTTATTTTTTGAAAAAAACAAAACAGCGATTGTCACAGTAAATTAGTATTATTGTTATTGTTAGTTAGGTATTTATTTAAAAAATAATTTTATTATATTTGTCATTGTTTCTCACACAGATGTTAAATACGAAAATTAAAGTATTTTCTTATTATCGTGCCTAGTTGGTTGCATTGGATATTTTCCCACGCAGAAGCTGTACGAAAGCTACACTAACAGAATATCGTTTTTCAAGTTCTGAATCCGAGGTAAACGCCTCTCGGGAGGTTTTTCAAGACAATATAGTGAAAACACGTACGCAGTTTTAAAGTATAGGAGTTGAATTTTTAAGAAGCCAAAAGCTGTCGTCAGTATTTTAAATATACTAAAATCATATTTTGAGAATACATTTTTTCGTAACCACCTAGAATATATTGTTCACTTTCATAATTTTGTTTCAAATAATATTAAAAAAACAATTTTCATTTTTATTTTAATATGTTTGCCCCAGTAAAGCAACCAACCAACCATTTTTATTTCAAATGCAGAAGTAGTGAAATATCATTTGGATGACGTGTCGCCATATAGAAAGCTAATTTTCGAGCTTTTTTTTAGAGAGTTTGATGCCATATAGACCTTAAAAAATTATATTTTAGCATAGTTATACATAAAAAAACATTTTTTTAGTGGGTTTTACAAAACATTTCAGTTAAAATGATTTTTATTTGGTCGGTTTAATTTGTGTCGGCGATTTTCTGTGAATTGAGCGACACCGATTACTGAACGTTCGAAATGATCCTAGAATGTGCTATTGACTTTTAAACAATATTTTTAGTACACTTTATAACTGCTTATCAATAGTTGAGAATATTATTCACTAGTTCAAATACGTTTCTCTGAAAATTTGTATGGAAAAGAAATTATTTAGAAATTCAAACTACTAGACCTATCAATAACCCTCGTTTCCAAAAAATGTTAATAAGGTATGTTTTTTCTTTCTTTCTTTTTTTTCTTCTTCTTCTTTTTTTTTTTTTTTTTTTTTTTCCTTCTTCTTCCATTCTTTTTATCCTCATGCTAACTAAGTATAAATCAAATAAAAAAAATTATATACAAGTCGTTGACTTTCGCAATTGACTTTGTTTACATTTTATCATTTGGCCAACTCCTCCTCTACCAGATGTCATCAGAATTTTTTGTCTAAAAGCTATGCGAACATGTTACACGGACCTTTATCTGACTTTCTGGATGACCATGTCATGTTAGCAGACCTTAAAAAGATGTGGTTTCAACAGGATGGTGCACCACTCGTCCACCCCACATCCTGCCAAACAGTACTACACAGCATGTTTCAAGACAACATTATAGGCTATGGAATGGAGGTCCGGTAGAATGGCCTCCTAATCTCCAGATCTAAATACTTTAGATTTCTTTCTTTGGGGATTTTTGAAAAGCAAGGTCTATAAAAAAGAATCGACGAATCTATTAAATTTACAGAATCGAATTGTATCTGCTGTCAGGTGTATTACGCCTGTAATGCTGAAAAATGTTGAAAATGAATTTGAATCACGAGTGCGCTTAGGTATTTTAGTCTAAGAAAATAGTTTATAAATATCTTCTAATAGAAAATACTTCGAGCCTATGTAATTAACAAAGAGGCTATTTATCGTTTTCACTTTGTTCATTTCTATCACCTTTTATTTTTGTTTGTGTTAACAAAAAGCTCTGCTTTCTGATTATGTTATTATTTAAAATTACTTAATTAAAATTGTTTATAAATTTGTTTGCTATTTATTATGTGTTGTACAATTTCAAATTTTATTTTTTAAAGTAGTTTTATGCAAAAATTATAATGTTTTAGACTCTGCTTTCTGATTACGTTATTATTTAAAATTACTTAATTAAAATTGTTTATAAATTTGTTTGCTATTTAGTATGTGTTGTACAATTTCAAATTTTATTTTTCAAAGTAGTTTTATGCAAAAATTATAATGTTTTAGGCGATGAGCAACAACTTGTTTGCCATAGTCAAACCTAGCGAAGAAGCTCGTTGTTATATTGATAGGACGATATTTTCTCATTTCAATTTATGTACGGCCCTCCCCAAGTAGCGTTAAAACTTTATACTACAATAACACAGTGGATTTTGGTCTTACACATTTAGATTTTTTTTAATGTTTGAAATGTTTCTTCATGGGCAGCATTTTTCTAAATATGAGTTGGGGGGAACTGGTCACTATATAAAAATTTACAATTTGTAATTTTTTTACCAACCGCTTTCTTAACTTAAAAACTATTCAGTAAAAATATTTTTAAGATTTAAAATATTTCTTCAATTGAGACTATCTATGCATCTTGGACCAAAAGGGTCGAAAATAAAGGTCGGCCTGATTATACGGGGACACGCGGTATATTAGGGTGCGTCTTATTTTCGAAAGTGTTAAGTTTTTACGAGACACCCTGTTATTTTGTTAAATTTGATCAGAAAAAAAAAAATCGCAATTTTTTTTTATTAAAACTAAATGATATTTAGAGGTTGCTACCAGCTCTGTAAAATTTGACAACTTTAGCATTACGCAAGCATTGCAATTAATGCACTTCATGTATTCATTTGAATATTTAATTTTTCGGAAAGTAGTTATTGATTCATTATATTTATTATGCTTCAAGTAGCATATATATTGATTTTATTCCAAGAAACTCACATCGATTTACTAGTAACATATCAATTAACTTTAACAAAAGTTAGAAAAGTACTAAAGTTGATATTTTGACCATTTTTCTTTGATTGGCTTACTTTTTTATCTTCTTACTTTAATTTTTTCCTCTCTTTTTTTGTAGTTGCCGACCTTGTTTTTGTATAAAGAAGAAATTAATACCCTGTAAAAGTGCATTAAGTAGCCATTTAAGTGTTTCTTGACTGTAAACGCAACCATTTCACTGTTTATGATTACTTTCTCTTAATGCAACTGCATGTGCTTTTTCTTTGCTTTCTAATGATTCTTATCAGCTTTTGTTCATTGAAAATGTATTTTAATCTTTATCACTATTGGTAAGATAAGTTTAAATTATCTACACATTTCCTAAGACATCAATTTAATTAGGGTAACACTATTATTTTCATTATAAAACCTACAACAAGAAAATAAACCATGATATAGCTCATAGGCCAAATATCCTCACTGAATCATAGAAAACTTCCATCCAAAAGAGAAATAATGTCTATTTCTTCAATTCAAGCCGATTTAAAAAAAAAAAAAAAAAAATCTCTATAATGCCTGTCATTCAGTAGCTATACTTGTCATGGAGACGTGAGCTAAAACCTGATAACCAACAAAATTAAAACAACATATGGTTGCTCAAATAAAATAATTGTTTTGTGATTGAGAAAACTTGGTGAAGTTAAATAGTTAGTGTGTAAAGGAACATTGGTCTGTTCTCTTTGGGGAGAAAAAATTCCATGACTCTTTAATACCAACAATTCACGACGTCACAATTTTGCTTCATTATTAAAATTTCATAATAAAATATATATACTCAGTGTACATTGTATACATTACATATGTTTGTAATAAGTTTATTAATGATTATATGTAATAAAAAAAGCTGACTATGGAGATTTTTCTTTTTCTGCCATTTTTGTACATTAAAGTGAAAAAACATAATAGTGATAATTTCAATTGCTGATAGTAACCCCAACATTTTATTTAAATTATCCAAAATTTTTACACATGTATTGTTCCCTCCCCCCCCCCCACATATATATATGGCTAATTTTAGCCTTTAGCAGCGGTTCACAGCGACCGCATCTAAAAACAACACTAAAACAGTTCTGGATCTCTTTTTTTTCCCCCAATCCTTCTTTCTGCCACCGTCTTCCAGCCGTCTTCCTGGATTGTTCCTTTTTTTGGCTCTCCAATCGGCCTGATGGTGACCGAGGCGTACACGTCCCCCTTGAGGAACTTTCACGTTTTTTGGTTTTATTTTTAAATAAAAGTAGAGAAAAAATCATGAAAAACAATACCATTCTTTCAAAAATTTGAGCTCGGATAGATAGTTAAAAAAATATTTAGTTTTTCACTTTGCGATTTGGCGGGAAAAAGCCACTTTTACGTGAAACGTCAACTCGCAGATAATGAACCAGTCTAAAACCTGTTTTAGACGAAGAATAAGTGTGGTTCCCCCTTCGTTTTGCAACTTTATCTCTGCGTAACCACGTTACGGTTTTTTCATGCGTTTTTGGTCACGTGACTTTTGCTGTGATTTCGGCTAATTTCAAACTCGATTTTTGATTAATTGAAAGCATATAGATAAAAAAATAATTGCACTGCTCAAATATATTCGTTGGATAACACTAGAAAATACAAAAAATATTCATTTTCCTCACTTGTGCAAGTTCCTCATTCAGTACATTTTAGGTTAGGGTGAGAGTTCAAGAAAATGCTAAAAGGAAAAGAAAACATGTATGCTCAGATGATTCACGTACTCCCAAGAAAAAAATTAAATATATATATTTGAGACTACTTATATTATACTAAAATGATTATACATATACAATTCAATATGACACGATGGTGTATAAGAATAGACTACAATTTACTTTCTCCTGTTTCTTTTAGTATATGAATTTTTCCCAGATAATTATTAATTACAACTTTTCCCCCTCTATTCCTCAGAACTCTACTACCCCTCAATTCTAATTCGTGATAAGGCATATGCATTGCCATGATGGCAACCCTTTCTATACGAGATAGTCATGTTGTAGCGTTGCAAGGCCAGTGCCCAGAGAAAGAGCTTTGCTCCTTGTGACATACCTTGGGTCAAGTATGTTAGTGGATTATGATCAGATATGATTTATATCTGAGAACCGAAAATCCATGTATCGAACTTTTTCAGAGCCTCAAGTACAGCATATGACTCTCTTTGTGTGGGTGAGAACTTTTCACTGAAAAAGCGATGGGGTTTTCTTTACCATCACAGTCATTTTGTGCTAGGCATGCTCCTGCTGCGTCTGCGAAAGCATCGGGATATAGTAGGGTGGATCATTCTTATATGGAGAAAAAAAATAATATTAATCAGAACCTACCTATGGGGAAAAGATGTCCTATGATATAGATATTGGGGGGAAAATAATAAAAAAGATTAATTTTAAAATTTAACACTGCCATAAGGGGGTTAAATTTTCGAGAAAAAAAATGCAAAAAGTCTTCATTTTGGGGAGATGATCTTACACTAAAAATAATTGTTTTTTACTATATAAATCCTAAAAAAAGTGAGGATTACTGAATAATTAGTTGCACAATGTACATTGCAAACCTTTTTTGACCCAACATCCCCCCACTCCACATCACCGTTGAATCAGTCCTACAACCCTGTAATGCTGTTGTCAGCGGCTTACTGAATTAAACGCCTAATCGGTGAATGCTGTTCTTGTAAAGTAAATTAAATTACAATTTTATTGTGTGACATTTGTTTGTTTGTGTACTTGATCTAAAACTACACTGTGGCGTTATTAAGAAAAGACATGATTTATCCTATATAATAAACTGAAAGCTAATTGATACTTTCCGAAAAAAGACAAGTGCTTGATAAATCTACATGTACTTGTAAATACTTTGAAAGTTGCTACTGCAAGAAAGAACGAGTGTATCAATTTACGAGCGAGAATTTCTAATAAACCAAAGAACTGAAAAAGAAAAAAATGTAATCGGGTCACTGAATCGGTAAGTCACCCTCCATAATACTAAAACCACGAAATTAAAATTGAAGCTAGAGAGATATAGGGAGAGAAACAAAACACTGACTGATTCTTTCAGTTCAACGGATTTAAATAATTGATGTGAACGGAATCGGAGGATGTACGAGCATATTGACTTTTCTACACCATTATCTATCATTGAAAACGGAGCCAAAAAAGTTGACGACAACATACCTCTAGTGACAAAATTCCCAACCGTTGTTATAAAATTTTTGGTGTTTCCGACCGAGCAGGCGCTGCCATTGGGTCAGCGTTATATTAATAAAATTATTCAACCTCCAAAACTAATGAAAAGAGGAGTGTTCTCTGTCGGCAATTCAAACTTCATATAAAATGTATTTTCTTTCAAATAAATAGATTTTCTTATGAATAGATGCCTTTCTTTGGCCCTAGTTAGGTATACAATGATTTTAAATAGGTAAAACCACCTTGAGTCAAAGTAACCCAAACTCAATGGTAACATTGGCCCAGATAAAAAAAAAGGGGGTAATACCACTTTGAAAAAAAAATTATAACAATTCAAAAATTAAATTGAGAGAAGGATAAAGAAGTTCAAAAATGTGGGCCAAAGTAGCCCGCATTTACGGTACCTCATCAACTATCCATTTTTCTTCTCTCCTCAGTTTCATTTATAATAAAGGATAATATAAGAAATATTGAAAAATATACCGCTAAATCATATATTTGGCGGAAGTATTTTTTTTTTCTTAAGTCCCATACAAGAATTATGGTAAAAAATATCGCCAAACTTGCAATTTTTTCTAAATGAATGATGAAAATTTATGAAATAAAAACGGGAAATGACACAGATTGAAATCAGTATTATAGTGTCATTAAAAGTTGCGCGATGTTTCACATCCCTAATTTTTTTTAATATTGTTATGATTTGATTACATAGAATTAAAAGGAAAATTATAAATATCTAAGAAATCTGTAATAAAAATGCTTATTTAAAAAAGAACTGAGGATTTTCCTAAATCTTTTAGAAAATGAAGTCAGCTAACAGTAATTAAATCTCTAATAATATGTGAAAAAATCAATTTATCGAAACTTTGATGCTGCTGATAATGTGATGACAAGTAACATTTTTAACGAAAATGTGTTATTAATGAGGATCTTCTGAATAATGCTGAACAGACGTTGTTTGTGGTAAGCATTATGAATTAAAAAAAGTTAACTGAGGTACGTAGAGTTTCCATGCTATTAAACTCTTCTTTCAGGGATATTGTTTTCAATATAGAGCACTATAATTGTGAGGAATACTTTATTCATTAGTAGCTTCATTTTAATAAATAATTTAAATGGAAATATTTTAGATACCATCGATTGTAGGATGAGTACATTTTATTCTTTTTTAATGATATGCATTAGTTTTTCGAACTGTATGCATAATAATTCGTTTATATACGCCCAAAAGTAAAAATATACAAAAATTCGGCCCAAATTTTTAAGGGTTTAGAAGTGAATAACAGGCAAATAAATCCCAACTATCTACTTATTTTATATCTAGAGAGATAAATGCAAGCTACTTATTTTATGTATAGCTGTGTGGCTCTGAGTTATGGAGACCCAACATTTTGTATAGGTCACAGCTTTTGAAGCTTCGCAAATAGGCTCACTTTGCTCGCTGAAAGGTTCATTGCTACGCAAAACCAAGCTTACTTTGCTTTCTAAAAGTTTCATTATTACGCAAACGCATTTTGCAAACACAATTCTTACGCAGAGCTTTACACCGATTAGAAGTCCATTTGTAAAAAAATAATTAAAATTTTAACTTTCTAACTGTCAAAAGTCCAATGGGAAAGCTAAAAACACTTATGTAGAAAATTCAGAACTCTATTTCTATTAGAATTCGCTTTGTAAAAATTCTTAATTAAAAAAAAAATACTTATTATAATTTTATTAATATTATTTTTTTTTTTTATGTTTAATTAAAAGCCCAAAACTACTTATGTTAGAAATTTCAGAGCTGCACTCCTATTTATATGAAAAAACTTTAAATTAACATACAAATTTTATTCCACAAACTAATTAAAATTTTAACAATCTGTTTATAAAAAGTCAATGCAGAAGGTTAAAATTACTTAGGTTGAAAATATCAGAGTCCTACCCTTATTTGAAGTAGCTTTCTATATAGGGACTGACAGACGTACATAGACTCTTTGTTGTATTATTATAGATAGTCTCCATTAGTTATATGGAGATCTAAGTGACGAACAGTTTCGGTATAATTGTCCAGAAAGTTTCAAACCAACTATGAATAATCAAAGTCTAGTGACAAATTGTATTTCTATCCAGAATTATGTTTATCACTGTTAGGATGCATGAGGTCCATGGAATGTTACCGATCTTAATTTAAATATTAATTCCCATTAAATTAATTGGAAAAAATTACTATGAAAGAGATAACAATTTTAGTGTTAATTAATGAAATTTTTTTTAAAATTAATTAAATTTAATTAGTTTTAATAAATATTGGTATTATATTTAATGCCATTTAACGCAATACGTTAGTTACAGTGAGTTCTATGGTCTCGAAAAAGGTTGATCAATTCTTTAAATTTTTACTTTAACAACACTAGATATTCAGTTGCAAATTATCAAGGAATAGAAAATTGCAAACTTTGTATTAAGAAAACTAATTAAATAAGTCAATCAAATTTACTAACCTCCAATCACTGCGCAAAAAAGTAATGATACAGAAAATTTTAACGCAGTATAATATTAATATTTATTAAAACTAATTAAATTTCCCAAATTTTCAAATTATTTGAGATTTCAGTGTTTAACACTAAAATTAATTGTGATTATCTCTTTGATAGTACTTTTTTGGTTTATGCTCTCAAATTAGAGAAATAGTGTAAATTGATACTTTTGACAAATGATTGAATCATATTTTGATTTAGCAGAATAATTTTTCAAATATTACTTATATTTAAATGTAAATAAATGGTAAATATATAGTCAGTAAGTATCTTTTATTTAAAAGCTAACATGAAAAACATGTTTTTCAATGTATAAAACTCTTAATTTGTGCCAATTCAACGTCTGAGACTGATTACTTAAGGGAAGTTGTCCTTAAAAATATCAAAATCTGTTTTTTCTCTGAGCTTAATTTAGTATTGCTATGCTTGAAGATTTTGACCGGTTTAACAACTTATTTTCTTATGCTAATTCATAACACAGTTTCTGCTATAAAACTAAAATGTTAATGAAAGTAAAAATATTTAAAAAAAAAAAAGAGATGGAAAATGGTTACCAGGAATTTTCTCTTTTTCAGCAAATAATTTAAGCAAACATTAAAAGCCACAATGAAAGATATTTTCAAAATAACAGTTTCCAGAAAACTTTTTTTAACTTCTTTGTTATTCTACATCCCGGAAACCGCAATCTTTCAAAAAGCAATAATTTTCTTTTTCCTGGAAACCGTAATGCTTCAAAACAACTAAGCTGTTGAAATAAAACTCCCTTTTAAGAAGAAAACAAACTATCATCGTATTTTACTATTTAATTAGCTGTTACATTCCAAAGTGTAACATGTCAAATTTAATAGATTTATATTAATGCATAGCAATAGGTTTCAATTCCTAATGCTTATAAATGTTTCATTATGAAAAAAAATTATTGTAAAATATTTCCTGATTCATTATTGGGATTGAAGCAGTAAACATATTGGGAAATTATTGTTTCCCTATTCTTCCAAATGAGTACTCCTGCGTTTTTATACAGCATAATCATGGTCATTCAACATTCCTTAAAGTTGGTTTAAATGCTTACTGCTACCTGAAGTATTTAGAGACTCTACTCGATCATAAGACGCATTTATCAAAATGTAAAGGAAATCCAAAATTTGGAACCAAACGTATTTCATAAAATTCTTCTTTTAAAAACTAAGGCAAGCTGGCAATGGAAAATAGACCCTTAATGACGTGAATTAATGAAAAATATGTTATCTTCCGGTAATTAGAGTAGAGATTTGGGAGAAGAGAAGTCAAATCGTCTATTCTCTTTAACAATAAAAATTAATAAAAAAAAAAAAAAAATGGTAACATTGGCGGTCCGTTATCGAAAATACTAATGCAGCCGGAAACATGCGTTTCCCCCCACCACCCCACACCACACACTTTTCACAATCATCCATGAATGCTAAGTCTTTAATCTTAATAATCATTAATACTTAAACTCAAATCAAAGTTTTCATTCAATTTTTATAAAATGATTAAGATGAGAAAGAAAACAATTCCTTATTTCTTGAAAACAAAATCAATCCTCCTTTCTTTGAAATTTGCGAATCAGTCAATGATGTCGTCATAAAATGGCGTTGTTTTGGTAACACACTCCCCTCACCCACTCAGATTATCATATGCTGAACCAATCAGTTCATCGAATTCTCAAGGGCAGCCGAGGTTAGAAATAGTACTTGGTCGGCAGCACCGCTATTACATTGCTTAGAGGGAAGGCTTCTATTGCTTTCCTTTGGTTACCATGGCAACATGGCTGCCCGAAATATGTTTCAGGAAACACGGCTGCTGTGTTCGGAGGAAGATCATTTTGATTGGAAGAGTTGGTTTGTTTTTTATCGTGAAGAAGGAATTCTGACAAGAAGATTGGCGTTTATCAGAATTTTTTCACTTACCATAGAAATGGGTCTTCATTTTAGAAAATTGTAAAATAAATCATTTTAGTTTTGAACTAATAAATTTAGATGCACGAGCCGCCACTGAATGGCAGGTAATTAGATAAAAAGGCTGCTCCTTTTTTTGGAGGGTTTTGGCATGTTTGGTAATCTGTTTTATTTGAACTAATTTGACATCGGTTTTCGAAAAGTTTAGGCAATTTTTCTCTGCAGATTATTATAATATTTGACTAATATTATGACTCAACATTCTAAACAATACTCAGAATAATATATGATGACTAAACTCTGCGACCGGTTCACGTTTCATAATTTGTTACACTTGATAAGATACCCGTGATTTATTTGATTTAATATTTCCTGTAGCACTATTATAAATTCATGGCCATCTTTTAAGAAGATGTACGTAGAAAATGCCTTGGTAGTGCTTGCTTAGGTTAAGGATGGGGAAAAAATTTAAACATGTCGTAGATAAATTTGAATCAAAATAAATTTTTATTGCTTTAGGTAACCGTTTTGCAAATATTTAACTTTCCATATGTGTAGTATTTTATTAAGTTTGGAAAAGGATGTTTTCTTGCCTTTTGTTGGTCCGGGTGGAATTAATGTATCTTATGTAAATAAGATTAAATAAGAGTAAATAAGATTTTAAACCATATAGTTGTATAGTACTTTGAAAAATATTCCAACATAGTAGTTAACTCGTTATTCTTCAAAATAAGAAGCGTAGGAAATAATTAAATAAAATTGAATAAGTTTTCATCACCCACCTTATCATTCTCGTTAGTTGATAAAATACATAGTCAAGAAATTAGAATGTAAGATCAAATTTCTATCGCATATTTTAGACATTCACTAAATGTACATCAATTATGAGCTTGGAATGAAAAGTAGCTTCCTTTTATCTCTTTGAAGTCCAGTTCATTTTTCCCATTTATGTTAAAATGCAACTATCCTCTTTAAAATCACGGGAGTAAACTTTTAAGGTTCGAGGAAACGGAAATTCTAAATTAACTTTTATAAATTGAAGTAAATAAATAATATTCATCTGAATAAAATTGAATTCAATTATAGAATCCATAATTTTAAGGCGTTATGGATGTTTATCATTAAATATCCTTTCATCTGAAATGTATAGAATGGTGGAGTGTAAAATTTATTCTGGAATAACATGTTTTGGGTGGTGTGGATGGGTTTTTCTTACAGCACGCAACAGCAAAAGTACACAAAATAATTAGAACTGTAATGATTTATTCTGAAACAATGTTTCAAAATATTATTATTATTATTATTATTAAGCTAAGTAAAAAAAATATGTTAAGTCAAAATAAGAAACACAAACCAAATTTTCAAGTTAGATATTACAGATTAAACTATTTAAATTTTACCTATTATAAATATTTAACCCAAGTAATATATCATCCTATTCCTAATTACGAATTGATGTCTTTAAATTGTCAAAATATAAAATTTTAGTTTTTAAAACTGGCATTTGATTTGGCAAAACTAGAGTTTCAATAAAAGTAATTCTAAACAGTTGCATAATCATTCGTATATATAACATTTGAAGTTCATGGTAATTCAATGGTTTGAAAATTTTTCAGAAATTCGGATGCATGTCATTTGTAGTGTTTGAATTCCTTATTAAATATAAAATTATTTTTAATTGAAGCATTTTCTCGTTGGAGTCTCTATTATACAATAATTTATTCCAGTTTATAATAACAATACACACAGTTGTGCAACAATTGAACTTAAAGTAATCTTAACATCTGTATATGTATCAAAATGAAACGTTATATGCTTAGTATTTTGAGCTCTAATCACATATAATGACAATTCAGATAGTACAGTAACGAAACTTTATACTTAAATGAAATAAAATCTGGAAGGTAAAATATGCTACATATTTGGCGTTAAGACTTGAGGTATGTTTTTTTTATGTTCAGTTAATAAAAAAATAGAATTTTAAGATATAATTTTGTTTTTAGATAATAAGAAAACGCTTATTTTCATTCTTCCCACCTAAGAGTTAAATACATCTGTGATGACATCATATGAGGTGCTGAGTTCCAGAACGGACCATCCCAAGGTTTTTATTTTTTTAGTTGAAGCCTGTTTTTATACCACGGTTTGTTAAAACAATTAATGTATTTACAAAGTTTTCAATTTTTTTGTTACAATGATTAAATATATATTTATAGTGCGTGTGTTAATACAGAGAATAAATTTAAATTGTCAATCTTAAAATTATTTAACAATAAATAAAACTTAAACTAAATTAAATAATGCAATATTTTATCTAGATGTTGTACTTTTAAAAACAAATTCCCATCTTAATGATAACTTCACTATACAAGTGTCTTAAAATAGGGAGAGGTGGAGTGTGGTATTTTTGTCACACTTTAGGCTAGAAAAAGTGTTAAGACGCCACGATACGGATAGTTTTCATACGTAAGTCATTGGAATTTCTATAAATATGCCCAATAGTATTGACTTTAAATAATGTTGTTTATGGATAATAGCTCTCTCCTCAGCATAAACAACAATTCAGTATTAAGCAAAACAATTTTCGGATTAATAAAATTTTTCTTTTTTTTTGTTCTTTTTTTTTTTTTTTTTTCTTTTTTTTTTTTTTTGTTCTTTTTTTTTTTTTTTAATGCCGATACAGATTCGGATTTTAGTAATTTCTTGTTATCTTGTATCCTTGAAATCTCGATAAGATTCTACCATTTAATAAAGATATGAACTATTTCCTAATTATTCTTCCAGCCCCCCCCCCCCGTTTCCCTAACCCCTCTCTCTCCAATGCACATATGGTTTTAACATAATAGTCTTTTATGACTCGACTTAAATTCTGTCGATTTGTTAACTAA
This sequence comes from Linyphia triangularis, assembly GCA_963978545.1. Classification (NCBI taxonomy): domain Eukaryota; kingdom Metazoa; phylum Arthropoda; class Arachnida; order Araneae; family Linyphiidae; genus Linyphia; species Linyphia triangularis. The sequence goes on along the minus strand of OZ021722.1, from coordinate 83,122,739 downwards.
GATACGTGTAATGCATTTTTTTGTAAACCAAACAAGTTACTCCTATTCGAACTGAAGAACAGTTACATCTGATGACTTTATGGAAACACGGTTATAGTATAATGGCAATATCTACTTGATGGAACAAGCAGGTTGAAAGAATTTTAGAATTCTGAACTATTTGTTACTGTTACTTCTACAAAACCTTGTATTTTTAAATTTAAACTATTATTACTTCTTTATTTAGCTATGGTTTACTGCTTCATTACATCGAATAAAATAAATCGAGATTTTATAAATCCACCTTTATTAACAATAACTCCCTCTTTTATGATTTAGATTTTACAACTTTGGCCCAGATATTACAGAATGTGTTTAGTTTGAAAGTATACAGTGTACATAATATTTCCAAAAAATTCAAAAAATAATGAGAAGAGCAAGCAACTAAAAGGTCTTTTCTACGGCTTATAAAATATGTTAATTATAAATACAAAAATGTATGCGTTATAATATAAGTATGTCTAAATTTTCATTTCCGGTTCTATTTCATTCTATAATTGTCTTAATTTCCTTTAAATACATTATACATACGAAAACCTATTTATCTTTATACAAGGTCCGGCTATTAATTTCCAGGACTGAAGTAACTGTAGAAGAACGAAAAGCCGGAAGATGGCGCTGCACATTCGTAAGAAAACGCTCTTCAATATGAAATCATCAGCGCCATCTTCCGGCTTTTCGTTCTCCTACAGTTACGTCAGTCCTGGAAATTAATAGCCGGACCTTGTATAATATAACCTTTAACATTAAGAAGTTTAAACTCGACTAACAACCCTTTATCAGCTAATGTTGTCATCATTTATAGAGGAACAATAATTAAAAAATTTAAAGCTATAGGACTTAAATTATATACTCAAGGAGATGCAATTCTTTCAAAATCTTTTTGTTTATCATTTAAATTCAATTGTAATTTAAAAAGTAATTTATCCAAAAAAAAGCTATGGTGAGCAAATCATTCTTTTAAGTGTTTTAATAGATGAAGTCGGATCTTTAAAAGTTTAATTTTAATGTTCTATATTTACACACTTCGCTATCACTACCATACTCTTAAAGTGAATAGTGTGTTAAAACCTTTCAATTGCAATTTGCAGCTCCCTATTAATAGAAGGCTCCTATTTTTTTTTTTTTTTATATATATATATATATATATATATATATATATATATATATATATATATATATATATATATATATATATATATATATATATATATATATATATATATATATATATATATTAATGACACTTCGAACAAGTGGTTAACCCATTTTCGAAGGCTTGCAAGAAAACTTGCCAATCACATTTTTTTTTTTTTTTCAATTGTTAATAAATTGAGATTGTGGTTCCACTTAAGTATTTTTTAGAAATCATAAACATAATTTTCCAAAAAATCTGAAAAATTCAAAATATACCTTAAATGTTCTAAATAAACAAGATAAAAGTTAAAAACAATGACTGTTTATCCGTTTCAAATTCGCCTTTAATGGGTTAAGATACTGTAAAAAAAGTAAATTTGTTCACTTAGCAATGATATTATGTTGTGTTTTAAATATTTAGATTTGCAACTACTATCTGAATGCTCCTTCTCCGTACGGCTTATTAATTTTTTTTTTCGGAATAAAATTAGAAATGTTTTGAATTTTAATAACAGGATCCTTAGGACTACCCTAGAAATAACCTTATGATTGGGTATCGTTTCCACTTACAAAAAACTTAACGCCTAAACTGAGAAGAGTGTTCCAAGGACAATGTTAAAAACAGATGAGCAAAAAAGTTGAATTTTTATCAAAAGGAACTAATATCTCTGTCTAACCCAGAAGCAAAATAATTATTATACAGCGTAAGTAAAAACTGCAGATAGTTGCTAAAAAGATATATTGTTTGAAATCTTAAAATATATAATTTTAACATTTATTTATTACAATCGGTCCTCACGAAATATTTCCGTCCATGGAAATAATCTAGAGAAATTAACCAATTGTCCTGAGGAGATGTCATTTTCTTATATATATAATTTCACTTTTGGTTCTACGGGTTTTCTGTTGTTCTTGAATATTGTCTATGTCGTTGGTTGTGAAATTGAAATTGGTGGTTGATACTAGATTGCACTCAGATCATTTTCTTTAAGTCAATGTAAAACATTCCATCTATTATAATTTATAAAATTCTTGGCATTTGGACGTAGCATATGATTTGAAATAAAACAAGATGGAACACTTTGCAATTTGTGTCGTAAATGCTCAACACGTAGGCGTGTTTCCCAGAAGAAAGTAAACAACGTGTGTCCCTATAAGATTGTGGAAATTACAACAAGATTCATACCAGTTATGCCCCATTTTTGGGAAGGATATATCCACGGACAATATTAAAGATATAAGTTAGCTAGAAAATTAGATTAGTTTACAGTAAACTGAACTGATATAGAAGTGGCTGACTAGATCTGAACTGAATAAATTATTACACAGCAATACTGGAACAACTGATGCGACGATTGCTTAGAAAGGCGTAACTAATAGATGCATTATAATTAAAAGCTTATGAAAATATAATATGTATAATGTAAAAAGTTGATCCAATATACATGCATATTTAGAAAATAACAGTTGTTTTTCCCATGCAGCACATTGAAAAAAAATAACAGTAAGATTAAACACTAAACGCTTGCACGTTTTCACTAAAACAATGTAATAATTCTAGCATAAATACGTTCAATCACAAACAACACAAATAGTTTAGAAAAATAATATAGTTAAAAGGCATTATTCAAACAAAATTATTAGATTATTATCCTTTCTGAGAATAAGAGTACTAACTCGTATTTCTTAATTTGCTTTATAAGAGGCAATTGTGCTAAATTTTAGGACTCCAGCTTTGTGGCGTACTAAACTAAAGCACGACCTCTGGATAATTCACATTTTAAAAATTTAAACCTTTCAATTTATTTGAATCTGTACGTATTTAGGACCATGTTTATAAATGTTCATCGTCTTTACTTTCTGGTAAGTATAACGTAGGGATGATAATGATAGCGAATTATGTTGGTTTCTGTTATTATGATAAACACATTTTACTAATAAATACGCATCCTGAACTTCATAAAATTGTCATTCATGATTATTTAAAACAAATTACATTCATTTAAAAAAAAAGAAGCTATGCTTAAGATGTGGAAATTGGAATAGGGGAATTTCCACAATATATTGTAACTATTTCTTCAGCAAAAAACATAACGTTCTAACTAAAACCATAGTCCATAATTCTACTAGTTCATATTTTCTTATATATGTCCTTTGAAAGCTAATATTGCTAATTTTTACTCTTTACGCCTTTTTATTTTCTTATACCTAGACAAAAAGAACTGTTAAATCAGGTTAGAAACCATTTAAAGAGTAACTAAATAAGGTGTTTGTATGATTTTATTGTTTTAGTAACATTTTTTTTTTTTAAATGTTTTGCAGTAAACAAACAAAATATCTCTAACTGTAGTAGAATAAAAAGTCGTTCTTAATATGGTTATACTTAAAAGCCAAGAAAAGTATTCATACGAAAAATTCAGATAATTACATTTATGTTCTTTGTATGTTTGCAAGATGAATTTCTGAAAAATGGATTAAATACTAAAAATATTGTTTTGATACTTTTGCCAATTTAAGAAGAATGCATTAGTAGAAAAGTGTTATTCAAAATTTTAAAGACTGGTGTTTTTAGTGTCCGAATAGGCTTTATTTCTTCAGATTTTAGTACAGAGGAATTTGAATACAATTAGTGAAGTAAAAAAAAATATTTGACCTTCATTTTTTTTTAATCTAGAATGTTAATAAATATTTTCTTTTTTCCAAATGCAGTAGTGTGTAATTTTTGCTATTATTATTTTTATTACAAATCCTTTATATGCATGGTAAAATTGTCTGTGCAATTTCAATTTGTTGAGCTTAGATAGTTTTCATAGTGTTTGACCACTAACGAAGAAAACATCCATTCCAAACTATTTACTAACTTTTTTTGCCCATAAAAATTATTTAATACGTTGTCATCCACAATGAAACTACCTGCCAAGATTCAGATCGATCGAATGACGGCAATTGGGTAAATTATTACTCAGAAGATTTTGCCTCTTTAACCTTAATAGGGAATAATTTCAGTCATTAAATATCACTAAATTGAACATGATTTAATTAAGCTTGATATCTGTATAATTTATTGTGAGTAAAAGCTGATAAGTTTGGCGTAAGACAATAGAAACGTGTGTAAACGGATTCTTTGCGTGACAGTAGCAAAATTTGATAGAAAGCACTGTCATCGACAACTAGTGTACCTACCAAGTTTGAAAGTTTTAACACGATAAGATGTAACCCGAAGCAACAATAGAAGCATGTGAAAAGTGGCCTTTTAGTGACATTGACATTTCCCAAAACTTCATTATATGCATTGTCACCGACATCGAATCTATCTGTCAAGTTACTGTTCCATTGATGAAGGCAAGTGTGTTGTATTTAGTCAAATTAGAAAAACAATTAGCAAAATAGTGGCCCAAAACTAAAAGCTTATACATTATCAAAAATCAGTGATGAACACACAGGAATAGTATCCACAACATTTCTACCTATGATTGACATGATTCCAGCAACTCACAGCTGCGCTTATGCTACTTTGAAGTTTGTATGTTCGGACTCAGAAAAACTACGCATACCGTTACAAGTTGTAACATTTGATCAATGCCTATGGATTAAAGCTATGGATGTTGTTTGCAGTAAATCCGAAGAATTATCAAACATATTAAGTAGTCTTGGTAATTTCACATACTGATGTTATATTTAGGTGCTATTGGTCAAATGTAATGTGGATCTCTATTAGAAGAGACTTTAAAGGCTATTTACGCAGAAAACACAGTCACACATATGCTTACAAAAAGAAAAGCATATTCAAGAGCTGTTAGAGGATACATTTTGTTTTCATCTGCACTTTCATCAATGTTGCTTTAGGATGTTCTGGACAGTAATTTACAACTTTTGACAGAACTTTCAAGTGAGGAACAGATGGGACCAATGGGTACAGATAAAATACAGTCAAGTTTGCAGAGTCTCACGAAACTTTACAATAAGCTGTAAAACGGAGAGATTACAGTTTCTGATATAAGTTCCTCTACCAAACTGCTGAAGTTGTCAACTAAATTGCAAGAGAAAAAGAACTCTTTAAAGGAAAAGAGTAATACAGCAAAACTGCGTATCATGTATCTAAATATACTTGACATTTCCAAGGTATTTTTTGGGGATAAACGAATAGGAAACCTGAAAATGCATTTGCAAGCTATAGAGCACATGCTGCCTTTCTTTGCAGTTACGGGGCATAATAACTATACAAAATGTGCAATGATATATCTACAACAAATGAGAGAACTGGAGAAAAAAAACACCTGGAGATGTTTATAGTTTGTTGAATGTGTGGCGGTCTTGTGCTCCGAACCGTCACACTTTGCCCAATATATGGACCGGTCTTCTTTGTCCGGTGTGGGCTCGCCAGCGTAACTGTAACATAAAAAAGGACCGCCCTCCGCGATCTTTCCAGCCGAAGAAACCATATTTATTAGAGAGCGAAATGTGGTCGCGTGTTAGTTGTTGTTTTATAAGTTCATCTTGTCTTAAAAGCTTTATTAAATTTTGACTAATGTTTTCAGATTGTAATTTTATTGCGTTTATAAAGTTTTAATCCAACCTTCTGGAGGAGAGGACAGCGCGGGGAATAGCCATTTTCAAGTACGCTATAGTGGTGACTCGTTTTTAGAACACATACAAGCACTAGAATTCGCCTAAGAGAGTTGGATTTTACTCGGACGAATTGCCCTGTTATCTGCTTGAATCACGGCCAATAATGCAGTCCCCTGGAGTTCGTCTTTTCGGTGGAGGCTGTCCTGTGTAGAGCCATGTAGGCCTGATTTTTTCCCGTCTTAGTTACTTCAATCCCAAAGTGTTTGTGGTTTGTTTCTGTGGCCCGGCGTTGCGGGTTTGGAATTGAGTCAGCTGATATTTACGGTGAAGGTATTTTTTCTGGGCAATGACGGACACCAGGGTAATAATTATTATTAGAGCGACATGGTCGCGTGGTAGTTGTAGCTGTTTTCTAAGTTCATCTAGTTTTAAAAGCTTCATTAAATTTTAAAGGGAGTTGATACTCTCTATACTGGTTAAGTTACTTTGGAATTGTTCATGTACCTTTTTCTCAGAAAGTATTTTACATAGATGCCTGATTTTTTTCAGTGCATTTAGCAGGCACTTGTTATTCTACTGAAGTTAGCTTCTGTTTGTGATTCATTTTTTTTTTTTTTTTTTTTTTTAAATAAATTATCGTGAAAGTCACTCAAATTTGTAAAAAACCACAAGTTGTTTTTGCCGAAAAAAGCCAAAACAAAAAATATTTTTAAAATAACAACAATATCTCACTCCAGTATGTACAAATACATAAAAAGGAATATGAGGTAAAAATTGCAGGATGCTAGTTTGAGCAGTTTCTGAGAAAAAGGTACATGAATAATGAAAAATGTAGTTTTGAGAAAAACGCATTTAAAAAAAAAAAAAAAAAAAAAAAAAAAAAAAAAAAAAAAAAACTTTACTTACACTAATAGTTACCAATTTTGTCTTCAAAAAATTATTAAAAATATTTCTAGTTGAGGTATTATTACAAATGAGGTATTCTTTTAAAGGGAAGAATTTAAATTCTGATAAACAATGATAAACTCAAAATCTATTATTTATAAATTTTTGGGTACCAACTCCCCTTAATTAATGTTTTCAGAGAGTAGTTTTATTGCGTTTATACAGTTTTTAACCAACCTTCTGGAGGAGGGGAAAGCGTGGGGAATAGCCATGCCCCCGTACGCTTTAGCAGCAACTTTTCATTTTACCCTTCGCAGACATACTAGATTGTGATCTGGAATATGAACAGATATTGTTCATCGAACCTTAATACGATCAACAAAATGTCGAGGCAGTTTAACACATGAAAGAAGCATGGGTGATACTCAACGAGCTTCATGAATATTTTTGCCATCCTGAATGCTGTGAAGTTATTTTTTTTTTCTATGAGTATTATCACTGATGTCTCCCGTATTAGCAATGAACAACGTATCGAAATATCTGACACTAGAAAATCTAGAGAAATGAAGGATTTTCTTGCATTACGTCAATTTTCGGAAGATCACAATCCATTTGATTCAGAATGCGTTGTCGCAGAAATCGCCGTCTCTGTGGGAATTAGTTTCACCTATCTCCTATTTTTGTGCTTATATTCAGTAATTGTAATCAAAATAATTTGTGCACTTAAACATCTTGCTTTGACGCAATTGTTAAACTACCGATGCACGAGACATGTGTTTTAATAAAATAAATTATATTTGTATTTTTTTAAAAGTTGCCCTACACTATGTGACTGAATTTAAAAAAAATATGATGCTTTGTAAAAATTTAAGAACAAAATATGTTTTTATTTTTTAAAAAAATGCATGTTTCACACCGACGCACATGACATGCGTAAGGACTTAAACTTTCACCTTAGTTTCATGATTTCTTTTACCTAGAATGCAATATAGGCAAATATTGCCATAATTTCTGCCTGAAAAAGTACGAAATTCTCCTAACTGTATAGATATGTTAAAGTTAGGTTTAATACTGTATACACTGGCTCCAGAGAAGTTGTCGATTTTAGAGCCATCTGTGTATATAGTAATATCAAATCTATCCAATAAATATTCCCCTTCCCAATCCCTTCTGGTTGGAAAGGTAATTTTAAAGAGTTTGAGGAATATTGGACGTTTAGCCATAACGTCCTGATTCATCATAACTAATGGGCAGGACTCTTGTATTTCTGTCCATATAAGTGTATGGCTGTACCTATATGGTTTAAACAACCAGTAGCCGTTAGTTGAGTCTGATTGCTCCCATCATCATAGCCTCATGCATAATAAACATGTGTAGAGGATAGACACAGAGCACCATTTAGATTGCAAAGCCAGGTGTTATTTTGATTGAACCTGTAATATCCAGACAGGCCATCCATTGTAGCTTATTCAGTCTGGTTTTGACATCCTTGAGTTGAATTATAGGCCATCAAACAACCGCAGCATACGTAACTCTTCGTTTTACCATCATATTGTAGAACCAATAAACCACATTTGGTTTAAGGCCCCACGATGTACCTATAGCTCTCCTGCTTACAAAGAAAACTGATTGCCTTTTGTATTGATTTATTTAAATGTGGTTTCCAATTCACATAATTTAGAATCAATCAAACGAGTGAATGTCAATGTCAAAAAATTTAATTAAATTGGACACAATAATTTTTTTTATTAAATGTTATGATACTTTGGGCACCTAAGTAGCAATGCATCAGTTTACTACACCTTTAGTAGCAATGCATTACTTTTATGTTTCCTTCAATTTTTTTTTAAGTGTGATGATTTCAGTTTTCAGTGAATGAGAAATTTGCTCAAGTGAGGAAAATGAATATTTTTTGTATTTTCTAGTGTTATCCAACGAATATATTTGAGCATTGCAATTAATTTTTATCTTTATGCTTTCAATTAATCAAAAATCGTGTTTGAAATCAAAGCAAAAGTCACGTGACCAAATACGCATAACAAACCGTGACGTAGTTACGCATACATAAAGTCGAAAATCCGAGGAGGAACCTGATCTTAAACAGGTTTTAAACTAGTTCATCATCTGCGCATTGACGCATTGCGCGTCACACGCAAAATACCTTTTTCCCGCCTAATCGCAAAGTGAAAAACTAAATATTTTTTTTTAACTATCTATCCGAGCTCAAATTTTTGAAAGAATGGTATTGTTTTTCATGATTTTTTCTCTACTTTTATTTAAAATAAAACCAAAAAAACGTGAAAGTTCCTCATTGCCTTTTTATTTAGCACAACTAGTTTTATTAAATATATATATTTTACTTAATGCATAAGGTCTTTTTTTTTTTTTTTTTTTTTTTTTTTTTTTTTTTTTTTTTTGAGAAACATATTTTTGAAAACATTAAAAAAAAATATCACTTGTTAAGTCTCTGTTTCATTTTGAAACAAATACTTCAAGTAAAAAAAAACACAATTTTTTAACTATTTCACTCTCTAGAAATTACAGAATATTTCAAAAGAAGACAAATACTTCTTATTCTGAAATAATAATCAAAAGAAAAATATGCTTTTTAACTGACTAAAAACATGCTTAACGTTTTAAAGATTGTGAAACTTAAATAAGTACGATAAATAAACTATTACAATATTTTTAAAATTTCGCTTTTTGGAATGTTACTTAATTTAAAACCATTCATTTTCAAAATCACTAATAATTCGTTTATTCTTATTTTTAATTATTATCATTTAAACTAATAGAATCTGCATATAATCCGACTTTTGTGTTAAAGGAAGAAAAGAAATATTATGAGGAAAAAAAACTAAAAAAAAAAAATATACATTCTGCATTTTTATGAAATATAAAAAATATGAAAAGGCCTACTAAACAAGAATTACTGTATGCCTAATTTTTTATTCATGTTTTCAATGACTGTTTTGCAAAATTAGTTCAACAGCAAACTATGTCAAATCCAGCCTACTCTTTCCATACTTCAACCAAAAGTAATATATATATATATATATATATATATATATATATATATATATATATATATATATATATATATATATATATATATATATATATATTTTAAATTCCTTATATTAACTTTAATTTTACATTTTATCCTTAATATATCATTTTAACTTAGTTTGTATAAGTTTGTTTGCAGCGTGCATATATGCGGAGGGCTAATTAACGCACTTGTCTTCATCCAATTAAGTTGAAACTTAGCAGACAGACTTTTTTTAAAAATGAGATTGCATTCTGTCAAGTTTGCACTGTCACTAAATGACCACTTTCACACACGCTTTTTTTAACGCTTAGGAATACTTATAAACGCACTCGGCCGTCATTCAAATGCACTATTTCTTGGCGGACTAATTTATATCACGTCTTGCATGTCGATGACAATGCATTCTGTCAAGTTTTGAAGGCTGTCACTGCCACAAAAGGGCACTTTTACACACTCTTTTAGCTGTTGTTATTACTGACAAACCCACTTCCCATCATCCAGTCGGTGTGAAACTTTTTTTTCGTTTGGCAGATACACTCGCTGCCGATGATAATGCTTTCCATAAAAGTTTGCCCGCTTTCCATAAAACTAAAATCATTCGTTTACAGTTTCATATTATAAAGAGAGTTTCATGATACAATATTACTTTTCAAGAATTTTCTTGGTTGTACGGTTAATAGTTTTTTATCAGGTGGGAGGGGAGAGTGGCGTGTAATGCAAATACCTTACTTTAAAGCGAGCCTGGTTCTCTTTCCGATGTTTTACAGCAATACTTTTTAATAAATCGATAAATTTCAATAAATGATTTGAAAATAATGATGAGCATTTTGATCAACCTCGGAATGAGAAAATATGGCCACTAATTTTCTCAAGCCTCAACTTTTGGAATATTTTTGATGATTGTGTAGGAAACATAACGTTTTCACAGATCTTTTACCAACTATTTCTTTTGTGAAGTGCACCGTATTAACTGGGATTATGTGGATCAAATTTTTGATACTTAGGAAGGTTTTTTCTAAGTTCTAATAACACGCTTTGTAATATTAATGGTTTTGAAGATCCAAACTTTAAACATCTTATTTGATAAACTATATTCAATTTACTACTATTCTGCTAATATATATATATATATATATATATATATATATATATATATATATATATATATATATATATATATATATATATATATATATATATATATATATATATATATATATATATATATATATATATATATATATATATTCATTTAATACAAGTTTTATTCCAATTCAAAAACTACCTGTTGAAAAAAGACAATATTATTTTAAGCAAATCTATAATTATAAACAAAAGCTCTTGATGAAAGTCTATTTATAAAAGAAAGACTCGTGTTATAGCACAAATAACGTATTTCTATAAAATGAATTTTGGCTATTGTGACTTTAATTCTAGTACACAACTACATTCCAATGCCTTTAAGTAATTTTTGTAATGGATTTATCAGGAGCTGGTTTCTAAAGAAGTAATATCTATCCTTTTTCATAAAATAATAGTGGCTCATCGATATACCGCGCTTGCCGGAGGACAAGCAAAATGCTCGATATATCGAGCGATATGATAAAATCTAAAACATTTAATTTATGAACATATGCACTTATAAAATAAACTTAGGAGCAAAAGTATGCACAATAATAGAAAGGAATCATTAAATAATAAATACAGATGAATTCCCTGTGCCGTTTAATTTTTTATCCAAAGCACATACACGTTAATTTGTTGTACGTACCTTTTACTAAGTACTCATACTTTTATATTCATAAAGTAAAGATTGGTTTTTAATTTATACGTAGATAATTTGAAAAATTAAGTAATAAAATTTCCTGGGAAAAAAGCTACCAAATAACAATATTAATAAAAACACGATCCATTGCTGTTGCAGTCACCCTCGTCTGTGGCCCGCTTAACTCGTCAGTTTTGGGAAGAGAAAAAATAAACTTGTGAAATCAGAAAAAAAATTCGAGACATAGCAAAAGCGCGATATATCCGAATACGCGATATATTGAGGCGCGATAAGTCGAAGGGTTGCTGTATAGAACTACGATTGATCAAAACAGCTAGATATCTTGGTATAAGCATACATCTTTCCACCTGTGCCTTGTGGAAAAAATGGCATAGGTTGCGAAAAAAATATTATTAATGGATTACACTAAAAACGGGAGTAAATCTCTTTAATCTAGACCCCATTGTTCAGGTATTTTTTTTTTTTTTTTTTTAAACATTTGAATACAAATTTATACTATAATTTCAATTCTAAGGTGAAGAGTGATAGGGATAATTGATGATGATAAATTTGCATTATGTACAAACGAATTAAGAAAAATTTTCGACTTTATTTGTTTAGAGTTCTAAGAAATTCTGTTTTTAAAAACAACATGATAAGTCGTTTTCTTTTTTGTTGCTCATAATATAGAGAAAATTTGATTTTTTCCGTTTTATTGATAAACTGTTCTTATTATTAAACATAAATTTCTTATTTGTAGTGTTCTGCTGTGTAAAAGGAGAAAAAAGCAATTGTTAATCATAAGTTATCTTTATTGGAGTTGAGATAAAATAGTTTGGGATTTATACTTTTAAAAGTTGTTTAGAAGTTTCAATTAAAACCACCTTAGCATTTTATTAACTATCATTATTTATCTAATTTAGGTGATAAAGATGTTGTTCATTGTGGTTTTGCTTTTTGCTCTTTGTTGGTTGCCATTCCAGATGTACAATATTCTTCAGGAAATCTTTCCTGAGATAAACAGGTAATGCTTATTTTTATTTCATTAAAAACTTCTTTTGATGTTAAAGTTATTTTCATATAAGATTCACAATAGTTTCAATTAATATAGTGCATTTAACAAATTCTGAAATAGAAAGGGAATGGATATTTTTTTAATATTTAAGGCTTTGTACTTTTTAATATTAAATCCACCTTTTTCCTTTTAATTAGAGTTCTAAACGACTACTATGATTTTAAAATAAGCATCTTTTGTACCTGTATAATTTTTAACAATGCCATTAAAGCCGGTGAATTTTTATAAAAAATTTCTGGAATTTATTTTAATTTGAAAAATTATTCCTTTTATCCAATTTAACTTAAGGATGTAGTTTCTATCCAAGAACAAAAGTACCGAATACTTCTTTACTATATTAAAAATGCATTTTCAATGGCTTGTGCATTTTAAAAGTAAATATAATTCATAATAGATAATTCCCGCATTTAATTTTTATTTTTTTATTCAATTCTAGATGTTTCGAATAGGCCATAAACACAAAAATTTCTACTCAATGCGCTTTTTCTTTTTTGTAATTTGCGATCAAAATTACCTTGTTAGAGGTTGGCTAGAAAACGACTCATTTCGTTGGCATTGAACGTGAAGTAAAGAGATCTCAAACATCTTGGCTTGAAATGCAGCAGCGGAAACCAGATTTGCAAGCTTCTCGCAAATCACGCCAACCAGTACTGAATGTGGCAATGGTCTACCAACTCCAACTTTTTTAACGATAACTATTTGGCAGAAACCTCACGATAACCATAGAAACGCATGGATCTCTTTACGTCACGAATTTTGTGGACTGTTTTGATCGAACTGGTTTTAGGGCATTTTCTTTTTTTTAATATTTAAATAACTAATTTTTATAAAGAACTTTTGTTTAAATATTTGAAATCAGAAAGAAATTCTTCATAAATATGTACTAATTTCCCTCGTTTTTAAAAAATGCGGGAATTGTCCATCAGAGCTTTATCATATTAATTTAAAGGGATTTACTATAACTTGGACAAACATTAACAGTGCACATTTTCTTTATTTTATTTTCGTATAAAAATATAGTACGGTTTGTAAAAAAATATTTATTGTTTTATGGAAGGAAAATTTATTCAAAGATGTATTTTACAAGTAACAAACAATAACTTAAAATGAAAAGTCGAACTAAAATAAATAAAAAAATTAAATAAAACTAATTTTAATCTTCAGTAAAATATTTTGGACAAGATTATGCAATTTAATAACATTTTTAGAATTTTAAAGTTTTTTAAAGACATTTCACTTAGATATATATAAGTTTAATGAATGTACAATTTACATTTATTGTACAAAGGGTGTATTACAGACTTTCTATAGAATAAAACATCCAATTAATCAAACATATTACTTCAGATTCAACCATTTATGTTGAATTTATTAACAACATTAGTTAAGCGATTAAGTTTTAATTTATTAGCTTTAGGGTACATCTAATTTTGTGAATGTGAGATGTAATACAAAATTTAATTAAGAGAGCAGTATATTCGACACACAAACCTTAAAAATATTTAACATTCAGTTTTACATAAAAACATGGTATACATTAAAATTCAAAAATTTAGAAGCTTGTTGCTAAAAAGGGCAAGAAATGTTTCGCGCATATTTTCCAGAAGTAAATGTAGATTAAAATAAATGTCTGCTAACTTTTTAACCTCATGCAATCAATCTACTTTTGAATTTTTTTCTACAAGCTTTAAACGTAGAGAGCTTGTAAAAAAATGTATAGAGGTTCTATTCGTAAAACACTATTTCAAAGAATATTTAAATTTGTATCATTGTACGTTTATGAATTTTTATCCAATGTTTCTGTTTATTTATAATAGTAAGAAAGTTGTATATTAAAGCCACCTAGTTAATATTTCTATTGTTAATCTAAATATAAAGAATTTTTACATCAATTAAAATTTATCTATACATGTTTATTATTTAATTTTCCCACAAAAATACCACATTCTCAATAAATTTGGTATTCACATACTTTGGAAAACTAAATTTATCTGGAAACTAGAAGGAAGCCCAAGACATATATGTGATGTGCACCGGCCCTCATTGGGCTCACGCCGGTCTTTGGCGGCCGCCGAGGGCCGAACCCACAATCCTCCGATCAAAGGCTCATCCACCAGGCTCTGACCACCAGACAAGCGGGACCCTACTTAAGGGCTAAACGTCCTACTATTTCGCCAAACAGAATTCTCGCCAAATGTTGAATTTATTTCTGTTGCCACAACGACAAAAAAAAATTGTGACTTTTATTGAGATCTTGTTTATGACGTCATTCCCAGTTGATCGTGCACTCTAGCATAGGTTTTGTAAAAAGTGCCGATTGTAAGACGAAAGCACGATTAGATTTTTTTTTTCTTTTAATTTGCCTTTACAGAGTCACAAATCGAATAAACTATTACAGAAGATGTTTATGTTTTTAAATAAAGTCAAGGAAAACAAGAACTCAATAAGTTACAATTATTCTTTTGACATTGTGGTAACAGGAAAAAATAAACATTTGCCGAGAATTCCGTTTGGTGAAAAAATAGGACGTTTAATCCTTGTATAAGTACCAAAGTCAATATTAATTTTCAGAAAATTAACCTTGCTAACTGACTACCTGTCTCCATTCCTAGTACTTTCATTTGTAAATACCATATTATTTGATATATTACACTTACTTTTGGCATTTGTAGATTTGTCTGGAAGTATTTATCTGAAACTGGCACTTTCGATCAAAACTTTTGCATATTCACTTCCATAATTTATTGTAGATAGTAAAATTAGTACAGAAAATTGTTACAGAGAATAATTTTAAATTTCATTTATTTTGTTTTTTTCCCACTGGTGTTTACATATGTAATATAGACCTTTGATGTTATCATCTCACAAATACTTTTAAATATTGAATAATTTATTTACTGAATGATCTTGAATACACTTATGTTAAATGAAACCTCTTATTCAATAATGCCATCCATGTTTATACGTTCTCCATTTAGTAATGTAATAAAGAGCCAAAATAGATTTTAGTACAAATAAAGTATATTGTGTAATCATCTTTGATTACAAATATTGCTCGGTAAAGTTCGATCTATGTTCATGGAAACTTGGTTGCGTGATTGATTGATTTTCGGAAAAGAGATTATGCAACTACTCCAGATTTCCTGATTCTGATTAACATTGTAACGCAATATGTCAGCTAACATGGAATTTTTTTATGTTTGTGACATGAAAGTTATGAATTGTATTGCACTAAAAATCACAGTGCGAGTTCTTTAACTATAACTATTTATATTAGGAAAATGCATCACATTAAAGTTGCTGTTTGTCATTATTTTTTTTTATTTTTTTATAATGACACGAAAAAATTAATCATATCAGATAGATATAATTTAGATGTGTTTACCTTTAGAATATAACTAATATTAAGTTGGAGCTTTAGTTATAGTTTTCAGCATTCAAACCTACATCCTACAAAAATCGTTAGAAAGTCCTTAATTATTAACAAAGAGTACTTAAAGTAGTAACATATTAAAAACGTTTATGAATTATAATTATACTAATTTAATTCAATATTATTCTTCTATTTATAACTAGCTGAATACCTAAGCTTCGCTACAAAATTTTATCATGTACACTTTAGTAATAAAAAAAATCATGCATTTTATCAAATTCAAAATGTCTTAATTTATCTAGGCTTGCCCCCCCCCCCCCTTGTTAATATTTATTCCAAATTTTATAATTGTTATTGTTTTGGAAGTGGAGGATTTGGATGTTCTTCGTATAGAACGTTTTGACTCCTTTTAGACCCATTAAAATAGTTGATCGAGTTCAGAATTGCTTATTTACGTGTGCTTTATTTTGTTTACAGTTTTCAGAAATGTTATTATAAGGAACATTTGAAAAGCCCTCGAAAGTTAAACGAAATTGGAATGACTTTCCTCATTAACACTTGTATTATATTTAAGAGTTGTGTAGTCATTGGAAGCGGGACTTTTCGCTATCCATCGTATCTAACGATTCGACCCTTTAGAAGGAGTTTATCGAGATTTGAATAGCTTACTTTACCTATACTTACCTAATTATATATACTTACCAAATTATCTATACTTACGCCATTAGTATCGAAATTCAATGTTGTGACTATATTGGAAGTTGGACATAGGAATACCCCTTGTTTTGCACGTTTCGTTTCGACCATTTAAAATTGGTTGATTGATATCGAACAGTTGATTTTTTTTTCTATGTTTGTTCTTGATTCCAAATTTTAATGGTGTGACTGCATTGGAAGGGGGATATTGAGATGTTCCTCGTGTGATGTGAACGTTTCAATCTCTTTTTGACCCTTTAAAATTAATTAATTGATGTCAGGATAGCTTATTTTATCTGTGCTTGCATTTGTACCAAATTTCAGTGTTGTGACTACATTGAAAATGGGATTTTTCAATATTTCTCGTTCGGAAGGTTTCGACCCCTTTTCGTCCCCTTAAAATTGGTTATTATACATCGGAATAGCTTACTTATTCTATGTATATCCTTCTTGACATTTTTACTAAATATCAGAGTTATGACTACATTGGAAGTGGGACATTCGAATTCCCCTCGTTTGGGGCATTTGACCCCTTTTCGATCCCTTGAATTTGGTTAATTGAGATCGAAATAGTTTATTTTTTCTGAGGTTGGCTAATTGAGATCGAAATAGCTTATTTTTTCTGAGCTTGGCCTAGTTGACATTTGCACTAAATTTCATGGTTGAGGCTATATTGCAAGTAGGACATTTGAATATTCCACATTTGGAACGTTTGACCCCTTTTCGACATCTTAAAACTGTTAATCGATTTCTGAATCGTTTATTTTTTCAATTCCTGTCCTTGTTAACATTTGTATTATTTTTCAGAGTTATGACTGTATTGGAAGTAGAACATTGGAATATTCCTTTTTAATGTTTTGACCTCTTTTCTACCCAAAAAATGTTTTTAATTGATATTGGAGTAGCTTACTTTTTCTATGATTTCTCTTTGTGACATTTGTACCGAATATCAGAGCTGTGACTACATTGTAAGTGGGTCATTGAAGATTCCTTAAACGTTAGATCCTTTTTCGACCCCTTAAAATTGGTTAATTGAGATCGAAATAGCTTACTTTTTCTATGTTTGTCCTTCTTGATATTTGTACCAAATATACGAGTTGTGACTATATTGGATATACGACATTTGAATATCCATCGTTTGGAACGTTTGACCCCTTTTCGACCCCTTAAAGTAGATTAATCAAGATTGCAATAGTTTACTTTTTCTATGTTTGTCCATCGTAACATTTGTACCAATTTTCAGAGTCGTGACTATGTGGGAAGTGGGAGAATTAGTGATGAGTGAGTGAGGGCTTTGCCTTATATATAAAGAGAGATAAATAAGATTATAATACTCTTAATGTAATTTTATTACAAATAATATGTTGAACTTATATTTTTAATACTTAAACAAAACTTTTTTTTCTTTAATACAGCCATAACAAGACATTATGAAGTTACTGTATTAAACAAATAAAATTTAATAAAATAATTTAGACATTATACTTTTAAGCTTAACACATTTAAATGGCATTTCGTCAATTTTTTTTTTTTCTCCTTAAAATTGGAAACAGTTCAAAGTAACGATTCTGAAATGCATTAAAATTGAAATAAGCAAATAAAATTACATGAATGAATGTGAATTAACATTTTATAATGTAATTTTATATTGTCTAATATTCTAGTGGTTTGTTTTCTAGATATAAGTACATCAATGTTATCTGGTTTTGCTGTCACTGGCTTGCAATGAGTAACTCCTGTTACAACCCGTTTATATATGCCATTTATAACGTAAGTATAAATAATAGGTAGTTTTACAGACAATCATCATAAAAATTTGTTTTGACTTTCTTCAGCTAAACAGTATTTTTTCTATTGTAAGGCATATGTTATGATCATAACCAATATATTTGATAATTTTATCATTACAAACACAGTTTTTTTTTTTTTTTTTTTTTTTAGTGGAATCATATACGGGAGGTTTTCAAATTTGAGGCATTTTTGAAATAGAAACGGTTTTAAAAATAAAATTAAAATTAACCATTGTTAATGATTAACAATATTTCTTGCATATATCTTGTACATATTTTCATAGCCAGCAGCAAGATAAATTAAAATTTTTACCTGTGGGGCTTTTATAAGTCACTACGAAACTAAAGAATGTCAGGTCTGTTATCGGACAAATGTTAGAAATTTTTTGATGAAATTACAATTTTTTAATGAGCAAATCAGCCTCCATAAAAGGTAATTAGTTAAAAATTGAAATTTATTTTCTACTTTTGCAAAAGAAAAATATTTCATATTTTATTTATATAAAAAATGTCAGGTCTGTTACTTTAACTTGTTATTACTATTTTAATTTTTCTCTTAAAGGTCTAAAAAGGATGCTGTACTGTATATATTCAAATAATATTATAAATAGGTTTTATATCCATCATTTCCACCCTCATTTGCAATTCTAATTCAACAACTTTATTTTTAACAATTATTTTTTTATAAAGTAACAAATTTGATACTGAGTAACAAATCTGACATGATTTTTTTCACTAATTTTAACTGTAAGTTCTTAGTGGGTGTACATGCTTGTGACATTTTCAGATAATGTATTTATATATTTTTGTAGTTTTATAATTTTGTAAGAAATTATATCAGTTCTATTACTTTTAACAACTAACTGACCTGACATTGAGTAACATTATTGACATGATTTGGAAGAGCAGATGTTATGTGTTTATTTCTTTAAAAACTTAATTGTTAGTTCTTTTAGTTTTTAGTGTTTATATATACGTATGACATTTTAAGATAATTTTACGCAAAATTTTTAAGTTTTATGATCATTTTTTTAAATTATGTTAGGATTGTTACCTTTAAAAAATCTCCACAAAACTATAAGTCTATTTCAGAAAATCATACCCTGAAATTATTTTTTGGTAACTATATACGAAAACCACACAAAATCAATTGAAATGAGGATAAAGTTCCAAATATAAATACATATTTTATTTGCAATCGAATAATAAAGCTAAAAAGCAAGAAATAAAAAAAAATCGCTTTGTCTTCTACATAATTATTGGTCCATGTAATTTTATTAATTAAGTAGGCCACCATTTTTTTATTATTTTTTTTGTATTTTTTTTTTTTGAATTACAGTAAAAATTTGGTCTTTCATGCTACCAACAAAATTTATAAGCGTAATTTTGTCCAAATTGTCACATACACTTTTAATAGTTTTCTTTAATTGAGCAACCGATTGGCAAATCGTGTTTATTCGCATAAATTGTGCGCACAAGAAGGCTATAAACATATTCAATTGGACTGCAGTCTAGTGACCATACTGGCCAATCTGTTGCCTTCATTTTCTTAGTAGACAACCATTGCTTCGTGTTTTTACTTACATGTTCTGCTGCATTACCTTGATAAAAGATAGGACAATTTCGTTGAAACTGAAACCGACGTAAATATGGCAAAAGATTTTTTTTATACGGTTTAATATACCATTTTAGATTATATGAAATCCAATGAGACAGTTCCTTGGGCACTAATAGCTCACCAAACCATACAGTTACCTAATCCAATATTCCTCTCTGAGAAGCATTTCTTCTCCTTTCTGAGGTCATGCCAGTAGGAATTGAATCCATCTGGGCTGTCCAGTTTAAATGTTTTCTCATCACTGAAGATGATCTAAATATATTTAAATGAAAATAAGGATAAATTTGAAATAGGTGATGAGAATTAAAAATCACACTTTGCCCCTATCTCTGTCCATGTTTTAACGGGCAAATTCTAGTCGTTTAAAATTGTATTTACTGGTCTTATGAGGAGCGTTCTTCAAATTTTCCCGAACAATGTATGGACAAGTCTTTATAATATGTCTAACAATCTCATAAGAAACATTAAGGCTGCAATCATTTCGTATTTCAGGCCCAGAGACCCTCGATTTAGAAGCTTTTTTCAAAATTACTCGTTTGTTTCTTTCAAAAAGTAGTAAAGAAAAGAACGTACACAACGTTTTCTCTTACCATACTCAAATTACTTTTTTACGCAAGAAATTTCAACAACTTTATAAGATCTTCCAATAGCTGATGCAATTTCTCAGACACATTTGCCAGAGTGATTATACGTCTCAATCATTCCTTTCTCCCACTCCGTCAATTCTAAACCTCTTGGCATTATAGGAAATAAAAAATAAACCAAATCAGTGTTAACTACTTACGGATTTGTGAGTGAAATACGCACTGAACCTATATATATGTGCTAATAATGGCCGGGGTTTTGACGAATTTACATAATGCACGTTGTTAAACCAATCAAAATGCCCCAGTCAATTTGCACATCTTTTTTCTTTGATGCTTATTCCTATCGAACAAGCAAAAATGTTTCTATGTTTGAGAATTACAAAATAAATGAAAGTTATATGACGGACATATACTTTCGTGGAGCCCTTTAGGTAACAGACCTGACAATTTAAAATTATTGATATTTTTATAACCATTTGTAAACGTTTTAAGTTTAAGACATTATGCCTCAATTATAGTTCACAGAGTTAGCTTGTATGTGGCAAGCAGTTTATAAAGCTACACTTATTAACTTTAAAAAATTGGCCACAAACCTGGCAACATAAAAAACAACAACACTCACCTTATAAAAAACAAAAATTAATTAGATTATCCTATCAGCTTAAGATTGTATTTTAAAATGGTTTCTTTCACATATTGAATCATGAAAGCAATCTTAAAAAATGATGGCCTCATTTCTTAAGTAATTCTGAATATGATTAACTTTGATACCAGATCTGACATTTCTCTCGGACAACACAAAATAATTAATATGCACTCGAAAATTAAAAAAAAAAAAAATAGTTTCATTTATTTCTTACAATATAGATTTTTAAACATACATACATGGGTTCTTCAAAATTATTTTATACTTTGGAAAAAGTTAAAATACAAAAAAGAAGTTTGACTTTGTCGTTTCGCATTTTCTAGGTTTATTCTTTGTTAAAAAAGGCTCAAGGCATATTTTTTATAATTATATGCATCATAACTCTAAATAGTATGTTTTTTTAAGAAAAACAAACTGCTAATAACTAAGGTTATTAATATCAAAACAAAAATAGTCTTTTGCTAGACATAAAAAAATGCATCAAATTTGAAATTCATCCATAAACATACTGTGATATTTAAAGGAAATATATTTTTAAAAAATATATAATTAATTTTATAGCCCATGTAAGGAAAAGAAATTAATTAAAAAGTTTTTATTTTTTATTTAAAATTACTAATTTAAAAAATACATCTTTGAAGCAACTGAAATAGAACTAATTCAAAAACATGAATTACTCGATTAAAATAATGATTTTGTTTAGAGAACCAAGTTCACTTATAAATTATTTTTCCTAAAGTCTTGTAAATCTCGTTTATAATATGTTTATATTAATAAACATTAAAGATAGAGGGCTACTGTTTTGAAAAATACTATTCAATATCAAGAACACATTTGTAAATTACATTCTTCCTCTACAGGGATTGCACAAAGTTTAAGTTCTGTAGATTAGTATATATAACTCTTTAAGAAATTTTCCCGTAATTCATTTTATCTTTTAATGTTTCTAATTTATAATTATTCCCAATACTTAAAAGTTTTTAAAAAAATCATAAAACAAGATAGGACTTCCCTTTTCTTTTATTCATTTTCTTATGATATACTATAGTTATCTCAGAGCCAAGTAACGTTTAATTGAAATAAATAAGTTTCGTGGGTTATAACCTTTGAAACATATTTTGAATTCTAAAAATGTTTTTAATATTTTTCTGTTTATAATATATTCTTAACGATAAAAGATGTGCAAATAAATCGTGCTGTTTCTTTTATATTTCAATAATATGTAGAGAATAGGAGGAAACCGAAGTCACATTCTTTCGGTGAAAACATATTTTTTTGTTCCTTGACTCTTTTCAGAACGCTTTTAGTTTATTTAAAATTGCTTTTCTTTCAGCAGTTTTCCACCAACGTTTGGGGAAGTGAGGAATTTGAAATTGTAAAGAGAACATTTTTCTGTTTAAAATTTTGTAGTTATTTCTTTTTATGAAATCTACAAATAGCACGAAACTTCAACTACTTCTCATGAAATGGCTTTAC
Source organism: Linyphia triangularis (assembly GCA_963978545.1). Taxonomy (NCBI): domain Eukaryota; kingdom Metazoa; phylum Arthropoda; class Arachnida; order Araneae; family Linyphiidae; genus Linyphia; species Linyphia triangularis. The sequence goes on along the minus strand of OZ021722.1, from coordinate 83,100,031 downwards.
AAGGAATTTCGTAAGAATTTTTGAACTGGGATTCTTTGCAACAGCAATAAATCAACTATACATTATTAGTGAAAGGATTTATAAATAACAAAAATCAATTTAAAGAATACTTTAGTACTTAACTACATGTTATAAATTTTATTAATGAAACTATTTCAGCTAATACTAACACAGAAATGGTTACGTGAAAATATGATTTAACTCTAAATGGGACATTAGGAGACACTTCCCCAATCAACAATAAATGGAGAGAAAAAAAATATAACCACATAAACAAAGTGTTTACTACCAACCCTTTATATGCATTGCTAATTTTATGTGCTTTGGACTTTCCCTCTTCGTCTTCTCTTGAACATATATAAATTTCACAAATGTTTAGTCGAGATACAAACTCAATTACGATCAATGATAAAGGTTCAATGTTTTGGTCATTTAAACCTATTCATCCCAGTCGGTACAAATTTTTAAATTAGAAAAAGCGTTAAAATTTCATGGAGGATTCATAGAAGTGTGTCTGCACCTAAAACTTAAAAATGCTTTTTCATCGACTCTCTCTGTCAAGTTGTAGCTTGATTGGATTAGTGAGCTACTTAGCACTTCGAAGGTTTTCCCCTCTCCCCATTCTCGCACAGTTAATAAATAAATCAAAATAACAGATATCTCTTATCATGTCGTCAATCTTAATAGGGGGAGGTTTCAGTTAAAACGAAATTTTAAATCTATAAAGCCTGAAATATACAAGGTAGAGACTCGTGCCGTATATAATTTTGAATTTCTCGATAAGGTTAGTAAGATTAAATAAAGTTCAACCGGAAGTACTTTTAATTATTCAAAATGAAGGAGTGTCTTCATAGATTCCCTTTATACATCAACCCGCCCGCTAACTACTTGGTTTTTAGCCGGCCGAATTCAAAAGGCAAAGCTAGAAAGTCACCCTAAGTCAAACATAATAAAATCCATAAGGACATTTCGTCAACTCAACAAAAAGAGAGTCAGCAACTGTTTATTGTACCTGAAGAAATAAAATTTGGAATCAATACTTATAAAAAATAAATTTTGCATTTTTAGGAATGGTCATTGGTCAGATATAGCGATTTGTAACTTCTTAACTTAGTAGCTTTTACGCTGGTAATCTGTTGGGTGTTTTTAGTTTTTCATGATCTTTGAATGTACGTTACATAATTTCACTCTTCTACTCTTTTGCAACTTAATAGCATTGCTTTAGCTCTTTCACATTAAAGAAAAATAACTTCTAAATGTTCAAGCAGTAAAGTGGATTTAGGATTATCTTTCTCCATTCTTTGGAAAATATTTTTAAATAATTTGCATTCTACTGCAATGGCTTCTTTGAAGTAAAGTTGTCTAAAGAATCGAATAATATTCATTTATGCAATAAAAGTAATATATATTCCAAGATTTAAAAAAAAAAAAAAAAAAAAGACATTCGCTATAGTTTGGCTTTTAGTTACATTTTAAGATATTCTTACTAAGTAATATTATCAAACAAGCTTATGCAATATTAACTGACAGATATTAAAAAGAAAAACAGCATATTTAGAAGGAATATAAGTTTTTAATGACACAAATTGCAAATGCAAAAAGGAAATTACGGAACTGAAACAATATCCGAAAAAACTTCATTCGGTTATAAAAGTTTTGTTACCTTTGCAAGTCAATCTGCTAAAAGATTTAAGTAGTTATCATCGAGTACCACTGTATATAAAAATAAAAGAAAACCAATATTATTACAATACAATTCATTATCTGCAAATATCAATTTAATTTTTAATTACTATGCCTATAAAAGCACTCCGATTTATGTCCAGTACCGATATATTTCAACTATCATTTCTGTTCAGAACTCAAATGGTTTCTTTTTCATTGCAAAAATTGTTTGAAAGAACACTATTTAAGCTTTTTTGGAAAAAAGGCAGGAACATTTTCCTTTGCAAAATTTATAAGGCCAAAGTTCACAGAATAACTTGTTCTGTTAGATAATCCCTTGGTTTTCAAAGTCTGTTATATAATCCCAAATGATATCATTACACACAATGTTTTTACAATTTGAGCTTTGTATCAACTGTTCTTTCTACTAAATATGAAAAATCAAAGTATTCATTTTTTCAGTTGGTATTCAAAGCTTAAAAGTAAATTTTGAAGAAAGTAGGCCTTGATTAAATTCTTACTTGTAATATATTAATGTAATATTTTGATAGTAAATATGAATTTCTGATATTTAATGATACTTACTGAATGATTACATAGTACTAGACGTTGTAAGATGCCGATGGAAAAATGATGAATGTAACAAATACTTTAATGTAAAATCCACAAAAGAAATAACTCTTACCGTAATCTCCTTTTCATATTGAAAAACACGAAAACGTTTTTAAAAAAAAAAATCCTCAACCTAAAAGTAACACTAAAAATTTCTCCCAAAAGTCTTCCTACACTTAATATATTTTTTTAAATATCAATATTTATCTTAATATTTTAGTAAATTAATAATTCATAGGATATCTTTTAGCACTCAGAACAACTTTTATGTGTCTGGGAAGAATTTAATTTATTTTTTTTTTTTTTTTTTTTTTCAATTTTTGTATTAATCTTTTTCCATTTTTCGATCATTACCGTTTTTATTTGGCTCTTCGTTTTAATTTTGTGTCTTCTTATTTTACCCTCAATTTTCTCCGAACCTAATTCTTTTAGGTTCAAATCCGTCAACTGAGTTAATGAATTTAGATTTTGTAGCCAATTATTAAAGCAACTGAGGCAATAATTGGATTCTGTGTGCTCGGATTCATTCAAAATATTCAAATAAATTTCATGATTCTTTTATCCATCATTAAACAGCAATTTGCCAAATTTTAATGCTGACAAGTACCTATACACAAGAACATTTCCATCTGCATACTTGACTGTTCCCACTAAGTTCATGGGATTAAGTTCATAATTTTTTCATCTCAACACAATAATGCGACCCTCGAAACCAAAACTGTTCAATTTGTTTTTATATTCAAATAGAACATGATTCCAATATGTTTCTGGCTTATTTATCATTAACTTTGCAAAGAAAAAGTAAAACTTTCTATTTTTAGCACCTACAAAAATTTTCTTCGCTTAGAACATCCATGTAGTCCTGATCTGACTACTTTTCAAATACTTTTAAGTGAAATTGAAGTCAAAATGTTTTCCTTACATTCTGAAGAAACTTTTCTGAATGAATTTATATTTAAAAAAAAAAAAAAAAAAAAAAAAAAAAACACGATTCATACCTCTTTTAAATATATTAGGTTTATTTCAGAATTAAAATAACATTCTGCCAAAAAATGCTGTACTTAATATTCTAATTCAATTCCAAACTACAGTACTTTTTCTACACATTTTAAACTGTACAAAGACTTGAGAGCCACTGTGTATATTTAACATTTTTAAAAATACAATTGTGCTTTAATTTTTTATTAGTACTTAGTATATAAAAATGACATTCATTTTACTTAATTACTCTACTTATAAATTGTCTTAAATGTGAATCATACAAAATAAAAACTTTCAAGCATTATTGCTGTAAAATATTTTCCCATTTATAATTGAATTAAATTACATTATTTTCAGTTTAAATATAAAAATGTTAAATAAATACTTTTATGTTGTTTAAAATAGATACTTTATAAGTTAAGGCAGATTAACTACGAAGAAAAAGAACGTCCTACAACTCTAGTTTAAGTTAATTTTCCTTTGTTATATTGTTGATTTAACTGTCTTCGGTTTGAACGCAGCATAGAGGTAAAGTGAAAAGTGCAATAGATTTAAATTTTTTGAAAAATAATTATAGATATCATTTTAAATTAGCAATTAAAGATCTACTTCAGTATATGTTATGGTTTTAAAACTTGTCTCAAAATTTTAAATGAAATAAAAAAAAAACTCGACGACAAAATCTATCTAATAAATTTAAAAAGTAATTTATTATCAAGATTTTGTAATCCAATGTCCCTTTTGAAAAGTTAAATTTGAAGAATTGTGACCTGTTATCTTTTTGTAAATATCTCTTTGATTAAGTTTAATGGCTAAACAATCATGACCCAAAACAAATGTAAGTAAATCAAAATCATTCGTATTATTTTCATTATTTAAAAACAGATAAAATCTATAAAACTATTTAAAACCAAAGCGTGAATAAAGTTTAAAAAGTAAAACTTTCAAATTTACAATTATGTGCATGTAATAAGCTAGTACTTTAAGAACCTAAAAAAACCTAAACCTAATAAAAAAAATTGCCCTAATACGCTGCCAATACCATTATAAGTTAAAATATTATTATGTGTCTTTCAATATTGTTTTGTACTTTCTTTTCATGTGAATTTTATTGTAGTATATGTTAATTTTTAATACAATAGCTAAATGTACAAATAAAAATTAACATATACTATATGAATTATTTTCCAAACAAAAGTCAATGTTCTATTTCTAAACTTACGTTAATTATTATAATTTAAATATTAGTTTGAAAATCTATATATATAATTCTCTTGCGTAACATCCAAATTTGGCTGTATTTCTGTGAGAAGAATGGCAACGACTTCAATCACCAATCTTCTAAATGCACTTTATGCACGAATTTCCAGCCAATCACAATATATCTTTGGAAATTTGACTAATACATCTGGCAACAGCAACAACTTGGATTCGCTATATTTTGTTTTTCTTATTACAATCTACAGTTAGAAATTATTGCCTATTTAAAACGTATTGATTTAATAGTTACGATGATGCAAGAATAAATAGATCCAAGATATGTACATTTCTTTTGGTTTAGAATTCCGGATAAATCAGACTTTTCGGAAAAGTTATCTGCTGGAACATGTTCCGGAGGTCGCCGGGTTGCATTCAGCGCTAAATCGCCAATTTTAAAAAAATCGCTAAGAGGCGTTGTGCAGTAAATCTGAACCTATACTCATCTTTAATCAGTGCAAATTCAGCTATTATCAATTAAAAACTATCAAAATAACGAATAAAACCACCCACTCAACTTCAAAATCTCATATGAAATTAAAAAAAAAAACTATTGGCGAAATATGGCTAATTTTCTCGCCAAATTTTATTTTCAAAAAATTCCGGTTGATTGAATGCTGGATAATTGGCCTTTCACTGTTTTATTTATTTTCTAAGTATCGCAAAAAAGATTAAGTGAGCATATGATTGCTTCGTTAAGAAATTTCGATAAGCAACTTTAATTATTTTGGCGCTTCATACAAAACCAGCCCGTAAATTTTAATTGTTCAATGAAATAACCGATCTTTTTTATATATGTATAAAACTGTTTTGTTTTGTTGTTTTCCAAGAACTTTCTACTACGTTGCCACACTGTCCCTGCTTAACGCGTCTCGACAGCAACAGAATAATGACGTGGCAAGTATTCTGACTCTTCAAAAATAATAAAAGTTTCAGTTTCATGGCATTATGCATCTGAATAGCTTTTTGCTAGGGCATATTTTAAATGCTTCTCTTTAAGGCGAGCAAAGCGAGCCAAGTGGATTGCAAAGCAATCCAGGGGGTTGGCGAGCTTCAGCGAGCAGGGGGCGGAGCCCCCTAGTCATATATATTTTGTTTCTTTACACAATAACGCACTTTTATATTTAAAACTATCTTCAAACGAAAGAGAATTGTAGAATGTTAATATTTCATCATATATATACTCTTATTTTATTCATGAACAAATTGTTGTTTGAGGGTGTTTTTATCTTTTTTTTTTTTTTTTTTTTTTTTTTTTTTTATCCATGCCACGTCTGATTGTAGTAGTTCTCAGGAATCTTAATTACATAACTTATTTCATAGTGAGCTGTAATTAGTTATTAGTTATGTTATTGGCTATTCTTCAAAGCATACATCCGACCAAACGGTATAGTGGTTAGCGTGCTAGCTTCTAGACCGCGAGGTTGCGGGTTCGAGTCCCGTGTTGGCATGGGTGTTTGTAAATGTATGTTGGCTTGTCTAATGACGAAATGTTTCGGCGCATTATAGCCCTCGTGTTGCTGACGGCGCCAGATAATCTGAATACAACCAACCAATCAAAACATACACATTTTGCTTCCTTACTAGTATTCATTTCCCCTAGATCTCAATTTAATCAAAAAGGATTTATTGAGTCTCTTAGATTAATGTAACACTCTGAATGTATAAAGACATTTCGACCAAACATTTCCGACCATAAAATTTTTATTATTCATAACTGTTGCGTTAAAAGTAATATATTCTATTATTAAAGGACCAAATATTATTCTTTAATTTTTGTTTAGTAAGCAGTAAGTATGTTCATTTACTAAACTTCAACATTCCATTAGCTGATGCATGACGCGCTGGTATATTTATGAAAAGATAATTTTGTAATGTTCAAGCTGAATGCTCAACTTTTAGATATTTAATAATCAGAAACGAGCATTGTAAACTTTAAGACATTTATCCCATTTTAATAATTAATATAAAACCAATGAATAGCACTTGTTATGCAAATGTAATAATAAATTAAGATCAGATGTGAAGGCCAAAGCTCATTGTACAGTGCTTGATAATTTCTTCTGAATACTTTATGAGAAATACTACTAAATGTAATGATAGCATATAAAATTATTAATACACAATAAGCATAAACCACTACATTTTCAGATTGTGGACAAACCTTTTGTCGCCAGATTAGAAATTAAAAAGGGAACTAAAGATGAAATAAATACGGCATTCAATATTTAAAAATACGAAACTATGATTTGTTGCTAATGTTAAATGCTGTGAAGGATTATATTTTAAAGAAAACAAACTATCTGTATTATTCCACAAATGAATATGATTCTAATTTAATGAACTTAATAAAGTATTTTAACTGTATTTAATTCCACTAGATATGGATGGCTATAGACAAATGATCAAGAGCGAAATTTGATATAATAGGTTTATTCATCGCCATTTAGGCGATAAACTGCAATTTCTTATTTTTAAAAACATTTTTTTTTTCGATTGACAAGCAATTTATTGTAAATTCCAATGCGATTTATTTTATTTTATGCACATTCTTTTACTGAATAAAGAAATTTTTATCAGCCCGCTATACATATATTACTTTTAAAATATAAATCTAATAGGTAATTTGAAAATAACGAAATCCGATCAAAGTAAAGTGTAAAAAATATTCTCCATTAATGGTACTCTGACCTAAGTGCCAAGTTACTTTATAGAAATGTTTTTAATAGAAGCACAAAAAATGAATTAGAATTAAAATTAGTTTAATGAAACACATTTGAACTTTTATCAGTAGTTTTTTTCTGTACCTGATTAGAACAACCCTTAAGTGTTCAAAGTTTAGTGAGATCTTTCTTGATCAACTACTTTAATTCCTCGGGGTAATGTAGTTATTCAACTATAGGGTATTTGACAGTATCAACCAATAATTGCCAAATGCTACACAAAGATAGTATCTAGCAACATAAAAATAATGTATTTTTTACCTGAAATAAATATTCAAATTTTGGTGAATCTAGTTTAAAAAAATGCGTTTCTGATCGTGACCTCCGATAATGAGAAAGCCATCCAACTATATGATGACGTCACCTGTGGTGGATACACTTTTCCACTCAGTTAGTGAGGGAAGACATTATTTTTGTGTGACGAAATATTTTATCTTCCTTATTTTACGTTTTGTAAAGATATTGCAAGTAATTGGATTATTTTATTTCTTTGACAATGTAAAATATAAGATTATCCCTACATTTTAAAACACTAATTTTGTACAACTTGAGGTTTTAAACTTCGTCCATTCCCGTATAAGTATGATCAAGTATAGTTTCTGTTCGTTTATAAGTTGCTGTGTTTTTTTTTGTTTTTTTTTCAAAAGTAATCTTAAAATATTTCTAAATGTTTGAAATGTGAAAGGAAACAAGAAAAATATCAATTCAAAACATTGACATATACAATTAATAAAACATAACAAATATACACAATAAACAAAACACAGATAATATAACAGCTTAAATACCACAACTATATTCAAGGATCATATTTTCAGAGAAAACCTACATTTGGAGGAAATATATATATAGTATACATTTTTTTTTCTTCCAATTTGTAATGTTTTCCAAGACAAGCATGTACTGTCATCTTACAAAAACTAATCTTATCCAGTCTTCTTATTAAATGCCTCTTTTGATTGTACAAAATCATTTGGATGAAAATGCAGCTCGCATACCTTAAATAGAAGACACAAATTTCTAAAGAACTCTATTGAATTTTTAACAAAACTTTATATTGAAATAAAAAAAGTTTCCACGTTAAATTTTTATTTTATCTTGGTCATTTTGAAAGGCTAGTGAAGATTGGGTAAAACTTCCAAGTACGGTAGAATTCTGCGCCAAGAATTGTTTTCATAAAACAGAATCAACTGATATCAACCATAGGTTGTTTACTTGTTATTAAAAAAAAAAAAAAAAAAAATAACGGCGGCTGCCATTGTTGGCGAAAATTACTTTCACATAAATTTCGTACTGTACTGGGAATTTTAAGCAAAGATTGTTTTCTTAAACTTTAATTTGAAAAATAAAGCAAAAAAGTTGAAACTGATGAAAAGTTATCACTATTTTAAATAGTTAGCATTTCTTTTCTGCACTTTAATAACAACTTTTCAAAAATTTTACACTTATATTTAAAAACACATTAAAGATTTTATTAAAAAGTTAACACTCACCTTGCTGTATTTCGTTGGGACAAATTTTTTTCGATGTATCGCATGCCACCAATTTTTTTTAACACTGTCATCGGAAGGGAATTTGAACATAGAAATCTTAGCAATAGTTCTGGAATTCCCGTTGTACTTTAAAACGGAATAAGGACTCGGCATTTTGTAAAATTTACACAAATATTAAACGTATAAATCGTCCGTAATAACCATCGAACGACTAATAAAAGCAGAATTTGAAGATCAGTGTATCCACTTCTAAATAAATTTGAGCTTGAGGTAGCTTAAACTTATATCCACGATTGATGACGTAGAAAGAAAAACATGGCGGAGTTGTATGGCCTTCTACATATCGATTGTCACGTTCTGATCGCGTTGTTACGTGATCATAAAAGATCTTCTATGCTCATCTGCATAATATGACGTCAACGTTACCTAGTTTTCTAACCTGTAAGTTTATTTTTAAGGTCGGTTCAGAATTGTTTTCTACTTTTTGATTAATTTGGAATATTGAAAAGGGACTTTCATGAGCATCAAGATAGTGCAGGGGGGAGGTGTACCCCTCTGGATTTTGAAAATTATAAAAAAAAGGTGTACATATAAGGGAAAAAAGCGCATACACTGTTTTCAAACTATATTTCGAGGTTATAACTTGCATTTGCTTTTATTTAATTTTGCTACATCCAAAGAGTCACTCTTGTGGTAATAAAATATTTTAGTTATATATTAACTAACACTAGCAGGATTTACACTCCCTCCCCCCCCCCCCTTCCCCAGCATTATTCAATGACGACGATTTCTTCATAAATTTGCTGATTGTATTTGCCGCTCCTTCCCCAACACTTTTACAGCTTTTTATAGCATAATTATTTGTTAACATTAAATAAAAAAATGCAATCCGTATTCTTAGAAATTTAATGATTTAAACAATAACATTTATTTTGCACCCCCCAGCAAATCATCCTGCCAGAACTCATGGTAAGAGTCTTCCCGTTTGTCGCCAAGTTTCGCCAATCGCGATTCAACTAATGGGATTGCCCAAAACATTAAAAATTCATATAGCTTTATCCTTTTACTAATCATCAATTAAAAGCCCGATCGTATCGTGGACTAGGAATAAACCAAAGCGATTTTAAAGCAAACCAAACCAGAGTTCAGCTGTTTTATTTCAGCTCCAAACAAAATTAAAACAAAACGACATCTCTTTGCAGTGCATCTGTACCCAAATGTATTTCTGCTTAATTAAAATGTATTTCTGCATAATTAAAATGTATTTCTGCATAATTAAAATGTATTTCTGCATAATTAAAATGTATTTCTGCATAATTAAAATGTATTTCTGCATAATTAAAATGTATTTCTGCATAATTAAAATGTATTTCTGCATAATTAAAATGTATTTCAATGAAATAAAGTATTATTTTCATCAGTAATCTTCACACAAGTATATTGCAGTCTGACAAGGGGACCTTACAATCTCGGAAATTCAGATCGGGATGAAACTCGGCAGATTGGTAGTATACCTTAAGGATATCCACACAGTCAAGCATTAAAGCGCACTAGTCAGAAGATTCCGAGAAAATAGGCTCTAAAGTGTTATGCACAGCTTATATACTAGTAAAGATTTTTGCTCTGCAGCTCCCCGGTGGCTAAGTGGTCAGCGTGATGGGTTCCTGTACGAGCGATCCGGTTTCAATACCTAGTTGTATTTTTTTTTTTTTTTTTTTTTTAAATTTATAAAGTGGGTTGGGTAGGGGTAAAATTATTGTTCGATAAGTACGGTTAAGGGTTTTGAAAATTTCTGACTTCCTGCTTATGTACAATAGGACAACATTCCTACTCTTCCATATAGAAACTGGTTCTTCATGTTTATTGTGAAAATCATTTATTTCTCTACAGCTTATAATATCTCAAAATTTATAATCACTTGTTTGCGAGAATAGTAAATAGAGTTTTAATGTACCTTCATTAAAACACATTACGTATTTAAAAAAAAAAGTATTATCTTTAATTCAAATTTCGGTTAGCTGTAACAATTACTTTATAAATTTAAAAAAAAAATAATAATAAATATTTTACGAGGTATCGGACCCAGTACGGGAACCCAGCACGCTAACCACTTAGCCACTGGGAGCTGCAGAGCAAAAATCTCTACTAGTATATAAGCTGCGCGTAACACTTTAAAGCTTGTTTTCTAGGAATATGCTGGCTAGTGCGCTATATTTCTTTACTGTGTGGATACCCTTAAGGTATACTACTAATCTGCCGAGTCTCATCCCGATCTGAATTTCCGAGACCGTAAGGTCCCCTTGTGAGATAAAAACTTATTTGATTCCCTTCTTGCATGATTTAACCACGTTTTTTGTTTATATACTTTTTTATAAAGTATTTGCACTGTGGAGGGTTCTGCACAGCATCGTTAAGACATTTCCTCGAACAAAATATGAGCCTCGATAGAAAAGGACAAAATATGAGCATACAATTTTGCTTGAAGCTCAGTTGAGTTTACAATTAGCGATGCTCTTTAGGCAACAATGACATCCCGCACTAGGATCGGCCTTTAACAAGCGATTGAGGGGGGGGGGGGGGAAGCTTCTGCTTGCACTTTAAAATTATATTTTTATCTTTTTTACGATATTATTTTTAAAAAAGAAAAAATACTATATTTTCTTTTCATGCAAGTTTTTTATTTAAAACATTTGAAATTTTGTCAAATTCCCTATTACTTAAGATCCTCTTGGGTTTTTTTTTGTGGTTTTTTTAGGAGAGATTCAACAATGAATTCAAAAACAAGTTCCGAAACTGCGTGTCTGCTCTCAGACACCGCCCTCTTGACGAAACGGCCGCAGACACTGCAATGTCGTCCAGATATGGCTGACATAATGCTGAGTCCCACAAGAGGACGACATGCTTCGAGGTTGATTCGACATCCAGGATCACCAGCCACGCCAGGAAAGAACCCTCATTCATGGAGGAAAACGTCTGAAAGATTTTTTTTTTTCCTTCTTTTTTTCTCTCCACATTCTACGGTTAAAGACTAAACATATAAGAAGCTGATACGACGATACTTCAAAATAAATACTTCGAAGTGGAATTAATATCAGATTTACTCGTACGTTTTTCTCTTGCATGAAAGACATTGCATGTATAAATCGGATCTGCATGTAAATAAAAATCTTCTTTGTGAGAAACTCCCTGAGAAATGGGGTTCGTGTGGTATGTATTAACAACAGAGAGGGAGTGAGGTATTTTCAGTTACATTATTCATTAATTTTTTCTTTAATGAGACTAAAATTTTAAAATTTTGTATAACTACATGTATTTCCAACTAACAAAGGTAAATGTATTCAAGTTCTCTATGTATAAGTTTGTGTATGCGTGAAATATATTGGCACAAAGCTCAATGATTGATAAATACTTTTTATAATTAGTCCCTATCCAATTACTGTGTTTGAAAATGTTACGAGCTTTGTGAATTTGATGAATTATGTGTCTTGACAAATAAACTATGAAATAACTATGCATATTCAGTTATTCGAACAATTATTGAGAATAATTTGTGTTTAGAATAGTTTAAATCTCTTGTGATTTGTTCGAATAAAGGGTTGTTTTTTAATATAAACCCCACTAAAATGCTTAAAGGATTCAAACAAACAAATATTTGTTAAAAACAAATAAGCTATGATTCTTTTCTACGCAATGTTATTGGAAGGATTGAGATAAAGAGGTGTACAATTTCAAGGAATCGTAAATATTTTCAAAAGAAATATAATCCTTAAAACTCATTGAAGTGCACTGAATTGTCAGTGTCACTGAATTCTTATTCACATTCCTAATGTCCTATCTAAGTCAGTTAAATTTATATAAATAGCTACTTTCACCAATATTATGCTGAAAGACAGAAAACACTCAATAAGTGAAAATGTAAACCTTATAATCTTTTGTGGATGTGGAAACTGTTGGAACTTTCTAAGATTTGATTCTCAGCGTTGTGGGTTTATGCGAGCTTCCAAATGCTGATAAAGCGACACCCCGAACGACAGCTCAGAGGTACTTTACTCTGGTGTTATTTGGGTGGTGATCATACAGCATTATCAGATGTTGGATTTAAAATTCTTAAGTAGGCAGTTTTTCGCAGTGCATTTTGGAATTACCATATTTACTAATATTTTTACCTATTAAAGTATCAATATTACTTAAAAAAAATCAGATTTCCTTCACTTCAAAAAGTATTAAAAAAGGCATTATGTCAAAATATTGGTGTGGGAAAAACAACGGCGTGGTATTTAAAATACTATATCTGGCACCACTATGTTCCTAGCTTTTTTGGTGCCTGCGAATTATGTTCTAAAAAATTTGACAGGATTGATAATGAAAATTTGTTTCGAAGAGTTTAGTCAGTTATTTGTTTGAAACCGATTCCACCTTTTCGCCACATTTAATTGCTTTATACATCGTATCTACTACAAAGTAGTATTCTTCCTCAGATAACATGATTGGAGAGAGAGGTATTGTTGGACATTGGGGGTTAAAGAGAAATGTGCTAGCTCAGGTAACGCGGTCGATACCTGAGCGAGCACTTCTTTCTCTCTAACCACGCCATACAAACGACAGAACATTGAGGGAATGACGGAGTTAATATATACCGTACCCTGTTATTGAACGGTTTGGTGGTAGTTTTTTCATTTTTTCTTCCATACTACAATGTAGTGGGAAGTTTATGCAAATACTTCATCATTCGTCTATATGTATTTCTGAAATAAAATGTCTGGATCTACAAATGAATCCTTTCAAATGATATATACACGAGATATATTATGACATTCGATAGGTCAGAGATATGAAGCATATTCTATATGATACTAAAGCATGTTATCATCGGCCGCGTTGCAGCAAATATAGAAATGTCACAATGCGGTACCGGCATTTCTTAAACAGTCGTATACAAAAAGTCATACAAAGGCAAATAAATCCACACAGATTCAAAATTGATTAATGAAATGATTAATTTTTTTTTCGCCTTCATTCCTGTCTACTGTTATAATTAATTTCATTAAAACAATTAGGGCTCTTTCAGACTGTCCGGATGCGAGTGCGGGCGCTCAAAAAGGCATCTTGTTACATGTGCTAAAAGAAAAAACAACATATTCATTGCAACCAATGATAAATTACGATTGAGTCACGTGACTTCCAGAATTCAAAATGTAGTTTTGTTTTTGTTGTGTAATTTTTGTTCTGTTGGCATAGAAATTTTGCTGTTAGTTTTGTTTAACCCTTTTTCGAGCGGAGGGACCAGCAACTCGAGACATTTCGCGGCATTTTCGGTTCGGTTTGAGGTTAAGCATTCACTTCATAGAAACTAAACACAGTCATTGGCCTTGCATCGAATTTCCGCATCAAACCTAGTAGTCTTCTAGTGTTGCGGCATCCAATCATGTGGTGCCTGAGAGGCGCCGCTAGAGCGCAAAAGGTTAATAGTTCATATTTTCTTATACAGTGCACTTCAGAGTTATAATTAGTGAGAAATGATTTATAAGTGTAAAAAAAAGGTAAAGTTAGATCTAGAAAGAAACCTAAAATCGTTGGAGTACGGATAAAGAAGAAAATACATCTACATTTGCGGTGCAACTCGTTCATGCAATTTCACATAAAATAAAACAGTTAAAGTATTACAAAGTTAGATCACCAAATACAATCCAATTAAGATAATCCATCTATAAATTTCTAGATAAGTATGAAGAAGATTGTAAAATAAGTTCATACTTAAATTTTTGTAACCTAAAAAGAAGACCAAAGCGTCAACCACGAACCAATAATCCAAATATTAAATCAAAACTATATTGGATACAAGGTTAAACTATCATTGTCAACAGCAACGAAAAAGTTATTCCTATCTGCCTACTTATATATTTACCTAACTAGAAAAACAACATGGTTGCAATATATAGTTAAAAAGAAAATAAAAGCATGAGAGGCTCGTGTTGGCGATCGTACCAGCAACAAATTTGTCGACAAAAAAAAGCTGTAGTTCGCGAATTTTTGAAAACATAAAATGATCAAGAAAAAAAGCTACTGCAATCTCAAAAAGTCCAAGTGGATTGACTACTTGCATTTTGATCTCAACCTGACAAAATATAAGATGTCTAAAAATTCTTTTGAAATAACGTTGCATGTGAAAAAGTCTATGCCTAGTAGAGTATTTAGGGAATTTAACATTGGTTCCCTCATGAGTTTAGAAATAAAATAAAGTAAGTTAAACTTATTAATTAAAAAAAAAAAAAAAACTTTTAACACCGAGTTTTTTATCATTCTTGAAAAGGGTAAAAGTATTTTATTTAACTTTTCAATTTTTTGGTCATCCTATTTTGTAAAATATCATACTTTTTACAAGTTAATGTAGTATCAGCTATTACAAAGTGAAAAAGAATGTTGCGACCAGGTAAAAAAAAAAAACATATTCCAACATAGTTCGTACAAAACAAACATATCCACCTAGCCCAAGCAAAAAGAAACATGTCTATTTTTTAATGTCACATAACTAAATACTCACTATATTCCTATCAAATCTACGCCGACCAAACGGTATAGTGGATAGCGTGCTAGCTTCTAGACCGCGAGGTTGCGGGTTCGAGTCCCGTGTTAGGCATGGGTGTTTGTAAATGTATGTTGGCTTGTCTAATGACGAATGTTTCGGCGCATTATAGCCCTCGTGTTGCTGACGGCGCCAGATAATCTGAAAACAACCAACCAACCTATCAAATCTACCTTCAAATATTGATGTTAGATACAAAATGAAAAATAATATTAAATTTTCACTGGTGTGAGGCATAAAATAAATGAAATGTTAGCGTTTTCCTTACAATTTTTAAGAATGGACTTATTTGGTCTTGGGTTGCACCTAATCAACGGTTCGAATGTTTTGAATGGTCGATTTTTGGCTGATGCCAAATTTTGCCAAGTGGACGTTTTTCTTGAATCTTTTGTACCTTAATAAGCTTAATAACAATTTTAGATCTTTGAGCTTAATATAGTGACATAGACAATAAACTATATGTGATGCTGAATATTTTCTTTTTTCAATACTGACTAACAATTGAAAGGAAGTAAACCTACAAAAATATTGGTAGAGTTTCGATAATTTCCCATCTTTAATAAATTTTGTATTTATTTTAAATGACGATTTACTAATATGACTAAACATGAAGGGTAAGCCAAAATTGTTTGATGCATTTAAAGCTTAAAGCATATTTAAAAATACCAAAAATAGCGCATAATTAGCTGGCTTGACGTAAAATGCACGTCAAGGTGGATATTTAAAAAATAAATACTTCAAATTTCATGCATAGATGACAATGACTTTATAAAACTGTATATAACAATGTAAATATGTGTATCTATAAATGTGTATCTATAGAAGCGTCTATGAGCATAAATTCGATGCAGGTAGTTAAATAAGATGTGTTTTATACCTGAAAGTAAAGTTAGAGTCACCTGAGTTTTTTATTATAATTTTTTCATGTAAAAAAACTCTATACAAACATTGTATAGAAAACTCTATACAAACATTTACAAATGCATTCATTGTTTGCTATGATTAAATTTACAAGAATTATTATTAAATTTGCAAATAAACATTCTTCATCACAAGCATTTTAATGAAAATCGCTTTCTTATTCACCAATACGTCGACTTTTTTTTTAAATGAGGCAATCATGTTGACCCACCTTATGTATTGGATAGATTGTTTGAAGTTAAGGAAACTTGAAGGTACTATCTAACGTAATAATTATTGAAATTATAATTCCCTATTTGTGATTTTCCTTATAGTCCTGCCTAAAAGTCTGGAACAATATGTGTATACGTGGTTATTCCGTATAAAAACTGAATTTTCTTTATACTTCTGTGCTACACTAATTTAATGAAAAAAAAAAAAATTCAAAGGCTTTGACAGTTCATTTGTGTCCACATTCTCTGGCAGAACTACAAGTTCTACAAACACGTACAATACATCGAACGAAAGGTCTCATCTTAATTATAATTCATTATAATAATATTCAACCAAAAATTATGAAGTATATACCAAAAATTGCAACAATAAATTTTCCATAACATAAGTTTTAATTGAAAATGTTACCCACATGAGTCAAAAAGCAATTGGAATGTCTCCATAAGAAAAAATAAAATAAAAATTCAACTAAAATTTCCAAATTGAATTGCTATAACATTAGTTTCATGGGATATATAATTTTTTTTATTAAGTTTGCTTTTAAATTGAAAAATAATAACATAAAAATAATTAAAGTACTTTTAATAAATAATTTATTATTCTAAGTTAAAAGACAAGATTTTCTTCGACATTTGGTCGAGATTGTTATAATGTTTTAAAAGTATTGAATGTGCAATTTTATGCTCATGTAATTTAACATGTGTTGTAATCATTTTACGGTTAGTGTGAAATGAATCGTATGAGAATTGAATAATTGAGAAGTGATGCAGGTTTTTTGTACTTCATTGTTTAACATTTGAATTTTTTGTAAAATGTTGAACAATAATGAGAAAAGAAGTTAGTGAAACGACTTTGTCGACCAGAATAAATTCAGTCGGAATGGTACGTCAGGCTAAAGTTCATATACAAAGTGCTAAATTATTCATTTTTATGCAAAATAATTAACAGTTTTATTTATCTGACAACATCCTCATAATGTTTCAATGAGTAATCAAATCATAATTTTTTTTAACCCTAACTATAAATCTCTCCTTTAATGAACTGTAGCCAACATAATCCCAGTTTATACTTCATCGTTTGCCCAAATTAGTACTTAATGGGGCAGATAAACAGATTTCGCCAAGGAAAAAGCTCAGTTTGCAAAGCCAACTACAAGTATTTTTCTGCATGCATTATTAAAAAACTGATAATTATGTTCAATTAAATACAAAAATCGGCAGTTACTTCTAGGAATTTGCTACTTCAATACCATCAATTAAATTTCACTGTTGCATCAAACATACGTCTTTGCTTACTGTGCATGATTATTCCTCTTCAAAAAAAAAAAAAAAATTGAAAAAATATGACTTTAAATATATTGTTTTAACCTTTATCTCCTTTCAATTAAATATATGTATTGTGTCATGAATTATCATGCATGTGTTTATCATACATGTGTTCTAATATTCAATGATCAGAGATGTGTTCTTATATGAATGATCATACATGTGTTAAAATATATCATTTTAATAGACATACTTGAAAGTCAATGTTAATTTGTATTATAAGTCTGTTGTAATAATTCCCTATAAATGATTATAATTTATTTCATTATGTATGTAAAATTTAATAGTATAATTTAAAATAACTGCGTTATAAAAATAGAGTCATTAAAATATTCAATGATGTATCAACTACAGTGTTTAATAAATTTATTTCCGTGTCGTTTACTTATTTAAAGATAATCGAATATAATATAGAAATTTAAAAATAAAGATAATAGAAAACTATATACAACATCTTATAGATTTCATACAAAAAAAAAAACTCTGAATCATTAGGCTTACAAATAGTATTCAAAGTGGCAGTTTGTGTTAAAATCCGAGTAATAATATTCGCCATATGCTTTATATACTTATTAAACTTTTATTTACTATCAAGTTTAAAATCCCTTTTAAAATATTCCGCAGTGTGGAGAGTTAATGATAAATACATATATTCTTACAGAGCAAAGTTTGATCGATATTCACGATCCTTTAAAATATTTGAGAAAACGAATCGAAAACGAATCACTCTTCAAAATAATCTGGAAATGATTATAGAATGTTTTAAAAATCACTTTTTCAAAGCCGTGCATAGGACTATTTGACAGCATCGTTTGCGATCCCGCATATCTCATTAAATATATTAAACAAAACACGTAATGGGCTTGAAGAATTGTTTTAATTTAGTACAATTTTTCAATTACATAAATCTATTGTCTTATACTAATTACAAAAATTTAAAAGAGTTTCGGTTAAGAATTTAATTGAATACAAAATGTTAAGAGTTATTCATTATAAAACAGGCTTTCTAGGGATAAATTCTTAGATTTCTCTTTTTTGTAAAGCAAATACTTGTCATTTATATTCCTTCTTAAAAGAATCATTCTAATGGATTAGAAGGGAATTAGAAGACAGTCAACTGACAAAGTATAAGATATACAGAGTAATTAAATTCAAATTTTTAAAAGCTGCAAAAACGAATCACTCTTCAAAATAATCTGAAAGCTTTTAAGGATTGTAAAAGTTTTTAACAATCACTTTTTCAAAGCCGTACATAGGACTATTTGACAGCAACAGCAAGCCAAAAGTTAAAAATAAAAATTTATAAATCCAATTCATTTTACAGCTTTTCCCAAAAAATAAATATCCGTTGCATCATATAGTGTCCAAATTAGTTCATTGCATTATTTATATTCGCATTAGTTTTAATTTGATTTCCGACAACAACATTGCGCACTTTTTTCTTAACTTGCTTCCGTTGATTTTCTTTATTTTTGTGGTTTTTGAAGGTTCATTATGAATGTTAGAGTTCAAAGTGTATACGTATACCATTATTTGAATGCAATATCTTACTCTGAAATTGTACAGTTTTATTTTATTTCCTTTTATTGATGCGGATTCACTGCTATTTAATTACTTTCATAAAAAAAAAGGTAAATTAGTAATATCTTTGCCCATTGTTAAGGAATTTAGTTTATAGTCACTTATACTCTAGTATATCAGCTATTTTTTACATAAAAATATTTTCATCCGTATTAAATGCAGGGCAAAAATCTGACAAATGGAAAAGTGACTAAAAACGAGTATTGACTTGTGAGCTAATATCTGCGAGCGAACTATTGCATTTAAATAATAAAAGAAGTTTCAATTATTAAGCAAATTAACTGAAGGCATTATTAGTTAGAATTTACTTTTTCAAATTGCAGGTTTACTTCAATATATTTCACTTATTTTTATTTATTCATGAGTCACGTATAAGTTCTTTTGAGATTTCCAACAATAGGTCTAAGGTTAGCAAATTTAAATTTTATGAATTAGTAATTTAGTAATTTTTTTCATGTTTATTTTTCTTTCATCATTAGTATCTTATACTATAAAATATACATCAAGTGTAATATACATCAAAACAGAATGAATCTCACATTTTAAGTAATTCCCATTTATTCATGCTTTGTTTAAAGTTATTGGAGAGCACGATTGATGGTAGTAAATCGCAGCGATTAGTTTTCAATCTTGTGATAGCCTTGATGGTTTATAGATTTGATTTTGATCTTATAAAAAATTGAAAACTTTTAATAAAGTAATTTTAATGTACATGAATAGATATATTGGAATTCACTTTATTCTGCTCTGAGGTAGTCGATCTTCGTGTAAAACTGTGCAAGTTGCAACCTATACAATTCACATGATCTATGATTTCGTCATTATTAACCATGCCATATTGCAAATCAGATCTCAGAAAATGCCACTAAAAGAGTAAATAAACAGATTCGAATATAGAATAGCCATATAGAGTTAATTTTGCTAGGAAATTGTTCAGAACTTTATGTGACATAGACGTTTTGAACGGATTTCTATTAGGCTCAGATCCACTACCATCATCCTTACGTCCAGCATACAACAGAAAAAGTAAATTATTCTCTAAACAGAAAAGCTTTTCGATTTCTTTTACCAACTGAAGCGGTTAATAGTATTAAGAATAGCCATGAAAGTTTATTTTATGATGATGGTGATACCTTATTGATGGTGATATATATATATATATATATATATATATATATATATATATATATATATATATATATATATATATATATATATATATATATATATATATATATATATATATATATATATATATATATATATATATATATATATATATATATATATATATATATATATATATATATATATATATATATATATATATATATATATATATATATATATATATATATATATATATATATATATATAATTTTTTTTTTTTTTTTTTTTTTAAATTTAAAATAGTAAAAGTTGAAAAAAAAATTTAAACATTTCTATTTTATGTGTCCTTAGATTTATGTAAAGCCTAGTTTTTAGTTTGATCAGCAGTATAGCCAATTTCATTTAAATCATTCAAATCTGTTCTTGTGCTCTTTTACTTTTCATGTTTCAGACGGGCAGACAGACAATAATTATTTATGCAATTAGTGGTGAAAGTTATACTTTTTCAAACGAGGTAAAATGCTTAATAATTAACACAGTTTGAAAATGTATTTTCCCACGTGTTGTATACAATACTTTTTATAACCACATGCAAAATATATTTGTAATACATATTAACGTTGGCAACTCGAGTCAATGAATTTCTTCAGAATATATGTCATTTCAATGCCAAGACTATATGATATTTGAGCACGAAGCGTGCGAGAAAATACTTTTTCACACTAGTGCGAAAAAATGCACTTTCGCCATAGTATTTGATTCAAAATTATTAAAAAAAGTACGTTGTTTTAAAAATATGATTTTATAAGTGTTTCCTTCACCCCATAGGAGAGCAATACTTAAATTGTTGAAACAAACCACA
This sequence comes from Linyphia triangularis, assembly GCA_963978545.1. Lineage (NCBI taxonomy): Eukaryota > Metazoa > Arthropoda > Arachnida > Araneae > Linyphiidae > Linyphia > Linyphia triangularis. The sequence continues at coordinate 83,078,705 of OZ021722.1, read as the reverse complement.
TTTCAAATAGAATGAAGACGAATTTTATACAAAAATAATTTTGTCCAGGATTTTCAGTCAAATACACCTATGTTTGCAACGGTTGAGAAAAGAAGTCAGAATTGCATCAGAGACTGTCAATTTTTGTACGCAATGAAACGGTTTGCTTCATATAAGACGTCACTCACACGCTTCGCTTGATATAGTATCATTCACACGAATGCTCCCAAAGCCTTTTCCTACGACTCAAATAGATCCTATAAATTCCGACCCAAAAATTTTTTTTGGTTATTCAATTGCTTTTTAGTAGTTTCCGATGATAGGGGAAAAACTTTTTCAAATTTAGTAGAGTGAGGACCAGGTATTGTACTGATCGTAATAAATATTGAAATTTATACTCATGCGCAATTTCAGAACTTTAGAAAAGCGTTTTTATAAACCAAATATTAGGTGGCATTACCACAAAATATCCCTAAGCTAAAGTGTTAGAAGATTAAGTTTACATGGCACAGCATTGTTCTTCTGAACGTACATCTTTGAAGAGGCTACGGACCAGTTAACGAAAAACTTAATTTTATATATACAACACAATAATTTGTTTATGTAACCCTCTAACTTTTAAAGGTCTGAACCATGAACTTGTTTATAATCTTTATTTGTATTAATTAATAAATGTAACACTTCCTACTGGCACACATTCATTTAATCGTTGAAACTTGTACTCCACCATCATTTCTAACTGGCGAATATATATTTTTACTTTTACCTTTGAAAAGAGCTCTTTTTAAACGGTGACGTAAAGAAAAATCTTACACTATTTCCTTTTCAGTTTTTAATGTTCTTTCCTCATTTTTCACAACAAACTGCATCACAATCAATATGAACTCACAGCTCACAAGAAGAAAAGTCGAAGCAGCTTAAGGAAACAACACATAAGATAACTCCAACCTGTTTAAATAGCAGTCAGCCCTCAAAGTGGATGACAAAATGACGTTGAAAACATAATTACGTACCTACACTGTTAAAAAAATTTGTCCACCTTGCACCAAAATTTGGTTCCCATTTAGCTGCCACCAACATTTGGTGCTTAGTTTCGCGATTTAGTGGTGCTTACGGTCCGAGGTTGCACCATTAAATCGTGAAACTAAGCACCAAATGTTGGTGGCAGCTAAATGGGAACCAATTTTTGGTGCAAGGTGGAACAAAATTTTTAACAGTGTATGTAAAAGGATGGAGAAAAAAATCAGAAGTTAGGAAAACGATTCGGAAGGGACATATTTCAATTTTAAATTGTTAACTTCCGGTGCCCTGAGGCATTTAAAATCGCAGAAAATGGCAGAATGTCTGCACATTTTAATTAAAAGTTTAAAAAAAATAATAACCTTCAATAACTAAGTATTGAAATAAACTATAAAACATATAATTTGAGTTTACTGCTATACATAATACATTATTTCAGTTTTAAATAATATCTTCGATAAACCTAAAACACAAAAAAAAAAATTCCAAAACTTAAATTTCATGTAAATTTAGTCTGTAAATAAGCAGAGAATAAAATTTTAAAACAATAACAATATGAGCGTCTTATATATGTTTTGACTTTGTTCAACATACTTTAAATTAATTTTATGTACATAAAGTGACTTTAGGAAGATATATTGTTAAAGACATTTTCTATTTTTCCGAAAAGAAAAGTTTTCAATCCTACATTCCCTTTATTTGACTTTGATATCTAAATCAGAAATATGTGTTGCTTCGAGGAAGCAGAATGCTAAATAGAATAAGGAAACGAGGCGAAATTATTTATGCTACATCTTTAGAACGCCATCAAAACTTAATAAATGATATTAAACACCTCTTGCTGATGTATCGAGAAACGAGGCAGTATTCCGTCACCAAGTCCGATGTCAAAGCGATAAACATGCAAATGTATATTAGGTTGACAGAGCGTAGAATCATTTTTGACCTCCCACAACTCAACTTCTGTTACAGCTAGAATCCTGATTTTTCGCCATCGTGTTGCCCCAAGTAAGTAAATGAAAGATAACTACATGATGATTGTTAACACTGAACACGAGAACATGAAAAAAAAAAAAAAAAAAAAAAAACTTTGAAAGTCGCCAATTCACTGAAATTGAGTTCTTCTTCTGATTCTGCTTCTTAACCTTCTGGTAGTGACCAATGGTTGCCATCAAAAATTTAACAACAGCTACAGCCAGAACTATTTGAACAATTTTGGCCATTCTTCTTTAATTCCTCTATATCTCTTCCTCTGTGATGGTGAGGTTACCCCATCACAATTGTAGAAGTATTAGGGGGTGGAAAAGGCCTACACTAGATGTAAGAGCAATTTTTATGAGAGGGGACTAGACTTGCTGGCGTGGTTTGACCAAAGAATTGGCAGGACCAGGTCAAGAGATCAGGGGTGAATTTACAGCCAGGTGTGGATTGGGCAGAAGGTGAAGAAGAGGTGATTTCTCGGGGGAGGATCTTCAAGTCCAATTGGATGCAAGGGAAAAGAGGGACCAGCCCAGGTCGACGTAAAAGGTGTGATGTCGGGACAAGAAAAGGTAGCGAAGTTCGGAATTTTCTTTAATTCACATTATCCTCAACACAGACTTGTTTCAAGAACAACACACAGAACTTACAAAACACACATGTCCATCTATCTTAAATTATTGATGACCACACACAACCGTTCACAGTTTTTTCAAAAATGTTCTTACATCATCTAGAACACCCAACAGTCCGCCGCTCGCTGTTCAGTTCTTTTTTTTTAAACTCGGGAAGTCCCTAAAAAAAAAAACATGAGTAAAAGTATTCTTTCAAATGGATGAACGCCATCTATTTGGAAATGATGAAGTCATTACAGACTTATTCCTCCCCTCATAGAGGAAAACTTTTCACGAAATTTCAGGGAAAAGTTTTCTGTGTCCTAAAAAAAATACACACACAAGGCAAATACTAAATTCTCTACTGAACACTAGTGCCTGAACTATTTCAAGATACTAACTAAATATAAAATTAATAAACATTACAATACAATTCAAATCATGAAATATAATGCAAATTTAAAGAATGAAAATATATAAAAGAAAATTAGAAATTTATGTACAGGCACTATACGGAATACGACTGAGGCTATCGGCATTCTGATGCAATTTCCCCTTACGATGTATAACCTCATAATTAAACGGTTGCAAAGTTAAGGCCCATCTTAAAAGTCGTGGATTTGTCCCAGTGTTATTTTCCAACCAGACTAAAGGGTTATGGTCTGTCTGTATGACAAATCTTTGCTGTCCATCAAGGTAACATCTTAGCTTTTGGATGGCATACACAATGGCAGCACATTCGCGTTCTGTAGTACTATACTTTTGCTCAGCAGGAGAGAACTTTCTACTTAAGTACATGATGGGATGTTCGTCACCGTCATCGTTAACTTGTGATAGCACGATTCCAATACCAAGGCTTGATGCGTCACACTGGATAATGAAAGTCTTTGAGAAATCGGGGCTATATAACACCGGATTAAGAGAAAGTTTTTTCTTCAATTCCTCAAAGGCTTTGTCACACGCGGTATTCCATTTGATCGATGATTTTACACAGTTTCCTTTTAGAAGATCTGCCAGTGGGGCCGCAATCACCGAAAATTCTGGTCTATACCTTTGGTAATAACCAGCAAGTCCTAAGAACGACCTGATTTGAGTTTTGGTACAGGGCTTAGGAAAATCTTTAATGGCTTGAACCTTGAGTTCTCCAGGTGTTCTTTGACCTTGTCCAACCATATGTCCTAAATATTTAACGTGTTCTCTAGCAAATTGGCACTTTGAAGGTTTGATATGCAGTTTGGCTATCTTCATCTTTTCAAATATTTCTTCTAGATGTTTTAAATGTTCTTCCCAGGTATGAGAAAATATGGCAACATCGTCTAAATAAGGAACGACAAATTCTTTACAGTTTTGTAACAGTCCAGCCATTAGCCGGCTAAAATAATACGGAGCATTTTTAAGACCGAAAGGTAACCTTAATGGCCAAAAGGTACCAAAACTGGTCACAAACGCAGCATATCTTTGTGCTCGTTCACTTAATGGGATCTGCCAATAACCCCTGGTCAAGTCCAACACAGTAATGTAGTTAGCTGCTGACACCTTCTCAATGAGTTGCTCAATGTTTGGTATAGGGAAAAATTGTGTCCTTGTTACTTTATTTAAGTGACGATAGTCTATACATGGTCTAGCGTCTTTCCCTGGTACTTCTACTAATATAAGAGGAGAAGTAAAATCAGAGTCTTCTGGTTCAATCACTTTAAGTTCTAACATTTTATTCACCTCCGTCTTTAAAATTTCTGTTTGTCGAGGGGACATTCTATAAGGTTTGGCAAATATTGGTTTTTCTGTTTCTAACTCAATATCATGTTCAGCCAAATCTGTGCATCCAGGCTGATTTGAAAAGATACTGGAATAGGTGATCAACAGTTCTTCCAATTGATCCCGCTGAAATTCTGATAGACGAGTGTTCATTTTGAGGTCTCTAAAAATATCAGACAGCTCTAAATTGTTTGACTCTATTATACCACTAAGACCAGGTATCTCTTCATCTTCTTCCTTTTCTTCCAAACACAACAAGTTTACATTTTCGGCTCTTTTGTAGTATGGTTTAAGCATATTGATATGGTACACATGAGTATTTTCTTTTTCAGGAAACTAGATTACGTAGTTTGTTTCTGACAGTTGTTGTACTACTTCACCAGGTCCTACCCACTGTACGGATAACTTGTTTGGTTTGGATGGTGCTACCACCAAAACTAAGTCACCGAGGTTAAACTTTCTTTTAACAGTATTTTTATCGTACCAAAGTTTCTGTCTTTCTTTGGCATCTCCCATATTTTGTACAGCGATTTCCTGGCATCTTTTCATTCGATTCATTAGTTCGAATACATAGTCTACAACACTATCTTCTTCACGATTATTTTCTGTTAACTTGTCATATAGTAACATAACATGAGTCTTCAAATTTCTGCCATGAACAAGTTCTTCTGGCGAGAAGCCGGTACTGTCGTGGGTCACCGTTCTTAGAGCAAAGAGGGCTTGAGGCAAAATGTTCTCCCAATCTGGACCCGATTCAAGGCATAAGACCCGTAGAATTCTCTTCAACGTTCTATGCATCCTCTCAACTGGATTGCTTTGCGGGTGATGTACGGAGCTTCGCACGACCTTTATTCCAAACCTTTCTAGAAATTCAGTTGTCAGAGCACTCATGAATGATGTACCCTGGTCTGTTTGCAATTCTTTTGGGAAGCCCATGCGGCTAAAAATTTGAAGTAAGGCATCCACTACAGTCGTTGATCGAAGATTTTCAGCAGGAATGGCATCGGGATACTTGGATGACATAGAGATTACTGTGATGAGGTATCTATTCCCAGAAGGAGTCACAGGTAAAGGACCACAAGCATCCACGTTCAACTTGGAAAATACTTCAGAAATGACTGGAACAATCTTTAAAGGAGCCTTCTTTTTATCCTGCGGTTTTCCAACTCGCTGACACACGTCACATGTTTTCACAAAATTTTCCACCTCTTTATAGCAGTTCGGCCAATAGAATGTTTTGAACAAAGCATCTTTGGTCTTTGTGGCACCCAGATGAGCAGCTGTCCCTTCATGACATATTATCATCATCTGTGTTCGGTATTTCTCAGGAACGACAAGCAATAACCGCTCTGTTCCATCTTTGTCTTCTTTTCTGAAGAACAATTCCTGATTTTTCACTATATACCTTGATTTTCTAGAAATTGAGCTACTTCTAGCCTTCTGAAATAGGGGTTTCAATTCAGCACTTTTCTGTTGCTCTTTTAAAAATTCTTTCGGAGACATTTTCATAAGATTAAATTCAGGAATCTTAAGATCTGCCAAAGGTAGGACATTTTCTTCCTCTAAGTTTTCATAGTCTTGATCATCTTTTACACTAATTTCTTCTGCCTCTGGACACTGTATTTCGACATCGGCAATTTTCTTTTGAGCACGGGTTTGAACAGCATTTACCATGTGAACCTTGACCTCTTCATCGTGTTTTGCTTTTTCAAACAATGCGGCAGTCTTGTTGCCCAAAAGGTACCTTCCTTGATCCAACGAGTCTCTTAGAACAGCAGCTTTGGTCAGTGTGTCCAAATTCACAGTCCAACTCTACTTCAGCTAAAGGCAAACAAGTGGGATTCTCTACGAGTGGAGTTCGAATCCACACTGTTTCATTCGTAAACATTGATGGCTTGACATACTTTTGACAAACTAGGTCAAGACTTGCTCCGGTATCTCGAAGTATAGGCATCTCGATCCCATTTACCTTTCCCAGACTTGTGTAGGGTTCAAGTGCATCGGAGTTTCCATAACTCGCGATTACATTAGAGGCCACTGTTTCAAACTTCTTTTTGAGTTTATCACATTGGGGTCTCAAATGTGATAAAGATCCACATTCATAACAACGTGGTTGTTTTCTTCGTTCAAACTCCTTCTCGGTGTTTCTTTCATTTGGAAATTCTTTTTTCATTGGAGTTTTATCCTTGAAATCTTTTGTTGGTTCCTTAGGTTTAAATCCACCATGATGACCTCCTCGAAATTTGAAATTACTTTTCTGTGGAAATTCTTTTTTCCGGAAGCTCTGTTTAATACTCTCGAATTCATCCAATTTTTCAGCCAACTCATATGGCGTTTTCATTTTCATCCAGTCATCTAGGAAATGTTCTCGTACTTCAGCTGGAACACGAAACTTGAGTTGCTCTGTAATAATCAAATCTTTCAGCTGCTGAAATGTGGATACTTGCATATCTTCAATCCACTCGGTAAAATAGCTGTAGAGTTCATGGGTATAATTTCGCCAAGACTTCTCAGGAGTTTTCTGATGTCGATAGAAGCATTGTTTCAGCTTTTCGCTATTGAGCTTGTATCTCTTTAAGATAAGACTTTTCACAAAATCATAATCACTCGCATCTTCAGGTGGTTCCCTTGCCAACATGTTTGAGATTTCTGCCGGCAGCACACCCAAAAGGTAAGCAACCCAATCTGTCTTCGGAACATGTGCCATTTCAGCCTTCCTCTCGAAATTTATCAAGTACAGACCCATTTCATCTTGCTTGTCATCAAATTTTGGAGTGATTTGTGTTAACTGAATTCTGTGGTCTCCATTTCCAGATCTTTGATTCGTTTGAGGCAATGCATCATTTGACGAAAACTCCAGCCGTTCTAGTTCTAATTCATGTTGCATTTGCTCCCGAGCTAATCTTTCTTCTATTTGTATTTTCTCTTGAGCTAATCGTTCTTCCATTTGTATTTTCTCTTTCTCTCGAGCTAATCTTTCTTCCATTTGTATTTTTTCTTGAGCCAATCTTTCTTCCATTTGTATTTTTTCTTGAGCCACTCTTTCTTCCCTTTGTATTTTTTCTTGAGCCAATATTTCTTCCCGCAACCTATCTTCGATTACACGTTCCAAAATCATGCGGACTTCTTCTTCTACATAGTATTTACTTTTCAAGATGATTTGCTTAATTTCAGGAATTTTACTCGACGCTTGAACCACTTCTCCTAGTTCTTCGCACACAGCCAACAAGTCCTGTTTGCGACCTTTAGCCAAGAATGCCATTTTCAAGTGCAAAACTGAACTTATCATATGCTTAAAAAAAATTCAACTACCTACTAAAACTCCCAAAATTAAATTTTGACTCGTGATTTTCCCTCTTGACTCAAAAGTACTTAAGTAACCTTAAATATAATGTACAGCAATCAATTTGAAACATTAATTGAAACCTAACCAAACAAATTACTTAACAAAATGTTTTAACTTATATAAAACACATTTCACTGCAAAAACCTCGTAATTTGATATATAACACACAGGTGTATATTGGTTACATAAATTTATCAATGACTGCAAATGTATATTCATAACACTTCAAACCAAGATCAAATCATATCAATTTATAAAAATGTCACTCAAAATTGCAATATAGACTCATTGATCTTTGACCACTTAATCAAATCAAAATTTCTATAAATAAGATCTTTAAAATGTGACACAAAAACTCTATAATTAATAATCGTAAATAAAGTGAAATATAATCTCTACAAAAGAAAATAACATATTCTTATTCCAAAAGAATCATCACTCTATGTCATGTGCTTCCAATGAACATAAACAAATCCTCAACTCAAATCAATATTTATCCCTGCTTAAAGAAAAACAAGCTAAAATGCTTAGATGATCCTTTAAACGAATACTTTTCCCTTCTCCAAAATAGAGTACTATACAGTATACACTTTATTTCAACATAAATAAATTCCAAGGTCACACAAACCTTCTTTTCTCTTACGTAATTCTTAACTACCGGATATGAATCATTACATTTTTCAAATATCCAAACCAGTACCTTTATATAACATTCACACACAAAATGAACTACTACCATAAACCTAAATATACACTTTTTGAAATCACAAATAGATTTTTTTTTTTTTTTTTTTAAAGCATATTAGTATATTCAAACTTATAAAAACAAGAATAAGCACTCTCACAGCAATATTCTAAATCAGTGTAATACTTTAAGATATTCACATCTACTAAGAACAAACACAGGAAACTTTTATTTTCCTTAAAATAAACTTTTGTTCTTTTTTAAAACTTCGTAACATGTGCCGTAACATGCTTCGTAACAAGTAGCAAAAACCAAATTCACAAAACACTACTTAAACACAGAATTCTTTTAAAACGTTTCTTTTCACCAATCGAAACAGAAAACAAGAACGAGAATTCTATTTTCTTAAACAAATTAATATTCTTAAAATATAAACAACTACGAATTTCAATTTTCACCAAACCAAAAGTTGAAGTAAGCTATCAATGAAATACTATCCTAAACATTAATACAAATGATAGAAATAGTTAAGTTTCAAATCTAGCACTTATGTTAAATGATAATACAACCATAATATAAGTTTTCAACCTTGGCAAAAAATCAATTCAATCAATTTCCTAAAACAAATCAATATTCTCGAAATGAAAACAGTTACAAGTACTAATTAATTTTAACTAACAGTTGACATGTCTTCAATGAACTACTATTCTAAAACGCTAAATACAAACGCTAGAGCTAGTAAAATTTCAAATCTAGACCTTATCTTAATGAAAATACAATCACAAAATAAGTTAAGTCAACTTCGGTAAGAAAATCAATCAGACTAAAATAGGTAATATCCTTTCACTTTCATTTCAATAAAAACTTCCGACTTTACTTCCAAAATCAAATAACGCATTTGTTTTGGATTTTTCAAATATATATACTTTTTTAAATCTCAAAGTATAATACTTTGAGACTACAGGCACCAGTTATTCAGAAAAGAAAGTAGTACTTACATACCATCTTCACTATGGCGCAGTAAACATTCATCATGGTCGCTGGAACATGTATGATCACCATTTCATGGACAGTGGACTCTGGAATTTCGTATCCTATTTCGCTGGCACCAATTACATAGTCTGTGATGTCGGGACAAGAAAAGGTAGCGAAGTTCGGAATTTTCTTTAATTCACATTATCCTCAACACAGACTTGTTTCAAGAACAACACACAGAACTTACAAAACACACATGTCCATCTATCTTAAATTATTGATGACCACACACAACCGTTCACAGTTTTTTCAAAAATGTTCTTACATCATCTAGAACACCCAACAGTCCGCCGCTCGCTGTTCAGTTCTTTTTTTTTAAACTCGGGGAAGTCCCTAAAAAAAAACATGAGTAAAAGTATTCTTTCAAATGGATGAGCGCCATCTATTTGGAAATGATGAAGTCATTACAAAGGGTTTGCAAGCATTCAGGGGCCACTTTTTTACACACTTTCAATTTTCAAAGGGATGCTGTGAATGGAGAGACGGACCTGGCAGAGAAGCGAGCTTGGGCAGACGGAAAAGTCCACTTGCTATTCCAGCCCATCTAGCCAGATGATCCTTTCGGCGGCCCTCTACCGAAGTACACAGCAGAGCCTCGAATGACCGGATCCTTGATAAAGCGAACCCTGGTGCCCGCAACTTAGAGCATCCAGCAGAGCCAGAATGACCGGACCCAAAGCCTAATGAACGGATGAATTTAGCAACTCTTGATGATAAAGCGAACACAGGAGTCCACAATGATAGAGACAGACCACAGAGCAGACCCTACAACACGGCCTCGATCCCACCAGACTACCTGATCAGAGAATCTCCCCGGAACCCTTGACCGAAGAGTCCAGCACACGATAGCCACCCGCAGACGCTAACCGGAGTCGAGCCCATGACAGACTGTAAGTTGAACTCCCCTCTCTCCCTTAATTAAAACCATGCACTTCCGCGAACTTAATAATGCACTTTAATTTCTGACTTACTGTTCAATGATTATGCTAAGTAAGTAAAGCAATAAGTGTTTTTTATAATTGTTAATGATTCTCTACCTTGTCTCCCAAACTCAATGTTAACGGACCTTTTTGATCACAGAGTGGCCATAGTTATTTATTATTAGTTATTACGGCACAACATTTACAGGTTAGGTACTGAGCTAACCACAACATCCTCTATTTCTTCTTTTATTAATGCGTACGGGGTCTGAACCTCCAAAAAATGATTTCGGAAGCTGGAAATTTTACACGGCTAAGGGCTAATTAAAAGATGCCAATGGATTTTGGATATCCATTTTTCGTTCAATTTCAAGAAGTGACTTTGGTACATTAAGTTGAATTATTAAAACAGTTTATAATTCGAAAAAAAGTAAAATTAACTCTTTTTTTTTTTTTTTTCAATTAAATTGCGTGCTGATCAAAGCTCTGAAAATGTGTGCTTCAAATTTGTGTTAGAAAACTATTTTAAATTTAAAATTAAATTACCAATGTGTCAGATTGGATTTGAAGCAAACACCTTCCGATCACAAGCGTGATACCATAACAACTGTACCACTGAACCTTGATTCTCTTAAAATAATAGAAAGTCATACATCTAATTTAAAGTGAAAATTATTTTGAAACACATTTTTTATACGCAAAGCTGGCAATCCTCTATTTCGCATGTAAAGCAAGTATTTTATTTTTGTATGTCCAACTTACTTGTCACTAAAACAGTTACTTTTTATCATTACTTATATTTTAATATATATTTGCATGTTTTTGTGTTCAAACTATAACTAGTACATACATATTTCTAATTATGAAAATTTTATTCTTGGTGTGGTAAGTCTCTATGCAATATTTAATTAGGATACTTATTGTCGCTCTCAATATAAAGAGTCGTATGCAAATCAAACGATGTTGTCGGTTACACCGTTTTGCATTTAGAACGAACATTCACGCTGAAATATCATTAATCATACCTTACTCATTTAGAGCGTAACAAACACAAAAAAAGAATTTATATCTCCCCCCAAAAAACAGCTAAATGTTGTAAAGAAACCCGCTAAGTAAAATGGCCAGTCAAAAAAAGTTAGGAAATCTAATGTTTGCCGGCAAGCGGCCGCGTTTAATATCTTTAGGTAACTTTTACACATTGAATTAAACTGGGATTATCGAAGGAATCTCTATAGGCAATCTAGAGATCTTATGAAATTAATATCTACTCAGTGCGATTGGAACAAAGTCAAGCATATTAAGATTATTCCGAATTAACTCTAGCCTGCTAAGTACTGATTGTTATGGGGATTCCTCCCAATAATCCCAATTTAGTTCATTTGTGTAGAAACCAAAAGAAATTAAATGCGACTGCTTGGCGACGAACATTATATTTCATAACTTTTTCTGGTTGACCATTTTACTTGGCAGATTTTTTTACAGCGTTTAGTTAATTTTTTGGAGTTGAGATATCCTCTATTTATAAGAACGGAAATGAAAATAAAGAAAATAACCGAAACCATCAATAACTGTAGTGATGACCTAAAAAGTTGAATTTATATTGGTCAAAACTTCCATTTTAAGCATTTCGTAGAAAATATTATGGAAAAAATAATTAGCTACCATTACAAACGTAGAAATATGATGAGGTTGTTTAAAGGCTACGAAAAAACTAAACTTACAAAGGAAAATCAAAATTTTCAAATTAAATTATTTATCGTCTTTTTACTTTCAATTATCGATTTTTTTTTTTTTTTTTTTTTTTTTTTTTTTTTTTTTTTTTTTTGCATTTCCCCACGTTTTGGAACACTCCAATTTCAAAAAAGTGATCTAGAAAAAAAGTGTCTGTATGTGTGTCTGTGTGTTTGAAGTCAGCATAAATCCCGAACAAATTGACTTACGATGTTCAAATTTGGTATGCGGGTTGCTGGTGGCCATGGGACCTACCATTAAGGTTTTCGTCGAAATCGCGCATGCGCATGATTGGCCATTGAAGAAAATCATATTTTTCAATGATTGCTAAGAAGCGGCTCCAACGATTTTGATAAAAATCGCTGTGCTAATGCCTCTTAAGGTGTTCTAAACATCCTCACCTCCGAAATTCACGTAAAAATGCTTTAATGGCTTATAAAGTTGAAAAACGAATGCTTTCAACACAGAGTTCCCTTTCCTTGAGCATACCTCATCAACGATCTTATTTTCTTCTCCCCCCTCACTTTCACTTATAATAAAGAATAATATAAGGATAATCGAAATGTACATCGCCAAAATCATAATTTTGGCGAAGGTGGTTTTTTTTTTTTTTTTTTTTTTTTTTTCTCTCTCAAAAAAAAGACTAATACAAGAATTATTACAAAAAAATAATATCGCCATATTGGCCTGTAATTGAAAGTTGTGCTATGTTCCATAGCCCTAGTTGATATTGCTTCTTACAAATGTTTGTCAAATATGAGATTCAAGTGTTAGAAGTGATCTGAACAATCATTCTTGAAAGATCAAAGTTCGGTAAAAAACATTTTCAATTAAGAAATGAATGCAAGAACAAGAAAACAGTTTGTGGATAGATTGAAAAGAAAGTAGATTGAATAATCAAGTCATGAAGGTAAAATATTAAAGCATGTCGAAGATACTCCATCAGAGAATCAAAATTCCACAGTACAGGATGAGAAACAAATGCCAACAGCAAATTTTAATTTCTCTCTTAATTAATGTCAAAATCGCTTAAGTTTACCTTCTTTAGAAAGATAATGTGATAGATTTAGAACTTCTGATCGATGTGCTGCTGTAATTGCCAATACTGTCTCGCAAGATGTTGAGATTTTAAACGAAGAAGATATTTCATTCATAAAGGACCGCAGTAAAGTTAGAAGAGCACGTCAGAAGACTAAGTCTAAATGAAGAAATGCAAAATTTACCCCTATTTTCTGTAACAGAACTGTAGTTTGATGGCAGAACAGTTAACATGGAAAGTCTAAAATATTATCGAAGTATAGGTAAGGAAGTATATATACCAAACCCTGATTACAGCTATCGGTTGTAACCCGCTTGAGAATGTGCGCTTACTTAGTTTATTTTTAAAATTTAAGTTTCTCTCCCGTCAATATTTACTCTGCTTGAGATTGGCGCCCGTCATAGGAATTAAACAATATTTGCGTCTAAACTAATTTACGGCTGTTTTCACAAATATTGGAGGATATATGATTTCTTTAGGATGGGTAGGAAATAAAAAGTACGGTAAATTTTCATACTCACGTAGATGTAATTTTCCAAATAGTATAGAGAAACCGTTCTCAAATGTTCGCATTTGAATCTTTATTAAGACATTTTTAATTGTAGGAAACTAAAGTGTTTGTGTAAGCTTTTGTTTGGTTAATACGTATATTTTGGAAAGTTTGAGTGGGGGATTTTAAAGGTAAGTGATTAAGACGGGCACCAACCTCAAACAGCGTAAAATTTATTGGAGCAGAACTTAATTTTTCAAAATAAACGAAGTAAGCGTACATTCTCAACCTACCTCAAATCAGAGGTAGACCTTTTTTGATGTCATTGCGTATGTAGCCGCAAATTTTCCTCGCGTTTATGATTTTTTTTTTTTTTTTTTTTTATTGCAAATTTTTTTTTATGTTTCTGAAGTTGACAGTTTTTCTACTTTTCAAAAGTTTTCTTTTTTGGGAGGGTGGGGAGGGGGGGTCAGAATATTAAAACATTTTTTAAAACACTGGCGACTTTCATTTATTGAGTTTGTCAGTTTTCTCGTTATCCGCGACGCCTTTTCCATTCAACTCCAGGTCACTCATCACCATCCCTAGCCATGGGTATGTCCTGCAATTTCTCACGATGCTTCATAGCAGAAACTATAAATCGTTTTTGCACGCGTCGAACGACACGGTGTATTGTTTCTGCTGTTCCTTCAGTTCATCTGATTCCGCCATGGTTTGAACAACAGGAAAAGAGAGTAGCACTAACTGGCATACGGCATTGGGGTATCAAGATGCTCTATCCTTGTTTATATAGTTGAAGATCAATAGTTTAGAACTGGACGTTTGTCTAAATTTTTACATCAAAAACGGGTTTGAACTCAGATTTTTTTTTTTTTTTTTTTAATTTCAATAATTTTTTTCACAGTTGTTTTTTATCCTAGACAATCATTTAAGATATTGAAGAGTTGTATCGGTGGTATTTGTTGCATAACTATGCGAAGTTCCGTAAGTGTGGTAGAAAATAGTTAATTTCGGCTTTTCCTTAGGAAGTTATACATAGAATTGATACTTACTGTCGTATTCTGCCTTATTAAGGGCCGACCAAACGGTACAGTGGTTAGCGTGCTGGCTTCTAGACCGCGAGGTTGCGAGTTCGAGTCCCGTGTTAGGCATGGGTGTTTGTAAATGTATGTTGGTTTGTCTAATGACGAATGTTTCGGCGTATTATAGCCCTCGTGTTGCTGACGGAGGCAGATAATCTGAATTCAATCAACCAACCATCAACTGCCTTATTAAGGTTGGCGGCAAAACGGCCGTTTCGTCTTATTGGGTAAGAGAAATTGTAATTTCTGTTACTTATTAACACAATGAACTTGTAACGTCACCTCTCCAACAACTGTTAGAACTCTGTTTTGCTTGCCGGGAGGATATTGTGGCTGCGGATTTTTTCCTTTTAGGAGAACTTTAGAAGTACCTTTTTTACGATGTTACAAGTACGGGTAGATGCAAATATTAGGAAGTTTATAAGCAGTTTGCAAAGACAAGAATTTTCTCTTTTCCGTCAGACAGCGCTGGGAGCTGTGATGAGTTTTCCTTTACCAAACGGCAAGTCACCTTTTCTGTTTAACCTAAATTTTTATTCGTTTAGAAATAAATTATTAACTTGTTATGAAAAAGTCTGCACATTTCTCTTCCTAATATTTTAAGACACTCAAGTGTAAAGTATGGCTATATCGTAAGATATCCGCACTGGTGACCATATATGGTGTCATAAGAGGGTGTAGGGCATTCACTCCCACCTACTCCTCAAACTACACATTTTGATTATCTTATCTACTTAAACATGGGTTACTTTACTTTTATTACCTATGTTTAAAACCAATTGCGAAAGTCTAAAAAATATGTTTCCAATTTGATGGCACTAATTAGTTTTCAACGAAAATAGGATAAGTGAATTTAAATATATCAAAAACATTCAAGGGTAACGCATTTGTTTTCATTCCCCCAAAGTCATGAATAATTTTTAAAGTACTTTTCGCGATAAAACATCCTTTATAATATCGGGGCCGCCGCGAGATGGCGCTTTCTTTCCCTAAGCGGGCCAGGAACAAGCTTTAACAAGATTTTGCTAAGCGATGGAATTTCGACTACGTAACCGCCAGACTTGCTTAAATGATTACTTTGTTTTTCAAAGTTTTATACTTCAGCAAATTTGAGTTTGAGGATTTTTTTTTTACAGTTTCTAAAGTTCATTAGATTTATAAATTAGTATTTTGAGATTTGTATCACTTTGTAAAATACGTAGGTTTTCTAAGAATTTTTTCCTTAAAACAAAATAAGCAATTCTATTAGCAAGATGAAGCAAACCAATTTTCATCGGTAATTTTATTGAAATTCGATATACTTTTATAATTACTCAGCAAGAAAGTTATAAAGCATATTTAATAAATATACAAAAGTAAATCTATAATGTTAAGATACTTATAAGTTTATTATGAACTTTTTAATTCACTAGTACAAGTTAATTTACTTCTATAGATATGTTCCACTTGCACATTAAGAAACAAGACTTAAAAATAAAAGGAAGTTTTCACCAAAATTCGTACACCATAGGAGAGAAATTTATTCAAAACAAACTTTTCATCTTATTGAAAAAAATAAAAGAAAAGACAAACATATCGGAATATCTTTACAGCAAAAATCTGTTATTTTTTATGTTAAATATCCACTTCAAGTCTTTTAGCATAATCTCAGTATCTTTAACGAATACATTTAAAGACAAATCTTAGCAAATAGAATATCCTAGGATTTTGTTATACATCGACATACAAATATAAGGATTTCTCCTCTAAATATCTCCAGTAACTTTTTTTTTATTTCGGGATGTCTTTTAAATTTTTTTTCTAGAAAACAATTAATCCTCTCCTCTTTGTATACACATTTCATGTCGTTTATTACGACTAGCTGTAGTAAATTTATTTTCTTCAGAAAGATATTTCAGTAACGATGGAATAATAGCAGGTTCTGTTTTTTCATGTAGTTTGAAAAGCTTTTGAGGCACAGTAACTTCAATTCCATTTGCTTGTCTGTAGATGTTTTTAATAACATCTTCGTAAAAAT
Organism: Linyphia triangularis; assembly: GCA_963978545.1. NCBI lineage: Eukaryota > Metazoa > Arthropoda > Arachnida > Araneae > Linyphiidae > Linyphia > Linyphia triangularis. The sequence goes on along the minus strand of OZ021722.1, from coordinate 83,062,014 downwards.
GAAGGATGCAAACAACAGTTCGAAGACCCGACTTCCAATCTTGTTGAGGAATTTTTCTCATCCATCTGTCGTACAGTCCTGTGCCTTCGTTTGGAAATTAAAAAACTCTCATCGAGTCAGGAGCTTTGTAGTTGGATTTACATCAAGAAACACTGCAAGAAGATGGTATTTCCTGGGAAGGAAAAAAAATATAAGGATAATGAACAATTATTTAAAACTAAGCAGTAGTACGATACGGTTCAATCTATTTAGCTTTTAAAGCAGGAGTGGAAATTAGGATTCCTACTGCAATATATTATTGATGAATAATTATGAAAGTCTGGGTCCAATAAAATCTATGAACACACATATAACGTACGCAGGAAATTAAACTGAAATAACGACTTTTTTTTGTAATAATAAAAATAAACACTGATACATATACAAAGAACTTTTGGTTAAGATTTACTGTATGGTCCTCCTTGGCAATTTTTCAAAAAAAATCACCAAATTGAAAATGAAGTTAAAAGGCTGTGTTACCAAATCGAAAATATTCTCAAAACACGCCATGTCTCCAAATCTAAACTGTCACTAAAGTTATAGGAAAACTTTGGCGACGGGTTGCACATTCAGTGCCGAATCGCCAACTTTCATAAAGTCACCAAAGGGGACCATACAGTAAATTTTAACAGAACTTTTATAACTGATGTTTTGTCTGTTATAAAATTTTAATATTTCAAAGCAATATTTCAAAAAAAGTTATGGCTGAAAAAAAAAAATATTAATTAGTCTATGGACAGGGTTAGACTGACTTTTATTCTTTATGAAAAATTGTAATACCTTATAATAAAAAAAAAAAAAGGCATCCAGAAGGTTTTGAATGAAATAACAGTAAATTCTCAAATAGTATAATTTGTTCACATAATTTAACGCTCAGACTAGCAGGAAAATTTTGGGTGATGACATTTGTGATCCAGATAAACTTGAAACATAGAACAGGAAAATGGCCAAATAGGTGACTAGTATATTTTAAAAAGTTAGCCAAAAAATAATGCTTTATCAAAAATTTAACTGGCATATTACTCAGCAAATGTTTTTATATATCATAAAATATTTGAAACTTGCTCTGCCTTTACACTAGTGTAAAAATTAAAATGAGCTAAATTGTGCATGTTTAATTTCAAAATTAATCACTAAAATATTTCAATGAAATATGTAATGTTGGAAATTGCAAATAAAGCTATGAAGCTATGTTTGGTCAAAAAATTTATAGAATGTTACTGTAACTATATCATAAAATAATGGGAACTTGATGTTCAAACTATGCAAAAACTCCTAATCACAACATTTTATATTGAACATGTCTTCAAAGTTGTCAAATATAATATTTCAATAAAATGACTTATAAGTTGGAAGCTGCAAACACAGTTGCCTGTACTTCTGTAGAATTACAAGTAACGTTATCTAACGAAACGTAAAAGATATTCAGCAAATTTTAGCAATATCATTTTATTTCAACGACAAATAGTCCATTGAAATTAAGTAAACAAATGTTGAAAACAGTCAATGATTAGCAATTATCCGTCAAATATTAAAGAACTATAAGAACATCAGCTTCGCATTAGTAGCCTTAATTGTTCAACAAATTACTAAAATAAATAATAAAAGAAACTTACCTTAATTTAAAAAGAGTTGTTCAATGACACACCAGCAGTTTCTCATCTAATATCTTCTAATTTCACAGCTTTTAAATAAAAAAAAATACTCCAAAACGAATCGAATTCACAACGTTTACATCAGGGTTTCTTAACCTGTGGTTCATGGACCCCTTGGGGGTCCATGGGTCATATTTTGGGGGTCCACCGACTGATACTAATTTTTAAAATGTTTGCATCAATATTTAGCCAGCAGTGGTAGCCCGGACCTACTTCATCCTTAGTGCGCTCTGTATGGCAACCCTGTTTCTTTTTCCGCTCCTCCGGAGAAGAGAATTTGAGGCGCTTTTTCGCGCATGCTCATTAATTTCTCTTTTGTTTTAGCCTTTTCATTGGTCGATAATTAGTTTGAGTTTGAAATAGCGGTATAATTTTAAACTTGATTCACGATTTTATTTCCGTTGGATCTGCCCTGGAGGTAAGACGTACATTTATTTTTGTCTTTCATCTGTTAGTGAGTAGCATATTTTTTTGGTTTTTTCTTAGCTTATATTATTGCTAAATGCTTGATTTCACTATGGACTTAGCTTTTGCTGAAGTTTTGAATGCGAAAAATAAATATTCAGTTGGCAATTTTAGTGTTTTACCAGTCATGGGTAAGAATGCGTTGTTAGAATAATGTATGAAAGAGGGAATGATTTCATCGATGTATAAATGTCCAAAATGTGGATCACAAAGGAGTTTGAAGCCGAGACATAAGGGTATATCCTCCATTGATACAAGATTCCTTGCCGCTTTTTCAAGTGTTTTTTTGTGTCTTAATGTTTGTTCTTAATGTTTCATTAGATTATTTGATTTTTTTTTGTAGCCCAAAATGTCCAAAAAAAGGAAGTATGATGAAAATTATGTAAAATATGGATTCTGCTGCATGAAGGAATAGGACGGTGTTGAAAAGCCACAATACAATGCTTTCTGTGTGGAAAAGTTTTGGCAAACGCCAGTATGAAACCGGCAAAATTGATAGAGCATCTCAAATCTCTTCATCCTGAAAATGCATCTAAAGATCTAGAATTTTTTACAAAGAAGAAAGCCCAGTTTTCGAAATCTGGAACATTAACCAAACTTGGTATTGGTATTCAACAAAAACCTTTGGTTGAGGCATCTTTCAGAGTTGCATATCGTATTGCCAAAAGTAAGAAACCGCATACTATTGGAGAGACATTAATTAAGCCACGTGCGCTGGAAATGGTTTAATTAGTTTGTGGACTGGAACAGAGAAAATAAACTTGAGGCTATTCCATTGTCCAAGGATGTGATACATTCAAGAATAGTTGAAATTTCTTGCAATATCTTGAAACAGATCATCGATGAATTGAAAGCATCGCCATTTCCCTTTAGTATGCAACTGGATGAAACTACAGACATCTCGAATTATAGTCAACTTCTTGTTTTTGTTCGTTACGTGTCTGCTGATACTATCAAAGAAGAATTCTTATTTTGTGAGCCTCTTTTGCAAACTACAAAGGCAGTTGATGTTTTAGCGATTTTAAATGTTTTCTTTTACAAACACGACTTCGACTGGAAACAAAAACTTCATTCACTTTGTACGGATGGAGCAACTGCGATGCTTGGCAATAAATCTGGTTTTGCCCATTTGGTAAAAAAAGAGGCTCCTAATGTTATTGTTACACATTGTTTTTTACATAGACACTGGCTACAAAAACTCTTCCAACCAGCTTAAAAGAAGTATTGTCAATAGTTATTAAAACTGTGAATTTTATTAGAAGTAGAGCTCTTAATCATCGTCTTTTTAAAACACTGTGTCAAGAAATGAACGCAGAACATGAGGTACTTCTGTACTACACGGAAGTGAGCTGGCTGTCACGAGGGCAGGTTTTGAAACGAATTTTCATGTTGAAGACAGAAGTATCACTTTTTTTAGAAGAAAAAGATAACTCATTCTTCGAATATTTCAAGAAAAAAGATTTTATATGTAAATTGGCTTACCTGGCAGACATTTTTAACCACATGAACGATATATGTCTTTCAATTCAAAGGCCTGATACAACAATTATGGATTCCACTGAGAAACTACAGGCATTTTTATTGAAAATGTCACTTTGGAAAATTAGAATTCAAAATGGAATATATGCAAACTTCAAATGTTGGACGAAGTGCTTTTTGAAAATGGATCTCGGCAAGATAGTTTGTTATTGAATAACTTGAAAAATGAAATCTGTGAACACCTGGAAGTACTTCAAGTTTCATTTAAAAAATATTTCAATTCGGATGGAATAAATATAAAAGATGAGTTGTGGATTCGTAATCCTTTTCTTTGTGATATTGACTGTATCGATGACATGAACCTTGCCAAAGATGAGCTAATTGATTTGAAAACAAAGTCCTTGTTAAAAATGGATTTCGATTCAAAAACTCTTGGAGAGTTTTGGTCTTCTTTAAGAGAAGCCTACCCATTGCTTGTAAAACGAGCTATGGCAGCCATTATTCCGTTTGCTACAGTATATCTTTGCGAATCGGGATTTTCCACACTTGCTACAATAAAAACAAAACATCGAAATCGGCTGAATGTCGAACACGATATGCGCGTTGCTTTGTCGAAAACCATCTCTCAATTCAATATGTTAATCAAGAAAAAGCAGCAACAGCCTTCACATTAAAAATTTTAATTTTTTCAAATTTTTTATACTATTGAAATAAAAATATTAAAATAATTAAATAATAAAACAGAATATATTTTGTAATAAATGATGTTTAAGCAAATTTTTTTTCACAGAGGGGTCCGTGACTTATTTAAAAATTTTAAAGTTGTCCATTATGCCAAAAAGGTTAAGAAACCCTGGTTTACATGCATCTACGAAAATGAATTCTCATCGCTTAGCAAACGTCTGAACGTAAAGAATTTAGTTTGTTCCTGGCTCGCTTAGGGAAAGAAAGCGCCATCTCGCGGCAGCGTAATCAATATGACTTTATTTTGAAACGTATTTTCGCAAAAATTGAATTAATGAATGTAAACTCAAAATATTATTTTTATAAGTGAAATAATAAATCTATAGTGCAATTTGCTAATATATGGCTTTAGGGAAAATGAAAAACATGTTTGCATTGTTTTTTATTGAAAAAATGGTACCTTTCCGTTAGACGAGTACCAGATAAAAAACGCCAAATTGCAGTGATAACGCATCCAAACTAACATCCTTCAAAACATTTCTAATTCCTATAACAATCCTTTTACAAACCGTAGATATTTAAGCTTGGCGATATATTTATGCGTTATTTTAAACGGGTAAACAGGCTTAAACGGTAAACCTAAACAATTGTATTGGTGTAATTTATGATTATGAGCCATCTCAGAGAAGTTAGATCCATGCTTAAATACAAAAAAAAAATCTTATTAAATGATGATAAAATAATTAGGTTTTTTTAAGTGATTATCTTTGATTACTTACGTGTTTAAAGTTATTCATTATTTCTTAAACTGGAAATAAGTACAAAAACATTATTTCTGAAATCCTGTATTTAAATATCTAATTTCCGGAAGTCATAGTTTTGAAAAGCAATTTGCAAAGAAGCATCTGCGAATAAAAATGGCTGACTGGAAAGAAATTGAAGTTTTGAAGAGGAGCAATAATGAAGAAAAGAGATAAATATACATTTGGAAAGAAAATGATAAAACATTGCGAAGAAAGAATATCATAAAGCTTTAAGCTACACGTGAATTTTAGAAAGCATGGAAGAAGAAAGGAAAGAAGCTAGTCATGGATCTGGAAAACTCAGGATGAAGTTGAGATATTGAGACTTCCTTAAGTATTAGAAACAATGAAACTACATGTTCGATCCATTTAAAACTCTACCATTTGTTTGGTCTGCATAACATTACCCCTAAATGTAAGTTTGAAAGGGAGATGTAAGCAAATCTTCCTAATGGGAGAAGCATATATAGGATAGAAAATAGTTCTTATTTGTAGGTTTAAAAAGAATGTATGTATAGATGGAAATCAATAGAAGATTGAAAAATCGATAAATAAAATGTGCGTTTGTTTGTTTTTATTTGTGTGTTTGTTTTTATTTGTGTGTTTGTTTTTATTTGTATATTTTTTTTTTTATTTGTATGTTTTTTTTTGTGTTTTTTTTTTCTTTTCTATCATTATTATTGTTTACATTCATTTAAAAATTTCATTTTAGGCGAACAATAGATTTCCAAACTTGATATTTTTTACATTATTCTTGTCAGCTTAAAATTCTTTGCAAAGCTTAATTTGTCTAACACAATATACCTGTATTTTTCTGAATATAAAGGATTTGTGTCGTAGTATAAAAAAATTATATTGCTATCCTAGATATTCAAGAACGTTATAAAAAATGAAGCAATATTTTCAAGACAAATCTACTATAACAAAAGAAGTAGGAAGAAGTCGTTATATTTTAAGTAAAAATAACTTAAATTCTGAAATGTATTATATTTTATTCCTGGAAATCCACCATATCCAGAAAAATAATTATTCTCTTCAAAAACATCACTTTAAAAAGAGCCAAGTTCATATTTCTTACATTGTCAGTACAAAACAGATTGAGTTTCAATGGATGATTCCCGAATTATTTTTTTTTATTCAATTCTAACCCTTTTCACTCGTATGTCCCCGTATGGTTTCGTTTTACCATCGCGCTCGTATGTCCCCGTACAGGGGACATCGCGTCTGTATTGGGCAAACTGTGATAACTTAACCAAAACATTTCTGTTCGAAGTATTTCTAAGTTAATTTGCTTTGGTGGAAGTGCCGGCATTACGTTCCACCCCTAAATATCTTAATATATATAAATTACGTGTCACGTTGTTTGAGCCCAATGGACTCCAAAAATACTTAACCGATTTTAATCAAATTTGCACACCGTGTGCAGTTTGATCTAACTTAAAAGATAGGATAGCTTACATCTCAATTTTTACAGCCGCAATATTATTTTATTGCAAATTATTTGTTTCTTATTTGACAGTCACAATTATCTGTTAGCTCCAAATGATTCTAACAGATGGCGCTGTGTTGAAAGTACCAACGTTTCACACAAGCTACAATTTAATGGCATGTGATTTATTACCGCAGTACTGAAAAATTTATTTTTGTGAAAGGGTTTAGTTCTTTATTTCAATATTAATACACGCTGCACCGAAGTAGTGAGCAATTTAATGGCATGTGATTTATTACCGCAACTGATTTATTTATTTTTGTGAAAGGGTTTAGTTCTTTATTTCAATTCTGTCTGTCTGTCTGTGGCTCTGTGGATCAATAGAAACCTACTTAAAATTGGAATTGAGCTCTGAAATTTTAAACATATGTAGTTTTAGCCCTCTATTTAGACTTTTGAAAAACAGAATGTTAAAATTTTAATTAGTTATTTTTTGATTAATTTTCTTAATTAACAATTTTTTTTTTACAAAACGACTTCTAATAGGACTACAGTTCTGAAATTTTCAACATAAGTACTTTGGGCCTTCTAATTGGTCTTTTGAAAAACAGAATTTTAAATTTTTATTTGGTTCTTTTTTAATTAATTTTTTAATTAATTAATAAATATTTTACAAAACGATTTATAATAGGGCTACAGCTCTGAAATTTTCAACATAAGTAGTTTTAGCCTTCCAATTGGATTTTTGAAAAACAGAATTTAATTTTTTTTTTTTTTTTAGTTCTTTTTTAATTAATTTTTTAATTAATTAATAAATATTTTACAAAATGATTTCTAATAAGGCTACAGCTCTAAAATTTTCAACACAAATAGTATTGGCCTTCTAATTGGACTTTTGACAAAAAGAACGTTCAAATTTTTATTTAGTTCTCTTTTGATTAATTTTTTAATTAATAAATATTTTACAAAACAATTCTGACATTTTGAACATAAGTAGTTTTGGACTTCTAATTAGACTTTTGAAAAATATAATTTTTAAATTTTATTTGTTTTTTAATTAATTTAATTAATTAATCAACAAATATTTTACAACACGATTTCTAATTGGGCTCCATTTCTGAAATGTTCAGCACAAATAGTTTTGGCCTTCTGATTGGACTTTTGACAAAAAGAACGTTATAATTTTAATTGTTTTTTTAATGAATTTTTAATTAATATTTTCACAAAAAGTGACTTCTAATAAGCCTAGAACTCTGAAAGTGTCAACATAAATAGTTTTGACCTTCTAATTTTGCTTTTTACAAACATCACGTGTTAAAATATTCTTAAAGGAGTGTTGTGTTATAATTATTAACGGGGCTTTTTTTATTGTTTCTCGACAAGGGAGAAGCTTCTAATATTAAGGCTTTCCTTACAATTAGTTTTTAGTGTGTGAAGCGACCTTACGCTTACGTAGCAATGAACCTTTCATCGAGCAATAGCATAGCCGGCCACGTGTTATTTAGACTGAAGTATAAATTTAATTCATATTATAGTAAAAGTAATACAGTGGAATTCTTCTTGCTTTTTAATTATTAGTGCTTCATTGTTCAAAAATCTTCATTTAAAATATATACATATAAGTATTATCACATAGTTAATACCTGGAATGCCACCACATAATCTTTGATTAAAGATTGGTTCATCTATTATTCTCGTGCGTAATTTGAATCCATCTCGATTATGCTATGGTACGCGTTTGGTCATCAAAAAGATCACCGGAAATATACTTGAAGCTACCATTTTAACTGGAAAGTTTAAAGGAGAAGTGGTCCTGTTGCCACGTATTCCGATAATGATACCATCAGAATCTACGATACTCTTCAAAAGGTTACAGTTTTCAATTCTTTTAGCTTTTGCCACGTCTATAAATAAGTCTCAAGGCCAAACAATGTCCATTTGTGGTTTAGATTTGGAAAATCCATGTTTTTCTCATGGGCAACTATATGTTGCATGTTCACGTGTAGGAAAACCGTCGAATCTATTTGTGTTAGCTAAAGACAGGTTAACCAAAAATATTGTGCACCGATTAGTGCTAAATTAAATTGAAATTAAAAGTATTTATAATTCCAAATAATAAACATCATTGTTAAAGATTTAAAACTATCTGCCCTACCTACCTCATTTATAAGTTAAAATGTCACGTGTTATTTACTAACAACTTTGTAATGTATTCATTTGTTACAAACTTGAATACAAAAAATAAAAAAATGTAAATTTATTTCTTTTGTATTGATTTTTGCTCAATATCAACGGTAGTAGAAAATCAATCATGGAGGTCGCCATGTTTTTTTACAAATGGCATCTGTGTGAAAAAGAATGGTGGTCCCCATGACTGGTGTTCTCCTACCGTTTCCCTTGAATACTTTACTACTATGTAATATAACAAAAACCTTAGCCACAGCAACGCGTGACCGGGTCTGCTAGTATTGTTTATATAGTTTGTTCATATTATTACATTTCTTAGATTTTTAACCTTTTGCACTCCGAACCATTCTGGACGGCTACCAGCAGCTCAGCCTAGTGTTGCCCTTGTGCCAGTAAATTTCAACAAACCCAACCATCGACAAACTCTCCTTATCACTCCTTTCAAGTTTAGCAAAAAAGTGCTCGAATCGTCGTGAACCAACACTTCTCACGTTCTCTTTTGACACAAAACCCCCCCTGAAATGGTTTTTTTATATATATCTTGGTAATTTTACCATATTTTGATTTGATTTCTTGTGCCATTTCAAGAGAAAACTTCAGGAAAACATGTATTTCTCAAAAAGTTGTTCTGGAAAAAGTTAATTCTCCGTAATCACTAATAAACTTTAATGTCTCCCTGAGAGGGCACATCCGAGTGATATGCTAGATTGCGATGTCCCCTAAGAGGGGACAGCGGAATACAAAGGGTTAATGCAGTGTAGTGTAATATACTTAAGTATTCTTAGTAGTTTCAATAAATTATTTTGACACGTTGAAAAATAAAATATTATGTCGCCACATTCCCATCCTAGGTCAAGGGGTGTATTCAGGGGCTATATTTTTAAATTTTTGATTTAAGGATGGTAAACCTTCTAGTTAAATTGGAATACATTTTCATAAAAAAAATTCATCTTGATTGAACATAAAAAAAAATTCAGAATTATTTGCTAACTTTCTAAAGCATAATTCCGAGTGCAAAGGGCTAAATGTTTCGAAAAGGCCATAAACATAAAAATTGCTGCTCAATGCGCTTTTTCTTTTTTTAATTTGCGATCAAAATTACCTTGTTTGAAGTTGGCGAGAAAACGACTAATTCCGTTGACATTGAATGTGACGTCACGGCTTGAAATTCAACAGCGGAAACCAGATTTGCAAGTTTCTCGCAAATCACATCAACCTGTGAGGAATGTGGCAATGGTCTACCAATGCCAAATTTTTAACTCCAACTATTTGGCAGAAACCTCACGATAACCATAGAAACGATAGTCTTTTTACGTCACGTATTTTGTTGACTGTTTTGATCAGACTGCTTTTGGATCAGTTTTGAGGCATTTTCTTTTCTTAATATTTAAATAACTAATTTTTTTTTAAAAACTAATGTTTAAATATTTGGAATCAGAAAGAAATTCTTCATAAATAAGTACTAATTTCACTCATTTTTAAAAAATGCGGGAATTCTCCATTAGCGACAGTTCAGCTTAGTAGAAAAACTTAGGATCTAAATATTTATTAAATTGGTAAAAACTAAATAGATATTAATTGAGGAAGCAACGCATATAAATTTTATTTTTTTAATTTGAAACCATGGCTGAAATACTAGTCATGTGAAAAGTTTGCAATCATTGACGGGCAGAATCCACTTTGTTTTGATTATCAGTAAGATCATGTATTAAATATTAGTAAAATATTGTTTTGAGACATTTTATACAGCTCAACCGATGGACCATTGTCTTAAATGCAAAATTTACTGAAATAAATTTAAACACATCGTAAGTGTGATGAAATTTTAATTTATTTAAGGCAATAACTATTTAATCGTATTTCGCTTTTCACAATCGTATTAATATTCAGCGTATTCCTTGTATCAATCATATATCTCATTCTCTTGTGTAACAAACTAGAAATAATTTTGTTCCTAAAATATCTGGTAAAACGCTACTTTTACTCATTAATTTTGTTTATAATATTCTATCGTTCAGTATAAAAAACATTCTTGATAGTCTAATTATTAGTTAATTTATGTACTCAGAAACCTTCAATAAAAATTCTGACAACTTCAATACAAACCCCTGTTTGTCACCAATGCATTTAATATAGCTATTCATTTAAGCAAAATTTAACATTTCACTTCTGTTGTTACATATGAGTGAATTTAACTCTTGTCAGATAATTTACTGTTAGATTTAAAATAAATTAACGTTAGCCGCGGGACCATCAGGGATAAGTAAAAATATCTTTTTATAATTTTAGACCCAGACTCGTACAATTTCCTGTATATATTGAGCATAGGTAAAAAGAAATCATTATGAAAGGTTATTCTCCCGTAAATTCAGTTCTATTAAAATATTTTTATTGCTATAATTACCATCCTTAATCTTATTCAATTATATATTAATTATATTTAGTATTATTTTGTTGGATGAACTTAAGTTCTAAATGTGTAATTAAAAAAAGTTACCATTCTTTACTTTCTGATTGTTACAATGTGAAGAAATATTATTACCTCCCCATAGCTAATTTTGATGTTCTTAATTCATTTAAGTTTGAACAATTAATTATTAGAGGCTTTTAAATACTCAGTTTTATCGATATTTCAGAACTTTACTCTGCAATTTACTCTCCTTTATATGTTAAGCATGCAAAAGAAATTATTTTTCCATTCTACAAAAATAATAGTTAAACAAAAACATTTATTCTATTTAAAAAAATTAACTGAAAATTGTATATAGTTTTGTTTTCCTTAAGAGTTATAACAAATTCCATAATTATTTTGGAAGTGGGGATAATTTTTTTCTTTTCAGTGCGTTTCGAAAAAGATTTAATTATTTAAATTGTTTCTTCATTATTAATATGCAGTGAAAAACTTTACAATCAAGCCCTTTCTACGAATAATATGAATTAGATGTTCTTGAGTATCGAAATGCTTAGAAATTAATTCAGTATTTCACTTGAAAGACACATCCTGAATGAATAGTTTAAGTTGTTCGGTCACTTAATAGGAATTGTCGAGAATTTGATGTCAATTTACAATAGAACTATTCGAATAGTCATGGTATTTATTCAAGTTCTAAACAATGCAGTTCGCTCAGGCCACAATTCTAAATTTGGAGTACCTAAAAGCTACCAAACATTTGATTTAAAAAAAAAAATGCTTCTTATCTGAAACCAGTTTTAGTAGTAATTGAAGGGATTATTTATATCCTAAAACTTCAAATACAACGGTACTGCTTTGTTTTTCTGATTTCATGTTTTATAATTAACTAAATCACTATAGTTAAGGAAGTTTAATGCACTTGCTTAAGTATTTAGTTTTTTAAGCACTTGAGCTTGAACTGGTGTATTTGAAATCGTTGTAAACATTCCAAATAAATGGATAGTAGATAACATGGAGTAGCAAGATTTGCGTTTGTATGTCCGAAAATTACTTTCATACTCATTAAAAATCTGTAAGTAATTTTAACTTGTGCAAGGCATACCTCCTACATTAAAAATTTTCGCAATTTTAGTTAAGTGTAATCTAATAAAAGATGCTAACTTAGTCCAAAATAGGAACGAATGTATCATGATATTTGCACTCTTCCTTAAACTATTAAGGGGAGTTTAAACCCACTGACGGTTATGGGAATGGGCAAAATTCTAGAGTTGTTTTCCCTGCAATAATTTTAAATTATATTTCTAATTAAAATATAGATTTTTTTAAATTTACTTTTTATTTATTTTGTTTTAGATAGGTTGCAAACTGTCATCCTAATAAAAATATGTTTAAATATTTTATTTGAAATTTTATTTATAAATTTAAAAATGCTGTGTATTACTGGAAACACTGGGGATGAAATGACGTATATGTACGCCCATGACCGTTAGTGGGTTAAACCTTCAAATGACAACAAAAACAGCTTTTTTTACGTAATTTTCGATATGCTTTAAAATAAAATGTATTCCCTATTTTTAATTGACATTTTTTCTGCAGCATAATGTTTATTTCCTTCTTGAAAGACAATCTTTATTTTAAGCATAAGTATGTTTTTTTAAAAGTTATCTGGTAAAACGTAATAATGGAAAATTTAGAAAAAAAATCTGAATATAAGTTACCCACAATATTAAAAAAAAAGTTAATGCCCTTTTAAAAATGTTATGGACATAACGTTGATAGTTTTAATTCTCTGAAGCAAGAATTAAGAATATAAATGACATTTTTTTATTTTTTATAAAATGGTATTTATATTTAGAGAAAAATTTTAAAATTAAAATTTTTATTTTCTTTTTTGAATAAAAATATTTTTTATATTGTGTTAAGTAAAATTCTTCTTTAGAGAATGAACCCATAATTTAGTTTTAATTTCCATTATTAAGTTAAGTTTATTCCAGAAACCTTATAAAATATCTTGTAAATAATAACTTAACTAATAAAATAACTTATGTTAAAAAAATTTGTTTCTAAATTTTTCATCGTTATGTTTCATTTGATAATTTTTTAAAAAACATACTTATGTCTAAAATAATTATTGTTTTTTAAGAAAGAATTAAACATTGTAATGCAGGAAAAATATCAATGAAAAATATAAAGAATTTTTTTTTTTTTTTTTTTTTTTTTTTTTTGTTAAGCATATCGAACATTACTAAAAAAAAGCTGTGTTTTTATTGCCGTCAAAAGGTTTAAACTCCAATAGGTCAATAATTTAAAGAACAAATTCTTACTACGAAATTTCCCCACCCCCTCAAAATTAGTTTTTTAGAAAATATTTCTTAGTTACTGATACAATAACATTTTTAAATATTTCCGAATAATTAGTTAGTTTTTAGAATAAAAATTAAATATTAACTTTAAGGCATTCTGTCCTTAAAAACTGTAGTTAAAAAAATGAAATGCCTTGAAAACGTTTTGTGATAATTATGCTTTATTAAAGTTATGCTTCTGTATGATTTTAGAATAAAAATGTCCAACTCATTAGAAAAATATTACCCAACTCACACGATCTCCTGTGATCATCCATATACAACAACCCCCAACCCTCCTTTATGAAGGGCTGATCACAACTGGTTTGGCGCAATTTTCCCTGGCCCCTAAACAATGAACACCTGCTAGATATAATTGACTGGCCATAAAAACTTGGAAATCCTACTATTGACAGACACTGTTTTTGATCGGATCGGAACCACATTCGCAATAATCACCTGGAATGCGAGATTCACCAAATACAATTCCAATAAGATATGTTTAACAAATTCGCTCAAATTTATAAAACCAAAAATAACAATATAAATTGTAATGGAGTTTTTTCTTTTGGGGAAATTCTATTGGAAACCAAAAAAATGTATATTTCTATTGTTAATTTTTTTAAAGATATTTTAAGAAATAAAAAGATAGTCAAAAGTTAATTTAAGAAAGAATTGAAGAAAGAGAGAAATAAAAAAAAAAAGATAGTAGTTTATTCAAATAAGTTTATACTCTTTTTGATTTCTATTTGACTAAATAAACAATTAAAAAAATATATATATAAAATATATCATTTAAGCACTTATGTCTCAAATTGTAATACATATAATAGTGATATTCTCTCTAATACAGATTCGTTTATTTTTCAATAATGTTTAATTAACCCCACATTAAATATATACGAAACTTCTTATACTCATGGTTTTTTTTTTTTAAATTTTTTTTAAATTTTTTTTTTTATAAGAAATATGAAGTAAAACTATGTTTTTGCCATTTATATATTAAATTTTATTTACTGTTAATACGTAAATACTCTTTGTGATAAAAAAATGTACAACTAAACAAAAGTCTTTCTCGAATCAGAATGATGTTTTTATCTTTGTGCTTATATTCTAGCAAAATATATTCTATTTTGATTTGCTGCTCACTATAAAAAGATTTAAAAGTTCGATTTTCTCTGGATTATTTCAAATATCTTATAAATTTATCAAGTATTTGACTATCGATGCACTTAGTTTTGTTTCTATTGTAAACTAAGGTAGTAACTCACCAAGTTGTAAATCCAGGTTGGAAAATGTAACCTCGTATAATAAAATCTCGAACACTACGAGCTGGGGTGATTCAATTCAATTCTTTTGCCGTGTCCATTGTTCTTTTGCATACATAAATTTAAATAAAAAGTTTCATTAAAAAAAATTTGAAAAAATATGAAATTCTTTAATTATTTCTATCTCCGTAGCGTAATATTTGTTAATTTTCTGCATATCTCGTGGTAGCATTTCAATAATGAAATATATAGTCCTATTGGTCTTAATTTTAGTATGTTATACCATAATTTATTGCAGTATTGTCTTAGAATTTAAAAATCAGACTATAAAAGTAAAATTAAAGCGTATCATAAAATGTGTATCTGTACATCCTAAAACAAAATCAGGAGAAACAGCATGTTTATTTTCAAAGGCAGGCAATGTATAGATTTTTAAAGGCATTTGTCAAATACAGCATGGTTGATTTAAAATATTAACATTATTCATAATAGTTTGGATTCATAAAATGAGTTCTTAAATCTATAAATTTCAATCATCAAATTTGCATGGCAATTGAATATTATTCAAAGTTTGTGATGTAAATATTTAAAGTAGCTATACTATTTTCTATTAACAGCTTACACAAATATAATATCCAGGTAGTTCAAAATGAAAATTTTATCTGCAAGTCACTTTCTTATTCTTCGTCTACTATTACTACCATGATTAATGAATCGATATAGAAGCGTAGCCTTAGATATAATACATTGAATAACCTTAGATATGTATTAGTCTGCATAAAACTGTACTTAACTTTGGCATCACAGAAGTGGATTCACATGATGAATAAAGCCACATTTCATTTAAAAGGCTGAGTTTTAATGAATTTTTATTACATCAGAATCTTGTAATGTGTTTTAAGAACGTAAGGTGTAAAAGTAAAAATAAAATTATTTTACATGTATCCGCGTATTTAATTATTATATGGAGAAATACACAACTTTAGAAGGAGCTGAAAATTCAGTAATCTAGATTGCAGCATCTACTGTATTATGTTATCTATAAAAAAAGGAAAAGCAAAAAACTTTCACAGATATATTTTGCAAATCAAGAAAGAAAGAAACTATAAATGAAACTAAAATGCTATCATATTAGTAGAAAAAATTTGTTTTAGCAAAATAATGAGAAGTTATTTAGATTGTCACTGATTTTACAATTATAAAATGTAATTCCCAGAGATTTTCATTCTTGTAAAAAACGAAACATCTTCATGAATATACTTTCGTCACAATAATAATTGCATGACTGCTCATTTCATCTCAATTAGTGATTTCAAAATAATTTTGATTTATAAAAGAACACAGTAAGATTTAATTTTTAAACATCTCAAAACTCATCCTGGAAATATCACCATAACTATTAAATAACACATGCAAATGCGCAGATACGTCAATTTAGATAGGGATGCTTTCCCAGTTGAATATCAAATACCATGTGTGTTTACCATTTGTTAACCAAATTTAAATCTGTATTTTAGTTGAAATCAGAGCGGACAATACTAATTGTTAAAGAATTTAAATTCATAATTTGACTCAACCAATCCAAATACTCAAACTATCCTTAAAAATTCTGATAGTCTAAATTCGAAATCTTCCCCCCATTAATACACGATTGAAAGTTCAAGGAAAAATACTTGTGTTAAACTGGTAAAAAACATTTTGGTTTTTATTCTGGATTTGTATTAGACTATTCCAGTTTTGAATGTCATCAAACGAGCTGACTTAGGCCTACTTTTACTTGTTTCTATAAATATATTTTAAAAAGAGAGGATTTTATTGAATATCCAATGCAATATTAACATACATACCAGGTTTCAGTTCATATGTTCAAAAATAATTTTATATCTTCATTTTTTTTATGATATAGCATAATCTCATCCAATGAAGTAGAGTGACTTCGCCCCTCCTACAATTTCTCCTTTGTAACACATAGACGTTTTACCTTCTTGGCATACACTATACATATTTCGTTTGTAGTTTGTCAGAAAAAGTTTTTTGAAAAAAATGGCTCCAAAAACGATATATATATAACTGGTACTCTCGTATCAGATATAACTGGTTTTTATCTAGCATCAAGGGCTTTTTACTAGGATTTATCCATATAACTTCTGGAGGAACAGTATTAAAATACTTTTCATATAAAAACACATATCTAAAACACACACAAAAATTAATAGTTTAAGGAAAAGAAAAGATGGGAAAACTAGAAAAAACATCAGTGGCACTGTCACTTCTAAAAGTCTCAGTTTCTATTATTTTTATATCCTAGCTTGTAATTGGAATAAAATATAAAACGTATAGATTGCAAATCACCTTATTCAATAATATGTTAACAGGAAATAAATCTCAACGTTTTTGTTCATAAATAAATTTGGCGACTTAGGAGCTTACTTACACAAACTTTCAAATTAATAAAAAAACACAGAAACCTGTCTGTTAAAATAACTGTTTCCATGGTAAATATATGCAAACACTGTTGGAAAGCAGTCGTTTACTTCTCTGGCAGCTAGAAAATATTTTTCGTTTTCCGTACTTGATACTAAAAACTGTCAAGTTACGTAAAATTCCCGAAAATCGTGAGTGGCACAAAAGCCCCCTTTTTTGGCAATATGAATAATTAAAGTATTCAGCAAAACGAAGAATCGGGGAAAATGTAAAACATTATTCATAAGTTAACATAATCCTGAAAGTATAAAATCATTCGAAACATCTATGTAAAGTGGACCGCTTAAATCCATAAGGATACTTTTAAAGGTTTCAAAATGTTTGGTAATGGCCTCATTAACGAAATATTTTATATAAGATCGTTTAACGACATCAAATGAATATTAAATAGTTTGAATGACGACTGAAATGTGGGAAGAGGCTATAAAAGAGAAAGTCTGAGCAGGAAAAAAATGCATGAAATATATTTATTAACTTTCTCGACTTTAAAAGCTTGACATTAGGAATACGTTTGAACAACTACTAGGTCAGTAACAACTCCTAAAGCTTTAAATGAGGTTCTCTTAAATTTAAAAAAGTATTATCTAACATTTAAAATTTTATGGGATGGCATGTTTCAGTAACTTTAGTCATATTTAAGAACTACATTGTTTGTAACTACCATGTTGTAAACGTTTATTCAAACAAACGTTGAATTTGTTGTATTAATTTATTTATAAAATGAAATTCCATATCATTTTACCAAACTGATTATATAAAAGTTTCTTTTCAAATAAAAAATCTTTTTATTTTCTAGAGCTTGTAAGAAAATATAACACGCAGGGAGTTCCGGAACACAACCGAATAAATAACAGGGTTGTAACACTCATTTTGTCAAATACTTATAGCACAGAAAAACAAGGGTCACCACTTATTAATCTAGTCAACAACTAATATAATAGTGTACTCAAATGATACCGGAGAAAAAGAGATTTTAGCACTCTCTCATAGATTGGTGTTGTAGAATTTATAGTGTCAGATACATTGATTCTTGGAATGAAATCCTCCATGGAATCATTTTGATATACATAGATTTGATTCATCTAAGTTTCTTTTCATTTATTAGCTCTTGATAACTTCAGCAGATCTGTAACTATTGAAGATTTAAATTAAATAATTACGTATACTGAATAATTTGAATAAGAATTAAGTTTAAAATTTGACTCACCCCTAATCCTGGAATCCTCATGTACAGTACACAAATGATCACCAAACGAATGATTTAAAATACGAATCTTTTCTTAGAAGTAAATACATACACGCATTGTGTTAAATTACAGAGAGGGAACAAATTAACATCCGGTTTCTTCCTGAACAGAAATGGAATGGAATGATTTAGGCTATAACACATAGCGTGTAGAAAAGCTCAGAGGTATTATCATCTGGTCGAAGAAACATGAAGCAGCTCGAGAGACGTGAATCAATTTCAACATGTCTTTTACATATGTCTGTTGTTCAACAGCATGCACTCACCACTTATCGAGCAACTGTTTTGTTACTATTTTTCTGGAAAATTTAAGGTATCCAACTCTGGTATCTAATGTTACATTTTTTCCATGCCGTTCCATGCCGTTTATCCATTTGTTTTATTGCTAAAGTTTAAGGACACTGTATATTTGAAAAAGAGAAGATATTTTTCTACTGTAACTCATTGGAGTTTAATTCAGATTTTCTTGTTCCTTCTTATGTGCATTTCAGTATATACTTCTGGAGAAGTTTGAATACATTCAAAGCACAACAAAATTTTTGAAAATGGGAAAACCTTTATAATTGTTTAAAGTGATAGAGAGAGATGTTTACCAAACTATTTATACTAAGTACGTGTTAATAACAGAAGCAATTTATTATTAACCGTAGGCAATATTTTGCAAGCAATAAATAAAAAGAAAATGTCATTATCCTAAACTTTTAGATATTTACTACATTTATAAAAAAAAAAAAAAAAATATTTCATTAAAAAGTATTTCAACCAATTTTTCTTTTGAAATCAGATATGTGTTTTTCTATTGGAAGAACTGGCTTATACTTATTCGTTGGGTCATTACTGTACCAAAGTTATTCAATGGCAGATTTCAATTCTTAAAGATTTGTTTAAAATCATGACTTATTTTCGAGCAAGTAATACATGATAGTCTACGTTGGATTAAAATCTTGTCTTTAGACTGACCAATCCAACACAGAGTGAACATTACCAAAAAAATTTTGTTTCAGCATGAAGATGTGGTGTGATTCCGTGCACAGATCGTGCTAGCAATTAGTCTGTCCATCGTAACCGTGAAAATCTACTGTACAATACAATTTAAAGTTGTACGACATGAATTCGAGAGCAATCCAGTCTTTGGAATCATCGATATAGGTAAACAACTGGATAGACTGCTTAATGCTGGGAAAATGAAGCCGTTGCCAGATACCATTGGTGGGATAAAAAATATGGATTGCCGAGGATTAAAAATAAAATTTAGGGTTTTACACAGCAGAAATGTCAATAGTAGACCTTAATTAGTAATAATGTGCAAAAAAATATATACTCTAACACTTTACAAGATTTTTCGCATTCCCATCCAACTATTAAAGTGAAATGTGATTGGTTAATCTTCCCACCAGCTTCGCAATCCCCGGCGCGTTTTTCTCTTTTCATTGACACTGGAGCAGTCTATCCAGTTGTTTATCTATATCGATGTTTGGAATACGCGACGTGGTTTCTTTTGCATATTTCGATGAACTAATTTTTTTTTTTTTTTTTTTTTTTCAATTCTTGTAAAATGTGCAGTCTGAAACAAAAAGTCACAATGCAATGTTAATTTGTAGTGCATATGTTTTTTATGTGAATCTGCCAGCTTTCAGATTTTTTGTTCTTCTTTGTTAGTCTTTCGCAGACCAATAGAGCAAAAATTTGAATTGAATTCTCTACTGTTGATATTATTCGATAATTCGAAATTTGTATTTCATTCTTTCCAAAATCAATTGAAGATCGAAAAGAAACTTAACATCTTATTTTAATTTTCAAATTTTAGCATTTTTGTCAAATGCAATCCGTGTAGCTTTCGGAATGTCAAATGTTTAACATTGAAATATTTATTTTCCTTTATGTTTAGTATTTATGACATCATAAAAATGTATATTACTAAATTTTAAGTTCATAAAATCCAATTTCAAGACTTTTGAATCTCGTAATAAAAAATAAATTACTTAACAGAAACATTTAAACTGATTAAAACGACTTTTTACTTTCAATTACTCATGTGTATACATAGGGTAATGAAAGTGTAATATTCGGTCAACAAAAAAAAAATATTTCGATATTTTTTTTTTTTTTTCTTCACGTTTTGAAACTTCCTGATTTCAAAAAATTGATCTAGATAAAATGTCTGTGGTAAGTATAACTCCCGAACAAATTGACCTACGATGTTCGAATTTGTTGGGCGGGTTGGTGATGGCACAAGGACCTACCATTAAGGTTTTCGTCAAAATCGTGGATGCGCATAAGGTAGCTGCCATTGAAAAAATCATGTTTTTCAATATTTGCTAAGAAACGGCTCTAACGATTTTGTTCAACATCTCTGTGGTAATGCCTCTTAAGGTGCTTTAAACATCCACTCCTCCGAAATTCCCGTAAAAATGTTTAATGAAGTAAAAAGTTGAAAAACGAATGCCTTCAACGCAGAGCTGTCTTTCCTTGAGCATACCTCATCAACGATCATTTTTTCTTCTCTTCTCAGTTTCACTTACTTATCGTTAATTTCTATGATATCCTTATTTATAAGTATATCGCCAAAATTATCATTTTAGCAGATGTTTTTTTTTTTTTTTTTTTTCTTTGTTTTTTTTTCAAAGACCCATACATTATCGCAAAAAATATCACCAAACTGGCCATATTTACTAAATGAATGATGAAAATATAAATACTGTAGATGACACAAATCCACGTCAGCATTATAGTGTACTTGAAAGTTGTGCGACGTTCCACACCCCTAGTTTTAGTAAAGTATGTCTTTAATTGTTTGAACGCTAAATTTTTAGCAAAGGAATTTTAATTGGTCAATAATTATGCTTTGCATACTCTTTTTAAATTCCTTAAATTATTATACGAGGAGGAGAAATTCAAAATTAAATAAACCACATTTTTAAAATTAAAAGGAAACATTTTAAATTATTAAACTTTTTTCTTTTAATATTTAAGCTGTTATAAAAAATTTCGTATATTTAACTTAGTACATCTTTTTCTGATGTATGAATATTAGTATAGTCTGATTATTAATTTTAGTTTATTAGATTATAGAACATTAGTATAGTCTGACACTAGCCCCTCTTATCATCGTCTCTGAATTTCTTTGTTGCAGATTGGGGACGTAAATGAAAACACACAATACTAGTAAATCAGGTTTATTTTCTATCCATTATAGCCGTGAAATTGAAGAAAACTGTTTAACACTAATAGGCTTTTTATAGAAATTCCCAGAGTGCGATCAATATATACAACAACTTTCCCATTTTTATAATTGCATTTGACCTAACTAATATTTTAATGAATATATCTTTGCAAAATTAGTTAAAAAGATTAACATTTTTATAATTAATGGAAAGACATTTTTGAGGATTTGTGGATACTCTAATGAGCATAAACGTAATGGGTATTTAAAATATACTTAAAACAATATTTATTTATTTATTAATGAGAACAATGAGACCATAGGGAGTAATTAAGATTTCAAGAAAACATACGCGATATACTCTGTGAAAAACTTCCCCTCAGAAAATATCATTTTATATTTATGAAAGCGAATTTATTAAAAGGCATTACACTGCATTTTTGTTTCTCTATGTTATATATTTGCTTATGCTTTTACATGACATGGGAAAAGAGTAGAGGAAGAAAGAGAAAAACGTTTCGCGTAGAATTTATGATCTTGTTTTTCAAAATAAAAAAAAGAACATTAATATGGAAAAAAATCGTTGTTATTATTTGTGATGCTTTAAATAAATATACGATCAGACAATAATAAATACTAACTACGAAGCATATATGAGTGTATCGATTGTAAATGCAATCAAATTTCAGGTTTTGTTCTAAAGTAAGGAGATTGTTTTAGGATTTCAATCAAATTAATACCTCTTTGTACAATAACAGATCTGATTATATTTTGAAAAATATTTTATATCTTCTCTTACGGATATGCTCTATTTATAAAAATAAGTACTAGACATTGATATTGTATTTTGATTCATTTCTTTTCATTCAAATGTATAAAAAGAAAGTCCTTGTATGTGTGTGTTTTTTATTAAAATCTACATTTTTTTTTTTTTTTTTTTTTTTCAATCTTAATAAAATGTTGCATAGTTTATATCCCAAATAACAGAGACGCAATAGATACATGAAATTTTGCCCTCCCCCCCCCCCCCCCATCTTTTCCGATGAGAAAATATGATTTTTAAAGATGTATGATTACGATATGAGACCTAGTGAAACCGTTTCAACTGGTTTTTCTTCAATAGGTCTTGTCTAATACAGGTAATTAGGAACACATTTTCATTCCAATTTTGGTAGTTCTGGTGGGGAAAGCAAAAGTTGAATCGATGGACAGGGTAATATTAAACCACATTTTCAGTATTTTCTTCTTCCCCACTTACGTTTTTATAGTATTTTCAGATTTAATGACATAAAATGGAAGAATAAACCCTAAATTATATTTTAATTTACACAAATTAGTAAATGTTGATGATGAAAGCACCAAATAATAGGAAAATAACCCGGTGCCAAGTTACCTTGGCATTTAGGGTAACTTTGAACCACTATCAGAAGTTTCATATAAAATACCTTTTTTTTATTCAGTCTAGGACTATTCAATATTTGAACTAGTAAAATTAAGTTTCTAAATATTTGAAACATCATCAGCTGCAGTTTTCAACATCCTAAAGTTTGTATATTTTAAATAATACTAATAGTAACAGAAGTCTATGTTATAGATATATCTTTTGCATAAAGATGCGAGTTCCAAACATTGTATAGTCCACAACTTCACGTTCATTTGATTGAGAAGATGGCTGAACAGCAACCCGGTCTCTGACATGGACTAATTATCTTTTAATGGTCGCCAGTGGTGCCCCACAGTAAAACCAGGTGTAGACCAAAGGTAGACGAGTCCATTTCCAGTTTTTGCAAATGAAAAAACATTGTGTTTTTAAAAACCCTACATGCTGACTAGTTGGGATTTAAAGGGTTAAAGGGAGATGCGTACCCCAAATATCGAAAAAAAATTGGGGGAAAATTCTTTTTTATTTTATTGCATAAATTTAAGCTATATATATTCACGAAGACGTGGAAAAAATTTAAGAGATCTAGGGAAGTCCAAAAATTTGATTTTTAAACTTTTACATACCGATCTACTTTTAAGTTGTATGCAAGTTTTTATTTTTAAGTTTATTTTCCTCGAAATCTTGATTTGGCAATTTTGACTGTGTTTGAAATGCTAAGGCTTTGAGAAAAATTTACTTTGAACTAAACTGTATATATTTTTGAAATCTCGAATATCTGTTTTATAAATGTAGGGAGAGTTTTTTTAGTAAATTGTATCTATCTACCTACCTACCTACCTATCTATCTATTTTTAAAAAGAAAAATTAAAAATAAGAATTTTTTGTGAAAATTTAGAAATTTCTTGTGAAAAACACAAAATATTTTTATTTTAAATTATCTGTCAAACAAAGCGAAAAAAATCTCTCCTTACATTTTTAGAGTATACTTTAATATAATTAATTAGTTTTGAAATTAAAATAAATATTGAAAATTGAATGAGGAGGTAGTCTTTTTAAAAAGGTGTATATTTCGGCCAAAAACCACCAAAAAAACAAAAATATAGAAAAATATTAAGTTAAAAAAACAAAATATTGTGTCAATAATTGTTTAAAAATAGATGTTTACTTATAAAGAAAATGTGTTGCCTTTAGATTCATTAATAAGAATTTTAGATTTTTGCTTACGGGTCTCCCTTAAGTTACAATCCACCTAGATGATGTTATCTAAAGAAAAAAAATATTTCTAACTATTTTCAACTTGAAATCCAAATAAAAATCGCTTAATAGAAATATCTAACATAGTTTTTGTATAGGTACGAATCCTTAATTTCTTAATCGAAGCTAATAAAGTAGTAGCTAATAGCTATAATTTTAATATAGATAAATACAACTTTTGCATGGTAATGAAATAATACAACATATACCAATTGCAACTCTTTATTGGCATTTTAATTACTTCTTCTCTACATTATTTGTTTTTACCTTAATCGAGTTAATTTACTTTTTGTAAAACGAAAAAATTCACTTTATAAATAATACATTTAATTTATACTTCTACATATAAATTACTACAGTAACTGTCTCTACAGGGCTTCAACAGATGTTTCTGATTAAAGATTTTTAATAACTAGATCCTGCCAATTCATTGCACTTTTTTACCAAATATCTAATCTCTAATTCGATATCTCTATTTTTAAAGGCCAAGATAATAATATTTTAGAATAAAATAGGCAAATTAAAATTCATATTCATACAATTTTTTCTTATTAACTCTACCATTGTTTTTTTTTTTTTTTTTTCAGAGCAATTGAAAATTTTAACCTCTTTTCTAACAAATTCAAAACCTAAAAAAAACTATGCTGTTCACATTTTTTTTAAATGGAATTTTATTATTATTTTGATACAAAAAAGAAGAAAAAAATCTTTCAACTAAAATTTATCAAATAAAAATATTGTTGTAATTACAAAACTTGATGAAACCAAACCAAAGACATTTCCACAAGTATATTTTAAATTAGAAATAGAATAAAGAAACAACTCTCGTTTCCTTCTAAAAGCTGAGAAAATTCATAAAAAAATATTAGTATGCATGCAAATAAATACACAATATTTTAAGTTATTTTGTAAATAAAATCTCAAAGCAATAACATGATCGAAAAATCTAATGAAGAAGAATTGTATACCAATTCGAATTGTCTATTCCTTTACCCTATACCTTATATATATATTTATTTATTTTAACTTACCAAGCTCCCTGCACTTCTTTTCTTATTCAGCGACTTTCTGGAATCCAAAAACTTAAAATATCATTCTCCATTTGTTCTTTCCTTCTTTTTCTACAACGTGATAAAAGATGTGGAAATTCTGTTTCTACGAAAATCTATACATACCGTTCAATACAATTTGCATAATTTTATATGATTTCAAAGTAGAAAATATTGAATTCCAAATATATTTTACAGTCCAGTTCGCGATCTTTGAAGAAATGATAGAATTGTGAGTATATATACTTTGAAAGGGAGAAAAATAAAATTTTATACCGTATTTTAAAGAATAGTACTTGGATTTATTTTCTATAAGGAAGCAAAACTTCTGCAATGTATTTAAAATACAACTTTTCTAATAGAGATTCAAAATATTTTTCAATTATGAACTTGTTTTTCTTGTACCCGAGATTAAAAAAAGATTTTCCACAAGATTATTTATGTGTTATTTTGTGGACGCAAAGAAATCTATGAAATTTATTTTACAAGAAATGTTTCATCTTTGGCGAATTTCAGAAGCTTGTGTATTGGGTGGAAATTACCTTTTTCAATTATTGGCTGTGTAGTATGAAGAGGTAGAATATCAACATATTTATATTCCTTCTATTATGTATACAATTCCTAAAAGTGGTTTGTTGTCATGAATATAAGAAAAAGGAATATTTTTCAATCGAGATGACGCGAGTAAAAGCAGTTGTTTGATCACGGAATAATGATTTTTTCTTTATAACTGTAATATAAAAATTTTATAAATGAGGAATTTGCACATGTGAGGAAAATGAATAATTTTTGCGTTTTCTTGTATTATTAAAAAAATATATTTAATATGTTGTGTGTGTGTGTGTGTGTGTGTGTGTGTGTGTGTGTGTGTGTGTGTGTGTGTGTGTGTGTGTGTGTGCGTGCGTGCGTGCGTGCGTGCGTGCGTGCGTGCGTGCGTGCGTGCGTGCGTGCGTGCGTGCGTGCGTGCGTGCGTGCGTGCGTGTGTGTGTGTGTGTGTGTGTGTGTGTGTGTGTGTGTGTCTGTGTGTGTGTGTGTGTGTGTGTGTGTGTGTGTGTGTGTGTGGTCAGCATAATTCCCGAACAAAATTGACCTAGAATTAACAAATTTGGTATGAGGGTTAGTGGCGGCCATGTAACCTACCATTAAGGTTTTCATCAAAATCGCGCATGCGCATAAGGTAGCTGCCATTGAAAAAAATCATGTTTTTCAATGATTGCTAAAAAACAACTCTAACGATTTTGATAAAAATCGCTGTGATAATGCCTCTTAAGGTGCTCTAAACATCCCCACCTCTGAAATTCCGCTAAAAATGTTTTAATTGCGTAAAACAGTTGAAAAATGAATGCCTTCAACACAGAGTTCTCTTTCCCTGAACATACCTCATCAACGATCGTTTTCTCTTCTCTCAGTTTCGCTTATGATAAAGGATAATATAAGGATTATCAAATGGTATATCGCCAAAATCACCATTTTGGCGATTTTGATTTATTTTTTAAGACCCATACAAAAATTATCGCAAAAAATATTACCAAACTGGCCATTTATTCTAAATGAAGGATGAAAATATACAAACGGTAAATGACACAAATCCACGTCAGTATTATAGTGTAATTAAAAGCTGTGCGATGTTCCACACAGGTTTTTATCGTTGTGCTTCCATTTAATTAAAAATCGAGTTTTAAATCATCTGAAATCAAAACTAAAGTCACATGACCATCGGCGCTCCCAGGTGAGTGCAAGGTATGGGGGGGGGGCACTTGCACTCCCCTTGATTTTGTTGTTTTGATGTGCATTAGTAATTGCTTCCTTTTAAATTTTCTTGTTTGTTTAGTTTTTTTTATTGTTGAATATTGCCCCTTTGTTGGCGACAATATGGCGCTTGGTGGATTATTGAGGAGGAAAATATGTTGAATTCAACAGCAGAAGCTATACTTTTATCTTTAGTAGATCACTCTGTATTAATCTCTCAATTCCCAGAAAGTGCTTAGCTTTTGGATTATTACCCATGAGATACCATGCGACCTATTTTCAGGATTCGATTGAGCCGTTTGCATGTTTTATAGCACTGTCTCTGTGTAATGGTGAAAACAAAACTTCCTCTTTTTTTATCGCGCAATTTCAAAGTATGCGCATATGTTCTGCTAGTAGAATGCAACTCACTTTTGAAAACTGCAAATAAAAGTAAAATGGCAAAGTTAAGAGGGAAAAACAAAGTGGTGTGTAATAAAGGTCAACATATGAAACCAAAAGTTATACATCAATATTGAGAAACATTTCTGTAGGTATTAGAATTGACAAATTCTAAAAAATAAGAATTGAAATTTTTTTTTAACCATATTGGTTGTTGTCCAAATTTGTTCGTTATAATATCATTTAACAGACGATTGTCTTTTATTCGTTTTATGTGGACACTCAGCATACATAGTCCAATAAACCTCTCATCTCCCATTGTAGAACGATTTCAAGTCTTGACCCGGCGTAACGTACTGAATGAACGTTCAAAACAGCATGTAGCAACAAGGAGAGTAAGCCCAATCTTTATTGCTTCAGCTACAGCCGGGTAGAAAGGTGTTGCTTCACAAATTAATTCGAAATATTGTGGAAATTCCTTTCGATTCACTTCACTTTTCTACATCTCATACCATGTGGCCACTTCATTCATAAAATTGGGCAAAATATCTCCATAAATGCTATTTATATCTTCTACAATATCAAGAAATGAAGTTTTTTACAATTCTTTCATTGCCTGTGGATGGAGCTGCAAAAGAGAAAACGTTTTTTCGTGGGTTGATGAAAAACGATCATTCAGAGAAGAAATAACGTAGTACAGATAAGGGATGAA
The DNA here is from genome assembly GCA_963978545.1 of Linyphia triangularis. Taxonomy (NCBI): domain Eukaryota; kingdom Metazoa; phylum Arthropoda; class Arachnida; order Araneae; family Linyphiidae; genus Linyphia; species Linyphia triangularis. Next base: position 83,033,828 of record OZ021722.1, on the reverse strand, counting down.
AATGGATCTTCTGAAGAAATCTTGTTCATTATCAGAAGGTTGATTTGATCTGTAAATCTGCCTTGCAACTACTCGAGGATGATTGAGTTCAATATTTAGTTCTTCACAAATTTTTAGAGCTTTGTCGTAGATGGTATTAAACTCAGTCAAGGCTTTATTACGATGGGATCACAGTATATTTGTCAATTTAATTACATAATCGGTAATTGATTTAATATTCATGTTTACTTTCTGAAGTTGGTTACAAACAGATTAAAATTTGGCAGAATAAACGGAAATCACTAAAATAGTCACCATATACGTTGGAGTTGTTGCAGTAGTATAAAGTTGATGCTGTCTGACGCATTTTCTGAAAGTTCTTTCAAAGCCTGGACGATGGTCACAAAGTTATCAGTAAATATTCTAATACACTTATATTTTGATGACCAGCGTGCTTCGCAAAATAGAGGTATGTTAGAAACTTTCTTTCGACGTAACGTGCTTTCGCTCTCTAAAAAATAAAAAATAAAAATTTAAAAAAATAAAACATATTATTTATTTTGTTGTTCCAGTGGCATTTCTTACTTCCTTGAGATAGTTCAGATCATTAATGGCAAGATTTAATACATGACTGGCACAATGAAAGAATAATGTATTTGGATATTTGTCATATATTAATTTTTGAACACCACTAATGTAACCAGCCCTTGTAGCACAACCGACAGGGAATGGGAAAATACCTAGGCTACATTTCGTAGCGAATGGGAAAATACACAAGCGACATTTTGCACATTTGTTTGGTATTGTGGCTTCTTCAGTCCTCATAATCTTACACTAATTATTTTGCAAACAAAGTAAAGTTTTAAAGCATAGCTTATAAGTCATGGTGAAAATTTAGAAATTTCATTTCATTTCGAATCCCCATAACTTTATACATTTACGAAAACATTCACAAAAACACTCCTGATTTAATCAATCACAAAATTTTAATCAGACTAATTTTAATGAGGATCTAAGATTTTTTTTTCTTTTTCTTTACAAGTTAGAAGTCATGAAAAAGAACCCAACTCAAAACCGCTGCATAAGAGATGACTGATACATTTAATTATACTTTGAATATAATTTTTTTTTACAATTCAGACAAAAGTCCAGTCCATTTTTCAAAATTATGTTTATCAAAGATACAATTAGAAGGCCAAAATTACTTGTGTTGAAAATTTCAAAGCCCTACATCTATTGAAAGTCACTTTCTATCCTATAAACCCACTTATAGACACTCATACTTTGTTTTATTATTATATATGTTAGTAAAATAAGTCGACAAATTTTAATTTTTAGTCTGTATTTTCAGCGGTACACCCACGAAAAAAATTGCATCGGACCGCCACTGGCAGCTTATAGCTAAAAATTACCGTGCTCACTTCTGTCTTCCATGTATAATGGACAATTCCCGCATTTTCTTTTTCTTTTTTTATTCACTTCTAAATGTTCCGAAAAGGCCATAAACATAAAAATTTCTGCTCAATGCGCTTTTTCTTTTTTTTAATTGGCGATCAAATTACCTTGTTAGAGGTTGGCGAGAAAACGACACATTCCGTTGGCATTGAATGTCACGGCTTCGCAAACATCTTGACTTGAAATGCAGCAACGGAAACCAGATTTGTAAGTTTCTCGCAAATCACGCCAACCTGTACGGAATGTAGCAATGGTCTACCGACACCAACTTTTTTAACGATAAACATTTGGCACGAACCTTACGATAACCATAGAAACGCAGGGATCTGTTTACGTCACGAATTTTGTTGACTGTTTTGATCGGACTGTTTTGGCTCGGTTTTGGGCATTTTCTTTTCTTAATATTTAAATAACTAATTTTTTTACAGAACTTTTGTTTATATATTTGGAGTCAGAAAGAAATTCTTCATAAATATGTACTAATTTCACTCGTTTTTAAAAAATACGGGAATTGTCCATTGTCGAATTTTTGTTTATCACCTGGGCCTTGACTGTACATTTGTTCATACTATTTGTTGTCATTAATCACCTTGACGTAGTATTCACACTGTTGAAAATAAAGGTATCTATACCTTTATTATCCAATGGATATCAATGGGTTCAATGGACAATTCCCGATTTTTTTTATTTTTTTTTTATTCAATTTCAAATGTTTAAAAAAAGCTATAAACACAAAAATTTCTGCTTAATGCGCTTTTTCTTTTTTTTAATTTGCGATCAAAGTTACCTAGTTAGAAGTTGGTGAGAAAACGATTCATTCCGCTGGCACTAAATGTGGCGTCACGGCGGTTTCCCAAACAACTTGGCTTGAAATGCGGCAACTGAAACCAGATTTGCAAGTTTCTCCCAAATCATGCCAACCTGTACGGAATTTGGTAGTGGTCTACCAACGCAAACTATTTGGTAGAAACCTCACGATAACCATAGAAACTGTAGGAACCCTTGACATCAAAGTTTTTACAGAGTGTTTTGATCTGACTGGTTTTGACTCGGTTTTGAGGCATTTTCTTTTCTTAATATTTAAATAACTAATTTTTTAAAAGAACTTTTGTTTAAATACTTGGAATCAGAAAGAAATTCTTCATAAATGTAAACTAATTTCACACGTTTTTAAAATATGCGAGAATAGTCCTTTCTTTTAATGTTATTATGTGATAGTATATGAGAAATTGATTGAATGAGTTTAAAAAGTTTTTCAAATTTAAAAAGTGAAACGAGTTTTAACCACAAGCTTCTTTTGCAGCTGCGTGTTGTCAAATCCAAAATCGTCTGAGAAACAAAATAAATTTGATAAACTTCAGGAAGGAAGGAATCTCGAACAAAAATCTTCTATTTGATAAAATGTCTCATAATTCAAAATTTAGAACTAATTGTAAAATGTAATATCTAGAAAATGTCTAAAACATTATTCGAATATATTTGTATCAACAAATAATAGTGTTTCCGTCAAAATGTGTAAAGATTATAAGTGAAAGTGGAAGAATTGATATTTATCGTAGTATCCATCATAACAGCAAACACAACATATCACTAACTCACAAACAATTGTGTTATTAAATGATCAGAAGGAAGTAGTAATAGGGCAATTCTCTGGCTGATGCATGAGACATTTTACGCTATTTTTTGTACTCTTAAACAAGTTAGAATAACAAATTAATGATGAATTTAGTAGTTATGTTTCCGTTTTCTGTAATTTTAGTTGTTTTCGCAAAGTTATATGAAAAAAGGATTGTTTTAACTAGGTCAAATATGCATTAATAGGAAGCTGACGCACGGGACATGGAGAAACAAAAAAAAATTACGTTCAAGACAAAAGTTTAAATTTTCTCTGAATTTATAAGCACTAAAATTACGAAATTCATAGGGACATTTGGGTAAATGTTAATAATACTATATTTACTAAAATTCTTGCAAAAAGGTTATTTTTCTGTATTTAATAAACAAAAAGTGAACTGACGCATGGGACATTTGGAAACTGACGCATGGGACATTTGGAAACTGATGCACGGAACATCGGAACATTCTGAAACCAGCCCACGGAAAATATTATTTTGAAGTGGAAAACAGTGATATTTTACAGTTACAATTTTTATATATTTTGTTAGACAAACAATACATATTTTATGCTACTTGTTACTCAAAGTGGACATAAGTTAGATAGGTTTGTTATTGTTATTCATCTATTATTTAACCTTTGTGGAGCTTAGTTAATTTCATTTTTAAGAAAAAAGTAAAAATAATTAATGATTTTTTTTCGGTCATACAAATTTACCAAGGCACTTTATAATTGCCTTATATATTCATTTTTTATCATTTTAGTGAATGGAGTAGTACTTGGTATTTGTATAAACAACCTCACTTCTCGACAACTTAAAAATGCTTTTAAAATTTAAGACATCTTTTTTAAAAGAATTTATTACGTTATGTAAAGCAATTTGAAATAAAATAATATTTTTAGAAAATAATTTTAAGTTCGAATGGCATTTGTCACAATGTTATGCGCTCAAACGCAAACGCAAAAGCCTAAGACAAAGGTTTTCTGCATAACATCTGCATAACTTCTCACGCGATAATACTATTTGGAAAAAGGCAGTTACAGTTAGTGGCAGTAGGGATTAAGATATAATAAAAGCCAATGCATCGGAAAAAAAAACTCTTTCTTCAGAATACTCTAAAAACAACAGACAAAATACAAGATTATAAATTTGGTGAATGTTGTGCCATTTGAAAACAAAAAATATCTTAGCTTAATAGTTTCAAGTTTCAAGGAACACTTTAAAATTTCTTTATTGGTAAAAGCAAGAAGGAAGACTTGGAAATGCCAGTTAAAGAACATAAACTTACCTATTCCGCTAAGAAAATTATTAAAAAATTAAATTCCGCAGAAGAAAAAACCTCTCGTGGATATCTCGCATTTGAAATTTGGAGTGATGATTGGGACACATGCATAAGTATTTAATCAATGTGTAAGACTTATTTACTTTCCTTTTTTTAAGGAGCAAGATATTAATTTCGAACTGTTTTAACGTAAATATGGAATTTTACAATAATTGTATTTAAAATAATTTATATATTTAAAAATATTGCGTTGACGCAATTATTAAATTACTGTCGCAAGGGACATATGTGTTTTCTAAAATAACAATTTTAATTATTATTATTATTATTATTATTATTTTTTTTATTATTTTTTTTTTTTTTTTTTTTTTTTTTTAGGAAGTTGCACACCACTTTAGGATTAAATTTTAAAATAAAAAAATGAAGTTTTGCAAAAAATTTAAATTCTAAGTATATTTTTGTTTAAAAAAAATGCATGTTTTTCACCGATGCACTGGACATGTGTAAGGACATCATGTAATTTGAACTTAGTTTCATGACTTTTTTTACCTAGAATGGAATATTATTGGACTTTTATATTTCTACTAATTATAATGACTACATTAAGTACAATTTTGTTTGTTTTTCTTAAATTTGTTCCGTTAAAAAATGTCGTTCTATCATACACTGTTTCGCATAATTTGGTATTAATGTAATGAGTGAACTTTCAATGTCAAAAAGTTAAATCAATTTGAATATTTGATTTTAGTAGCAATCCATTACTTTTATATTCCTTCGAGATCTTTTTTAGGGGTGGTGATTTCAGTTTTCAGAGAAATTGCCTAGATAATTGTTTTCGAAATAATGTGTACTTTGAAATCTTGCTTTGACGTAATTATTAAAATACTGATGCATGGGACATATATTTTTTTCTAAAATAACAACTGAAATAATTTTTAAGTTGTTTTAAGAATTTTCAAACACTTTGTGATTGAATTTTAAAAGAAAAAATTAAATTTTATAAAAATTGAAATTTAAAATATATTTTTATTTAAAAAAAATGCATGATTCAGCTGACGGACGGGACATGTGTAAGGACTTAAACTTTGAGCTTAGTTTCATAACTTTTTCTTTCTTAAAATGTAATATTATTGGACTTTTGTAATTCTACTTATTATAATGACAGCATTTGGTACATTCTTTATAGATTTTCTTAAATTTTTTCTTTTAAAAAACACCTATTCGTTATATCTGTTTTACATAATTTAGAGTCATTAAAATTATTGAACTTTCAAAGTCAAAAAGTTAAATTAAATTGCGTCTCTAAATTTTTTCATTTTTATAATACTTTGGACATCTAACTTTAATAACAATTTACATTCCTTCGAGGTTTTTTTTAGGTGTAGTTTTTTTAGTTTTCAGAGAATTGTCCAGTAGGTAAACTTTTCCGTAAAAGTGTACAAAAAATTACTAAAAGAAAATTGTTCGAACGTGTGATAAAATTGCCAGATTGAGTTAACTAACTATATATCATGGCAACATAATGTCAATAACATTAAAAAATTGACAAAGTCTCAACGTCTCCTGGGAAAGAGAGGAAGGGGTCATTTTCCAACAAAAATTCAAAATATTATAAAATACGTCACGAACGAGAACTATATAAATCGTTGAAAAAATTCAATCTTTTTAAATTGAAAGTAGATTAATTATTTATGCATTTAGTTGGGAAAGTAATACTTTTTCAAACTAGGTAAAATGCTTATTTACCTTGTTTGAAAAAGTATTTTCCCAAGCGTTTCATACAATATTTTTTATAATCACGTACAAAAAATATTTTAAAATATATATTTATTAATGTTGGCAAATCCAGTCAATGAATTTCTTCTGAAAATATGTCATTTCAATGCCAAGACTATATAATATTTGAGCACGAAGCGTGCGTGAAAGTACTTTTTTACACTAGTGCTAGAAAGTTACTTGTCCTCACTCCTCTCCATAAAGAGCTACTTTCCCCACGATTTCTGATTCAAAATGATTAAAAAAAGTTGAATTTTTTGCACGTTGTTATAAAAAAGCTTTTTGCTTCAGTCAACAAAGTCAAGGCTTTCTTGACTAAAGAAAAATATATCCAATGACTAAAGCAATTTATATCCAATGATTATACGTAGGAAAAGTTGTTTCTGAACTAAATGTTCTAAACCTTTTCTCATCTCTCACATTCATTATGTGGTAATTTATACTCAAGCTCAAAAATCATTTATTTACCCGTTTGCACTAGTACTATAACAATTGGAGCAAAATATTTTCAATTTTTTTCAAGAAATTGAATTATATTCTTTTCATGGGATGCTTTCCATCGCTTTTTGAATATTTTGATGGAAAATGTCTCCCTTCCTTATAGGAAAGTCATGACTCTTTCATGGTAATTTATAAGTGTTAGACAGATCATAATGACACAAATTAGCGAGTTGTAACAAAATGTTTGCCACATGTTCAAAAAATCGCAAATTTGGGCAAATTTTGTAAATTTTATCTAACTTTAAGCAACTTGCGTGTTATAAAGATATAACCGCTTTGGAAAAAAATTGCATTATTTTTGTCTTTAATTTAGCAACTTTATTCCACTATTTTTAATCGATTAAGAAAAATTTGGGGCCAGACCGAGCCTGGGAGATACCTGCTCCTGTTGATTTTGAGTAAAAATGCTATTATGTCTCTTTTTATTTGTAGTCAGCCATTTATATATTACTTGCTGAATACCCGTGCTTCGCTACGAAATTTTAACATATGCAATGTTTTAGCTAGCTGTGAATCCTCGCGTTGCGGAAATCTGTCATTCGAGTATAGGTCCCAGTTTTTGGCGCTTCGCTCGCAGGAAGGTTCATCGCTACGCAAAATCAAGCTCGCTTCGTTCGCTGAAAAATTCATTGACACATAAACACCGGCTTACTTCACTCGTTGAAAGGTTCATTGCTTTGCAAACATAGGCTCGCTTCGCTTGCTGAAAGGTTCATTGCTGCGTAAGCATAAGCTCGCTTCACTCACTAAAATCTAATTGCTACGTAAAGCCTTAATATTAGAAGTCTCTCCCTTGTCGAGAAAAAAAATTCCTCGTTAATACAATAACACAACACCCCTTTAAGATTATTTTAACTCGTGTTAGTGGAAAGCAAAATTAGAGGCCAACACTACTTATGTTGAACCTTTCAGAACTCTAGGCCTATTAGAAGTAACCCCTATAATCTGGTTTTTGTAATGTTTAATACTTTTGTAATATTTTACTTTTCATATTTTTACAGTTTACATTCCCATTTATAGAGAAACATTCAGTGACGGATCCAGAGGACAGATTTAGGGCTGGCACTTTGATTATTAACCTAATAAAAATAATATTTATTTCCAACCTGATAAATAGTCCATTGAAAATAATATCTGGTCCCATTAAAATCATGAAGAAAAATTATGCATACTTTACGGATTAGTTTTATGAGGATATTTAGAGGAAATACATGTTATATATTTGGTTAAATTATTTATTAGAGCAATTAATCAATTAATACAAATAGTCTAAAAATCGCAGTTGTTAACATCTCCCCGGCAACAAGATTTTTTGTCTCCCTTCTGTAGCTGTAGTAAACACACAAATGTCTGATTGGCGACAAAACTGTGTCGAACTTTTGTAGAACACCTAAGAGTAGGTGCCCATTTCAAGATGGATTTTCATATTGGAAGATTGATTTTTGTCAGACAAAATTTACTTTCTTCTGTACTGCATAAAAGAGGCAAATTTTTACGAGTTAACAAAGCCTATGAATGCTCATTTTCAATCCTGATAAAAGTTAACAAGGGCGGATTTTTTTTAAAAAAACAGGCCAGAATGAGATTTTATAATTTGAAAAAAAAAAAAAGTAAGATTATTAGTAATCTGATGTTAAAATCTGTAAACATGAATAAATCTAAAATAACATTTCACTAGATTCGAAACTGTATTTTTATAGTAACATACTTTGTTTGCATTTTTTCATGTATCAGCTGTAAGAAAATATCATTTAGGTGACAATATTTGACTTATCGTTTAAAAGCCAAATTACCGTAGATTTATTTTTTCCCGCTAGTATTGAAGTTATACAGCGAATAAATAAAATATATTTTAAAGAATTAATATATTTCAGATTTATTTTGAAAAAAAGCTGAAAAATATATAGAAAATAAGAAAAAACTGTATAATAACTTGAGACAATTCTTATAAACTATTAAAACTATTTAATAAGCCCTCAAAATATATTTTTATAGATGAGAAATCCCTAGTTCTCAACTTTACTAACGTCACCTTATTGACAATAATTGATGTAAATGCTCCACTTCCCCCCACTAGAGTCAAAAGCGTATAATTTTTTTAATAAAACTAAATGATTTTATTGATAGATAAAAAAATGTTTATTGTAAAATTTGAAATTTTTAAAATATACTTTCTCTTAGAAAAATTACTTTGACATTTAACTAAATACTTTTGATTTCAAGCATTGGCATTCTTTCTTTTATTTATTTTGATATGCTATTGTTTGCTTGTTTCCTTCCAAAATATTTGTTCTTTATTTTGATGAAAAAGAAGGTTTCTTTTTCATTTGGGAGGCACACTGGAATGAAGTTTCTTTTATCTCTCCCCCCCCCCCTCCTTGTTTTTTTTTTTAATTTCTTTTTATTTTTATTTTTACTCTCTCTCTCTCTCTCTCTCTCTCTTTATCTATATCTACCTTCAGATGTGAAGCCAAACTTGATTATTGTTTGATATAATAGAGTTCTCCAAGGAAAAAAATTATCATATTTACTAAAAGTATGAGTCCATTTTGAATTTTCCTTAACAAAGGTAAAATTAATCTATAGTTAGAAATTAGTATATAGTTTATCCCAAAATCTAAGAAGAGGTGCATACAAACTAGTGTGCAATGAAAGAAATACATAATAATAAAGTCTATTATTCTTCGTCAGTTATCAGTATTGGTAAAGTAAAAAAAAAAATCAATTTTTACCAGAAAAAGTGCAATACGCTTTTAATTTTTTTACAAACTCTCTAAAGATAACAAAACTAATAATAAACTGTTATCTGGTATTGTTTTTAATTTTTTTTAGCAAAAACGTCGGAACACGTTGGCTAATAGGTAAAACGTAAACTAAGGCTTATTGCAGGCTACCAAAGAATAGAAAGTGTTTTTTCTTTGAATTAGACTTAGTTAATACGAGGATAATAGGAATAAAAAAAGAAAACACATACCTTTTAATATTTTTTGGAAAAGAGACGTTACTTCATTAAAAAGTCTTACTTGAAATTACCCACTATGATCCTTTCAATACCAGTTTGCAGCGAAACGGATTTGAACTTGTAAATAAAATTATCAACTATAAATAAACAGTTCAAAAAGTGTACTAAAAATATGGTTTGCATCTACAATAGAGCATTTTAGTAGCCCTTTCGCAAGTTCGGCAATCAGCGTTACTCAAGTGACTAAAAATTCGGCGACATTCCTAAAACGGCCAAATAAAAAATATGTCAACTGAAAATGTTATAAAGAGTTTTTAACTGTATAAGAATGATATAATATATTTTTTAAGGTTTAGATAGTGTCAAACTATATAAAAGTGTGGGGGAGAATGAATTTTCCTTACGGCGACACGTCACCCAAATGCTATTTTACTGCTTTTGCATTTAAAATAAAAATAAAAAATAAAAAAAAAATCCTACTTTTACTTCAAACAAAATTGTGAAAGAGAACATGACATTTTAGGTGATTATGAAAGAATATATTCTCAAATTATATTATTTTAGTGTGTTTAAACTGCTGGCGACAACTTTTGGTCCGTTTAAAAAAAAAACTTTATTTCTGCCAAGAAATATGAATATTTATAGCTCATGTGATGGTTCCTGAAGATTTGATACATGCATATGTTAATGAGCATTGACTTTTGAATCTCGTTTTTTTTTTTTTCCCCGTACTAAAATAATGATTTTAGATTTTTTTTTTTTTTTATATATATGTTCAGTTTTACGAGTTGTCCTCATTCAAGCAGAATTTATCAATAAATGAGAGAAAATTATAGCATTCCTTTCAGAGTTTGCTTTAAATTAAGCTTGGAATCTCCATTAATTAATTAGTCTTTTAAAAATTAAAAAATAAACATTTCCTGGATAATTTCCATTATTAATGTCTGTCAATGAAATATCCTTTTGATTTCGACCTTTTAAATTGCGATGAAAAGTTTTAAGACTTCTTACTGTATTTGTTGATAGTTTTCATCCAACGGGTGATCATGTTTTAAAGTTTGATAGTGTTTGAAACATATTACAATAAACAGTAATTTAATTTCTCTCCATCGTAGATCAAACTGTAGTTTGAAATTTCAAGCATAAACACTGCCACAGTTCTTAAACACGTACAAAAATAAATTATTTAATGTCTTTTTTATGACAATTACTTTTTATATTAAATGTATTTGTGACAATTTTCTGCATAATACCATTAACTTGTTCAACCGAATACTGAAAGTATATATTTTACCACAAAACCAAATATTTTATAACACAAAAGACTCATTATTCTTAAACTATATTTCCCTATACAGGTTATACTACTAGATGAAAGCAAATAAATATTCATATCAGTAATAAATTATAAAACGCAAATACTTTTCATATCAGCTTACTGGAGATTTTCGTGAGTTCGAGAGAATTTATTATTCATTTTACGCTATATTACTGATATATAAAAAGGTAAATGATTTACAAAAATGCCATTCCATTCATTTAATTCCTTTTTCATTTCAACAAACACTAAGTAAGAATAAGGAATATATTGAATGCCTAAAAAAATTACCCAAATTATATTTACATAACATATGAAACTTTTCATTGATATTTACTAAGCTGCAACCTTCGTTGAAAATACATTTCCCCCATCATACAAAGGATAGAAATGCTTCGAATGTGTACTTTAGATCTACAATATTTACTATTATATCTGCAGGTTCACTTTAGTTTCATTTCAAGTTAAATAAATAGTGTTTTTAAAATACAACAATTTAACAAAGTTTACTTCAATTAAAAACTGCATTGTTTTAACGATATAATTTCTCATTGTACCTAAACAAATGAAATGCAGATATTTTAGTTTTTAAATTAAGTCCATCGGTAAACTATTCAATTCTTTGTACAATGATGCTCTAATGCTAATTAAATAATATTTAACTGTTCTTCTAAAACTATTTATTTTGTAGCATTCCTTCTGATGTTTTTTGCTTCATATTAATCTATCAGTTATTCACATAAAATGTAAGTTTCCTAAATAGCAAGCAAATGAAAAGCCGTTTTATCGTGTGACATTTTGAGAGTTAAAACAAAATGTAGGCTTTGGTGTATAGCATGTTAATTTTTAAACAGAACAAAATGTATGCAAGTAATAAAAATCTTATTATTTGTATGCAGCATTTCACACGTTCATAGCATTTCACACGTCAAGCCAATCAATGTGTCATGAAGGCCGCTGAGATAAATAAAGTTAATTTAATATCTGCATCTTTATTGTTCTCGTTGCTGAAAATCTGAAAGTCCGTATAATGGATTGATGTATTTAATAACACCAAATCTAACACAGTCCTAAATTGCCAAAATTTAGAATAGACAAATAAAGTCAAAGGAGTGCCAGCAGCTAGGTTCAAGATTCAAACAACTCATTTAATTAAACAATAGGGTCACAAGGTTACACAAAAAACCAGACTTACCCCAGATCGGGCTTGTTGTACAGGTACTGGGCCCATTTCGGTCGGAATCAGAAAATTAGAGTTTTTAAATTATAAAGGACTCTGTCCTCTAGTGATCATAAAAGTGAGTGTCAAAGTCTAAAAGTGAAGTAGAAGTGTGTAAGAGTTCTCGTCTTGACTTTTCTAACTTCTTAAAAACTCACTCATTGGTTGTATGAGAGAGAGGTGTGTTTAATACTTTCAATTGGACACATCTAAGAATTAAAAGGTTGTAGCCATAACGCCCTCATATGCTCTGGTTGGTGAAGCAGTAACTTTGTAGTGGCCGTTTTTAAGTGTCTTATATCTTTCCTTTGCCTGTCGAGAAATGTCACCACGTATGGCTTCCCTGACATCTAGATATACAATTTATTCTGTTCCGAAGTGTGTTCGTTTTTTACTCAGTCACCGTGTCTCCGATGGTGCAGATGGGGCCGTAAAAGCTTCTTGATTGCAATGCCAAACACGGATAACCTGATGACCGTGGGGAAACGCAAAACCTCGATTCATTGCTAAAAAGTATGTTATTCCAGTTCTAAGGACCCTGTTGCTATTTATCTTTGCACCATCGCTCAATGTCCCTTTTTAAATCCTTTATATTAACTTTGATTTTGGGTGTATGTGAGTGGCTGTGTATGTCTTCGCGGCCCAATCTGCGGAGGCCTAATTGACTCTCTTGCCGTCATCCAGTGACAGATATAGGGTGGTTAAAATTAAAATGACAGTACTTAAAGGCTCGTAGCTCCGGTTCTGCTGAAGGGAACTGAATGAAATTTTAAATACATGTTATGTAGATTATGCGGACACAGTTTCAGTAAAAAAAAGTAGTTCGAAATGTTGTCAATAGATGGTGCTGTACTTCTAAAACTATATGCAAATGAGTAGTTTCATATTAATCCCAATACGTATGGTTCGAAACCGGTCCTCTGGATGTTCCACCGCGAAGACGACGGCATGTAACTGCGTCGGCGAATGTGGAGGAAGTTACAATTTCAACAGCATTTGCAAGTCTTTAAATACAATACTACTGTAAAGTGGATGCTCAATAGCAGAAGGACTGGAAATTCCGTATGCATGATTTTACGCAAAATTATGAAGTTGTACCCTTACAAAAGGAATTTCGTGCAGCATTTGAAACACAGGGCTGCCACTGACTATACGCCTTGAAAATAGTTGCTTTAGTAGCCTCAGATGTTAAGAATAGTAGCCAAAATAGTGGTCTTAGACATTGAAAATAGTAACCTCGCTTTTCATAACTTAACGATTTCTTCTTTCAAAATATTTAAGCAATTATACTATGTCGAAAAGGACGGGCGAATTTAATTAAACCCAGTTTTCCAGTTTTTTAAGCAACATTCAAAGCAATTAAATAAATTGCTTCAAAATGTAAGTTATTAGTAGTTATAAATTTAGCTACAATATCGAAATTTTAGTCATTCTGCATTGATTGAACTACACAGCGAAATCGATCATCACACCTGCACAAATCATGGACATAATGTCTTATAACACCAACGGAAGCCTTGGCAAAAACACCCATTACAAGAATGCAAATCAGTTATAACATCAGCACCAAAACGGCTGCGCAAATATCGAAAATACAGCTGTCAAACCGTCGAATCAGCTAAATCTTTGATGAAAATGACTATCACTTCAATGTAAATATCGGTGATGGTGCCTTTCATACCGACTCAAATCTCAGCAAACTACATCAACGTAATACTTGGTGAAAATTATCATCACAAGAATGTAAATATTAGCGATAGTGTCCATCATAACGGAATAAATCTCGCAATGGTCTATTACATCAGCGTAATATGCGGCGAAATTATCAGTCACAAAAACATAAATCTCGTTGATCGCCCATCATACAAGCCCAAAAACCGGCAATAGCGGCCATTACATAGGCGTTATACTAAATGAAATTAACAATCACACACTAACATAAATATTGATGATAGCGACAAACATTAGAGGAAGCGGAGATAAAAGTATTCATTCCACCGAAGATTTTAGAATTTTGAATGCAGGCAAGGGTCTGTGGAGAACAGACTTGTAAGCAAGTACACACATGTCCACCCCCCCGCCCCCTCTCCTGAAATTTTATTGCAGATTTTCATCGATCTCAGGAAATTTTAGACAAAAAAGCTGAAATCAGCACATCCGCAGACTAAACCATGTGTGATTTTTATTGTGGATTTCATGTACTTATCTGTATGTTAAGAAACAAAAGCTTGCTTTTCACAAATCTTGTTTCCCTTTTACACACAATAAGTAACTTCCACTTCGGAGCATAGCTTACATTTAGTGATGTGTAGTCCCAAAATGTCATACACTTAACTTCTTTGATTGATTTAGGAAAATAACAAGGGTTTTTTGTTCTTAAATATTAATGACAAATATACCTTGACAAAGTTAGGCGACTTTTTTAACGAGAAGAAAGATGATTTACGATGACATTATCAAGCCATTTAAGTTGCTCCAAAGTAATGTTCCATTGCAACCCTCAATTGATAAATGTACATTTCAATTGGTATTTTTAAGCAGATATAAGATTTCAGTTAAAAAATAGCAGGTTAAGGAAGCTGTGATGGCATTTTCTTCAGGTGTTCAAGGCAAATTTCACTAATTCATTCTTGTCAAGTAAAGTAAATAAAGGCAAAATAATTTGATATTTGAGAATGTATTAGTTTACCACTCGATCCGTGAACATGAACTAAAATTAACACACCTATTTCGGTAGAGTTTACTCTCCCCTTCCCCCCCCCCCATAAAAATATCGCTATTTTTACAAAACTGCGTTAGTACCTTAGTGCCGTTTTTTAATCCGTCCTACTATCAGACAGTATCTATTTTTTATTTATTTTTTAAATAGTAGCCTTAGCCCAAAAATAGTCGAAGGTTTTGCTTAAAATAGTCGTTTTAGGCCCTTTTTTCACTAAAATAGTTGTCATAGTCGCCTGGTCAGTAAAATAGTCGCTTTAGTAGCCTTTTTAGTAGCCAGTGGCATCCCTGGAAACTATACTCTGCAAGTCTTAATTTTGCCTAGCATTTTTTAGCGAGGATGCAAGTGAATGATGATCTAACTCATGAACAGACGATGCACATTTTCACTTAGAAGGTGCTGGGAACATCAGAATTGCCGAATATGGGATTCCACTAATCCTTATGCCGGAGCCTTATAACAGGAGCAACACCTACATTCCCCATATATCTAGACATGGTCTGGTCAGCATTGTACTCGGATTTGAACTTTTGTAACTTCTGGCTGTGGAGCTTTCTCAAAAATCGCGTTTATCAAGGACGTGTAACTTAACTAATAAAGGGGACTTGAATGCCAGCATCGTCCGCCATGTCTCCATCATTCCTACTGATACTTTGAGAGCGGCCGTTGTTAAAGCAGTGACACGCTTTCAGCATATTATTGACCGGCAAGGTGTGCACATAGAGTGCACAAGTGTGTAAATAAAGTTGTTCTTCGATTTTTGAGCAATTAGCTTGCTTTTTACATCGTTATTGGCAACATTTCAAACTACTTTTTTCCGACGGACAAACTACGGTACAACAAATACTCAGAAAGACATCGATTCTATCATAAAATAAACTGAGCGATTTCGACCGCCATCGTCTCACAATTGATATCGATTAAAACACAGTAATCTGAAAGTACAGTTTAAATACTTTTTTAAATAAAAAGTCAGGTCAAGTCGCATTGTTACATTGAAACAACAGATTCCCTTCTTTTTTAGACTTTGATTTACTAATAATAAAAACTATTTTTTTTTTTAATTATTTGAAGAAAAAAAAAGAATAATCAAATATCAATTGTCATTTTATTAAGACAAAAGAATTAATATTTTTTCCCAGTTTTCAAAAATGCTATATATTGTTAAATTGATAATAATTAAAGGTTCGTATTTTGGTGTACCCTGCTGGTGAAAAGCTATAACATAAGTCCTACGGTCCCCCTTTAAAAATTAATTGTGAACGCTGGTCAAAGGATCCTTTAGAAAACAATCCGGTAGTCAATTCTAAACTAATAAAATTTATTTTTATAATACGAATTAAGGTATGTTTATATTATAGGAAAATGAAAGAAATTCAGCTTCCAACTGCGAGGACCTTTTATAGGAAAAATATATGCTTCAATGTCAAACAAAATGATAAAAAATGACTGCTCAGGTGCCGTGCGTCACTCAACAGACATGATCTACCAAGCTCCATCACAAACAGTTCCCAGTAAAGCTCTATAAAACCTACAAAAAAAAGAAAAAATTTTAAATTAAAATCACTGTGAATACTTCATACAGACACCACATCAAAGTAATACATACTTGTGATAAATACAATGGCCAGTGTATGATTGTGAACCTGCGAAACAGAAACGTTACCTAGTAAAAGGAAATTCAAGAGGCTGTATAACCAAAATATGTCCATCAATAACTTTAATATCAGTGTACAAAACCTCTTTCTACACCCTTCAGTTTGAACAAAGCAATACTTCACTACCTACTTTTCATCATTAAAAATGTTGGTAACAAAAACTTTTGACCAAGCGAAGGTAACTTAGATATCCTGATGATAAAGTCGGGCAATAGCATTAAGAAGGAGATTATTACAAATTTTATTGATAGAATTTCTTTTTAAAATATTTTCTTTAGTATTTTTAAGTTTATTTTTTTCTGAAATCATGTCTAGATTAATCAGTTTCCATGGAAAAAAACATCTGTCCAGACTAAATCAGCCGTTCAGAATTGTATTACGGTATCCATGTGCTTTCACCGATCGGAACGAACTTCTTTCTAACCATTTCTAAATTATTGAATATTGGGTCTAACCACAAGCTATTTCGAAAAAAAGCCAAGAATAGGTGACACTAAGTTTTAACTTTTCCTGAAAACATGAAATTACTAAGTGGTTCCACTCCGTGCACGCTAACGCTCGACACCCCTCCACCCCTTACAAAATTTAGCCCTTTTTTCCAAACACCTTAGTATCACTTGGTGGCATTTCTTGTAGGGGAAAAATGATCGATGGGAAAATACCGTAATATAATTTAAAACTTTTCAATTCTCACTCAATAGACAGTGGAATAGCAAGTAAAAATAATGGATATTTTCAAACTGAAATAGAATAATAGTAGCACAAACTATTTTTTATTAAAAACCATCATGTTTTTGAAGTTATACGGATAAATCTTGAAAACAATGCCAAATAAACAACAAATTAATAAATCTAAAATACGAATTTATTAAGTGGTAGTATGTTGATACAAAGCATTTTTTTTTTTTTTTTTTTTTTTTTTTACTTCGCCATTTAGCCAATTACCTTGGTAGCACTGGGCGGCATTTTTTGTGTATAGCAAAAATGGTCGAAGGAAAAATACCATATTATCATTTCAAACATTTTAATTCACACTCAACACACATTCAACACACAACTTCACAATTCACAGTGGAATAGCAGGTGTAAATAGTGTCTAAGTTTCAGTTCCATGCAAAGTTTTTTCAAAATGTGCAAGTGTACTTAACGAACATTTTCCAACTGAAATAGTAGGATTGTAATTTCCCAAACTACCTTTTAGTTAAAGTCTCCATATTTTTGAAATAATGTAGGTTTAGAATATATTTCCTTTAGATAAAACTGTGCCTCATAGATTCAACTAAACGACACTCAACCTACAAGCAAGAACAACAATTAATTAAAATCAATCGAAAGAGCAGTAGTTAACATATAAAAAATGCAGGGTCAAAAATCGTAAACAACGCAAATCCTGTTGGATGTTTCCAATCAGTTTATCGAAAAATACTTGCAAATAAAAAATATTGTAATTAAACTAATTAATAAAGTATTTTTTACACTTTTGGAACATTTTGGCTCATCTACAGATGAATACCTTTAAAAAGATCCCTTGATCGTAAAAATAGTTCGAATAGTTTAAGAGGAATGACTCTCACAAAAATAAGTCTTGCCCATTTATATTGTTGCATAGATGGGTTCGAAAGATTTGAAGCCAAAGCAGATCAAAACTTGAAGAAATTTATTCCGATATAACTCTTCGCAGAATCTTTTACAACTCCACAAGTTCTCGTTCTAGTAGACTCAATACAACTCTTTACACAATAATGGAGATAAAACAGCAGTTAAAAACTAGATACACAACTGGTAAAATCGTCGCACAAGACAATGCAATACAGTTCGCTTTCGGAACTCTCTGAATGCTCGCTGAGAGACAACGAACTCAGTAACTCCACTAACTCAACACACGGCCGGCCTTATATAGGAAAGTCAATCTTTAGTGAATCTTCTAGAAATAGTCGCCAAGTTTGGTGACATTTAATGATTTCTCGCCAACTTGGCGAGATTGCCATTAATCATAATGTTAAATAGCTTGCCCCTGTTGAGAATCGAGCATTCAACTTGTATTGTGTTCAGTTGAGTGGCATCACTAATTTTCGTGTTAATATGTTTAATGTATCTGATGGCAACACTTTCTACTTCCCTTTTGAATAAATTTATGTCCACAGTAAGACGTATACTGTTCTTCTCTCCTTTTTTCTACCGTTTAAATCCTAAATTCAAATTAGCTATAACTTTATTTCGATAATTTTACAACAGGTTATGGGTTACGGCGACGTTTAACTGCGTAAATGAAGTAACGATGGCTATGACGACGTATTTGAATAACGGATTTTGACTTCGAAGTTTTGATTTCGGATTTTGACTGTAACATTTATGCTGAACTGTGTGTAGGTAGACGACTGTGTACCGATTGCTTTTTTTCCCGCATACTTTGGTAAATAACGGCGTAATATGGAAGTTAAAAACTTTGTTCAATGCACCAAGTTGGAAGGTTTATCCAACTGGATTGATTGGAAATTTGAAGTGAACTCTCTGTTCGTGCTCAATGATTGTACCTCAATCGTGGATGGTTCCCTTGTCGAGCCAGCAGCACCGGAAGCAGACGCTGAAGAAAAGACTATACGCGACTACAACCAAGCTGTTAAAACGTATACAAAGGCAAATGCGAAAGCTGCTGTGATCATCCGCACAAATGTATCAGCAAAGGTGTTAAATTTGATCCGTATGCATGGTAATTCTGCAAGAGCGATATGGGTGGAATTGTTAAACAATTTTGAAAAAGTGTCAAGCGTCAAATTGGACACTCTTCTACAACAGTTTTTCAATTTCCGGATCGAGAAAGACGAAGATGTAATGCATTCACTCGCACGTTTGCGTACACTGTGGGTGGATCTCCTACGTGAACAAGAGTTAAGTGGCGAAGGGAAAATGCCACAGAATCTCCTAGCACCACGCATCTTATCTATTCTTCCTGATGATGAATATCGTGAGTTCAAATCACAGTGGGACTCGACGCCAAGTACAGAAAAGGCACCAGAAAAACTTATCGAACAGATCAACATGAGACTGCAAAGAAGAAATCAGGAGCATAGAGACGATACTACGACGTACGTTGCAAATGCTAAATATAGTGCAAACCATAATGGAAAGAAATGGAAGAAGATTGGAAAAAGGCCTCAGGTTGTGAGTCAATCTCAACTCTTAACAACAAATAATGCCAAAACGATCAATAAATTTAGCAAGGCCAGTGATGGTGCGAAAGGTTTTAATGGCATCTGTTTTCGTTGTAATAAACCTGGGCACATTGGAAAGTGTTGTCCAGATTTCCCTGAAAAGCCAACTACGATGGGTGGTAAAGCAGAAACATTCTTTGCAAATACTCAATGCAGTGCATTTGCTTGTCAAGAAGACGATAGTGGCCGAAATGTGTGGATTAAAGACGATGGAGCTACAGCACACATTACGAATTCCATAGAATACTTTAAGACGTACCGTCATTTTGATAAACAAGTAGAAATCACAGTTGGTAACAAGCAGACAATACCAGCATATGGTTGTGGTGACATTGACATGTGCGCGACGGTTGGAACTGTACAAAAATCTATTGAGCTCAGTGATGTATTGTATGCACCAGACATCGGCAAGAATTTGTTATCGACTTTAAGGCAATGAAGCGAGGAATCTCGAACTTCGGAGATTCAGATGACATGATTTGTCGTTTCTTCCGCAAGGAGACTCCGGATAATGTACTTTTAGAGGCTCCATGCTCATCGAATGGACTCTTTGAACTACGTGCAAAACCGATCAAGCCGCAAGGGTGTTCTGCTGCTACAGCTTACTTGGTTAATAGGGAAATAACTCCTTTTCCTGAAACGGCAATGACGACAAAGCTGCCGTTATCACTTTGGCATCGACGGCTTGGGCACCAGGGAGTACAGTACGTGAAGCAGTACCTGCGTCAGAATGGAATCGATTTCATCGACGATCGGCTGTTTTGCGATTCGTGTACATATGGTAAACAAAGTCGACGAACATTCAAATCAAAACGACTCAAGACAAAAAGGTCTGGTGAGATCATACATGCAGACCTGCTCGAATCGCCAATCTTGTCATGAGGTGGAAAGAAGTACACGTTAGTGCTTAAGGACGATTATTCAAAATTTCGAAGTGTAGATTTCTGAGACATAAAGACGAGTCGGTGGATAAAATCAAGCAGTTTCTTGCTCGAGCCAACAAGGATGGTATAAATGTAAAAGAACTGGTCACAGACGGTGGTCGTGAGTTCGACAATGCTACATTGCTGAAACTGACTGAGGATACAGGTATCAAGTTGAGAATCATCATGCCTTATACGCCAGAGCAAAACGGTTTGGTTGAAAGAGAGAATCGTACAATAATGGATGCAGTTCGCACTATGCTCAAGGATGCAGGCCTACCACATTTTCTGTGGGCAGAAGCAGCGTCTACAGCTGTTTACATTTTGAACCGTACTGGGCCAAGCAAAACCACAAGAAAATCCCCTTTTGATGAATGGTTTGGACGCAAGCCGGAAATCAACAGGATTCGAGTGTTTGGATCAACTGCATTTGTACATGTACCAAATGTCAACGGAGGTAAACTGGATGACAAGGCTATAAAGGGCTACTTAGTTGGTTATTGTGATGACGATGGGTATCGTGTTTTCATACCATCAAAGAATGACACGGTAAAGAGTGCCGACGTAGTATTCAATGAACAGCAAATTGGTCCTACTTCCCAGTCTTTGAAAGTGACATCTAATACAAATCCATCAAGTGGTATGGAGTTTGAAATTTTGAATACACCCTATGATGCAGTTACGCAGGAGGCTGGTGAACTTTGCATTAATGAAGACGAACCAACAGAGATGACGACGCATTCATTACGAGATCATTCAACTATCCAACGTCCTGTCAGATTTGACGACTACGAAGTGTACAGCAGCATTTTGGAGTTGGAAGAGCCCAAAACATATGATGAAGCGACAAAGTCTTCTGCATATGCCGACTGGAAACGAGCCATGGGCGAAGAGATGACTTCGCTTGCCAAACACAAAACGTGGCAGCTTGTTGAGGCACCTAAAGGACGGAAAATCCTTGACAATCGCTGGGTTTACAGGGTAAAGACAAATCCAGATGGTTCAATTGAGAGATTCAAGGCTCGCTTAGTAGCAAAAGGGTATACGCAGACGGCGGATATCGACTATGGAGAAACATTCAGCCCAGTGTGCCGCTACGACACTATTCGAGCTGTAATTGCAACGGCAGCCAAGGAGAGTCTAAAGTTATTTCAACTTGACATGGAGACGGCGTTCCTTTATGGTGACCTGACTGAGGAGATCTTTATGCGCCAACCCGAAGGATACGATGACGGAAGTGGGCGTGTGTGGAAATTGCTCCGACCTTTGTACGGCTTGAAACAAGCTGGACGATCTTTCAATGCCAAGTTTACTGATGTGCTAAAGAAACTTGGCATGATCCAAAGTAAATCCGATCACTGCCTGTTCATACGCAATGATTATGGACAAAAGATGCTGATGGCGATTTATGTTGATGATGGCATTGTTGCTGTTCAGAACGAAGCAGCATTCTTCACATTTATTGACGAGCTCAAGCAACATTTCAGCATTAGAGTGACGACATTGAATTATTTTCTTGGTTTGCAAATTGAACAGTTGAAGGACGGCTCACTCTTCTTGCACCAAGAAGCATTTACAAGAAAGATGTTGGAACGTTTTGGCGATTCCAAAACATCACACATCCCAGTGAAGAAGTCGAGTCTCAAGGTAGACTATGGTCAGCCAAATGATGATGGCATGATCAAGATCAAGGAGGCGAAGCCTCTTAGCAATGAGATTCCATACCGATCAGCAGTTGGCAGTTTGCTTTATTTGGCTATGGGGTCACGACCAGATATTGCTTACGCGGTGCGTTTGGTGTCTAGTAAGTTGGACAACCCCACAGAGACTGATTGGTAAATTGTGAGAACAACATTTAGATACATTTGCAATACCACTGGACACGGCATTGTGTACAATAATGAAGATGAAACAAGCCTGATGTTATTTAGTGATGCAGATAACAACAGCTGTGCAGAAACACGCAAGTCTCGCACAGGAGTAGTTTCTTTCTATGGTGGAGATGCAATTACATGGCGAAGCAAGCTACAAGAGGCCATATCCAATTCAACGACAGAAGCAGAGTTTATGGCAGCAGCTGAAGCCACAAAAGACCTTTTATGGTTGAAGCGTTTGTTTAATGAGATAGCCCACAATGTCTCATTACCAATCCTGAAAGTTGATAATCAGAGTATTATCAAGTACATCAAAAATCCGATGTTCCACGCACGCACAAAGCACATCGACCAAAGATACAAATTTGTCCAAGATGAGTTCTCAAAGGGTCACTTTGAATTAGGCTATGTCAGAAGTGAGGAACAGCGAGCAGACATTTTGACGAAGGCCCTTCCAGCACCTCAGTTTCATTCTCAAAAGAAGTTGCTCGGTGTGAAGGCATTCAACATGTATAAGTGACAGTTTAAACTATGCATGTCTATTTTCATGCTCGAAGGAAGCTGTTGAGAATCGAGCATTCAACTTGTATTGTGTTCAGTTGAGTGGCATCACTAATTTTTGTGTTAATATGTTTAATGTATCTGATGGCAACACTTTCTACTTCCCTTTTGAATAAATTTATGTCCACAGTAAGACGTATACTGTTCTTCTCTCCTTTTTCTACCGTTTAAATCCTAAATTCAAATTAGCTATAACTTTATTTCGATAATTTTACAACAGCCCCTTATAAAACTCATTTTCCAGCATGATCCCTGAAGAACTCGTTTTCAAGCATTAAGAGGCGCATTGCAGGAAAGCGAAGTAAAGTCAACTCTTGCACTGCCTTATGCGAAATGTTCATAAATTTCCCTTTTTACATAATTAATACTACGAAATATTTACAAATATACAGAGATTCGTAACAATATTTATATCAGAATATATGTATTTTTGTTTCACAAAAGGAAAAACGCTTACCATTTTAGAAATTTTCACAAATTAAGTCCTCGTACTCTCATAACAGGAAACCCCTCCAGATACAAGTCAGTGTTACTAACCAGCATTATGAAAACAAAAACAATTGTACAAAAAGTAACAAAACTTTTATATATTGTAATAAAGTTGACATTCTTTCTGTATAGCATTTAAATTTAACGTGAGTTTTATTCAAAAATATGTAAACTTTCAGATTCACCTGATTGAAATCTTGAAACTGCGCCAAATGTTGTAAACAAGAGAAGGTTGAGACAAATCCTAAAACTCCATTTGTCACAGTTGTGCATGTACCATTTCCGCTATCTGGAACTTCTTTTCCCAGCTCACCGCTCTTCTTTCACCCTTAAGTAGCAAAAGTTCCGAAAAACTTTGTATCCCTTCCACGCTTTCTACGTGATAAAACACCGTGTATTTCTCTCCAAAAAATACGGACACCCATAAATACATTTTGCAGTATTTTTTATTCCGCACAGTCGAAAGTAGAGAACTTCTTACATATTTAATAAATCTAGTCTTTCATTTTAGTTTAGTGCTACATTTTTATGTCGCTATCCAATCCCTGTCAAATTATATTTTATGACACATACTTGAATATTTTTGATATTCCGTAAGCTTTCAAAATGTCAAAATTGATACCAAATCTGAAACGATTTATTGAACGAGGAGATCTTAAGTAAAAAGATATAAAAAATATTATTTATTCAACTATGACAATATCCTCTTTTTTTTTTTTTCTTTTTTTTTTTTTTTCCTTCTTTTTTTATTAACACTCGATTTATTTTTCACTGAGTAGAAAACTGTCTTGTAAGGTAATTAAAACGTCAAGTATGTTTCGATTATAAAAAGGCAATATTCTTTCCCGGAACTTTTCTGTACCAACGCAGATGTATGAAAATTTACATTTAATTAGAAAAAGTCTTATTTGCGTTCTTGAAGAGCGTGATGTTTGTTATTATAAAAAACTATAAAGCATAGTCAAAAATTATAATATTTTGTTTTTGCCATAAAGACCACGAGTACATTTATTAATATGAAGGATCACCAAGAATGACACTGATTTCTATTTCAACGTTATTAGCAAACAAAATAAAATAACGTTGTCTTTCAAACCTGGCGTGATTTTTCCCTTATGAGGATGTTTTGATCGTCCATAAAAAAAAAAATTCAGTAAAGCATTTTTTATAGTCGAGGAAAATGCACGTATTATTTTGCATATTGAAAAATCCATTCAATAATTTACTAAACAACTGATTTATATTGTCATAATGAAGGAATTTTCAAATGAGAAAACACTTTCTGGAAATAACTAGATAGTGCTTTGGTTAAATAAAACACAACTTTTTGTGATAAAGATTTTTTTGTCTCGATTGCTTACGATTAGTTGTATTTTTACATGTACAACACGCACGGGGCTGTATACTAATTAAATTTAAATCTATCGTTAAAAATTTCAATACGAACCCCTATATTTTATGTTTTCATTCGATTTAGAATACCTCGTTTACCCTAGATACCAAATTTTAGTTCATTATGTTGAGAAACACGTCACTTATGAGCGAAAATGTTTTGGAAGATTTTGAGGGCAAGTTTCTTTATCACGGGGAAGGATCGAACGCTTTGCATGCTTCAAGACGTAATCTATTACACGGTCCCTTAAAGTGAGCTTTTTTACATATTTGTTAAAATATCTATAACCAAAAGTCAAAGTGGAATGAAAAAAATTCTGGAAGGGTTTTCGATCATGATCATTCTAACGGAAGAAAACTAATGTATGTTTCCATTTACAAAATTTTAAAATTTGTTTTATTAATTAATAGTTAAATATTAAAAAACTTTTTAATACAAAAGTTGCATGTTATTTATGTTTGGCCTTTTATAGACTATCGTTTGAAACAAAAATTGCTAAAATATATGAACTATATAAGAATTTATGTCCAAAAAACAAATTTTCTTTTTAACATGAATTTATTCTTTTTTTAAAAAAAAATTTTACATTATTTAAATTACTAACTATTCATTGGAAAATTATGAAATTTGGTATTTAGACGGGTTTTTTTTTTTTTTGGATTCTAAATCTAAATATGGTATAATATTATGGGGTTGCCAATGAACTTTTTAAAGTTTGGTTTAGTTTTAATATGTAGATGACCCCTCATGATAAAAAAAATTATATACAATTACTAAAGACTTTCCACAATTTACAACGGTATTTAACTTTTGTTATTTCATCAATTAAAATTCAAGATATAACCATCGTTCGGAAAAAAATTTCGCGTACTGTACATACGAACTAACAGCTTCGACAATTACAATTGGATTTTGTGAATATTTTTAATAATGCACAAATTTCTGTAATATAGGTGCACGGCAGTGCACCCTCCATGTTCATTGTCAGACATATTTTACTGGAAGCAACTCAGCAGTAATTTGACCTCTCATATCTGCCAACATCGATAAAAGCTATATGTAATCAATTTAATAGCGAATTATCTTCAGCAATTTATGAAACCCTCACATTCTTTTTGCCAATTTCATTTGGCATTCCTCAAATAACTCGGAGTGTGATTTGAGTTTCGCTTCGTGTTTTTCCTACTCAACCAATGAAACGTAAGTAAACGCAATGGGTTCTTAGTTCTAGGGTAAAGAATCTCCTTTTATTAGCCCTCTTGAAAGCAATAAACATCACCACCAACTCAAACGTTTCTCGTGACACTTTATGGTTCGTTTACTGATAGATTAAACCACACAAAATGCACGTACGCAAATTCACCACACATATGCAAAACGTACATAGTTTAAATTTAACTATCAGGCTTAAAAAATTATTGCAAGAACTATTAATTAATTTTTCAAAATAATGAATTACAAAATTTTATTTGTAATTCAAGGATCAATTTTTGATTTCAGGAAACGACATTTTTCAAATAATACCGACAAAAATACAAAATGTTAATCAGAAGTGAAAAATGCCATTACTTCAAAAAGTAAAATTTCTTACTATAAATTTAGTGTTTTATTACTTTTGTATAGAGTCAGATTTACGTATAGATCCAATGATGAACGCTTCGATGCATAAAAACGAAATTTAAAAAGACAAGTTTTCAACTTTTAAATATAAAGATGTGAAATTCAAATAATTTTATTATTCGAGAATATAGTACATATATTCACGGTTATTTTCATGTTGAACATCTTTAGATTTAGTAATATTTGTATGATTAAAATTTAAATTTTAGGAAACATGTTTGTATCAGAAAAATTGGCAAAAGTGAAAATGTGTACTATAACAAGGCCGAAACACAGTGATTTTATTTTTTAGAAATATTATATATGTTCTTGCAATAATTTTAATGCATAAAAAATTCCTGAAGGACTCGCATTAGACTCATTTTATTACAAAAATCATGTTTGTTTGTTTTTTTGTTTTGTTTTTTAGAAAAAAAAAGAAAAAAAACGAATATGAAAAATTTGTTGTTTTTTTGTGAAGTTTTATATTTACTTCGAGCATATATATATATTTTTGGAATTTTACATAGTTTTATTGAATTGCAAAAAAATATTCATACTTACATATAATCAGTAGTTATTGCAAAAAAGTTATGTTTCAAACACATGATATTTTTTTCAAAAATTTCAGGTATCCTAAATTTGACAAATTCATAAATTTTAAAGTGCTGTAAAATTTCACCCGTAAGAATACCAAAAAATTATTCAGATTTTTCTTAATAAACTTAAGAAAAGGATTCCCGTCAAATTTCATAAAAATAGTCAGGTGTGAGTGTCAAATTTCATTTTATCTGGTCGATCTGACATGGAATAACCCTCTAGTAAGTTTGTTTGGGTTTGAGTTGAACAATAAATTCAGTGCCTCCTATTAGAAGTCAAACATTGTCAGCTTCTTGAAAGAAAAATATCTTCTAGCGCATTTTGAAGTAAATTTATTTTTCTAATATTTAACTTAGAGTGTTGTTTCGAATCTTTAATATTACCATGGTTTTTAATAAAATAGTGTAGTGTCCAATTATTTTAAAATTAAAGCATTTTTACATGTTGTATGTTGTCCATCAATTTGTACCAATATATTTATTTACTAAGACACTCCTTTACCATTCTCACAAATCAATATTATATTTGAACAGCTGTTGAGCTTCGATTTCAACTCTTAATGATATCTCGATAATAGCATCTAGGCTTATGACGTCAATTTCTAAAATATAACGATTTCAATATCGATATTTCAAATTGCTAAATCTGTGCATCTGCATTCAGCATAATTTCTGTATTGGATTTGTTACGATTTACTGGCCCAACAATAAAATTTAATTATCAACTTTGAGCTTTCTTGACTTTCTTTTTATCAAGCTTTTTATTTTCGTGGAGTAGTTTAAAATGTATCACCTGTAATGTTCAATAAAGACGAGATATATATGTCCTCTGTCGATGTTTATGTACCCGTCCAACCAAAATTAGATTGAAAAATAGCTGAGAATTTCATTCATACTGTGCATTAATGCCACCAAATAGGGTCAAAGAAGTGACACCGAAGGTTGTGGAAATTAAAAATAAAGAGAAAAAAAGTAGAAAAATTCACAGGAAAATGAAAAATTAATTGTAGTACGGGTAGTGAATACTACTATTTATAGTATTAATTACACTACTATTTATTGTATTCTTATAGACTGATACTTATTTACTGTTTCTTACCGAAACAGCAAATTAACTATTAATTAACATTTCAGTGGGAAATCGAATTCTCATTGATTACGTATTCGTAATTGATGTTGGATGTATCAAAACTAGATCCGCTTTCAGGTGTAACATATCCCATGTACGTGGAACCAGGATCAGATACAATACACTAACGATCTTTTATAATTGTTCTTTGGAGCTGCTTGTTCTTGAGTATTTCGGTTGCTTAGGTTAATCATGCCATCTATCAAAATAAAGGCCCGGTAAAGTTGAGTTATTTTTTTAATTCTAGAATTTTGCCATCGATATTTTGTTTTTGTTTGTGACGAGGTATATGTTTGATTCCATTGTTACACCCAAATCTTGCATAACACTCGATGCAATAGCATCCGTGGCTCTGTTAGACATACCATATCTGTGACTGATAATAACTGTTTTATCCAGTTTTCAATGTAGTTGCAAGAGTTTTAAACGCAATGCAAAGAGGTTTGCTTGCAAATGTTGTGTAAGACGCGTCTTTGGCAATCTTCTGGTATTCCTCGAAAGAAGATATTAATTAGGATTATAAGATTTTGTACACTTTTTAATAATGAGATTCTCAATTTTTCCGCACGACCGCGAAAATATCCAAGATAGTATGACTTTTTCAAGCCACTCTATCAAATATCTTTCACACGCACAAAACTAATCACTGAAGCCTCCTGAAAAAACAGTTGAAACCCAGTATAGGAATGGATTGATTAAATAAACACTGGAATCCAGAAACTACTTACCAGTTGGTTGTTTTCAGATTATCTGGCGCCGTCAGCAACACGAGGGATATAATGCGCCGAAACATTCGTCATTAGACAAGCCAACATACATTTACAAACACCCATGCCTAACACGGGACTCGAACCCGCAACCTCGTGGTCTAGAAGATAGCACGCTAACCACTATACCGTTTGGTCGGCAAACTACTTACCAGAATGTGGATCCAAAAAAGATTATAAGCAATAATATTTTTGTAAATTTTTGTATATCTGAAAGGTGGAATAAAGTTTATTTTCGCATTGCAATGAGGCAAGTATAACACACAGAGTATAGTAAAACACTAACGTGTTTTTATTTAAAAAAATTGCCTTCAATTCCTAAATTTCGGTGCCTTTGAAGCGGCAGAAGATATTAACGAATAATTCTATTTTTTTTTTTTGACAGGTGATGTTGCAAAAAAGTAGTAACTTTTAAGCATTACCCCAAAATGATTAACGAAATTTGTGATTATTTATTAATTTTTTAATTTTAATCATTTTTTAGTCCAATTTTCACAACTTTCGATTCATTGAGGCGACAAAATTTATCAATTCAGAGTTTTAAGATTTTACACACTTTTTAATAATTAGAGTTCCCAACTTTCCCGCACTACTGCAAAAATATCCGACATAATTCGACTTATTCAGTCCAGTCTATTAATGCTATTAAAGTATTAGAGGTCTGATCTTTTGGTCTGAATACTAAAAAATTAGATTTGTTGTTAAGCTTTCCTTTGTTTAAACAAAAAACTGAAAATGTATTTTTTCAGCATCATTCAACGTAGATGCGCATTTAAATTTAAATTATATATTATTTGACTGAAAATTAAATTTAATATTGCTTTATCAGTGGAGTATTTCGAAATTAACCTTATGGCAAACAGGGATGTTTTCGTGATTTTCTATTCCACAAAATAAGGGAAATTTTTAATTTACTCTCACCGTAATCGCCTTTCGCATTTTCACAACCAATCTAAACTTTGTACTATCGAATTCAGTGCATCGCAAAAAATGAAATCGGAGACATTTTTGCGGCTTAAAACATGAATCAAAAACATGAACCAAATTTCTGGGAAGGCCCGTTTTCTCTCAACATGATGACAGTACGACTGTTCCCTACATACATCGCAATTTGTGAGTTTGTAGAAAGGTAAAAACTTCATGGCTTTATAAAATCTCGATCTAACGTTTACCATCTCTAGAGATAAATGGAAAGCAACTTACAAACCCAACTTAATTGCTCAATTCACATGTTATACCCTACCTCCCTACCCTATTCTTTAAAATGCCTGTAGTAAGATATTCGGGGTTAATCTGAGTATTTAACTCGATTATAACAAACAAACCAAGAGATGTTAACCCATCAATCATGACCAATGCACGAAGTCACAAAGTATATTTCAGAAAGTTTATGACGTTTTAAAGGAATTTTGTAAATTCTTGAGAGGTATATTTTATAACACATCAATACGTCGCCATCGTCAAATTCCTAGATTTGTATTACTTTTATAAATTAATAAAAAATAAAAACAAATCCAGTCATGAATGGAAACCCCGTATTATAAGCGACGGCAAAGAGATGGAATTCTGTCTAGCTCAAAATAAGTCAAATTCTGGAACACATTAGAGGCGTTTTTATTTCTTAAAGATGTTGCTTTTTATGCGACATATTGTAGAGGAAGAAGAATGTAATTCAGGGTTCATACAGCTTTTAAAAGGTAAAAATTAAGTAGTTTTTAAGGTCTCTCTTTAAGGACCTTCCAAATTTTTTACAGAATCTCATACTTTTGTAACAACAAACACTCAACAACACTTAAATTCAAAGTAATATGTTAGAAAATGGACAAATAAACAATTCATATAACATTTAAATAGATTTTTATACTTTCAGCATTTTTTTTTTTTTTTTTTTTTTTTTTTTTTTTTTTTTTAGGATCCGTTTTGCAAAATATAAATTTCGTAGCTTCTCTCTCTCTTAGATTTTCTTAAATTGTTAGATTTAACAGAGAAATGAGGATCCGAGAAGCAAAGGGGTCCAAGTGGCTTTTTCTAACTTTTGA
Organism: Linyphia triangularis; assembly: GCA_963978545.1. Lineage (NCBI taxonomy): Eukaryota > Metazoa > Arthropoda > Arachnida > Araneae > Linyphiidae > Linyphia > Linyphia triangularis. Next base: position 83,002,758 of record OZ021722.1, on the reverse strand, counting down.
GAAAATACACTTTAAAGTTTCTTATTTATATTCAATTTGTATGAAAATTATTAATTGTTCAAATACTAACGTCTGGGATGAAGGTATCACTAGTTTTCATAGAATTCAATATAAATAAGAAACTTTGAAATGTATTTTCTCAACAGTTAAAAAAAGTCCCTAATAGACCCCTTTGCATCTTATTTTTCTTACTTCTCCTCTGTGTACTAAGCAATTTTTGAAGAATACAAAAATTTTCCGATGCAGATGTATTTCTTAGATGCAATTTTTTTTTTTTTTTTTTTTTTTTTTTTTTTCCAGATAAATACGATTTCTAGCTACGGGTTTTATTTCAAGTTATATTTTTATTTTATTTATTTTATTATTAGATGTGTATTAATTTTATTTTAGTCACGTTACCGTGTTTTTGATTTTGACGATTTTTCTGATGGCAAATGAAAAAATCGCCAAATGACTTATGTAACATCTATTCCACTTTTTGTTAAATGGAAACTTGTATGTCCTTCAACGGGTCCCCATCAGAGCGGGGTCACGCAGCTAATTTACTACATAAAACAGAAACTGTGCGAACCTCATCTATACTAATAAAACAAAGAGCCTGTCTGTCTACCTGCCTGCCTGATGGTCTATAGAAAGCAATTTCCAATGCAGGGAGATTCCTGAAATTTTAAACATAAGTGATTTCGCCATCAAACTTTGCTAATCACACACAGAATATTAAATTTTTAATATTTAACATAAAGGCAAAGGGCAGATGCTTGCCGCAAATATAATCTGAAACTAGAAAAGGAATAGCTTAGAATCTAAAATTTGTAAGAGAGAGATCGTATTTTTTTTCCTGAACTTTGTTTCTTTTGAAAAATTTGTTAAAAATTGAAAAGGGAAAAAAGCAATTCTGCAGTGATGAAACACTGCATGATGAATTATGGAAAAAATATGCGGAAATTTACTCGAAAATCACATAGATAGTGTCATCTTGACATTAATAACATTTAACAAAATTTGTTAATTAGCAGATACGGAAAAGCTATTCATTAATGAGCTATTTATAAAACTGTATCAAAATTAGCGAAATCTGTACATTTTTCAGTGTTGAAAATACATTATTATCTTTACAAAATTAGCTACCAGCTAAATCAATTCGAACATGAACACACTACCATGCCTCTCCCAAAGAGAAAGAAATTACACATACTTTGATAGGAAATCTATCCTTTATTTTGAAGGCTACTACGTATTATATTTAACGGCACAAAGAGGCCCAATTTTCATACATCAGATGATATCGAGTAACAACGAAAGAAGAATCTAAAAAAAGATATAGCATAAGAAAAAAACACAAAAAATGTTTTAGTTTCAGTTTCAGATCCGGGCAACTCAACCGTGCACCTGCCCGTCTCCTACTGCCACCTACAATCGTAAAATCACAACATTCAGCGAATCCACAAAAGTTAAAAACATGTCATTTAATACATCGAAACTTTACTTTCAAGGCAGCACATAGTTCAATTCTATGTACCACAAACAGCTTTTAGTTATGTGTTTGCTATTTGAAGGTAAAAGCCACCGTTTGTCAGTAAACATTTAATCACAAGACATTAAAACACAGCTGCATTACGTTTTCTTGATCTATCTTTCCCAAAAGAACTGAAAGTAGCTCAATCTAAATGCACATGTAACATCACAACTAAAACTTTGCATCCTTATTAAATTTACAATAGCAATCCATTAATGGAAGTTCATCCGCACTTGAAGTAAAAAGAAATGAAGTTTTCCTAGAAATCAGCGATTCCAAACAACTTAAATATGCATATACTTTTCTACCAATGAAGATGGATGCAAACCAATATAAGGGAGAAATAGGAAAATCAAATGTGGTAACAGCTAAAAAACAGAAAACAATTTTGCATCAAAACATTAAGGACTTAAAATGAAAAATAAGTACTTTAAGTGTATAAGGATCTAGTAAAAATAAATAGTTCTTAGGGACTTTTAAGGAATGTACGAATCGTGTAATTATTTTAATTGTTAAACAAAAGGAAATTAAAGGATACAAATAAACAAAATTTATTTTAGAAGTTGTAATTTTTTTTTATTTATATTTCTCATTTTTGTTGGGAAACAGAGATGGTATAGGATTTGGAAGCAGTGAGGTGATACAGGGTAGAGAGAATTTGTCATACATAATCGGAAAAAATGAAATTTTCATCCATTACCTTCTACATAAATATTTTTGCGTTGTGAGTAAATAAAAAAAATTCGAAAACTTATTTCATTGCACCCCATCAAAAAAAACAAAATAAAGCATATAAAATTGACACTTTGAAGCAATTAATTTTTAAGTTATTTCAGCAACTTTTCATTTATTGAAGAAAAAAAAAAGACGTTAGAGTTAAACGCATTGTCAATAAGATTTGTTAACTATTCAATCATCATCCGAATTTCTTTACATGCTTCTTCTAATCGAATTTTCCAAACAATAAATTATTTATTTATATTGTTATTTTTGTATTTTGATGATTTTCTTCATCCTCCTGTCTGTACTTCCTACCATTTGGCACCTGGAAATATTTCATTGAAACCCCAGAACTGTTTAAAGGAGCCCTAGGCTGCAATTGTTAAAGGTGCCCTTTTTAAAGTTGCAGAGTTATGAGAAAGAATGAAAAAGAACTGAATCTTCCTACAATCTATTAACAAGTAGTTTAATTTAAAAGGTTTAATGCATCCTCTACAAAAAACTATTTACATTTAATTTGGAAAAAAAAAATCTGCAGGTGGAATTTGGTACAAAAATTACTTTGTATATTAAAAAAAAAAACTTATCTCATTATTGTAATATATTGTAATTAGCCCCAGGGGCTTCAAATTCTAAATCCGCCTCTGCACAGAGCTAGCCTAGGTGCCAGTTATGATTACTATGCAGTTCAAATTCAATTCTCTAACTTGGAAGAAATAACTACTCGTTTGTATTTTAAAATCCTTTATATTAACTTCAATTTTGTTTGTTTGTGTGTCAAATCTATGGAGGGCTAGTTAATCCAATTGCCACCATCCTATTGAGCAGAAAAGTGTCAGATTACATGTTGATGACAGTGCAGTCTATCACGTATTTTAGGCTGTCAGCCAGGGTTGTAGTGCTAAAAAAAATTTACCGATACACAAACTTTTAGATCATGGCGGTACTGTAGCTGGAATTTGTTCCTTATTGTAAAATGCTAATTCACAATAATTTACCATACAAAAAAGCTTAATACTCTTAATTTACGTATTTAATTTCTCACTAACTTATATCAAAATGCATTGTGTAAAGATATTTAGAGTTATTATTGATTACTAGTTCAAAGAAGTGGCGTTACGCCGTACCAGCTCTAAAAAAAAGTATCGGTGCTCCGTAACGGCACTTATTGGTCCCACTATACCCCTAATGATTCTATCACTAAAAAGCCGCTACTCACACCACTATTTTCGTTTTGAATGACTAATTAACACACTTGCCTTCATCCAATCATGCTGAAATTTGACAGATTGATTTGATGTCGATGACAATGCAGTCTATCAAATTTTTGGGGCTGTTACTAACACTAAAAGACCACTTTTACAAAAGCTTCTATTGGCGATTCGAATTACTAATAAACCTGTAAATAGTTCAGAGTGGATGTTTTTTTTCGTAGTGGTCAAGCACTATGAAAACGATCTGGACTCAAAAAGTTGTAATTACACATTAAAATTGGCAATGCATATAAAGGATTTAAAAAAAAAAAAAAATGTGTTTATGGTTTATTTATTGTGCTTTCTGCTTCTTCCGTTCGAAACCCAGCTTCTACTTCAAAAATATACACTGTAAGTTTTGATCATTATTAAAATAAAAATCTATGCATATTTGTTAATTAACATTTAATTAGTAATTTGCAATCAACATTTCTGAAAAATTAACGAATTAAACAAAATTGTAGCTATCTTGCACCCCTTTGCAAATAATCCTACCGGTGCTCATGTTCATAATCATATTTTTGTATATTGTATATGCAAGTAGTAACTGAGCTATATTAAAAGTCACGTTTCAAATAGAATGTCCCCTACACATTTTATATATATATATATATATATATATATATATATATATATATATATATATATATATATAAAATGTGCTAATATTATGCTAAATATTCAGCGTTGCCATTAAATGCTATTGAAAATTATCAAAGTTTTTCTTAAAATCACTGCACCAATTAACAGAAAATATAACTTTTTTTTTCTTCTAATAAATCCATTTCTTTTGGAAAAGTAGTAAACTTCTTCTTTTGTTTTGGGTTAGTCAGATATGTGGCACCTCTACTTTAGGGTAGCATTTTGTACCATGCTCCAAACCCAGTGTTTCTTAGCTCCATTTATTCGGGTCGCCCACTTAGGCAATAAAGTCTGACAAACCCTTGATAGAACTAAGGTGTAACTCTTTAGTGTAGGTGACTCCTAAAGTTGTCAGTCGAGTGAGGGCAAGAGCACCACATTCATATATAACATGATGTGCCGTTTCCTCGTTTTTGTAACATTTCCTAAGTATGGGATCTTGTTGAAAAAGTCCCATTGTATGAAAGTGTTTTCTGAAATGGTATGCCCTGTAATGAAGCCCACAATTGCTTGCATCTTCAATCTTGGGTATCTTAAGAATTTCAGAGACAATCTTCGCACATGATCTGATGATCATACTTTTAGCTTGTTTTTGTCCAGAAGAACTGCGGACCGTTTTATTCATCTCCTGTTTTTCCCATTTAAGGAGAACTCCTTTTGCGGTCTTCAGATCGATCCTACAGAAGGGTTCTGCGCCTATTGGATTATAAGACGATCCCTGTCTTGTAAATTCATCTGCCTTACGTTTGTAGTCACCTTACAAAAAGCAATCATGAAAAGTAGAAATTTTCCTCGAAAAACGTCGTTTCTGGCAAAATTGAAAATCAAATAAATAAAAAAAGCATGTATCGATAAATCGATATTTTTTTCTATGCAACGATACCGTATCGATATTTATTTTGATCGATATTTCCGACCTCTAATTAAGTTACCTATCTTTTAAAGCACTGAAATATTTGAACACTTTATACTAACACTTCAAAAACTATATGAAATCAATTTGAAGCAGTCCAAATCGCTAAAAAACAGCAAAAGAACAACAAAATGCTACCCTAAAGTAGAGGTGCCACATATCTGACTAACCCAAAACAAAAGAAGGAGAAGCTTACTACTTTCCCAAAAGAAATAGATTTATTATAAAAAAAAAAGTTATATTTTCTGTTAATTGGTGCAGTGATTTTAAGACAAACTTTGATTAAAAAAAAACCAGCATTCACACATTTTTTTTTATGAAAACTAAGCCTACTCCAAAACAATTACAGTTAAATATTACAGAAATTTTTAAAACATCTTTCAAATATATACCTATTTTAAAAAGGTTAAAAATACGTACTCAGTTATCATCAATCTAGATAATTAGACAAAACAAAAGAATCTTAAGAACCTTCTATAAACAAAACAAAAAATTATCATAAAAATCATTATAATTTGTAATCCTCTACTTACGCTACCACATAAAAGTAAACAGTTCAAAAATCTCATTTACGAAAGGGATTACTTCACTTATTAATTTATATGCTAGTACACTCAGTTTAAAAAAAAAAAAAAAAAAAAAAAAAAAAATTATAAAAGGTATCACAGAGCAAAAGAGCTTAGTTATTTTTTCTTTAACATTATTTTTCAAAAATACAACATAACAGTTTCAGAGTAGGCTGTTTTTAAATTCGGGAAGGGGAGATCAGTGCGTCAAAGGTAAAGGCCAAATATTGGCTATTACCATTTTGTTTATTAAGTAGGATAGTTGAAAATGCATTATTTTCTGATTGAAAAACCAGCATCTTGTACTAAAAATTGGTGGTTGTTCAAACTAATAATGAATGCAAAATGCTTATTAAAATGATTATTGCCGTAGTACCTATGTATTAATGGATTGTATAGTGTAGAACATCAAAATAACAAAATTACTCTAATTCACGGCAAAGATGCATTTAACAGAAAACAGACCTATTTATCAATAACAAAATATAAAGCTAGTACAGGTTGGCCACAAAATTCAAGAAAGAAGTTCCCTGATAATTCCTTGATTTCCCTAATAGATTTCTAAAAAAAAATTCCTGATTTTATGGTAAACTTTTTTTTTTTCTTCTTACAAATGCCAAAGAGATAATGTCCAATGAGCAAAGACACACTTCAAATTAATTCATCTTGAAATTATTAAGTACTCTAATAATAAGTTAATTTTTCCTGCCTCATATCTATGGTCCATGTATTTATAAAACATACTTCTTTTTTTACTTTCAATTACCCATATGTTAAGATAAGATAATGAAAGTATTCAATTCGGTCATTTTTTTTTTTTTTTTTTTTTTTTTTTTTTTTGCATTTTTACATGTTTTGGAACAAACTGTGAGAAAGAAGTGATCAAGAAAAATGTATCTGTGTGTGTATGCCTGTGGTCAGCATAATCACGAAAGGATTGACCTACAAGGTTCAACTTTTGCAGACCGGTTAGTGGTACAGTACGCAAAAAAGAAAATCTAAACGATGGCTATATCTTCGGTTCTAAAAGTCGTACAATATTGTGGTTTGCACCAAAATGTTTTGCTTGCGATTTTTTATATGTCTGGTACAATTTTTTTAGGGGACTTTTTTTTTAGTTTACTAAGTAAATTTATCTCGAACTTTGAGAATTTCAATACAAACCCCCTTTTTTTTTTTTTTTTTTTTTAATGTTTTTATTCGATTTAGAGTACTTCGTTTAACTGAAATACCAAATTCCAACTCATTATATTGAAAAACACGTTACTTATGAGGAAAAATATTTTGGTCGATCTTCAGGGCAGATCTTGATATTAAGATGCTCCTACTTTAATGCGGAAGGAATGGAACGTTTGCGTGTTTCATGATAATACAGGTATTAGTAATAAAATTACGCATAAACTACTTGAATTTATAGTGTCATGTTTAACAGCAGTTTAGTACAAAATCAGCAAAACAACTCAAAAGTAGCATAATTTATTTAAAGATGTGCTAACTTCGCACAAAGTAAATAAATTAAAAACCGGAAACTACAGGGTGGCCAGTATAAAGAGGACCTAGATTAATTTCAAAACATAAGTTCAGAATTACATTTAACAATCTGAAAACCTGAGCCTCTCATACGCTGGCCATCGTGTATAATTACAGAAATATAAGATATACTAAGTTGATTATAAAATTGACAAATACAAAATTTAGACATATGTAAGCAGTAATTAATTTAGCTTATTTTTTTTTTTTTTTTTTTTTTTCAGAAACGTTACAAAGAGTAGGCAATGACGTCTATACTTCAGCTATGCCAATAAAAAGTGGTTAATTACATTGTTTTTGTTTTAGTGCTAGTGTGATCAATATCTAATTAAAGAAAATTCTAAATTGTTTGTTTTCAAAATTTCTCAATTGCGAAGATCAAAGCACATCAACGGATCAAGCAACTAGTGCTAATAATAAACAAACTATTCACCCGATCTGTGTTGCTTATCTTTACATCGAGTTGGCATATTTTGTTCTAGATAGTAACAAGGATCCCGGCTGTGTACAAGAACGAAAGTTTGATGCATTTTTAAATTTAGACTTAAAATATTAGAACTTATCTGATCATGAACTCGAGGAACTATAGTAATAAAAAGCGGTCCAAAGCCCGCGGCATATGTATGTAAACCCTACAGGCAAAAGATGAAAGTACAGTCATTCAGGATAACATTGAACCACATTTTCAGTATTTTCTTCTTCCCCACTTATGTTTTTATAGAATTCTCAGACTTATTGACATAAAATGGAAGAATAAACCCTAAATTATACTTTAATTTACATAAATTAGTAAATGTTGATGATGAAAGCACCAAATAATAGGAAAATAACCCGGTGCAAAGTTACCCTGGCATTTAGGGAAACTTTGATTAATTTTAAAGTTTAAATTTTTAATTTTTTTTATTCAGTCTAGGACTATTCAATATTTAAACTAATAAAATTAAGTTTCTAAATATTTGAAACATCATCAGCTGCAGTTTTCAACATCCTAAAGTTTGTATATTTTAAATAATAATGCAAAGAATATATTAGGTCGGAACAATGGATGATGAATCACATGAATATATTGCATAAAAACCTATTTATTGTTCAGAAATAAAGTTGAAACTTCATAAAATTCCACTTTGGCATTCTTCAGTTTAATAGTTTTGCATCAAAGAAAAAATTATTGATCTGGAAAACATCTCGTCTTCTAGCTGGAATAATAATTTCTGGAGATAATTTTTTTAAACACTCATAATTTTTCGTACCACAGATCACCAATGATGTTGGGCCATCTCCAATATGCACCAGATTTCTTCATGAACCACCAAATATCACGTTGTCTTTTAAGTCAATTTGATCTGGGTACATTTCTCCATCGTATTGAATAATTATGTTGTCGTAAACTTTGCATACGCCATAACTAAAATCTAAAACACTTGCATGTTTTTTGTATAAAATTCCTTTCTCATTGATGTGTTCAACAGCCACCTGTCATGCTGTATATCCACAGACATTTTACAAATTTTATTAAGGGGTCTGTTTAAACTGCAACAAGTGCATAGCCCCTTAAGTTTCTGTCCGAAGCTTTTGGGGGAATATTTAAACAGGGGTTTGGCCAATTGGTCAAATAAGAGTTGGCGATTCCATAAAGGATTAGAGCCGCTCCAATGGCGTAGAGAGAGAAGTTTTGATGTAATTATGAGGGGGATCGTAAGATACAGAAGGAAATGGGGGAGATAGCAAGTCGGTCAAGCGGTGGTTCCTGAGAGAGAGATGCATTTTTATCGGACGCAATGACGCGCACATGAGATCGCCATTTTCCTGACCCTGATATGCCAGTAAGTGAAATTTCTTGATTCAAATGCTCAGCCAGTTTTTATACTGTATAGTAATCAAAAGTGTCAATATGAAAAAGTGTCAATATGATTTATTAGTTGTCCTATGATATCTTTATGATGTATTATATTTTGCTTTTAATCTATGGATGTCAGCACTGACTTAACTAAGCGTGCTTTGAGGAAATGTGTTGTCTAAATACCTATTGTTCATGAATAAATATCATTTCAAGTTACGAATTTGAGTTATTGCAACGCTTTAACTTATGCACGAAATTAGGTTCATTTAGATTAATTCTGACGTTTGTTAACTAACCACTATACTCACGGCATATAAATGGTGCCTTGGACTCAGTTTGAAATGCATATTGTTCAGTGAATAAGTGGTATTTGATGAAAAGTAAAATTAGAATGATAGTGATTTGCGAAATTGTTTTTGTAATTGAATATGGTTCGTGGAAATAGGACGCTTTCAAATTTCAAAACGAGGTCAACTACAGCTAATATAGTCAGAGCCGAGACAATTAAACAGCGTGCGAGCGGAAGTCAAAATAATAAAAAAAATGGCACAGGAAAACATTGAAATGGAGAGCGCTAGCAGAATAAATGGTTTAGCTTTATTAACCGCAAATTATGAAGGTAATAAAGATGAGACGAAATTTTTTTTTCGACAATTTGACGAAGTGGCTTTACTGGCAAAGTGGAAAGACTCCGAGAAACTCACGATATTGAAATCGAAATTACGGGGGAACGCGCTTCGCTACCTTATGTCAGACAGAGAATTGATGAATTCCCAAAATTATGATCTGGTTAGGGATAAAATCATGGACTTTTTCCGGGACGAATTAGATGTGGGACAGTGCCAATTAGATTTCTCCAACTGTCACATGAGAGAAAATGAATCGGTCAAAATGTTTGCACATAGACTTGTCGTGGCTTCGAATAAATATTTGGGCACCTCGCAAACGGAAATCTCGCAAGATACGAAAGCGGTAATTGACAAGCTTAGACTCTCAAAATTCGTAGGGGCGCTTCTACCAGAAATTCAACAAGACGTACTAAAATTGAACCCAAAATCATTCGAACAAGCTATTGAAATAGCAAAAAATTCTCAAATGGCGCTTGACACGGTTGCGAGATGTAAAATTAATGCATTAAAGGTGGAAAACTCCTTCTCACAATCAGTGGAGCAGCAGTTACAACAAATCAATCGCATGCAAACAACTACTCAAAACCCTCCTGAGCAAGTACAAGCTATGCAGTGTTATTTATGTGGAGTGTCGGGGGATCATTTTTCAACGGAATGTGAGGCATTTAAGAGTATGATTAACATACCACAACAAAATAGACATAACCAGCAATATCCGAACACCCAAAATGCGAGAGGTGGTTATTCCGGTCAACGGGGTGGTATTAGAGGTAACATATCACAAAACAGGTACTTCAGAAATCCGAATCAGCACGTCAGGGGACAGAACAGACAAAATCGTGGTAATTATTACTACAATAATCAAAGCAGAGGTAGATATAATTCACATGGTAACAATAATTCACAAGTTTCAAATCATTTTTTAGGCATAGCACAGGGGGACATGGAGAACACTTAAACAGTTGCTCAGATCAAACCAGAAGTGCAGGTATACCCAGACAATTACAGGTGGGAAATTTGAAAATCGAGAATTTAAACAATTTTAACAGTTACAATGTTTCAAATTTACCTATTATTCAAACGGAAATCGCAGGAATACAATTTAAAGCACTTCTTGATACAGGAGCAAATATCTGCTTATGCTCAAAGGAAGTTTACATGTTAATAAAACAGAAAATCAAAACTAAATGTGTCGCTTCAAATGTGGTAATTACGACCATAACAGGGTCAGTATTAAAATACACAAATTGCATTGAGACGATTTTAAAAGTGGGAAATAAAAGGCTAAAGGTTACGTTTTTCGTCTCAAGCGAAAGGTTTCAAGAGCAATTTCAGATTATTTTAGGCATGCAGTTTCTGAGTGAAAATAGGGTAATTGTAAACTTACGTGAGGGTAAACTGGAGTTTCTAGACAAGACAACAGTCAAATTCTGTGACTCTGCCCTTTGCATAAAAGGGGAGTCAAATTCTATTTTCTTGACACATGCAGTCATCTTAGAGCCTGGTGAAGCTAGTTTCATTAAATTGAGAAGCAGGGATTACACAAATAAAAATTTTGAGGGGGACATTTGTTTCACACCTATGCAACTTAATAATCGACTAGAGTGTAGCATGTCCATTAACTACATGAAGAATAATGAATTTTGTACATTGGTTCAAAACAAATCACCAGACACTCTTCACTTAAATAAATCGATGACAGTTGGGTATTTTGAAAAAGATTTTCAAATTGATGATTCGCAAAAATCAAACACACAAATGATTAACTTGATTACGGCTACTGAGGAAATTAAGCATTTGCGAGAACGGGAATTTAGCATCATCGATTTTGATTCGAGTCACCTCAACGATAACAAAAGCAAAATTCTGAGTCAATTATTACAGGAAAACTACACGGTGTTTTCAAAATCCATGAAAACTTTAGGCCATTGTGATGCTATAAAACCTAGTATAATCTTAAAACATGATTCTGCAATTGGGTGTAAGCCTTATCCCACCCCCCATCTTCTAAGAGAAGAGGCAAAAATTCAAATTGACACTCTTTTGGAAGCCAACATCATTCGAAAGTCAAACACGAATTTTTTGGCACCTGTGCTTATGGTCAAAAAAAAGGCAGAAAATAATGACGATAAGAAACGCTTTCGCTTATGTTTGGATATGCGTCTTTTGAATTCTTTAATTGTTAAAGCACCACAGATCTTACCAAAAATCAAAGATTTGGTCACAGATTTAAGTGGGTACCGATTTTACAGCATTATTGATTTTAATAGTGCATTCTTACAGTTAAGCATGGAGGAACATTCTGAAAAGTTTGGATTTGCCTCAATGTGGGGTACATATAAATTTGTCCGTCTACCTTATGGTTTTGTCACAGCGTCATCTATATTCCAAAATTTGATACATGGGATATTGGGAGATTTGATAAGTTATGGAATTCGTTTCTTTATTGATGACGTAATAATTCCTTCAAACTGCTTTGAAGAAATGATACATAAGCTGCAGTTAGTATTCGAGAGATTAAGGGCTAACAACTTAATTTTAAGTGCTGAGAAATGCAATTTCTTTAGGGAGAAAATCACATATTTGGGATACGAAATTTCACAAATAGGAATCACTCCAACAGAATATAACACTCAAAAAATCACCTGCTTCCAAACTCCTAAAAACATCAAGGAATTACGTCGATTCAATGGTTTGACTAATTTTTATCGTGATAGTATTAAGAACTATGCTAACTACACAAGTGTTTTGGAGGAATTAACAAAAAAAAAAACACACCGTTTGTTTGGACAGAAAGGCATAATGTAGCTTTTCAAAATCTACAAAGGCAATTTTTTACTAAACCCTTTTTAAAACAGGTCAATATTAAAGAGAAATTTTATCTCGCATGTGACTCTTCGAAAATGTCAGTTGGAGCCAGTCTTTTTCAGTATCATGGTGACAAACTTTGTCCTGTTGCGTATTTCTCTAAAAAGAACTCACAATTTGAGGAAAAGCAGCCAGCGATTTATCTTGAGCTTATTGCTTTACATAAATCAATCTTACACTTCTGTGAGTATTTGTATGGGGGCACATTTACTGTTTTTTCTGACCACAGACCACTACAGTATTTCTCCAAACTTCAAAACAAGTCAAATAAAATTACAAGGATTTTAAATGAATTGGCTTATTACTCTTTCGACATACAGTACATCAGAGGTATTGACAACGTTTTACCGGACTATTTGTCACGTATGGTCAATATACCAAATATTGAGGTCACATTGGACACAGATACTACGAGAATTAAAGAAATTCTTTCAGAGGGTTCTAAAAATGTAGATGATACTATACCTAAAACAAACCTTACTTCCGTAAATACCATACTCAGTACACCACAGGCTCAGTATAACCAAAACATTGGAACAGCTTCACAATCCGAAGGTTCCGTTCACATCAACAAAAAAGATCAGGCTTGGGAGGATTGTGTAGTCAATCAGCTGAAAAGCTCAAACATCATACATCATTTATCTGATAACAAGGGTCATAAATTAGATGATACTAATATTCTTATGGAACAAAATAGGGATCTTAACATTCTGGAAATTAAGGAAGCTTTACACAAAGGTAATGGCAAATTGAAGGCAAAATTTAAAAATTATTTTGTGGATGAAGATTCTGGATTACTTATGTTCAAGAGAAAAATTACAGAAAACGATGTAGATAGCTACATGTTTAATGTGGTTCTACCGGACACATTACAAGTTCACGCAGTTCAAAACGCACATTTTACACATTTTGGCATAGCTAAGACGTTTAAATTTTTAATGCAAAAATTTCACTGGAAAGGGTTATATTCGGATGTCACAAATTACATTAAGAGTTGTGAAACTTGCAATAGAGTGAAGCGAAGCTATCAAAAGTTCAAACCGCAAGGATTTGCACATATTCCAAATAGAATTGGAGCACAGTTATCTATGGATATTTTGGGACCGCTCAAGTGTGGCGCTTACGTATTAAGTATCATAGAAAATTTTAGTAGATACTTAGATCTATATAAATTAGAATCAATTGGATCACAACAAATAGCTAAGTGTCTCATGCAGTACATTTCTAGATACGGCGTACCAGAAACCATTTTATCAGACAATTGTAGTAACTTCATTTCTAAGGGCTTTACCGAATTAAACAGATTATTAGGGGTACACCTTATACACACACCTGTTTACGCTCCTTGGTGCAACGGTAAAGTCGAGTCCACGAATTTAGAGATTAAGAACACCATCTTAGCTTTAAAAGAGCAAAAAATTGATCTACAATCAGCATTAGATATTCATAAGGCAATGTATAACAGTTCAATTCACTCTACGACAAGCTTTTCCCCTTCACAGCTATTTTTTGGTCGTAAAATAGAACCTATATTCAGCACAATGAAGGTTTGTAAAAAATCAAATTTAGATTGGTTGGGATATCCTAATTACGTTGAGAAAACAATGCTACAAATAGAAGAATGTAGGAAACAGGCTTTTAAACACATTGAAAATGCACAGTTGACACAGCAAAATTATGCTATCAGTAAATCACACAAGAGACATTTCACAGTTGACAGTATTGTGTACTACAAAACCCCAGGCAAGTTTAAAAAGTATTTCACAGGACCCTACAAGATTACAAAGATACACACAAAAAACCTCTTTGACATTCAATTGTTAACATCCCCCCAAATCGTTAAGACACGCATCCACATCTGTAGTTTAAAACTAGCAGAAAAGAGATACGATAAATTTATCTTGGAAAAGGGAATAGATCACAAAAATAATTCTGACCTTCAGGCATCTTTTTCACACCGGTACGACCTTAGAAGTAAAGATCGCGTTCAGCCGATAACTTCTCACGATTCCTAAGACAAGACTTGGATTGACAAACAATAAAAAAAGCGCTGTCATTCTCTAGCTAGACGAGGGAACTCGTAAATTTAAAAGTCTTAGCTTTTGTCAATCTTTGCTACGGGAGTATTCAGCACGCATGAATTGGTCATAAATATTGTCGCGTAGAGTCTTGTTGACACTAATGGCGAGGGACGCGTCGGCAAATGACTGTCTGCATTTTGGCGGGAAAAAGGGCGAATGTTGGTCACTTTCAGAACAGGTTTTTTTTTTTTTTTTTTGTGGGGAACTTGTGTTTCTCCGGTCTCAGAAAGGGTGTGTGACGTCATCAGACGGGGAGAAGTTCTGACCGCTTCTGTCACGTGACTTGCCAAGGAGAACGAAGTTTATGTTTTTGTGTTGTTTTTCTTTTTGGAGAGTTCAGAGGGGCGATTTTTCGTTTTTTTTTTTCTCCCCACTTTAACAGAGGTAGCGGAAGTCGGTTTTTTTTTTTTTTTTTTAAGGCCAACGAGGGGGTCGTCGAAATTTTTTTTTGGTAGCGATTTGTTGCACTGGAATTAATGAGACATTTTGGTCTCTTTTCGATTAATGTATGGCATTGGTTTTTTTTTAATGGGTTAGATTAAGGCGTTTTTGAACACTGAAACTGGTAGGAATCTGCTGTTAGGCAGGCAAAAGGAGTGGATTTTATGTGCTCTGGATTAATTTGATCAACAGAACGCGTTCACGCTGTTGATTTTGGATCGCAGCTCTGATTATACGAGTGTGTTGTCTACGATATTAGTAATTAATTCATGATTGGAATTGGTGATTAAGGATGTTAATTATGTTGGCAATTGGTGGTGTAAATTAATTTTTGGATGGAAACTTAATGCTTTGTTCTGGTTATGTAATAAATAATCAAGGGAAGTTTAAGAAAAAAATGATATAAAAGGGAGATAAGACTAAGTATATTTGTATTTTTCTACTTTGGTTAATGAAAGTTAAATGGTAATTTTTTTTTCTATTTTGATTTTGAGCAGTCTTTCATGTGAGGATTACTAATAATAGTTGATTAGGTTAAAAGTTTAGGACTGGCTGAGTATTTATGAGTCTTGGAATTGTCATTTTTCTGTATCAAAAAATCTAAACAGATTTGCATTTACAATGAAGTAGAAGGGCGTGCTGCCTTGCGCAAAGTAGCATTCCTAAATTTTTGCTACAGCTGAATATCACCGCTGGCCAGAGATTTACAGTGAAGCAGAAATAGTTCTTCAGAATGGTCAGATTTCGTCAGAGATACAGTAGTCGCTTTCCAGACTACTCAGCGATTTCAATCAGACCACGACAACGCAGCAACAGGTCCAACAGATGTTTCCATACCACACCACCAGATGGCAGTCCTCAACAAGCTACACCAAATGACTGCGAAATTCCAAGCAGCGGAGTCCGAGAGACGTGGACCGTGGACATACAAATTGATGGGAGGACCCAACATGCCCCATTCGACACCTGTGGGACAGGGCGGAGCTACCTTCCGGCATCATCACAGCAGACGACACACAGAGAATGTTCCGATGTTCCGGTTACAGAGATCAGCAAGCTTGACCTGGCCATACAGTAGGAGGCCAGCACTCACCCAAGTCCGCGAAGTTGGAGAAAGGAACAGGTAGCAAAGCAGGCCACACCCCTCGCAGCTTTCCTTTGAATCCTCATCACCAATGCAATGGCAACTGAACACATTTTCCTCTGGCCATCCACTTTGATTGAGGGCCACACGACATCCAGGTAAAACTATTCTTTTTTTGCTCCTGGGTAACTCGATCTTCAGGGAACGAGAGAAGACAGACATTCTAGTGACATTGCAAGTGTGAACAATAAACTGTTTTCTTTCCGATGCACAAACTTTTTGCTAGGAATGTTCAACACCTTTAGGATAACACAGAACAACAATACTGTGTTAGATGGTCACAATAAACTGAACTCTTTGACTATGGAGATTTACAAACTATGAAACTGAAAAAACTTACACAATGACGATTGAGAACGTTGTTCATGAACCAACTTCTTTTTCTTTCCCTTCTAAATTATACCTTGTGTTTTCCTGGTTACATCTTCATGTTGTTTTTTATTTATATATTTTTGCTCTTTAACAATGTTACAAAAAATTGTGATTGGTCATATTTCAGTGTACAACTATCTGCTTGTAATTTCATGCTTTTACACATCATCTTTCATTCTTGTGTATTTTTTTTGCAGTTACTTTATGGAATGCTGTGAGTGTTTTATTTTTTAATTTTTAGCTGGCTGAGTGGAATTTCTTTAAAATTTTTGTTGGTGAAAAGGGTGATAAATGTCATGCTGTATATCCACAGACATTTTACAAATTTTATTAAGGGGTCTGTTTAAAACTGCAACAAGTGAATAGCCCCTTAAGTTTCTGTCCGAAGCTTTTGGGGGAATATTTAAACAGGGGTTTGGCCAATTGGTCAAATAAGAGTTGGCGATTCCATAAAGGATTAGAGCCGCTCCAATGGCGTAGAGAGAGAAGTTTTGATGTAATTATGAGGGGGATCGTAAGAGACAGAAGGAAATTGGGGAGATAGGAAGTCGGTCAAGCGGTGGTTCCTAAGAGAGAGAGGCATTTTTATCGGACGCAATGACGCGCACATGAGATCGCCATTTTCCTGACCCTGATATGCCAGTAAGTGAAATTTCTTGATTCAAATGCTCAGCCAGTTTTTATACTGTATAGTAATCAAAAGTGTCAATATGAAAAAGTGTCAATATGATTTATTAGTTGTCCTATGATATCTTTATGATATATTATATTTTGCTTTTAATCAATGGATGTCAGCACTGACTTAACTAAGCGTGCTTTGAGGAAATGTGTTGTCTAAATACCTATTGTTCATGAATAAATATCATTTCAAGTTACGAATTTGAGTTATTGCAACGCTTTAACTTATGCACGAAATTAGGTTCATTTAGATTAATTCTGACGTTTGTTAACTAACCACTATACTCACGGCACCACCACTTGAACAATCTGTGATTTTTCAGTAACATTCTCCATAACAATTTCAGCAGTATAAAACTCTATCATGTCCTTATTGTCCAACTTTCACCTTCTCCGAAAATGATAGTGTTGCATATACACTGTCATCTGCACCATCTAGTTCAGGTTGGTTGGTTTATACGCTCAACGACGTACAGCTTCACGTGGATTCCGAACTACAACGAACTTCCATGACTAACCCGGGATTTGAACCCGGCACCTTTGGCATGCGGTGCCTGAGCTCTAGCCACACAGCCATCAGGTGGATCATCTGGTTTAGGACTTATACTCTTGCTGTCTACCAGGAGTTCATATAGTATAGGACTTTGGACGATCCCCTCATGTCCATATTCCTTTACCATTTATTTTTTTGCATAGACATTTTTCACTTCCTCAAATGAAACGCTTTTAAAAGGCCATCACAGGTAGGCAGATTTTTTTTTTAGTTCTGGGAATGACTGCTAGGTCATTATTTCTAATATTTTTAGGTACTTCTTGAATTCACTCTCAATATTTTCATTTTATCGCATTTCGCATACAAGGGAAGATTGCATAAAGTAAATTGCATTTGTATGTATTTAAAAGCAAAACCAACAATAAATTGGAATAAAATATGAATTATATGAGCAGGTGTATGCATTACACACTGTCATCAGCCTAACTTTGAACTGGCTCAAAGTTACACTGAATACGTGGTAAAATGGTAGTGCCTTAGTTTTTTGCTTTTTACTAAATGTTAGTAAATAAATAACCATCAGCTACTAACAATTTCACTATTTCCAGAAAATTATATAACTGATAAAGTGGTAAGTGGATGCTTACTTGCATAAATTAATTGATTTACATCAACTTCAAATAAGCATTTAAATGGAATTTGCAAACAGTACTTCAGAAAAGCAACTGAATGGCCAAATAAATTATGTACTATTTTGTCAATTCATATTCTAAACTATAGAGCAAAATTCTAATTTCACAATCTTGCCAGCATTTTGCAGCAGTGGATCATTAACAGCTCTTTAAAACCAAAAATACTGAAAACTAGGAGGTGGCGCAAAGTTATACCCTATTGCTCAAAGTTACCCTGAATGACTGTACCGAAACGACCCAAGGACTTGTAATATTGCTGCAGATAATATTTTTAAATCCACTATAACAATGACTATATCTAAGTACAAGAATCAAAAACTAAAAACCAAAATTGTTCATGTGAGTTGGCTTAACCTTATAAGCTGCTTTGCTGAAGCTTAGTGTTTATAAGGTGTTCCCACTCGAATCACACAATGAAAATCAATGACTTTTCAGAACCTAAATAATGTTTTTAAGGACCATTGAAAATTAGTTTTTAGGTATCATGTCTATAGATAAATTTTTAATAAAGTATATTCTACCAAAAAAGTTACAAGTTGGTGGATGCGTAATACAAATATATTAGAGAATTTCGATACGTTGTGGATAAATGGCGGTCAAGCGGGGATAGCAAGTCCGAGTTGTATTTTTTATAAATTTTACATTTGGTCACATAACATCCGCTAAAATTAAGGACTTTTAAGGACCTATATATGCATTTTCAAGAACTTTTAAGCACCTCTAAGCATTTTCAAGTACTTTCAAGGCCTTGAAAACAAGTTAAAAAATATTAAGAACTTTAAATGACTTTCAATGACCGTTGGAACCACATTATAGGAAGTTAGTGTTTATAGAATTTCGGTTTATATCTCAAAATAAATAAAATTTTTGAAAGACTCGTTCAAGAATAAGACAATTTGTAAAACGATTGGAAAAAATATTAATTTTTCTCATAATTTAAGTTATTTGAATTTACTTTTAATAAATAAAACACTTCGAAAATATTTGTTGCTTTCAATTACCCGATATGTAATATAGAATAATAAAAGTATTGCATTAAGGACTAATTTTTTTTTTTTAATATACCTCTATGTTTCAGAAAGTACTGAGTCCAAAAACAGTGATTTTTGAAATGCCTTTTTCTTCTAGAACAGCAAAACTAAAGACCTTGTCGTGGTATGATGTTCAAATTTGGGTTAAAAGTCTAGTGCTAATGGAAAGTAATAATAAGGTTTTCAACAACATCGCTCTCGAAGAATGTACTTACAAAAATAAACAGCTCTAACACTTTTCATAAAATTCTTTCTGAACATGCCTTTTCTCCACATTCTTACAACCATAATCCCCTCAAAAATTCGCCAAAGGCATATGGTGAAAAACAAACGATGTAAACCGTCTTTTCTAACAATCGCAAATCAGCAATAAAATTTTCAGATTAGTGAACCTAAATAAACGAAAAGATGCACTCGTTCCTAATAAATACTAAATTATCGCTCGATATTTAAAAAAAGTATGGATAAAAAAAGTTGCCACTGATCAGAATTTTTCCACCACGTGCACTTACTTCTCTGTCTCATTGTACAGAAGCCGACCAAACGGTATAGTGGTTAGCGTGCTAGCTTCTAGACCGCGAGGTTGCGGGTTCGAGTCCCGTGTTGACATGGGTGTTTGTAAATGTATGTTGGCTTGTCTAATGACGAATGTTTCGGCGCATTATAGCCCTCGTGTTGCTGACGGCGCCAGATAATCTGAATACAACCAACCATTGTACAGAAACTATTGTATTTAAAAGTATGAAGTTTTTCATATTTGTAGAGAAATGTTCTGGAAATCTGCTGATAAGAAAAAATTTAGAAATGCGAACTTAAGTTTTTGAGTTTAGTATTTGTGTGTGTATATATACAGTATTACCTCGATATCTCAAAGTCGAAGGGACACTAAAAAAAATTGGAGATAGCGAGTTTTTGAGATAACAAGGTTGTAACCAAAACTTAACAATTCAGTTAAAAATTTAATATACTGAATAATTGTCTAAAAATTAGTCATGGTAGATGAGAATAAGTATAAATATGTAATTATAGTTGAAAAAGTCTAAATACAGCAATTTTAATTTTTAGTCGAAAATAATAAATGAGTACATGAAATTGAAAAGATTAGTACTTACACTATAGTAATGTACATATTAAATAAAATGTACAAGGATGAATTTATTCACTACTAGTTACTTAAAAAAGTCCAGCATCGTGACCTGGCTACATCTCTTTTGAAATTGTTCTTCAACCAATTTTTCTATTTTAAAAATAGCGGCGAAGTCATCCTTTTCCACGTTTTCCACGCATATGGACAAGCAAATGAACTTTGTCTATTGCTCGTTCTCATTTTATTGTAGAACCCTCTCTTCCCCTGTTTACGCCCCTCTGTTCGTGATCACTATATCTCGTAATTGTATTCTTTTTGTTCTTAAGAATGGCAGAACAGACGATTTTGTGTGTTCTTTTATTAATAGGCTTTTGCTTCATCGGAATAACCAATAAAAATGAGTTCCTGTGATCTTGGTTCGAATTTTGACTTGTGGCGGTTGTTGAGAACGAAAGCTTTTTGAACGAAGATTTTTAGATACAATGCAGTTGGTTTTCTGCCAAAAAATAACTCGAACTGTGTTTTGCTTTGCATGATGCATCGTGAAGGACATCTGTTTCTCAAATGAGCGTATTTTATTTGAAAAATAATTGTGTGTTCTGATCCTGATAAATGATTATAATATTTGCTTCTACATAACTGAATGGCGATTTTTCTGGAAAACTTCATTTCTTACTTCGAAAATTTTTCGACACAACAAGGTTTTGAGTGAAAACTCTTCAAGGGAAAAAATTATTTTTCGACATATCAAGTTTTTCGCGATATCGAAGTTCGAGATATCGAAGTACTACTGTATATATATATACTTTCGATTACATTCAAATACTGATGTCAATTAGTGTCACTTACCGTTTTTATATTTTCATCATTCATTTAGAAAAAATGGCCAAATTGACGATATTTTTTACCATAATCCTTATATGTGGGTCTTTATAAAAAAAAAAATCGCCAAATAGATGATTTTGACGATATACTTTTCAATAATTCCTATATTATCCTTTCTTATAAGTGAAACTGAGGAGAGGAGATAAAATGATCGCTGATGAAGTATGCTCCAGGAAATATAGCTCTGTGTTAAAGGCATTCGTTTTTCAGCTTTTTACACCATTAAAGCATTTTTATGGAAATTTCGAAGTAGATGTTTAGAACATCTTAAGAGGCATTACCACAGCGATTTTAAACAAAATCGTTAGAGTCGTTCTTTAGCAATTACTGAAAAACATGATTTTTTTCAATGACAGCTACCATATGCACATGCACGACTTTGACGAAAACCTTAATGGTAGGTCCTTGTGACATCACCAACCCGCACACCAAATTTGACAATCATGGTCAATGTGTTCGAGTTATGCTGACTACGTACACATAGGCAGACATTTTTTCTTGATCACTTTTTTGAAATCAGGATGTTCCAAAACGTGGAGAAATGCAAAAAAAAAAAAAAAAAAAAAAAAATTAATTTTCAAGGTGCACTCCCCGCATGTCGTTCTTATTGCTAAAAGATATTCGCAAGGGAAACTTCAGGTCTCTAGGTCAATTTTAGACTCCAGCTCATTTCAAAAGAAGATATCCGCTCGAAACAAATTTCGACTATAGTGTAGCAAGTAGCGAATTTTTACCTTAAAGTTTTTTCCATGCAGGGTAGTGTCTGTAACACTCAATTCTTGAAAGGGAATCATAAAAAGCGCTATAAACACAAAAACGTATAAAAACGCAAAATAAACCTTATTGGACGGTCCCTTTCATCCCTTACCCTATAAAAAGGTCAAACACCAGTCTTCTATCCCAGGGTGCTTCTTTTGCTTTGGAAAATTCTCATATGATCAAAATTATTCACAATAAACGCTGCTTTCTTGTTATTTCATTGCAAGAATGAGCTCTTCAACTACAAACCGACTTGTACTCAGAAAGGATAAGAAAGTTTGGCTCGTTGTTGACTGACTGGAAAATTTGGAACTGAAAAAAAAAGGTATCAACTGCCCACTAAAGGAGATGTTCTTTGCTACTTCCATTTCCTTAACTGTGGGCCAATGTCGAAAGATAAAAGGGATGATGTCATTGAAACTGTAATCTTGAAAGTAGACAGTTTTGGGAACACTTTAGTATTCCTCAGGACAATCAAAAGAAAAACTCAAAAGAATGATTGCACGGTAAAACAAGAAAGAATACTTGTTCTGAAAGTAAAAGTTTTCTTGGATCGCTTCTTAATTAATTGTTGTATGTGTGAATCGAAATCATTTTAGCACTTTTATTATAATATTTTACTGAGTGGAAAATTGTTCTTGTAAAGATAGTAAAAAACGAATAAGAACGTTTGTTGTTCTTAAAACATAATTTTTTTTTTTCATTATGTTTTCAGTAATTAACAGAAATAAACAGAAAAGAGATAAATTCAATAACGGTAAATAAAATAAAATTATTCAATGAATTATAATATTAAAAATCTATATATATATAATTCTCTTGCGTAACGTCCAAATTCGGCTGTATTTCTGTGAGCAGAATGGCAACGACTTCAAACATCCTATCACAAATCTTCTAAATGTATTTTATGCACGAATTTCCAAATTCAGCAATCCAGCCAATCACAATATATCTTTTGAAATTTGACTAATACATTTGGCAACAGCAACAACTTGGATTCGCTATATTTTGTTTTTCTTATTACAGTCTAAAGATAGAAATTATTGCCTATTTAAAACGTATTGATTTAATAGTTACGATGATGCAATAATAAATAGATCCAAGATGTGTACATTTCTTTTGGATTAGAATTCCGGATAAATCAGACTTTTCAGAAAAGTTATCTACTGGAACATGTTGCGGAGGTAGCCGGGTTGCATTCAGCGCTAAATCGCCAACTTCCAAAGAGTCGCTAAGAGGCATTGTGCAGTAAATTTGAACCTATATTCATTTCTAATCAGTGCAAATTCAGCTATTACGAATCGAAAACTATAAAAATAATGAATAAAACCACCCACTCACTTCAAAATCTCATATGAAATTTTAAAAAATCTTTTGGCGAAATAGGGCTAATTTTCTCACCAAATTTGATTTTCAAAAAATTCCGGTTGATTAAATGCCGGATAATTGGCCTTTCACTGTTTTATTTTATTTTCTAAGTATCGCAAAAAAGATTATACTAACATATGATTGCTTCGTCAAGAAATTTCAAAAAGCAACTTTAATTATTTTGGAGCTTCATACGAAACCAGCCCATAAATTTTAATTGTTCAATGAAATAACCGATCTTTTTTAAATATATGCACGATACTGTTTATTTTTTTGTTTTCCAAGAACTTTCTACTACATTGCCACACTGTCCCTGCTTAACGCGTCTCGACAGCTGTAGGATAATGACGTTGTAAGTATTCTGCCTCTTCATAAATAACAAAACGTTTTCAGTTTCATGGCATTATGCAGCTGAAATAGCTTTTTTCTAGGGCATATTTTAAATGCTTCACTTTAAGGCGAGAAAAGGGGATTGCATAGCAATCCAGGGGGTTAGCGAGCGTCAGCGAGAAGGGGACGGAGTCCTCTAGTTTAGTTAATTTCTCTTTCTTTTGATAACGTAATCCTGATAAACATATATGCATTGTTACACATGTACAGTTTTAGTATCAATAGTATAAATTTCATATGTTCTATTGTTATTAATTATGTGTTTTTCAGTTTGAAGTCCATTAAAATTTTGGAAAATGTCTAAAGTTTTCGAACTTCAAGGCTTAGAAACAACGACTTAAACATATTTCAAAATTATGACATTTTTAAGAAGTCCTCTTTTTTTGGAAATGCAGGGAGGGGAGGCGGGGGGACATAAAAAAAATTCACAGTGGCACAAAGTAAAATTTTGTAAACTAAACTCGTCAACAAAATTAATTTAAGACACTGGTAAAAATGATCCATTATGACAGTAATGTGATAGATGTGAAATTGATAGCCATAATAAGAATTCCATCCTCGATCGCAAATTACTAAATAATGAAAAATCCAAGAAATAGAAACTGTTAAGACCAACAAATTATGTAATGTAAATTTTCACATAAGATTTTAAACATTTTGAGGCAACCAATAATTATGTATTTGTGAATTTCCTAACAATTTCGATGTCCATAGGAAAACTGCTGCAATAATCCAAATTGGCTTGGACAATAGAATGGAATTCGTCATATTATTCAGATCCCGATGAAAAAAGCGTTAAATAACGATGAGATTTATCACTTGACTACGAAAATAAGGTATTGTTGCGTGGGACGGGTTCGAAAGATTTGACGCCAAAGCAGATCAAAACTTGCAGAAATGTATTCCAAAATAACTCTTCACAGGTCTCTTACAGCTCCAGAACTTCTCGTTCTAGTAGACACAATACAGCTCTTTTCACCTTAATAGAGCACAAAACAGCAGTTAAAAACTTGACAAACAACTGCTAAATCGCTGCAAAAGACAATGTAAAACAGTTCACTTTAGAATGCTCAGTATCTCCAGTCAACTAATTCAGTGACTCAAAATTAAAGAACTAACTCCATCACCCGCTCCCTGAGCTTTTATAGGGGAGGTGAACGTAAGTGAACCTTCTTGAAACTCCTAGAAGTAGACATTTGGAGAACTTTCCAGATTGTAGTCGAAAGTCCTATTACATGTACATGGGATACATGTACCTATACATGTACCGAAAATATCGCCAAATGATCGCCAAGTTTGGCGACATTTGGCGATTTCTCGCCAAATTTGGCGACAAAAATTAGTCGCCAAAACCGTCGCCAACTTGGCTCTATCTTGCCAATTTGGCGAGATTCCCGTTACCATAATGTTAAATGCCCTGCCCCTTGAAACCGGGACCGCCGCGAATCCAAAAGACTCTCTCTATTCTGTATTCATGGGTTGATGTTTGGAAATAAATCCCAAGTCGTCTGTGATTGACAGACTTCCCGCGTCTTCCGGTTACTCACTTCCGGCAGAGTATCTCCGTTTGTTTTCAATGCAGTTGTCATTTTGATTCAAGGTTTGTTTTGCATTTAAAAACTCAAATGAGCAGCGACTATTTTTAAAAATTGGAGCTTTTAGCTCAGATGAGATACAAAGAGAAATTAATTTTAGATGGAGGAATCGATTTATCCGATCCATTGAATGTTTTTTTTTAAAGCAAACTGTTTGTTGACGATACCAGACATAGGCCAGAAGTCTCGTTTGGATACATTTAAAAGTACCAAATTTTGTTTTAGATACCCTATTTGATGAAATAAGGATTTTTTTTGTCTCAAAAGTTTCAGCTCATATGACATAATTTGACATTTTAAGACATAAATAATAAATTTAATACTAACTTCATTTGCTTGACAGGTTTGTATTTTTAAAGATTAGGCTGTATTTCTTGGCTATACAAATTTATACAGTACTTTAAACTAAATGTCATGTTTTTAATAGTTTTTTTTTAAAGGTATTAGAGTGAATTATTTGTGTAGATCATTAAAAAAGGTGTACTATAACTTCAAATGGTGTCTACTAAAATATTTAAGGGTCATTCCGTGCAAAGATGAACAAATTTTAATAAAGAATCTAATTTATAGAATTTTTTGTACAAAAAGATTCAAAGTTCATTCCTGGTAGTTCCTTTTTTTTTTTTTTAAATTAATTTTTAAAAGTGGACAACACTCGAATTCCGGTTGAGTTTGTTCAATTTTGATGGAAGTGGGTGGTGCGATTAAAAAAAACGTATAAAATAATTTATTTTTTGCCGACAGTTATATTAAGGATTTTTTAATTACTATATTACTTCAATATTAAAAATGATTGATACAAGTATTTCATTGATTTTAAAATGGATAATTTTGGTTAACATAAGTTCCCAGAAATGTGTTTACTTTCATATGATATTAAAAAAAAATTTAACACGTATTTGTTAGTATATATTTTTCTTAGTTTTAGATACGTCCTTTGTTGTCAGTTTTAGTTGCAATGATATTAAAGACTTACAATTTTTCTAATCAAGCCTAAGGATATCAATTTAGAAATTTTTAATTTTATATTATGTACCAATATTGATTTCAATATTTTGATATCAATAGTAGTGGTTCTTGCAAACCCATCTTAAAAGCTGATACCTTGTAAAATGTGAAAAGGTAAATTTTTAATTCATTCAATTCAATGTGTACAAACAAAATTTATTCTATTAGTCCGAAAGACGACTGCAATTTTTGGACCCCATCGAACATCCTTCTGAATTTTTTATAGAATTTGGAGAAAAGTGAGTAGATTACGAATCCACTGGTCTGCCGTGGCAAAAATGGCCAAAACTGATTAAAAATCGACTTGGAATGAATTGAACTAAAATCCGATTGTCAAATATGTCATAACGTGCCAAAAAGAGAACAAACTTTTTCGTCTGGCAACCGACTGCATTTTGATTTTCAATGTAAAAAAGCGCAAACGATTTCTGATCTCTGGCTCGGAAAACTTGTATCCTTTAAAAGTAAGCCGAATTGGCGACATCAATTACGTCATCAGTGACGTAATGTTTATTGCCAATTTGGCTCATTTGTGAAAGAAGCAAGTAAGCCATAGCCACACATCCGAATCGTCTGTAACCTTCTTAATTTAAAATTAAAGAGTGAGGGTTACCAAATAAAAAAAAAAAATGCTCATTATTTGTTAAGTTAAGGCACATTTGGCAAATGGATTTAGTTCAACTTATTAAAAGTCGATTTTTGATCAGTTTCAGACCAGTGGATTCGTAATCTACTCACTTTTCTCTAATTTCTATAAAAAATTCAGAATGATGTTCGATGGGGTCCAAAAATTGAAGTCGTCTCTCAGTCTATATTTCATACCACATTCCATACCTATATTTTATACCACATTGCGGAACGAAGCAACATCGCCCTGACTTCCTTCTTGACTATACTTTATTCATTATGATTAAAATTTATAACTATGGATAAATACTAAGACTCAGAAAGACACAGTTTGTATCCACAAACACGGAGATCAAACACCAACCGGAAGTTGCGAAAAGTCTCCGTGGTCTCGTCCGGTTTGCAGCGCCATCTATGCACCGCTTCTCACTTCAAGTCATGAATAGAGCCGGGTCCCAAGTTTGATGACGTCACTCTAAGCGATGGATGAAAACACGAAGGTTGTCTACCATAGTCCGTAATCCTCAGATGTAATGAAACATCTCTGGTAATTTCAATAAAATATTATGTAGTTAGTTATTAAATGTTTCTATATGTTAAACTGTTTATTTGTAGAATATTCAGGTACAACATTTAATTTCATAAAGTATATGAACCGAGAGTGGGATTTAAATTAAAATTGTGGCATATTCTTGAAATTATAACTAGATTTTTTTAATACTAATGATATTCAAACCTTTTATAATAGATTATTCAGGTTGAAAATTCTCTGAAATATATTCATATACTAACATATCTGAAATAATTTCAATGTCATAACAAGCAATACATTAAAACAGTATGTATTTAAGAATAAACATTACAAAAATTCGAACTTTAAATTATAACACAAAAACTTTATTTCAACTTTGAATTATAGGAATTTAAAAATTGTAAAGCGCTGGTACCAAATATTCTGACTAAAATTTCATTTTTAAGCAAATGTATTTCCTCAAGATGACAAATTATTTCAAATAGATATTTTCATTTTTAAACAAATAAGTTGGTTGGTTTATGTGCTCAACGACCTCTTTTTAAGTACAATGACGGCTAATCAGACCGGGACCTTCAGCTTACAGCGGATTCCGAACCATAATGAACATTCATGCCTTATCCGTGATTCGAACCCGGCACCTTTGGCATGCGTGGCCAGAGAACTAACCACACAGTCATCAGATGGACAAACAGATATGACTTCCTTGATATAAAAATAAGTGTTAAAATGAAATCTTAAAAATTATACCCTAAGAATATATTTTATATATATTTACAAATAAATGTCCGTTAAAAATTATATAAATAACTAATAACTTTTTAGTATTCATAAAATTGATTAAAAAAAAAAAAAAAAAAAAAAAAAAAACAGCATTAATAAATTTAACTAACTACTGAAATAAAAAGTAGTGAACTACATCTTTTATTTTTCAGATGAGCTCGACTTGAGAACATTATATTTTCTTTTTGAACTATGGACCATCTTTATTAGCATTGCATTTAAAGAGCCATTTTAATTCGGCAATTTTTTTCCTTCACCAAAAAAACATTTAGAGACAGGTTCCCTCTATGGAAATACTCTGTTTAACACTTATTGGCACTTTTTTAATGTTCTGGTAATAAAAAATATAGCTGTATTCTTGAACACACAGCAGCCATTCTTTTTTTGTGTGTTTTTGTTTTGTTTACATTTCTTTTAGATTTTATCATATATTCTTTTAACTGGTCTATTCTTCCATCGGTATCATATATTCTTGTAGCTTTCCTTGGTTCTAAGAAATGAAACATTATCAGGTTTTGTTTACGAGTATAGCCATAAAAAAGATAATTTCAACTTAAATAAAATGATAAATAGAAAGATTACTTTCTAATTGTTTTTAATGATGTTAAAAAATCAGCAAATGTTTATATGATAGCTGTATCAGTAGGAAACAAAAATCTTAAAATTTAAATTTTACAAAATTATGTTTTCAAAAGAATATTTAAAATAGAATTATGAAATAAAACTGTTTTAATTTCTATGAGAGATTGTTTGAGTTATGACAGAATTAAGCCTAACTTAGAACACTATAAAAGTTTGAAAGCAATACATTTATAACATGATACAACTTACCTGTAAAGTTTACAAATTTAAAAGTCACTCCTTTATAGAATTATCCTTTCCACATTTCAGCTTGTTAATTAAATAAAAAAAGGATGAAAAGGAAAACATTTTAGCTACTGACAAATTTGAATTCCGTGTATACAATCCAGTTGGTAGAATAGTTTGTTTACATTTTCATTTATCGCTTAGCGACGCTTGAGGCCAGAGCGCCATCTGGTTGTACCAGGCCCGAAATAACCACTAGTTATTTAATTTTGCGGCGGTCCCGTTGAAACTCGCTTCCCAGAGTTACCTCTGTAAAACTCGTTATCAAGCGATAACACCCATATTGTCGGGAAACCAGCTTAAAGGCGAACTATTGCACTGCCTTATGCAAAATGTACATAAATTTTCCTATTTACAAAATTAACACTACGAAATATTTACAAATATTCAAAAATTCGTAACATTGCCCCCTCCCAAGGACTGCACGTCCAGGGCAGTACAGTTCCCGGAAAGGAAGGCTTACTTTCAAAGCAATAGTTTGTGTTCATTACTAAACTTACTAATTTATATACAAAAAGACAGAAACATTACTGAATAAATAAATAATTAAATAAACAATAAACTTAAAAATTTATATACACATGTGACCATGGTCTTAATGACTATATACACTTTATACATTAGGGCAGGGGTTCCCAACCTTTTTGCACCTGCGTACCACTTGACTTTTTGAGAAATTTTGGCTTACCACCAGACCTAAATATTTAAATAAACGTATAATATTTACTCTTCTAAAAGTGTTCAAAGGCTTTTTGAATTAAATTCCTGAGAAAACTTCATATTTAATGGTTAGATATTTGTTTATTTATAACATTCTTATAATAAAGGAGAAATAAAAAGATTAAAATGGTATTAATTTACAGTTTTATTTATTACCCATAGGTCTAAAAACATACAAATAAAAAATTAGTACAAACTCAGCAAAAAATTAATCATCGTACAAAATATACTTTTATAGTCTTTAGTGCGAAACTTGTTGCTGTATGTCTGTGATTAAAATATCAACATTAGGAGTAATGGAGCTTATCTTCAATCTTAAGTCCTCTTCAACACTTATTTTGCTTCTATGTTTATTTTTTATGTACAAGAGTTCAGAAAATCCACTCTCACACAAGTAACTCGTAACAAATGCCATCAAAAATAGCAGATCTTGCCGGAAGATCAAAGGGTACTCGGTTTTACATCCGATCCTGAAATTAATTAAATATCTCTCTTTAAAATAATCTTTCATGGAACTATCTTCTGTAAGATCGATAAAACTTTCTTTTAGTTCACCTGAAACCACCGTACCACCTGAAACGTTCCCGCGTACCACCAGTGGTACGCGTACCACTGGTTGGGAACCCCTGCATTAGGAGGATTATAAACTATGGGGATTACAAACTATGGCCATAGTAAGGGGCTAACCTGTCGTAATGAACGATTCTAGGTTTAGAATTGGGTGACTTACGTATTTGAATCACGACATCATTCAGCCGGTTGAGGACTGTGTAAGGACCATCCCAGTGAGACTGAAGTTTGGGAGAAAGTCCTTTTTGTCGTTTCGGATTCCAGAAGCAAACCTTGTCACCTTCGTGGAATTGATGTCCTGTTGCCTTCGTGTCGTATCTGGTCTTCATCTTATCCGTCGCCAAGTGGATTCGCTCTCGGGGAAAATTGTGCACATCTTCAAACTGTGCCTGAAGATCCTCGATGTACTCCTCTGGCGATGAAGGTGCATCCGGAGGGCGGCCAAACAACAAATCACACGGCAGACGAAGGTTAGGACCGAAGAGCATCTGGGATGGGGAATAGCCGGTAGTCTCGTGGACAGCACTGCGATAGGCCAGAAGAAACAAAGGTAACTTCTGATCCCAGTCCTGTTGGTTTCTGGAAACCATCATTGAGAGGTTATTGAGGATGGTTCTGTTAAACCTCTCCACCATGCTATCCGACTGTGGGTGTAAAGGCGTCGTCTGTGTTTTGTCAATGCCAAGTAGATCACAAAGTCCTTTCATTACAGCAGAGGTAAAATTCCTTCCTTGATCAGAGTGTAACTGAAGAGGCACTCCAAATCTGGAAATCCAGCTCTGAACCATTACCTCTACAACGGTGGTAGCCTCTTGATCAGGGATAGGATACGCGTCGGGCCACTTCGTAAAATAATCCATGACAACAAGGATGTATCTGTTGCAGTCAGTAGATCGTGGTAGTGGTCCCAAGATGTCAAACGCAATCCGTTCAAAAGGAGCTCCCACGTTGTAACGTTGCAGTTTTCCTCTACTGCGTTTCTTCGGTCCTTTCCGGGCTGCACAGGCATCACATGATCGGCACCACTTCTCCACGTCAACCCTCGCCTTACTCCAGTAGAACCGCTCTCGAACTCTTTGCAACGTCTTCATTACTCCAAAGTGGCCTCCAGTTGGACTACTATGAAGTTCTTTAAGAATGTCTGGGACTCGGGATCTTGGAAGTAATAGTTGCCATCGGGATGTCTTTCCATCATCAGATTCGAACTTCCGGTACAGCACGCCGTTTCGAATATGGAGGGAGTCCCAGAGGGCCCAATATTGCTTTGTCGTAGGACTAAAGGTGGAAATGTCCTGCCAAATAGTTGTCGCATTCGAAGACTCCTTTAAATCGATTAAAGGCTTGATGTCAGAATCTCCCAATTGGTCTTTTCTGACTTCTTCGTCACTCCACGGGTCTGGATTCAAAGATGTTGAAGATGTAACCCGGCGTATTACCGTGAAGATGTAACCCGGCGTATTACCGGATTGATCAGCCGTAACTCGCTTCAACCCTGGAACAATATCTGCAGCTCTCTGGACAGGGTCTCCTAGACAGGGCGTCTGCGTTTCCATGTGATGATCCTTTCCGATGACGGATATCAATGTCATACTCTTGGAGTCTCTCTATCCATCTGGCTATCTGACCTTCAGGATTCTTGAAATTTAGAAGCCAGGTTTTAGATGCATGTTCCGTAAGAAGCAGGAATTTCCAACAGTAGACGTAATGATGGAAATGCTCTACGGCTTTAATTATGGCGAGCAACTCTTTCCTGGTGACACAGTAATTCCTCTCCGGTTTAGATAGGCACTTACTCCAATATGCTACGACTCGTTCTTGGCCGTCTATTTCTTGGGACAAAACAGCACTGACACTTTCGTTGCTCGCGTCCGTGTCAAGAATGAATTGTTTATCGGGCTGAAGATACGTCAGGATAGGTGCAGATGTTAAAGCCTCCTTCAGTTGGTCAAATGCATCCTCACAGTCTTTCGTCCACAAGAATTTCTGCTTGCTCTCTGTCAGTCTGTGAAGGGGTCTTGCGATGCAAGAAAAGTCCTTCACGAATCGTCTATAGTAGGTGCAAAGCCCCAGGAAACTCCTCAATTGATGTACATCTTTGGGGCGTCTCCACTCTTTAACTGCTGACACTTTTTCTGGATCTGTACATACACCCTCGCGGCAGAGATGACATGTCCGAGGTAGGTCACTTCATGTCGGAATAACTTACATTTGGCCGGACTTAACTTCAAGTTGGCGTCTTTTAATTTCCCCAGCACCTTCCTAAAATTTTCAAGATGTTCTTCGAAACTTCGCCCCACGATAATGATGTCATTGAAATAAACGAGACAGGCTTCGTAGGAAAGACCTCTTAGCACTGTTTCCATGAGGCGTTGGAATGTTGCTGGAGCATTGCATAATCCAAATGGCATCACCTTGAACTGCCAAAGTCCTTGTCCGGTTGTGAATGCTGTCTTCTCTTTGTCATCAGGGTGTATCTCAACCTGCCAATATCCACTCTTTAAGTCTAGTGTCGAAAACCACTTGTTTCCAGAAAGAATGTCCAGAGTGTCATCAATTCTGGGAAGAGGGTAGCTGTCTTTCTTCGTGACATCGTTCAACCTCCGATAATCGACGCAAAATCTAGTTGAACCATCCTTCTTCCGAACCAGGACGATGGGAGAGGCCCAAGGGCTGGCTGAAGGTTCAATCACGTCGCTATCTTGCATTTCTTTTAAGAGTCTTCCTACCTCTTCCTGTTTAGCAAACGTTAGTCGTCTTGGGTGTTGCTTGATAGGTGGGTGGTCTCCTGTATCAATTCTATGCTGCGTCAAACTTGTTCGTCCGACATCCGAAGTTGTGCGGGAAAAGACATCTTGGAATTCTTGGATGACCAGTTGTGCAGCATTTCTTTCTACGTTGTTTAACGGTGCATTCTGAAGAAGCTCTGATATTAAGTTCTCTGAAGACACAGTGACTGGAGGATTGGTAATTCGATTTATGCAAGTTACTGGAGTACATGTGGCTAACACTTCACCTTTCTTTATGACTTTCGCTTTATCACCCACATTGGAAACCCTCACAGGTATGGCAGTCCTTGAAAGGTCGACGAGAGTTGAAGCTACCAGTACTCCTTTGGGGCTGTTGAGATTTTCAGGGTATTCCATTATGCCATATCGGAAACTTATCTTCATCTATGTATCCAGGAAGTAATAATTCTGTTCTTGCGGGTAATGTGATGTCATTTTGAGCTATTATTTGATGTACGGATTTAACTTCACTATCTTTGATTCCAAATAACGCTAAGTTTTCAGAAATTGAATGCAGCTCATTGTTTT
The DNA here is from genome assembly GCA_963978545.1 of Linyphia triangularis. NCBI lineage: Eukaryota > Metazoa > Arthropoda > Arachnida > Araneae > Linyphiidae > Linyphia > Linyphia triangularis. The sequence goes on along the minus strand of OZ021722.1, from coordinate 82,968,844 downwards.
CAAAGTCTAAGGAAAAATTATATTTCCTTAAAAAGTCCAGTCCGAGTATACAAGTGTCCAAAATGTCCGCCAGATATGCCGTGTGATGATAAGAAGCACTCCCGAAAGTGATGTTGATGTTCAGTTTACCATGGACGTTGATTTTATAACCGGATACAGTTTGAAGGGTAACGCAGGGCGGCGTCCAGATTAGTCATCCATCCAGTTGTTGAGCCAAATCTTTCCGGATGATGGTCACATTGGCTCCAGTATCGATGATCATATTGCAGGGAACTCCATTTACGTGTCCCATGATGAAGAGTCTATTACTGCCGCCACTCATTGCAGAAATTTGCAGAGCTCTAAAATGGGGCTTCTCAACAACTGGAAACCTCCGCCTAGCGAGATGGCTTCCATCCTCCCATTTGGGAGCGGTCTTAGCTCCAGTGTCTTGGCGGGATCGGCAGTTTCTCCGTATGTAGCCCTCGCTTCCACAGTTCCAGCAATTCAGGCTCTGCTTCTTTTCCGGAGTATTTCGTCTCAAGTCACTGACTTGTCTTTGCAATTCATCCAGACGAGCGACAGTTCTGGCTCCTGTATAGTAGCAGTCCTGATAGGATGGCGTTCTCTACGAGTTGCTTGCTGGGCTGCCTCGTACTTCATGGCATATACTAAAGCCCTTTTTAAATCCTTGATATCTGCCATTCGTATGGCCTTCTGTATCTCTACATCCCTGATGTCATTGACGAAGTACTGTAGAGACAGGACTTCTCTCGTTTCAGCGGGGCAGTCTGAAAAGGCGAGATGGGAGAGCCTTTCAACATCCGTGGCGAGCTCCTGGAGTGTTTCGGTAGGCTTCTGTTGGCGAGATTTCAACCGCAGCCTGCTGTAGTCTTTCACACATTTCTCGCCAAACCGCAGTTCTATACACTTGAGAGTGCGTTGAAGTCCAAGCGTTGCTTTTCTGAAAGCGTTTGTAGTATATCTGCAGCTTCAGCTCGGAGAGATGCAGCTAACTGGCAGGCTTTTGTCACGGAGTCCCATCCGTTGGCGTTGGCAACAATTGTGAATTGAGTTTTATACACTTGCCAGGAAGATTTTCCATCGTAAGTCGAAAGCTTGATTGAAGGTCGGGTGGTAATTGGTACACATCTCAAAACATCCGAAATAGTTCTGCTCGACAGTCTCTTTAACATTTGGTCTATCTTTTCTTCTATCTCACCCAAATTTTCTTCTAAATTCTTCTTTTCCAGAATCTCTATCTTTCTCTCCAAATTATTAAACTTGAATTCTACATTCTCGACTTTCCCTTCTAAACAATTGCATTTCTTTTCAAATTTGTCTTCGATTTGTTTCACGCTTTCTTCCATAGTTGCTAAAAGATGATTCTTTAATTCCTCTTATCCGGCAGAGATCGCAGAAATATTCTTTTGCATTTCCTCTTGGTCCGCTTTCATTTCTTCCTGCCTTGAGAAAATCTCATTCTTCATCACTTCTTGCCCTTTGGATAATTTCTTATCCATCTCTTCTTGGCTTTTCATCATCTCTTCCTGCCCTTCGGACATTTTCTTCTCCATTTTGTCTTGGCCTTTCTTCATCTCGTCTTGGCCTCTCTTCATTTCTTGCATGAAAGCAAAAAGCTGTTGAAATTTTTCATCTAGTTCCGCCATTGCTCTGGTAATGGGCATCAAACCCCACTTCTGACACCAGTTGTTGCGTGGGACGGGTTCGAAAGATTTGACGCCAAAGCAGATCAAAACTTGCAGAAATTTATTCCAAAATAACTCTTCACAGGTCTCTTCCAGCTCCAGAACTTCTCGTTCTAGTAGACACAATACAGCTCTTTTCACCTCAATAGAGCACAAAACAGCAGTTAAAAAATTGACAAACAACTGCTAAATCGCTGCAAAAGACAATGCAAAACAGTTCGCTTTAGAATGCTCAGTATCTCCAGTCAACTAATTCAGTGACTCAAAATTCAAGAACTAACTCCATCACCCGCTCCCTGAGCTTTTATAGGGGAGGTGAACGTACGTGAACCTTCTTGAAACTCCTAGAAGGAGACATTTGGAGAACTTTCCAGATTGTAGTCGAAAGTCCTATTACATGTACATGGGATACATGTACCAAAAATGTCGCCAAGTTTGGCGACATTTGGCGATTTCTCGCCAAATTTGGCGACAAAAATTAGTCGCCAAAACCGTCGCCAACTTGGCTCTATCTCGCCAACTTGGCGAGATTCCCATTACCATAATGTTAAATGCCCTGCCCCTTGAAACTCGCTTCCCAGAGTTACCTCTGTAAAACTCGTTATCAAGCGATAACACCCATATTGTCGGGAAACCAACTTAAAGGCGAACTATTGCACTGCCTTATGCAAAATGTACATACATTTTCCTATTTACAAAATTAACACTACGAAATATTTACAAATATTAAAAAATTCGTAACAGTATATTCCTGACGAGTTGAAAACGGTGTATTCCTGATTAGAGCCATGTCCCTGTAAACTAATGAAAGATAGTTTCTATAACATATCAACAAAGAGTCAGTGAGTCTGTCCAGCTGTAGAAAGCATTTTTCAATTGGCGTAGAGCTTGGAAATTTTCAACATAGAAGTTTTGGCCTTCTCTCTATATATATAAGGCAAAGCCCTCACTCATCAATCTCCCACTTCCCACATGTCCACAACTCTGAAAATTGATACAAATGTCGACAAAGGCTAACATAGAAAAATTAAACTATTCCGATCACGATTAACCCACTGTAAGGGGTCGAAAGGGGGTTAAACGTTCCAAATGAGGAATATTCGAACGTACCACTTCCCATTTGGTCACAACTCTGAAAATTGGTGCAAATGACAACAAAGACAAATATAGAAAAAGTAAGGTATTCCGATCTCGATTAACCCACTTTAAAGAGTGGAAAAGGGATTAACGTTCCAAACGAAGGATATTCGAATGTCCCACTTCCCATATGGTCACAACATTGCAAATTGGTGGAAATGACAACAGAGACAAACTTAGAAAAAGTAAGCTAATCCGATCTCGATTAACCCACTTGAAGGGGTGGAAAAGGGGTTAAACGTTCCAAACAAGGGATATCCGAATTACCCACTTCCAATGTTGTCACAATTCTGATATTTGGTGCAAATGTTGAGAAGGGCAAATATAGAAAAAAATTAGTTATTAAAAATTAGTTACTAGTTCAAATTATTAAAAAGAACCAAAGGGGGTTATAAACGTTCCAAACGAGAGATATTCAAATGTCTCATTTCCAATATATTCTCAATTATAAATTTTGGAAAAAATGTCAACAAAGGAAAGTTCCTATTTTGATAATTCAAATTGTCGGGATCGAAATGGAAGCAAATGTCTGAAGTGTAGAATACATGAATGTCTTTTGATTGCTAAAAAGCACATGGTAAAATTTCGTAGCGCAGCACGGGTATTCAGCTAGTCTAATTATACTTTTGATAAACATAATGTTAAAATGTTTTTGTTTTTTTAAAACTTCTCAGTTTCTTTACAAAGTGTTTTCCAATAAGGGTATAGCTCTTAAATTTCAAACATAAGTAGTTCTGAATTTCTAATTTTACAAGAACGTTAAACTGAATGTTACAATATAAAGTTAAAAGTTTTTTACAATATAAAGTTTCGTTTGTACGCTCAACGACCTATTTTTGTGCACAATAACGGCTAATCAGAGCGGGACCTACAACTTAACGTGGATTCCGAACCACAACAAACATCCATGCCTAACCCAGGATTTGAACCCGGCACTTTTGGCATGTGAGGCCAGAGCAATAACCCCACAGCCATCAGGTTGGCTATTCTCAAAGGGGTAAGAAAGGTTATATAATAGCAAGGAAAATTTTGGGGTTTCTCGATAGAGGGGGATTTTAATAATTGGGTTTACGTAGCAAGTAAACTTTTAGCGAGTGAAACGATTTTATGCTAGCACAGCAATGAATCTTTCAATGTATACAATAAATTGAGTTGTTTCTTGCATATATTGAGACCACAATGGACTCTTGCGTATATTGAGACCATATTTATTGAGGTCGTACACACTGGCATTAGTCGAAGCAGAATCGAACCCAAGATCTTTTGATCTTCAGCTCGAGGTCCTACTCGTACAGCCATCACCACCTTGCTTTGCTGCTATCATTAGTGAATGACAAAGTGCAAGAACATTTACTGTAATGCCAGATTTGTAAACTCATCAGTGAAAGTTGCCTTTTGCATGACATGGTATCGAAAACTCATCGGTGAAAGTTGACTTTTGCAAAACATGGTATCAAAAACTCACCGATGAAATTTAATTTTGTATGACTTTTCTCTATGAATTATCTAACATCGGTAGATAAGGAAAATAATTTTAGTTACCGATAACGAATTCAGGTCTGCAATTGGTGACGAATGAGTTTCGATCTTTGGCTGAGGAATCGCCATTCAGTGTATGCTACTAGGGTATTTCATCTAAATCAAGCGATATTAGTTAGCCACTTTATAGTGGACTGGTCAGGCCACATCTCGAGTATGCAATGCAATGCTAGTCACCTCATCTTAGGAATGATATTGATTTGCTGGAAAATGTTCGATATAGAGCAATACAAATGATACACAGGAACTCGAGTTTGTTTTATGGTGCAAGATTGAGGAACCTAAATATGTATACACAGAAAAAAAGATCCAGTGAGAATTTAATTCAATAGTTTAAATTTATGAAATAGAGAAATTTCAAGAATTTATAGTACAATACAGGGAACAGGAAAAGACTCATGTATATAAGTTATTTGAATTGCGTTTTAACTTGGAAAATAGCAAACATTTATATTACAATAGAGTGGTTGATAACTGGAATAATCTGCCAGACCACATTGTAATAGAGTAATCTGTTTCAAAATACTGCTGAATTTGTACTGGAGGATTGTTCATAAAATTTTTACTGGATCAACCTAGATGGATGCCAGTAGTTGCTGGTTATAATTTTTGCATTTGTATTCTGTTGTCCTTAAACCTGCGTTCAGTTGCTAATAAACTTATTAAAAGCATCCCCCACCACAGGTATAAGTAGTAAGAATAAGGCAGTTCAACCCCGTAGGGCAGTACACGGTGCAGGGACGGGGGAGATGACGTCACTGGAAGTAGGCGTTGTTATGACGTAACCGGAACCACCTTACCGGCAGTAGTGTTAGAGTTGTAGTCTTCCTGTTGTTGAGGCGCTCTTTTCCAGCTGCTTAAATTTCATTATAGGCTTTTTGTGAATGACGTCATTATTTATTTTATGTTATTAAGTTTAGCTTCAAGGCGGTGGGAACATGACAATATAAAACGAGATGGTGGAGTTGTGTTGTGCTACGACTGCTTCTAAATGAATAATTTATAGTTGAATGATTTTTATGTATGACGTCATAGTATTGAAATAGAGGGGATGACGTCATAATATGTCAAAATTTAGCTTTAAAGTAGTGGCAGTATCTTGTATCCTGAGATGTTGTATCTTGTATCCTTCTGATTGGTTGAAGTATAAAGCTCGCTTCTGTTTGGTTCATAGCTATAAATCGGGAATTGTTTAGTAAGGTAGTTTTCTACTAAGTTTAAGATGGTGGTGCCATCTAGAGTGACTATATGGAGAGAGTGGCGACAAGACACCGCATAATAGAGAGTGCGCATGCGCCAGAAGTCCCAAAATGTCCAACTTGTTTCGTTAGGGTTGCTACACGGAAACTTACTGTAAGAATTGGCGGGATATCGCTCGAAAAATGATTTACGCAATGTATGTTACAGCTGTAGGAATCTTACGAATATTATGAACTATATTATTTTACATTATATTTTCTTTCAATATAATTTTATTATACTCTTTAATTATTACATAATTTAAATAAAAGCAGATTATGTATTATAAGTTCACATAAATTTAAGCAGATTATTTTTGCTATAAAAATAATTTTAAAATAGGAAGAATGCAGCTTTGTGTGTCTAATTTACTTTTACATTTTTGCAGTGTATTTTAAAAAAAGAAACTTAATATTGTATTACGATTAGCAGTTTCTTGTATATTAAAAAAGTAATTTTGCAATCGTAATCCATATTAATTAGCACAATTATTAAAAAGTATTATTATTAACTTTTCTGTTGCTACTAAACTAAATTTTACTGAAAATTATTTTTATCAAGGCAAAAGATTTATTCACTAATAAACTTTTATTTCATTTCAAAATTATTTATAAATATATACATTTCTTAAGGATATAATTAACTATCCTATTTTACATTATGAAATTTTCTTTCAACATAATTTTTTGATACTTCTTAATTATTACATAATTTAAGTAAATGCAGATTAAGTATTATAGGTTCACATAAGTTTAAGCAGATATTAAAAATAATTTTAATAAAGGAAGAATGCAGCTTTCTGTGTCTAATTTACTTTTACATTTTTGCAGTGTATTTAAAAAAAAAAGAAACTTAATATTGTATTACCAATAGCAGTTTCTTATATATTAAAAAAGTAATTTTACAATTGTAATTGTATAATTATAAAAAAGTTTATTAACTTTTCTGTTGCTACTAAACTAAGTTTTGCTGGAAATTATTTTTATCAAAGTAACAGATATTATTTTTAATTTATCATGTTAATCCTATTTAAAATAAGCTGTTATAAAAAAAAATCTGAATTAGAAATACTAAAAAATCCCGATATAAACATAAGTATCTTCATTATTAAATATATGAATTTTAAAGGTAACTAAACGTATTTGCTGGAATGAATCCACATGGTTCGTGGCGCCATTTACGTCGCCAATATGAGCCAAAGTTCGCTAAACAGCCGGTGTCCGAGATAAATGTTTCCAATTAAAAGAATTGCAACAAATATACAAAAATATTTCGATATATTCATACATTAGACATTTCTACATTGAAATCTATTCAAAAAATAGTATTTAAGTAACTTTATATTAGCGATACTTGGGATTTAAAACCACCTTCTTCGTCGCTCTATGTATTTGCAATGGAGTGAAAACTGAAAACCCCCTCAGGCGGTCATTCTCGACTGGCTACCAATCACCGCGTAGATCTTTGTCGTCACTCTCCCCATATAGTCTCTCTAGTGCCATCTAATGATGAATTTAAATGTTAGAGTTATTTACATAAACTTTCAGCAACTTTCCAAGTTCAAATATTTGCAACAGAATTATTTACATACACAAACATTAAATTATAAGACATTTTTCTATATAGGATATTAAAATTAATAATTTGAAGACTATTTGCAATAGGGTGCCCAGAACCCTATCCCCGAGTTACACGTGACATTTCAAGTCTTTACCGTGCATTTTTTAAAATGATAAAATATCGAAACTTCGGATGTTGCCTTCATGGTACTCGTCCTAACCAATTTTGAATATGTTAATTTTCAAATAAATTAATACTAAAAATTGTGCTGATCAAATTTTGAAAATATATATGTATATATTTTCAAGGTGAGGTCCCACCTCCAACCCGACACCTCTATAATGAAGAATTGGTACCAGCCGTGGAAAATATGTACACTTGATTTGATTACTTTAAAGTCAAAAGATTTAATTTGAGAAAGGAAATAAACGTTCTACATACCGTAGAGACCGTTAAAATCGATACATAATGTAACTAAAATATTTATATAGATCATATGTCTTCATATATTTGTTGTTTGCTGTTCCCATGCTGACGGATCATAGATACTCCACCTCGAATACCACGTTTGTTGAAGAAAGGATGGTAAATTTCCGTGAGAAGCACCAACGGTTCATCTCATCATTTTCAGACAAGCTTGCCCAGCGAGTCTCAGAGATGTCATAAGATGAGCACAGTCTATCTCATAGAAGGTTAATAGTTAGAATATGGGGCTCCTGGGCCATAAGGTGGAGCTGTGGAGCAGCCTTTGATGGAACGTGACCCCAGTTGTGGCCATTTCGCGCCAAGCAGCGCCCTCTACCGTGAAACCTGATTGGTTCTAACCGATCAGAGCGGGTGGGGAGCGAGACTAGGCATGTTTCAACACGCTTCAACGCGTTTGCGAGTTGAGTTGTTGATAACGATTGCAAAATATAAACTCATTGGCTTTTAACACATGACGTCATAATGATGATATGGCTGGAATCTAGCATTTAAACAGATAAGGTATTGGCGCTTATTTATTAAATGAATATTTATTTATAGAAAAATTATCACGTGGGTTTTTAACGTTGATACTTGTTGAAATGGAAAGATTTAAGTAATAGTTGATGAATAATTATAAAATATAATTTAAACTAATTTTAAAACTTGCAGAAAAATTACCACGTGGTGGGAATTGAAGATAGCGTCCTTGCTTGAAAAATATTTATGTTACGTCACAGAGGGGATATAGTGGGAATTTTGCATTTAAACGGAGTTTCAAGGAATTTTAAGGTATTGGTATGATCTTAAGGATATTAATTTTATCAAGTTTTGTTCTTTATAAGGTAAAGTTTATAGTTGAATGTGTTAGTTGCAAGTATGGTTCTATCGAGTGAGGTTGTGAATACTGCATACTTGTGTATTTATTTATGTGTTGCATTATTATTTATTTATTTTTTAAGTGGTAGTGATCGATTCGCTATCGATTTTACGCTTCGTCTCAATGAAACCGGAAACTTATCTATTTCAATGTGAAAATGTTAAGACTTAGGATACAGATAAGAGTTAATAAAATTTCTTGCTGTAATGAATGCGACGTATCAAGACCCGGGTCATGTAGCAAGTTTCGGTGGTATCGATGCATTATACCGTGCCTCAGGAAGAAAGATTCCCAAGAAAACGATACGGAAATGGCTAAAGGGGGTGGATGCGTACACTCTACACAAGCCCATTCGTCATAAATTTCCTACGAATCGGGTGATTGTTTATAACATTGATCAGCAATGGCAAGCGGATTTGGTGGATATGTCAAGTCTTCAAAAGTTTAATGATGGTTATCGCTTTATTTTGAGTTGTATTGATGTGCTATCAAAGTTTGGATGGCTAATTCCTCTGAAACGAAAGAGAGGTATAGATATTGTTGAGGCTTTTCAAATGATATTCGATCAACGAACTCCGAAATCACTTCAGACTGATCAGGGAACGGAATTTAAGAATAATCTATTTCAGACCTTGTTAAAAAAGAAGGGGATTAGATTTTTCACGACATATAATTTGTCGAAAGCAAACATAGTCGAGCGTTGGAATAGAAGTATTAAAACTAAAATGTGGAAGTACTTTACTGCTAAAAATACGCATAGATACATTGACGTATTACAAGATTTAGTGAAAAGTTATAATCATACTTACCATTCAAGTATAAAAAGAGCTCCCGTGGAAGTGAATGCCGAAAATGAACAAGATGTTTGGTTCACTCTCTATGGAGATATGGAGAATTTACCTAAACCCAAATGCGTATTTAATGTAGATGATGTAGTTCGCATTTCAAAGAAGAAATTAACCTTTGAAAAGGGGTATGAAACGAATTGGACTGAAGAATTGTTTGTCATAACAGAGTGTGTCAAGAGACAACCTGCAGTGTATAGAGTGAATGATTTATTAGGAGAGCCTATACAAGGAACGTTTTACGCACAAGAGTTACAAAAAGTAACAATGAAAGACGAATTTCCTGTTGAAGAAGTTTTAAGAAAACGCATGCGTAAAATGAAAATGGAATATTTTGTGAAATATCGAGGATACCCCGACAAGTTTAATCAATGGATCCCCACTTCAAACTTACTAGCCCTATAAATACTACTAGCACATGTTGCAAGACTCATTTGCTATCATGAGTTTCTACATAACACTCATTTCGGATAGTTCCATGTCCTATTTTCCTGAAAATAAAATTTCCCATTTTATTACTCGCTTACCCATACCAATTGAACTGAAAGGAGAATGGGAAGTTGGAACGGTAGAGTTTTTATATCCGCATACTTGGTATAATGTGAATCATCAAAATAATTTAATTGGATTCGAGACGAGTGGAAAGTTAGAGGTAGGAAGAAGATTACCTCCGGGTTGTTATGAGACAGTTCCTGATATTTTAAAGGCTATTTATGTGAAAGAACATGATGATAAAATTGTCACAAGTTATAATGCGGTAACTAAGCGTGTTCAGATAACTGTGAAAAATAATGCGAAACTCATATTATATCAAGGACTTGCTGAAATGCTTGGATTTGAACCTATGGAAATAACTTCGTTTGACGCAAGTATAGAAACAACTGTTGTGGGTCCATTCGTAGCCGACCCCTCTGCACATTATCGCGTATTGATGATTTATACGGATATAGTGGAACCACAAATTGTGGGAGATGTCTTAGCACCTCTCCTTCGAGTGGTTAGAGTAAGAGGACAAGATGGTGAGATGATTAGCGAACAGTATGATAGACCGCACTACTTACCTGTAAACCGGAAAATTATTGAGACTTTGGAAATCGTTATAAGGACGCACTCGGGGTGTTTAACGCCATTTGAACGTGGGCGCTCATACGTGAAGTTACACTTTCGTCAGAAGTCTCTCTCATAATGTATGTCCCTTACCAGTGCTGTCAAAAATCTTTCGAAGATTATTATGTCCAGCAAACGGGAAAAGGCTTGAATTATTACCAAGGAAGTTCTTATCAGAGAGGATATGGATTAGGAGGTCTATTCAGATCATTTTTTCGTGCCGCAGCTCCGCTACTGAAATCAGGTGCTAAAGCTATTGGGAAACAAATGTTTCACAGCGGTGTCAACCTGATGAATGATGTTTCTCAAGGTCAAGATTTTAAAATGGCCGCCAAATGAAGACTCAAAGAAGCTGGAAATGTTTTAACAGATAATGCCGCCACCAAAGTCAACACTATGATTGGTAGTGGAAAAAGACATAAAAAGCGTATGCAGAAGAAAAAAACCATCATTCCACGTTCAGCCAAGAAGAAGTGCACATCGCATGATATTTTCTCCTAATGGCTTCCTTCATCTACAAAGACTCTGCTCCTTGCGTCAAGTCGGAATTAGATTTATTTTCAATTCCCCCAACCCAGACCGTTATCGAAAAAGGACAATTTGTCGAATTTCATCCCCTTTCAAGTGTACGAGATGGTGGACCGATTGAATTTTCAATATCAGGAAGTAGTGAAGAATATGTGGACTTAGCTGCTTCCTATCTACACGTGAAAGTGAAAGTGATCAAAGCAGATGGAATTAAACTACCAGAAAAGGAACCAGTTGCTCCCGTCAACCTTTTCCTTCATTCGCTTTTCAGTCAAGTAGACGTTAGTTTAAACGAGAGAAATATTTCTTCTGCAAGCAACACTTATCCTTTTAGAGCCTATATAGAGACATTGTTAAATTATGGGGAAGATGCCAAGAAAAGTTTACTGACCTATGAAGGATTCTACAAAGATACGCAACCTGATATCATAGACCCCATAGATGAGAAAGCTGATGCTGGATTGAAGACGCGTTACAATCTTATCAAAGACAGCCAGACCGTAGAAATGATTGGTCAACTCCACTGTGACATTTTTCAACAAAATCGTCTCATGATTAACTTGGTAGATATCAAAATTAAAATGATACGCAGCAAATCCTCATTTTGCTTAATTTCAACCAAAGTGGATGGTGATTATAAGATAGTTCTAGAACATGCTTCTATATTTATAAGAAAAGTGAAGGTTAGCCCTGCCGTTGCTATTGGGCATGCTAAGGCTTTGGAGAAGACATCGTGCAAATATCTAATTGATCGTGTGATTTGCAAAACTTATAGCATTGCCAAAGGGAGTTGGTACTTTTTACAAGATAATGTGTTTCTTGGACTCATGCCAAAACGTGTCATTCTCACCTGTTTAGGAAATGCTGCAATGAATGGGCAATATTCAAAGAACCCATTTCTCTTTTCTCACCATAGTGCAAACTTTGTATCTATTTATGTAGATGGACAACCGGTTCCCTGCAAGCCTTTAGAGCTTAATTTTGATTCCAACAACTACGTTCGGGCTTATCATAGCTTATTTTCCGGATTTAATCGTGATAAGGGAATTTACTTATCTCAAGAAGAATATGCCAGAGGACATGTACTTTACGCATTTGATCTAAGTCCTGATCTTTGCGACGGAGAACATTTTAATCTGCAACATCAAGGAAATTTACGTGTGGAAATTAAATTTTCCGAGGCTATTACGGAAACTTTATCAGTGCTCATTTATGCAGAGTTTCAAAACGTGATTGAAATATCCAAATCACGTCACGTTGTGTGTGACTTTCCGAATTAATGGATGCCCTACAAATAACTAGAATTCTTTCTGGAAATGCAAAAACCAAGAATATATTCTTGGGTGTTTTCTCAAGTGATCGATTACCAACATATGTTAGAAACTTTCCAGCCTGTTTTATTGCCAACACTGACAAGTCCAATCAAGAAGGTACCCATTGGGTGGCTTTTTATATAGAATCACCTACAGAAATATGCTTCTTTGATTCGTTCGGAAAGCCACCGTCTTATTTTCCCGGAGGAATATCAAGTTATGTAAAGCGTTATCGACATGTAGAGTTTAACCCTATGATACTTCAATCGAATGCGAGTTCCGTGTGTGGACAATATTGTATTTTTTATTTATATTCTAAATGTAATGGACGTTCTATGAACGATATTCTCTTGTCTTTTGTACCCAATCAAATATGTAATGATATCAAAGTGCATCATTTTGTAATCAAGCACTTTAGAATTGTAGCACCATTTTATCAATAAAGAAAGTATTTAAACAGTAGCACTATGTTTCGTCTCTCATTCAACATGGAATTTCCAAAGTTGCAACATCCTTTTACGATGGTAATCGCCGGTCCAACAGGATGCGGTAAAAGTTATTTTGTGCGGGATTTGATAAGTGAAAAACAGGGGATGTTTTCAACTGTTCTCGATAAGATTGTTTGGTTTTATGGAATACATCAACCCTTATATGATGAAATTGATAATGTGACATTTGTAGAAGGTCTACCTACGACATTTAAAGAATTTTTGGGCGAGAATACACTCTTCGTAATTGATGATTTAGTGTCAAATGTTAACAGTCATTTAACTGATCTTTTTACAAAAGGTAGTCATCATTTAAACCTGAGTGTTATCTTCATAACACAAAATTTTTTCTACAAAGGGAAAGAAATGCGTGACATTACATTGAATGCACACTATTTAGTACTGGGTAAAAATAGACGAGACGTGAGTCAAATTTCACATCTAGGAAGACAATTATTTCCTCGACATGTCAAGTTATTTCAAGAAGTCTTTGAAAATGCAACGAAAAACCCCTATTCCTATTTATTTATAGATTTACGTGCCGAAACACCAGAAGAGTTACGATTACGTACCAAAATTTTACCTACTGAAAGACAGATCGTGTATCAATTTAAATGATATAAAAGTGAATGACTTTGAAGATAAGTATCATTTAGCAAGATGACGCTTAAGAAGGAGCAACTCAATCAATTACGACTGTTGCAAATTTGTCCTTTAAGGTTACGAAAAACTTTATTAAGTAAACTCAATAAGAACTGTATAAAAGCCATATGCGAATGTTGCATTAACACATTGAATGGAAATATCCCATTGACTGCACGACAGAAGAAAACGCTCTCTAAACATAAGAAGATATTGCGTCATTTAAGTAATCGTAAAGTGTCTTTACCGAAAAAACGTCAAGTCATTTTACAGAAAGGAGGTTTCCTCAACATACTTATTCCTGCAGCCTTGAGTGTTTTAACTACATTATTTCATGGCTCAAATTAAGAAGTTTGCTCTTATACCCGAAGAATTGGTGACAAAACATACTGTTTCCAATAAAAGGCTTAGTGAGCTTGATAAGGCAATGATACAAATTTTACGTAGTGACTTACCTGATCATGAAAAATTGGTCCTCTATCATGAACTGTTGAAGAAAAGTTTAAATCTGCAAGAATTTAATAATTCACGTCCGAATGAACAAAGTAGTAAGACAGCTGAAGAGAAGAAGAAAGAAGAAGTGGAGAAAATAGAAGATAAGAGGAAAGTTGAAGAATCTGTGAAAGTAGAAGAAATAAAGAAACTTCAAGAAGATGATAATTATCAAGAACTTATATTAGCATCACTTTCTAAACCCATGCGAAGAAAAGCTGAAAATACACTTGCTCTCATCAAGAATCAACCTGATATCTTATCATGGAATTCCAAGGGTCAAATCTCCATTCACGGAGAAAAAATACCAAACTCTAACATTATCGACTTTTTCAATTATATGTACAATACCAAAAGTAATGTATCACGGAAAAGTTTATTTAATACTGTTTTGAAAGATTTAAATGTTCCGAAGCAGTTTATCGGAAATAAGAAGTTGCTAAAGTCACCTGTAAAAATTGTCCAAACAAAGTTGAGACGAAATGTAAAACCACCTAAAAAGTGGGAAAATTTATGATTCAATAAAGTGATATTGCTTTAACATTTTTTTTTATTATTATTTCACATAAGAAAATCACACACACACATATTTCCATTAAATAATTTTTATTTACAATTTCAAATAATCTTTCAAAGCACCATAAACTGTATAGCCAATGAAATCACGTGACACATTTCAACCAATGAGAAGAGAGTATTTGGTGATGTGTCTAAAACCGACCAATCGCAAGCAAGTATTTTGCCGATCTCTAACACAAAGCAAGTTATGACGTCATTCCCACTGTGATGCACTAGTAAAAATATCTATCACTCTAAGTTATTCGTTTAGAAGCAGCCCTAAAACAACTCAACTCCACCTGAAAGGCAAATCGAAACTAAAAAAGTGTTGCCACCGCTCAAAACTTTGATATTAAACAAGTTATGTCGTCATACTCACTGTGACGTCATGCAATAAAAACCTATCACTCTAACTTATTCACTAAGAAGCAGTCCTAGAACAACTCATCTCCGTCTGCTAGATAAACCGAAACTAAAAAAGTGTTGCCACCGACCAAAACTTTGTTATAAAACGCATTATGACGTCATACCCACTGTGACGTCATAATGTATTTTATATCAAAGTTTTGGTCGGTGGCAACACTTTTTTTAGTTTCGGTTTATCTAGCAGACGGAGTTGAGTTGTTCTAGTACTGCTTCTTAGTGAATAAGTTAGAGTGATAGGTTTTTATTGCATGACGTCACAGTGGGTATGACGTCATAATTTGTTTTATATCAAAGTTTTTGAGCGGTGGCAACACTTTTTAGTTGTTTTTTTTGCTTCCAGTTAAATTGGGTTGAGTTGTTCTAGGGCTGCTTCTAAGTGAATAAGTTAGAGTAATAGATATTTTTACTAGTGACGTCACAGTGAGTATGACGTCATAACTTGTTTAATATCAAAGTTTTGAGCGGTGGCAACACTTTTTTAGTTTCGATTTGCCTTTCAGGTGGAGTTGAGTTGTTTTAGGGCTGCTTCTAAACGAATAACTTAGAGTGATAGATATTTTTACTAGTGCATCACAGTGGGAATGACGTCATAACTTGCTTTGTGTTAGAGATCGGCAAAATACTTGCTTGCGATTGGTCGGTTTTAGACACATCACCAAATACTCTCTTCTCATTGGTTGAAATGTGTCACGTGATTTCATTGGCTATACAGTTTATGGTGCTTTGAAAGATTATTTGAAATTGTAAATAAAAATTATTCAATGGAAATATGTGTGTGTGTGATTTTCTTATGTGAAATAATAATAAAAAAAAATGTTAAAGCAATATCACTTTATTGAATCATAAATTTTCCCACTTTTTAGGTGGTTTTACATTTCGTCTCAACTTTGTTTGGACAATTTTTACAGGTGACTTTAGCAACTTCTTATTTCTGATAAACTGCTTCGGAACATTTAAATCTTTCAAAACAGTATTAAATAAACTTTTCCGTGATACATTACTTTTGGTATTGTACATATAATTGAAAAAGTCGATAATGTTAGAGTTTGGTATTTTTTCTCCGTGAATGGAGATTTGACCCTTGGAATTCCATGATAAGATATCAGGTTGATTCTTGATGAGAGCAAGTGTATTTTCAGCTTTTCTTCGCATGGGTTTAGAAAGTGATGCTAATATAAGTTCTTGATAATTATCATCTTTTTGAAGTTTCTTTATTTCTTCTACTTTCACAGATTCTTCAACTTTCCTCTTATCTTCTATTTTCTCCACTTCTTCTTTCTTCTTCTCTTCAGCTGTCTTACTACTTTGTTCATTCGGACGTGAATTATTAAATTCTTGCAGATTTAAACTTTTCTTCAACAGTTCATGATAGAGGACCAATTTTTCATGATCAGGTAAGTCACTATGTAAAATTTGTATCATTGCCTTATCAAGCTCACTAAGCCTTTTATTGGAAACAGTATGTTTTGTCACCAATTCTTCGGGTATAAGAGCAAACTTCTTAATTTGAGCCATGAAATAATGTAGTTAAAACACTCAAGGCTGCAGGAATAAGTATGTTGAGGAAACCTCCTTTCTGTAAAATGACTTGACGTTTTTTCGGTAAAGACACTTTACGATTACTTAAATGACGCAATATCTTCTTATGTTTAGAGAGCGTTTTCTTCTGTCGTGCAGTCAATGGGATATTTCCATTCAATGTGTTAATGCAACATTCGCATATGGCTTTTATACAGTTCTTATTGAGTTTACTTAATAAAGTTTTTCGTAACCTTAAAGGACAAATTTGCAACAGTCGTAATTGATTGAGTTGCTCCTTCTTAAGCGTCATCTTGCTAAATGATACTTATCTTCAAAGTCATTCACTTTTATATCATTTAAATTGATACACGATCTGTCTTTCAGTAGGTAAAATTTTGGTACGTAATCGTAACTCTTCTGGTGTTTCGGCACGTAAATCTATAAATAAATAGGAATAGGGGTTTTTCGTTGCATTTTCAAAGACTTCTTGAAATAACTTGACATGTCGAGGAAATAATTGTCTTCCTAGATGTGAAATTTGACTCACGTCTCGTCTATTTTTACACAGTACTAAATAGTGTGCATTCAATGTAATGTCACGCATTTCTTTCCCTTTGTAGAAAAAATTTTGTGTTATGAAGATAACACTCAGGTTTAAATGATGACTACCTTTTGTAAAAAGATCAGTTAAATGACTGTTAACATTTGACACTAAATCATCAATTACGAAGAGTGTATTCTCGCCCAAAAATTCTTTAAATGTCGTAGGTAGACCTTCTACAAATGTCACATTATCAATTTCATCATATAAGGGTTGATGTATTCCATAAAACCAAACAATCTTATCGAGAACAGTTGAAAACATCCCCTGTTTTTCACTTATCAAATCCCGCACAAAATAACTTTTACCGCATCCTGTTGGACCGGCGATTACCATCGTAAAAGGATGTTGCAACTTTGGAAATTCCATGTTGAATGAGAGACGAAACATAGTGCTACTGTTTAAATACTTTCTTTATTGATAAAATGGTGCTACAATTCTAAAGTGCTTGATTACAAAATGATGCACTTTGATATCATTACATATTTGATTGGGTACAAAAGACAAGAGAATATCGTTCATAGAACGTCCATTACATTTAGAATATAAATAAAAAATATAATATTGTCCACACACGGAACTCGCATTCGATTGAAGTATCATAGGATTAAACTCTACATGTCGATAACGCTTTACATAACTTGATATTCCTCCGGGAAAATAAGACGGTGGCTTTCCGAACGAATCAAAGAAGCATATTTCTGTAGGTGATTCTATATAAAAAGCCACCCAATGGGTACCTTCTTGATTGGACTTGTCAGTGTTGGCAATAAAACAGGCTGGAAAGTTTCTAACATATGTTGGTAATCGATCACTTGAGAAAACACCCAAGAATATATTCTTGGTTTTTGCATTTCCAGAAAGAATTCTAGTTATTTGTAGGGCATCCATTAATTCGGAAAGTCACACACAACGTGACGTGATTTGGATATTTCAATCACGTTTTGAAACTCTGCATAAATGAGCACTGATAAAGTTTCCGTAATAGCCTCGGAAAATTTAATTTCCACACGTAAATTTCCTTGATGTTGCAGATTAAAATGTTCTCCGTCGCAAAGATCAGGACTTAGATCAAATGCGTAAAGTACATGTCCTCTGGCATATCCTTCTTGAGATAAGTAAATTCCCTTATCACGATTAAATCCGGAAAATAAGCTATGATAAGCCCGAACGTAGTTGTTGGAATCAAAATTAAGCTCTAAAGGCTTGCAGGGAACCGGTTGTCCATCTACATAAATAGATACAAAGTTTGCACTATGGTGAGAAAAGAGAAATGGGTTCTTTGAATATTGCCCATTCATTGCAGCATTTCCTAAACAGGTGAGAATGACACGTTTTGGCATGAGTCCAAGAAACACATTATCTTGTAAAAAGTACCAACTCCCTTTGGCAATGCTATAAGTTTTGCAAATCACACGATCAATTGGATGTTTGCACGATGTCTTCTCCAAAGCCTTAGCATGCCCAATAGCAACGGCAGGGCTAACCTTCACTTTTCTTATAAATATAGAAGCATGTTCTAGAACTATCTTATAATCACCATCCACTTTGGTTGAAATTAAGCAAAATGAGGATTTGCTGCGTATCATTTTAATTTTGATATCTACCAAGTTAATCATGAGACGATTTTGTTGAAAAATGTCACAGTGGAGTTGACCAATCATTTCTACGGTCTGGCTGTCTTTGATAAGATTGTAACGCGTCTTCAATCCAGCATCAGCTTTCTCATCTATGGGGTCTATGATATCAGGTTGCGTATCTTTGTAGAATCCTTCATAGGTCAGTAAACTTTTCTTGGCATCTTCCCCATAATTTAACAATGTCTCTATATAGGCTCTAAAAGGATAAGTGTTGCTTGCAGAAGAAATATTTCTCTCGTTTAAACTAACGTCTACTTGACTGAAAAGCGAATGAAGGAAAAGGTTGACGGGAGCAACTGGTTCCTTTTCTGGTAGTTTAATTCCATCTGCTTTGATCACTTTCACTTTCACGTGTAGATAGGAAGCAGCTATGTCCACATACTCTTCACTACTTCCTGATATTGAAAATTCAATCGGTCTACCATCTCGTACACTTGAAAGGGGATGAAATTCGACAAATTGTCCTTTTTCGATAACGGTCTGGGTTGGGGGAATTGAAAATAAATCTAATTCCGACTTGACGCAAGGAGCAGAGTCTTTGTAGATGAAGGAAGCCATTAGGAGAAAATATCATGCGATGTGCACTTCTTCTTGGCTAAACGTGGAATGATGGTTTTTTTCTTCTGCATACGCTTTTTATGTCTTTTTCCACTACCAATCATAGTCTTGACTTTGGTGGCGGCATTATCTGTTAACACATTTCCAGCTTCTTTGAGTCTTCGTTTGGCGGCCATTTTAAAATATTGACCTTGAGAAACATCATTCATCTGGTTGACACCGCTGTGAAACATTTGTTTCCCAATAGCTTTAGCACCTGATTTCAGTAGCGGAGCTGCGGCACGAAAAAATGATCTGAATAGACCTCCTAATCCATATCCTCTCTGATAAGAACTTCCTTGGTAATAATTCAAGCCTTTTCCCGTCTGCTGGACATAATAATCTTCGAAAGATTTTTGACAGCACTGGTAAGGGACATACATTATGAGAGAGACTTCTGACGAAAGTGTAACTTCACGTATGAGCGCCCACGTTCAAATGGCGTTAAACACCCCGAGTGCGTCCTTATAACGATTTCCAAAGTCTCAATAATTTTCCGGTTTACAGGTAAGTAGTGCGGTCTATCATACTGTTCGCTAATCATCTCACCATCTTGTCCTCTTACTCTAACCACTCGAAGGAGAGGTGCTAAGACATCTCCCACAATTTGTGGTTCCACTATATCCGTATAAATCATCAATACGCGATAATGTGCAGAGGGGTCGGCTACGAATGGACCCACAACAGTTGTTTCTATACTTGCGTCAAACGAAGTTATTTCCATAGGTTCAAATCCAAGCATTTCAGCAAGTCCTTGATATAATATGAGTTTCGCATTATTTTTCACAGTTATCTGAACACGCTTAGTTACCGCATTATAACTTGTGACAATTTTATCATCATGTTCTTTCACATAAATAGCCTTTAAAATATCAGGAACTGTCTCATAACAACCCGGAGGTAATCTTCTTCCTACCTCTAACTTTCCACTCGTCTCGAATCCAATTAAATTATTTTGATGATTCACATTATACCAAGTATGCGGATATAAAAACTCTACCGTTCCAACTTCCCATTCTCCTTTCAGTTCAATTGGTATGGGTAAGCGAGTAATAAAATGGGAAATTTTATTTTCAGGAAAATAGGACATGGAACTATCCGAAATGAGTGTTATGTAGAAACTCATGATAGCAAATGAGTCTTGCAACATGTGCTAGTAGTATTTATAGGGCTAGTAAGTTTGAAGTGGGGATCCATTGATTAAACTTGTCGGGGTATCCTCGATATTTCACAAAATATTCCATTTTCATTTTACGCATGCGTTTTCTTAAAACTTCTTCAACAGGAAATTCGTCTTTCATTGTTACTTTTTGTAACTCTTGTGCGTAAAACGTTCCTTGTATAAGCTCTCCTAATAAATCATTCACTCTATACACTGCAGGTTGTCTCTTGACACACTCTGTTATGACAAACAATTCTTCAGTCCAATTCGTTTCATACCCCTTTTCAAAGGTTAATTTCTTCTTTGAAATGCGAACTACATCATCTACATTAAATACGCATTTGGGTTTAGGTAAATTCTCCATATCTCCATAGAGAGTGAACCAAACATCTTGTTCATTTTCGGCATTCACTTCCACGGGAGCTCTTTTTATACTTGAATGGTAAGTATGATTATAACTTTTCACTAAATCTTGTAATACGTCAATGTATCTATGCGTATTTTTAGCAGTAAAGTACTTCCACATTTTAGTTTTAATACTTCTATTCCAACGCTCGACTATGTTTGCTTTCGACAAATTATATGTCGTGAAAAATCTAATCCCCTTCTTTTTTAACAAGGTCTGAAATAGATTATTCTTAAATTCCGTTCCCTGATCAGTCTGAAGTGATTTCGGAGTTCGTTGATCGAATATCATTTGAAAAGCCTCAACAATATCTATACCTCTCTTTCGTTTCAGAGGAATTAGCCATCCAAACTTTGATAGCACATCAATACAACTCAAAATAAAGCGATAACCATCATTAAACTTTTGAAGACTTGACATATCCACCAAATCCGCTTGCCATTGCTGATCAATGTTATAAACAATCACCCGATTCGTAGGAAATTTATGACGAATGGGCTTGTGTAGAGTGTACGCATCCACCCCCTTTAGCCATTTCCGTATCGTTTTCTTGGGAATCTTTCTTCCTGAGGCACGGTATAATGCATCGATACCACCGAAACTTGCTACATGACCCGGGTCTTGATACGTCGCATTCATTACAGCAAGAAATTTTATTAACTCTTATCTGTATCCTAAGTCTTAACATTTTCACATTGAAATAGATAAGTTTCCGGTTTCATTGAGACGAAGCGTAAAATCGATAGCGAATCGATCACTACCACTTAAAAAATAAATAAATAATAATGCAACACATAAATAAATACACAAGTATGCAGTATTCACAACCTCACTCGATAGAACCATACTTGCAACTAACACATTCAACTATAAACTTTACCTTATAAAGAACAAAACTTGATAAAATTAATATCCTTAAGATCATACCAATACCTTAAAATTCCTTGAAACTCCGTTTAAATGCAAAATTCCCACTATATCCCCTCTGTGACGTAACATAAATATTTTTCAAGCAAGGACGCTATCTTCAATTCCCACCACGTGGTAATTTTTCTGCAAGTTTTAAAATTAGTTTAAATTATATTTTATAATTATTCATCAACTATTACTTAAATCTTTCCATTTCAACAAGTATCAACGTTAAAAACCCACGTGATAATTTTTCTATAAATAAATATTCATTTAATAAATAAGCGCCAATACCTTATCTGTTTAAATGCTAGATTCCAGCCATATCATCATTATGACGTCATGTGTTAAAAGCCAATGAGTTTATATTTTGCAATCGTTATCAACAACTCAACTCGCAAACGCGTTGAAGCGTGTTGAAACATGCCTAGTCTCGCTCCCCACCCGCTCTGATCGGTTAGAACCAATCAGGTTTCACGGTAGAGGGCGCTGCTTGGCGCGAAATGGCCACAACTGGGGTCACGTTCCATCAAAGGCTGCTCCACAGCTCCACCTTATGGCCCAGGAGCCCCCATATTCTAACTACTAAGGTTTTGCAGGTGGAGCAAAAACTGTACGAGTTGCAGAACATCACTTTTGACATAGGGATCCTGTTATTCCCCTAAAGTTTGAATTTTAAATGTATTCCATACATTCTGAGCATGATCATAATCTTCAGACGAAATATCCTCCACATTTAACTTATTACGAAATGCTTCAGGTGGGGGAATAGATGTTTCTTCAAATTTTTCGAAACATAAGATGTAATCATAAGGGTAAATTCTCTTTCGAAGCAAAAAGTAATTAAGATGCGGCTGAGGTATATTTTCCTTTATAGTGCGGAAATCCCTTCTTCCAAATTTTCGACTATCAAATGATGTTGGGAGAAATTGTAACGAGTTGATGAATTCTAAAGATATTCGTGTACTAGAGTGTTCTTTTTGAAGACCAAACGAAATTTAATTCGCCATATTGTTGGCTATCTTTGAAAATTGGTAGTCATTTACTTCCCCAAGTTTCTGCATAATGAATATCATACTTCTTGAGGTTATGGAACCACAGGAATCTTCTTAGAGAGTTTGAATTGAAGATTGCATTTACTGTGTGCTGCTCCACAGAATTTTGAGAAGAGGTGATCATGGTTGCGAAATCTACCTGACCCTAGAGATTTATGGCAGAGAGTGCTATCTACTTCCTTCTGGAAAACACAGTAACCAGCAGATGTCATCTTCATGGGTGCATTTATTATTAATTTGCTGGCCAATTCCTCCTTCTCTTGAATGACGGCTTGTAAAAAGCGAGATAGTGTATATTCCAGGGCTGCCACTGACTATAAGCCTTAAAAATAGTTGCTTTAGTAGCCTCAGATGTTAAAAAAAGTAGCCAAAAGAGTAGTCTTAGACGTTGAAAATAGTATCCTCGCTTTTCATAACTTAATAACGATTTCTTCTTTTAAAATGTTTAATATTTAAACAATTATATTATATCGAAAATGACGTGCGAATTTAATTAAGCCCAGATTTCGAGTTTTTTAAGCTACATTCAAAGCAATTATATAAATTGCTTCAAAATTTAAGTTATTAGTAGTTATAAATTTAGCTACAATGTTGAAATTTTAGTCATTCTGCATCGATTGAACTAAACAGCGAAATCGATCATCACACCGGCACAAATCATGGATATAATGTCTTATTACACCAACGGAAGCATTGGCAAAAACACCCATTACAAGAATGCAAGTCAGTTATAACATCAGCACCAAAACAGCTGAGCAAAAATCGAAAATACAGCTGTTAAACCGTCAAATCAGCTTAATCTTTGGTGAAAATGACTATCACTCGAATGTAAATATCGGTGATGGTGCCTTTCATACCGACTCAAATCTCAGCAATAGAGTCTACTGCATCAACTTAATACTTGGTGAAAATAATCATCACAAGAATGTAAATATTAGCCATAGTGTCCATCATAACGGAATAAATCTCGCAATGGTCTATTACATCAGCGTAATACGCGGCGAATTATCCGTCACAAAAACATAAATCTCGGTGATCGTCCAGCATACAAACCCAAAAACCGGCAATAGCGGCCATTACATCGGCTTAATACTCAATGAAATTAACAATCACACACTAACATAAATATTGATGATAGAGACAAACAGTAGAGAGGAAGCAGCGATAAAAGTAGTCATTCCACTGGAGATTTTGGAATTCTGAATGCAGGCAAGGGTCTGTGGCGAACAGACTTTTAACCCCTTGGGTACGGATTTATTTGGGAAAATTCTTGCGTTTTGAACGGTTGGTTCAAAACAATAAAGGAACTTTAAAAAAATAATTTGTTTGGCTGTATTCCTTTAAAGTATAGGTTAACCAACCAATGTTTGACCTAACCAATCATGGCTCTTGTGACATTAAAATCTATCCAATCACTAGTTTGAATGACGAATTAGGTTCGTCATTATTAACAGGCAAAACAAGTGCATGACGAATCTCAGCCGTCAAATGTACCCAAAGGACGTCTTAGACACGTCATCCGCTCCTAGGGGAAAAAAGTGAATGACGTGTCTCAGACGTCAAATGTACCCAGCAAGTACACACCTGCATTCCCTTGAAATTTTAATGCGGATTTGCATCGATCTCAGGAAATTTTGCCAAAAAAAGTTGAAATCAACACATAAGCAAACTATACTATGTGTGATTTTTAGTGTGGATTTCATGTACTTATCTGTATGTTAAGAAACAAAAGTTTGCTTTTCACAAGTCTTGCTTCCCTTTCATACACGATAAGTAACTTCCACTTCGGAGCATTGCTTACATTTAGTTATGTGTAGTCCCAAAATGTCATACACTTAGCTCCTTTGATTGATTTAGGAAATTAATAAGGGTTGCTCCATTGGTTACGTTGTAACACCCAATTGCTAAATGTACATTTCAATTGATATTTTTAAGCAGATATAAGATTTCAATTAAAAAATAACAGGTAAAGGAAGCTGTCCGTACTGATGGAATTTTCTTCCGGTATTCAAAGCAAATTTCACAAATTCATTCTTGTCAAGTAAAATAAATAAAGGCAAAATAATTTGATATTTAATAATATAATAGTGTATGTTGTGGCGCCCTGCACTGCAAAAGATAAAACATTGGAACCTAACAGTTAGGCGAAAATAATAATTGAGCGTGTGTGATTACCAGGGAGATACTATCGTCGGACTAATAAGGTTACCACTAGATTCGCGAACATGAACACCTATTTCGGTAGAGTTCACTCCCCCATGAAAATATCGCTATTTTTACAAAACTGCGTTAGTACCTTAGCGACAATTTCTTTCCGTCCCACTATCAGACAGTATCTACTTTTTTAAAAAAATAGTAGCCTCAGCCCAAAAATAGTTGAAGGTTTTGCTTAAAATAGTCGTTTTAGGCCCTTTTTTCACTAAAATAGTAGCCATAGTCGCTTGGTCACTAAAATAGTCGCTTTAGTAGCCTTTTTAGTCGCCAGTGGCAGCCCTGATATTCCCCACGGTAAACTTAAAACGGCTTCACACTCCTATCATTTTCATCTATAACAATGTAGGCAAAGTCACAGGGGTCCTGACGCAAAATTTTCTGAGTGGAGGAGCAGTTTTCACTTTGTTGGCATGTGGTCATTGGCTCGATGATCGTCTCAAAATCGTTGTATATAATGTAGGGTACAGGATGTCGATGGTGGTCGTATCTGAAATTGAGCAACTTATCTTTTTCAGATGGCATTTCAACATGTTGAACTCTATACTCCCTATAATATGCTAAATGCAGATAATAAACGACCCTAACTGAAACGATGGAGACATCTGCAGCAATAAAACGCAGCAGGGTCATGCTTTGTGAGATCACTTAGCAATTGACTAAAATTCTTGGTGAGGCACTAATGTCTATGCTCATCATTGCTGATAAGTAGAAAATTAACACAATCTTCATTGGGCTTTGAGATGTAGAGTAGAAAAAGCCGAAGACGTTTATTTTAACATCATTCATTTGTTCCACTGCTGAGATTTGCAAAATGGGGGTAGGGCATTCTACATTCCCAAACTTAATGTCAGCTTCATATAGAAAATAGTGACTAGCATGTTAAGGGTGATCTGTCAATTTTCAACTTGTGGGCCAAAAGGCACCAAACAAGACATTTATTGTTACTATTCTGTATGTTGAGAACTGCCTTTTTATGTGCACTTTTTGGTGGTAGAGGGATATAACTGGAAACTGCCAAAGAAGTTCATCCGATTCCCACCGAGAACAATTGTGCAAAAAGTTCTCAAAGGAGGTCATAACTTTAGCAATGGAAATTCTAACATGCTCATTAACAAAATCATCTGCTAAGAAGATTACACATTTTTAGCAAACATGTGTTGAAATGTACTCTTTCTCCCCATCTGATCCATCCCTACTGAGAAGCAGCTGAATAGTAATGTACCACTTTATTGCACGATTACTATGAATATCTCCTACAGTGCGTCCCAAAAGTTTATAGACAAAAAAAATTTTGGATTTAAGAACTAACTAAACGAGTAAGAAAGACGAAACAAATTATTCAAATATGTATTGAGGTAATACAAATAATAAAATACTAAAAAAAACTTTAAGCAGTCCTAGATTTTATACAAAAAAAAAAAAAAAAAAAAAAAAAAAAAATGGCATTCCAAAACTATATAGGCAACCAGTGTTAAAAGCTGATATAAAGAACTGATAGCCAAAATTTACATATTCAAAGGCCATGTACTTGTGACGCAATAGTTTTCTGAGATAAAAGCTAATCTGTCTTTCCTTTTTTGACTGATTGCCTCGCCACGTGCAGTTTTCCAAAACTAAAAGTTTGCAAATCTTTTGTTTGAAAGCTCATGGAATGAAAGTTGTGGATATTGCAAGAAATATGAGATGCAACAGGGTTGGTATTTTCATAATTCTGTCAAAAGGGGACAATTTTGAAACAAAGTCCCATTCTGGGCGACCAAAGAAAATAAAATTTAAAACAGAGAGATATTGATATTAGTTTCAACCTAGAACCTGCTTATACAGTCAATTTCAAAAGAAGTGACCATTCCAGTATCAAAATTTACTGTGCACTAACGGCTGCAAACAAGTAAATGTCTTGATAATCACAAAAAGTGACGTTCACCAAAGTTTACAAAGACGCTGGTGTTCAGTAAGCCCAACCTTATATGAATTAGACAGATGAATGATTGAGTGTTCTGTTCAGCGATAAAAAGAAGTTTAATTTAGATGACCTCGATGGTAGGGCTTGGTACCATCGAGGTAGGGGATGGTACGGCATGATATTTGCAAGGAACCACAAACTTTTTTTAGCAGACAACAAGGAAGAGACTCACTAATGGTGTGGGGAACATTTTCTTATAATGGAATAACCAATATTGCTTTTTTAAAAGGTCATCAATGTTCAGCAGATTACCAGAAAATGCTCGAAGCTTGTTTACTTCCATTTGGAAAGTTGCTGGGTGGGGTCAAATGGATATATCAGCAAGACAATTGCTCCGTTCACGTGTCAAACTCTACAATGCAATGGTTTAGACAAAACCAAGTAACTGTTATGGACTGGCCAACCCTAAGTTCTGATCTAAACCCAATGGAGAACCTCTGGGGAGTATTAGCTAGAGATGTATATGCTAATGGGAGTCAATTTGCAATAGTTCAATATCTAAAGCTGCAAATTGAACGAAGTTGGTTTTCTCAAAAAAATAGATTTTCTTCAAACTTTTGTTTTGAGTATGCCTGATCGAGTTTTTGAAGTAATTAGGAAAAATTGGCTAAAAAACATGAATGTTAAAGAAAAACACGAGTTGTCTATAAACCTTTGGGACAGTAAAATTTAATTTTTGTTTTTTTGTCACTAAGTCTGTGATTGTGTGATATTATTTTTGTATATTATTATTATTGTTTTGATGTTATTAATAATAGAAAATTATTTTTAAATCGCTATTCGTCTTTCTCAACTGTACAATAAAAAAAAACGTCTATAAACTTTTGGGACGTACTGTATGATACATTCCTCCATTTCAGCTCTTGAATCATTTAAGAAAGTAAACAAGCCATCTTTAGGGTTTGAGAGGGAAATGATATATACAGAAAAGACATTAAGCTCCTCCAATGTAATCCTTTTACACCTGTTTAATCCAGGTGTTGATTGAGTCTTTTGTGGTGCTTGACCTTAATATGCTCATTTAAATGTTGCTTTGTGTAGAATGTGTCTCCACAATCAGAACAATTGAATGTTATGGTATTATTAAGTTGATGGGACAATATGTTGTCCATCCTGCCGAAGGGCTTTCCACAGTCGGATCAGTCGAAAGATCCGTCTTGTGAATCTTCATGTGGCGATCCAGATCACAGCTGCGAGTGAAAGGGTAACTGCTGACTCCCCAGGCAAAGTCTTTTTTGCCAGTGTGAGCTTTCAGATGAAGAGTTAAACTCTGCTTCTCTGAAAAGGACTTGTTGCATAGGATGCACACCTGTTGAAAAATAGAATTTTTATGAGTTTCAAGAACTATAGAAAAAAATTTTACAACATATGTATTTCACTTAAATGATAGAAATATTACGTTTACAACATTTATTAACTTCAATAGAAGAAAAACTTTATTTAAAATATTTTGTTCCCCTGAAAAGCCTTATTTTTTAAAATATCTTCTTTCTTTTCTGAAAACCTTTGATTCTATAAACTTTATTTAGAAAAAATATCTCTCTTTTCTGTAAAAAAAATTATTTCAAAAACGAATACTTACATGACCAGTATTTGAAGCTTGAGCAAGTACAAAAGAGGCCTGAAAAAGTTAACATTTAAATAAGATATTTCAACATTTTCAAAATATTATCCATAGAATTTAATACTTACAAGTAATGTAGCATTCTGGTGGATTTTCACAAGGTGATTCAGATGACCTTTATGGTTGAATGTCTTCTCACAGATCAAGCATACCCGTGGAAATAAAACACACTTTGAGTAACATGTTTTAAAAATGTTAAAGGTATTATTCTAAGTATTTCAGCTAAATGCTAGAAATAAAACTAATAATTACATGTAATCCACATGAGGTGGATGGAACATTCAAAGGTCTGACAATAGGTCCAACAACAACCTCTTAAAATAAAGGTGAGATATTGAAAAAATATTCCAAGTTTATCAAATCAAAGAAAAATTGGGCATGAAGTTTGGATAAAAATGAATATATTCAAATTACATATAACTGTTTCATAGCTTTTAAAAGATTAGGCACAAATATGGGTAAACTTTGAATATTTATAACATTGAGAATTCATGTAAAGAAAATCTTGTGATAGAATTGGACTGAAATTTAATGTTTACAACATTGAAAATTACTAAGTAAAAAGTAATGAAAATTTTGGAGTGAGTCTTTTGCTAATATTCAAATAAATGACATTTAGACAAAACTACTAAGAACAAATAAAAGTAATAAAAATTTCTACAGAGATTTTAGGTATTAAAAATTACAAAGTTTATACATTAAAGGAAACATTTTTAACACAGATTTTAGTTATAATTGAGAAAGTTTTAAATACAATATTTGAAAAAAAATAATAATAATAATAATTATGCAACATTAAGCAATACTATTTAAAATTAATCTTAAGCATGGAATAATCACACATTGAATATTAATTTCAGTCAAAAAAGGATTCACGATGAGTGCCTGACAGTGCCTCCCGCTTTTGTTTAGATGACACCAGTCTAGATTCCATGGGCTATCTAGTAAGAAAGTACTTGTAATTTATCGTCCCTAGTGCCCGCTGGCGTTTTGGATCCTAAGGATCGAATTCTGAGACATTCTTGTAAATTTTCCTTAAAAAAACATACTTGAAAACTCAACCCAAAAGTTCTCCACCCTGTTTAGAATGTTGCCTTTGTTATATACTGTTTAAAATATGAAATTATGTAATTTTCACACCACTGCTGAAAGTGTTCCTTATCTCTAGCAAGTACTACTTCCTGACATGTTGAAGTGGAATTTTTTGCAGCAGGCAAGACTGAAGTTAAGTAAGATGAACAGTTAGGAAAAGCGATTGCATAGGAACCAGTGATCAGAGGCAACTTTTCCTGGGAAAAACCTTCTGTCATCCTCAAAAAAATAATGCACACAAACAATTTATATGTTGTTCAGTTTAAAACAGACTCAATTTAAATATTGGAGTGCAAATATTTTCTTCATAGCTGTAATTAGATTTACAGGCAGACTCTTAATACTTGCGACCACTGCTTATCAGTTAATCATTAGCAAAAATAATGAAAAAGCAAATCAAATTAAAGCAAATCTCAACAAGAACAAGACAGGTAAAACAATCCAGTGATTTATATAATTCATTGTGTAGTTGAAAGTGTGAGGCCATGTTCCAAAAAATAACAGTGTGATCAATCCTAGTTAACTGAAGGAAGAGGGTTTTCAAAAGGTTAAGAACTCAGACCTATAGGCAAGCAATGGCTGGTTTGGGAATATTAAATACTGAAACTACATAAACTTTTTAAAAATATGAGGTGGAAATCGAATTGGCAGTGTAAACAAAAAAGTGTGCAATGAATATGAATAGCTGAAAACATTGCTTCTTACTCTCAAAGAGTATAATCTCAAAAATGCTTTATATAGACAAAACCAGGCTATTTTTCAGAAATCATGGTGACAAAATACTGGCTATCAAAAGATAAGCATGTCATAGCAGAAAGAAAAGTAAAGAAAGTGTAAATTTATTGTTATGCACTAACAAGAATGATGGTGAATGGTTCAGAAAAGTTTAAACCCTGAATAATTGAAAAATAAAAAAATCCCTGATGTTTTGCAAAAGTCATTTCCTATGAATCATGAAAATATATATATATTAGATGACTGATGATTTATTTGAAAAGTGATTTAAAGCATTAGAACATAAAATAGCTTGTTGTAAACAAATTATTGTTCTTTGTACACGACTTACAAGAATACCACAGTTCAAGTCTATAGAAGTGGAGTTGATGCCACAATACACAACATTTAAATTGCAACCTTGAGACCAGGGGATTATCCAAAACTTCAAAGCAAAATATTGTCACTAAGTGGTAAAAAAAATACATTTCTGAAATCAATGAAAGAAACAACCCGTCCGTAAGCATGCTATACGAAATGTGTATGGCAACAAAAACTGTAATTATGATGAAGCAAAAACAATTACTGAAAGTTTTCAAAAAGTTTGTTTTGTAAACAAAAATAAAGATGAAGTCAGATACTCTAATGATGTTGAGGAGAATCAAAATGAAACAAATTCTCTTGAACCAATCAAGGAAGAATGAGGCTTTATTTCTACTTCATTGCAACTCAGAAACATTTGAAACACTGGACTCAGAAACATTTCAAGATTTAGTCGAAATTGACTAAAATGTGGAATTCTACAGCGATCTAACTGATGCAGATAAGAGATTGCTCTCGAAAGGTGGTGCTGAAAGAGTTCGATTCTTCAGCAAAAACTTTGAAAAATCTTCTTATTACATAAAAACCAAGAGTGCATTTATTGAGCAAAGGCCAGAAATGACAACCGGAGATATTATGAGATATTGTACCATTAGAAAACATAATTGATTCAAAGAAAGCAGAGTTACCTATCAAATTGTTTAGGATAAATATTTTTAAAGTACGGTAAGCCAATTATTACGCGCATGAATACTTTTATTTATTTTTATTCAATTTTTTAAATGGGCACCCCCTGAAATATGTCTATGGAATAAAATATTATACCATGCAAAATTTTATAAAAATGCATAAATATTTAGCAGGTGGTGCAAAGAAGTCGAATATATCAAATTTTTCAAAAATATATACCGAAACGCATATTAAGTCCTTAAAACTTCATCTAAATTCACACATTTACATCCCATATTGTCTTCCACATATGGCAGCATCATACAAACAAAAACACCCTATATTCTGATTTTGTAATACAATATGAGGAGGACAGAGACATTGAGATTTTTAGGCGCTAATTCTCCTATATAGGGAGAGAGTTGGCACACAAGCTGCTGTAATGAAGTGTTCTGTTGTTCTGTGTTACTTTGAAGAGCGCATGTTTTGATGTTTAGTGCAGGGATGGCACAACTTTACTTCCCACTCGTATCAGCTTTGTATCAGTTGAAATCAGATTTTGTATCAACTTCGTATTAGCCAACATCCGATTTTGTATCAGTTTAAATTGTATTTTTATCAACTTCGTGACAAGAAAAATCACATTTTTTCTGCCTTGTATAAGTTAAAATCAAAATTTGAATCGATTGAAATAGATTTTATAATAACTGTGCACTATTTTAAATCAAGATTTGTATCATGCTAAGAATGAGTGCTTTGTTTGGAAGGATATTACATTTATTACAGTAATTTCCATTGTACAACTAATATATGAATCTTCTTTGTAAGAACTTTTAATTTCTTAAGTTATGTTACAGCAATGCTCATGTCAATTACTTCTACTTAAACAGTAAATAAATAAAAAGATAATGTCCATATAAAAAATCAGAAATACATGAATAAAATAAAAATAATAATATTTCACATTTGTAAGCCACACATTGTTATACCAAATTACACATGTGTTACCCCAAAACGGCATCACACATGTCGACAATAGCTGATATTACTTCAGCACAAATCTTCGTGAAAATAACAATCACAGCAACGTAAATATCAGTGATAGTGCCCACCATACCAGCGTAAATTCGGTAATATCACCAAATAACATCGGTACAAATCACAGTAATATCGGATATTACAACAGCGCTCACGCTCAACGAAAATGTCTCCACACCAATGCAAAAATCAGTGTAAATGCCCAATATACAGGTGCAAATTTCTGCAATAGCGGCTATTACATTGGCATAACAACCAACCAAAATGACCACAACACAACGTAAATCTCTAGAAGATAGCGCTCGCCAAATCAGCAAAAAATCTCGGAAATAACTGTCATAACTAAACGACCATCACACACCAACGCAATTAACGACTATAGTGGCCGTAACTTTAGAGGAAGAGACAGTAAAAAAGTAGTTATTGCATCAGAGGTTTAGGGAAATTTTAACGTATGCAGGTTCTATGGTTAGACTTGTAAACAAAGTAAAATCGGATATTATCAACAGCGTAACATCTGCCGAAAATGATCATCACACAGAAGTAAATAGTGCCGAATGTAATCTCTACTCCAAATGCAAGTCTCTATTATATCAGCACAACACTCAATGAAAATGATCATCACACAACAATGTAAATCTTAGCGATAGCGATCACCATAGAGAGGCAAATCTCGACAATAGTGGCTATTACATAAGTGTAGCACTCAGTAAAATATCCATCAGACCAATGTAAGAAAAGGGGATTAAAATATTAGAAGAAGCATGAATCGGCGTGATCAGCTCATTCATGATCGAAATTTTAGTCAAAAATCTTGAAATTCACAAACTGTACCGTATCTGAAATAAGAGAGTTAACTTTATTGAGAAAGCAAAAACTACATTATCAACAAAATGCAGAAAAACGGTGATTTTCATTGAAATTTGTGAAAATAAAAGGGGGGGGGGGGAGAAACGTCGATCGGCAGAAGAATCACTTCTCTAGAAATAGTCGATGCGGGGTACGAAATAACTGCTGATGAATGGTCAAAAAAATGTTGGCAGTTTTCAGCCAAAAGACACATACTCCAAATTTAAAAGAAAAGAAAAATGGTGCAGCTGTTAATTGGTGCAAAATTCGTAAACAAGGCCGTTTTGTATCAGGTTGTATCAGAATTTTAAATTGGTGCAGTTTGGCGCAGTTGATGCAGGCGTGATATCCCTCTTAGTGTAAATTTGGTCAAATTGAAATAGCAAAAGTTAAAACTACAAAAAGTTAGTGCTACAGAAGTTATTGAAGCTGTTTTGTCAAACTGGGAAAAGAATAGAGTGCCAAGCCCCCTTAAAAAACATATTATGTAAGTGGAAAAAATAATTCAAATGTAAAAGGTTGATAAAATGTAAAAAGAGAAAAGAAAGAGTGGATATTGAAAGGAGAGAATATTTTATAAAAAGCTAGAATTACCTTTTAACAATTCTAGAAATATATGCAATCTATGTCTTCTCATATCTATGCAATAACAATGATTAAAATTTCAGAAGACAGGGAATTGCTATTAGCGTAACATAAAGAAACATATCATGGAAGAATAACAGGAATTGACACTGCACTTGCAAAAAAAAAAGAATTTGCTGCTGCTGCAGCTTGAGCCAAGAAGTTGGAGAAATTAAAGGAAGCATTTTAGGTTGACTGTCTTTCTCAAATATTTCCACAATTGTCTCTCTCGAATATTACCTACCTATTGGTGATACCTTTCTTTCATTGTTTTCAAATTCTGAAATGGCTGAAGATGATACAGAGGATTCAATTACTTTCACTAGTCAATAAAATGCTATTGTCCAAACTTCTAGCTATTATTGTTAGGACAAGTGTAAGTAATCAACAAATCAAAAATCAACAATAGTTCTTTTGGGATTGATTCTGTTGAACTTAACATAAGTTTTAACTCTATTCAACAAGATAGAAGCAATCGGCATTAGACACAGCTTTACGTATCACCCAAAAATTTCCCCAAACAGTACCACTTACAATACATTGAGATGGCAGCCTTTTGTAAGGCATAACCAAAGAAGATATAGTTCCCAGAGTACCAGATCTGGTCAAGTGAAAGGACACAGAGTAACTATTTAGGGTGCCAAAAAAATATAAAAAAATGTCTGGTATTGGTCTGGCAACAGAAACTTCAGCCTATGAAACACTGGAGCATTGGGTATTAGCCAAAAACATAAAAGCAATGTGCTTTAAGATACGACAGCCATTACACGAAACAACACGGAACACTGTCCAGAGAATGGGAACATGTATTTTGATTGGATAAAAACTTGACAAGAGCCATCTGTATATATGTAGGGATCTTATCTACGAAATGTGTTAGAAGCAGTGTTCATAACATGTCTTTGCATTTTTTCTGGTCCCCAAATTCTTTTCAAGTGCTTTATTTTGGTTTAGACATCCATTGATAAGATCAAATATAGCACATTCATCACTGATATATTTACGGCCCAAGCTGTAACAGACTGAGTTGATGACATCATTGTTTTTGATAGAGAAATGCTCCTCTCTCAACAACTCTGACAATTACAAGCAGCTCTTGGAATTGATATTTCTGTGCAGTTCTCCTTCTCCTGATGAACTGGTGCATTCTATGGCTCCAAGTGAACTTCACAGTCAAGGTGGTTGGCATAAAACATACATGCCATCAAGGTATGGATATTCAAGGAGCAATCCAGACTTACTAAGAGAAAAGAAAAATGACTAAGAAACCTTGCAATCTATGTTTCATGCATCTATCTGAAAATGAGGTTTCTTACACCTCATGTGGCTTCTTACCGCAGCTCCAAACAATGATATACGGCCTTGAAGAAGTTTCATGACTACAAGAATATCAATGAAGGCATTTATAGAATAATAATCAAATATCTTCTGTCCCACCTTTGGTATCTCAGAGAAGAACTTGTTTCTCTTGCTTTTCTTATAATAATGTCAGTACATGAACCAAATGCAAAATAGTTGCATAATTGAAAAATAATGAAAGCCTGATTTCAGAGAAAACTGCAAAGAAAGCAAACTCTCATTACAAACACTATCTCCTAGCAAAGCTTGGAGCAGTGCATTTCTTCTAGCTCACTGAG
Source organism: Linyphia triangularis (assembly GCA_963978545.1). NCBI lineage: Eukaryota > Metazoa > Arthropoda > Arachnida > Araneae > Linyphiidae > Linyphia > Linyphia triangularis. Next base: position 82,933,301 of record OZ021722.1, on the reverse strand, counting down.
GTTCTTTTATGTAATGGGTATTGGAAATTTTTTTTATCATAGACCCACAGAAAAGTACCTAAACAAAGTAGTAAACAAAGAGAACCTAATATGCAGAAAACATTGTTAGGTGCATTAGGATTGTGAATGATGTGGAGGAAAGAGGAGTTGCCCTAAAGACTAAATATAACGAACTGCACATCAACGACAAAATACAAAAACAGTAATATGCTGAAAATAGTAGCATATCATAAAAAAAGATTTTCTAAAATCAAGATTAGAGTCAACTCCATAAGTCTTACCCGTAAGTCTTAAAAGGGACTAGATTAATAATTCAAATTCAAGGAAATTTTTCAAAGCTAATAGAAGTGAAGAATGGTGTCAGGCAAGAGGATTCATTGTCTTGTCTTCTGTTAAAAGGTGGTGCTTCTGACACGTCAAAGAATAGCCCACACTAGTTTTACCCATGTATATCTTGTGCTGGCAGAGGATGCCCCCACATGTAATACCAGTGGAGTTATATTTTCAGTTTTACATACTTTAACAGAATGCCCTGATTTTAATACCTCACAGGTACAATTTTTTAGTACTTCACATCTACCATTGTCATCACTTTTAGGGTCATCACCTCATAAGAATCTTTTAATTTCTAAAAGATATTGGTTTTTATAACATGATTTAATATTTACACAGTTTTAAGTTTAATAATTACTAATTAATGTACTGGTTAAAACCTAAATAAATTGGTAAAACAAAACATTGCTAAGGATGTATATACGAACGTTGAAAAACTTAATAACTCAAACTACTCAGTATGGAAGTTTAAAATGGAAAATATCTTAATTTGTGAAAAATTGGATAGTAATGTATTTAAAGACATTCCAGAAACACCAAGTGTAGATTGGCTAGCTAAAGATAATATGGCCAGAGCTTTAATTTGTTAGTATAGATCTCATAATCAAATTGTGCATATACTGCATGAAAGAATAGTGAAAGGTACATGGGAAAGGTTAAAAAACATCTACCAACATTATAATTTATCAAACAAATTGTTCCTCTTAAGAAAATTGTATAGTATTCAATACAGCGATACTCAAAGTATGCAAGAGCATATAAATCATGTGATGGAACTTTCGGAAAAACTAACAAACATCGGAGAATTTATCAAAGATACACATTTAGGCACAATTCTACTCTGTTCTTTACCAGCAAGTTGGTAAGTTTTAGTTACGAGTCTCGAATCCAAAGCCAAAGACGAGTTATCTTTAGAATACATTAAGTCTAAGCTAATTCATTAATATGAAAGGCGTAGTTCAAGAAGACAATCAGCAACATTCAATAAAGTTTGAAATATCAACGATAGAACACAAAAATATGGTTAAAGTTACAGATCACGCAAATTTTGCAGCTTTTGTAAACGAAAAAACCCATACAAAATTGGATTGCTGGTTTTTAATTAATAAAACTAAAGGAAACAAGAAGTTTAAACAACAAGATACCAAAGCACAGACTTTCAAACAAAAATCTAATCTGTGTAAGCTAGATTTAGAAAATAAACAAAACAATATTAAAGTTATATAAGAAAGTTTTAATTTTCAACAAAAATGCTTATTAACTGAACACAAATTTTTACTTGAAACTAAATCATTTGATGAAACAAAAAAGTCATAGATTATTGATTCAGGAGCCAGTTATCATCAACAGGAAATTTAGAATTCTTTAATGAATTGCATTAAACTAACAACAAAACTATCACTATCGCAAACAGTGTAAAACTAAAAGTGAAAGGTATTGGAAAAGGAGATATGAAAATTTTAACAAAAGATGGTGTCATTAATATAACAGAACTGGGAAACATTTATTACGTACAAGAACTAACTGAAAGTTTAATATCGGTAAAAACTATAAAAACAAAGGTTATGATGTAATTTTCAAACTATCATTGTGTTATAAATCAAAACAGAAAACAAGTAGCATACGCAATTTCTGAAGATTGTCTACATGAGTTAAAAACTAGTAATAATAATGAAAAGTATTTAAGTGTTAATGAAGTAGAAAACACCAGTAATAATGATCAAATAAAATTTGAATGCAATTGTCATGATGCAATCTGACATTTCCTACTACTTCGCATGAGGGGTTAAGCACAGCAATTATTATACATTCCCCCAAGTAAAGCTGAGTTGCCCAATATTTACATATTAAATCGAAGGAGGGATTTTCGCACGGCCTTTTGCTCCAATTGGAATCTCTGAATATTGGTAGCAATTAAATGTGTGAGAAGGGGGCAGATAGTCAACCAATTAAAAAGATAGGATGGATGTCAGAGGGTCTGGAGGAATCTGAGATCAGAGTAAAGGGGGAGACATTTTTCTGAGGGAGAGGAGAGAAGACTGTGGTTTTGGAAACTACGAGAGTTCTTAAGAGAGAGATGATGACCCGCTGCCCATTGCTTACCCCTGAAATTCTAGTAAGTTGATTTACCTTTCTTCCTTTATCCTCAGCCTGTTTCAATTTAAGTAACTTATCAATGCCTGAATTTAATAGCTAATTGTAGAAATAATTGAATTTTACCTATTTGGAGAATGTTACTTTTTATCTTATTTTTGTTATTAATACTTGGATGCATGACATTGGATGCATGACAGTAAGCTAATGTTACTGTCATTGGAGGAATATATCTGTGCATTTATAGTGTATGTGAATAAACAGGTAGATTGATTTGCCGGACTGGTTATTTGGTTTGAATATTTAAAATATTAAGTAATGTATAACTTTGATTTATCTGGAGTTGGTAATTAGTATACTAACATCTTACAGCTCAACGCTTTGTACCAAATTAAGCTAAAGATCACGTCATTATTTATGGTGCCTTGATCCAGTCTTCGGTCGACGGTCGTTGAGATACACTATTAATGTAGAAACATAAAATATAGTATTCATAACGTTTCTTTGGTCGAAAAGACTATTATGCTGCCAGATGAGTGTTCTGTTGTTGATCTAAGATGTAAAGAAAACATTTACCAAAGTGTTACTGAAGTTTTATTCATGCCGAATATCAACAGAGAGGGTTTGCAGGTACAGATGGCAGTTAATTCAATTAAGGCTCAGGAATTTCAAACTTTACTTTATAACAACACTGACAGGGTTTTACATTTAAATAAAAACATGAGAATAGGTGTCATAGATAGTGATTTTGAACTAAAGAGAGAAGATGATACTTGTGTTAATTTAATCCAGGCTTCAGATGAAGTACTTAGTTTGAGAAATCAGGAATTTAAATTAAGTGATTTTGATTTGGACCATTTGAAAGATAACGAGAAATATGAGATGAGTGAACTTCTTGAGGCAAATTATATGGTTTTTACTAAAACTCTCAAAACTTTGGGTCACACAGATTTAATTAAACCTGAATTACATTTTAAACATGATAATGCTTTGACCTGTAAGCCTTGGCATCCAGGAGCCTGAGTCATCGACGGAGCGGATGTTGTGTGTGGGCGGGTGGGGAGGGGGCAAAGATTTGTCTGTGTGCTTGACCACAAGCTCAGATCAGTAGCTGTACCGAGTTCAGTTGAGTTGCGCCTCCGCTCCGTCTAATGTGTTACAGATTAACATAATATTTTGTTAATATGTGTTTTACTTTATTGTTGTGAGTAAAAATGGCTCAGTCTAAATTAGTGAAGACAAGACAAATGTCGGAATGTCCTATTTTTGGGAAATGTAGTGATTTGCTTGATGTTGAACTGCCTACTTAAAAATCTGTTATGAAGTGCTACTGTTATATCAGACAAAACCTCAAAAATGCTTCAGAGAAGGATCCTACTGTAAGTGAAATATGTGACACTTTAGTTCCCAAAATAGAGCAAATACGGTCAAGAGCTTCTATTCCCGTTGTTTCTAACCAAAGAATTTTACTAATGATAAGAGCTTATCATGCTAAATACAGAAATTTATTAAGGTCTAAAAGCAGAAAAGGGTCAGAAAAGTTTGACTGCAACCTCTCAAAATTTAGAGGCAAGGTCGAACGTTTATTTGATATTGCTGTCTGTAAGTGTGTAAACTTTAATACTTGTACTTGTATAAAAGGAAGAAAAGTATCAGTTATGGAACAAAAGTTTCTAAACGATCAACTTTCTGACAGGAAAATGGTGATAGGTAATGTTGATATAGCTACCAAAAGCGCTTTGAGGAAGAAAGAAGCAAGAAAAATTAAAGAACTACAGAGAATAGTCAAGTTTAATAAAGAACGGACAAAAAATACTAGTGTATCAGAAACGGTTACTGGCGACAATGACAGCGCTGAAGAACAGCAGTGTTTGATACCAGAAGATGCAAAACAACCAGGTCCTTCAAATATACAAGAAGAGATACATCTACCAGGCCCTTCAAAACTGAAAGAAGAGAAAATCACTTAAATGCGCATTAAATTGCCATATGTAGCTTCCATTGCTGACCGTATCGGAATATCAGATAGAGCTGGTGCAGCTATAACTGGTGCTGCTCTACAGGACTTAGGTGTAATAACAGAAGACTAAACCAACGTTATAGACAGGATGAAAATTAGACGAGCAAGATCAACCAATCGAAGAGATATCATTAATGACAGTCGTTATAATCATATAACTGAAAATAGAGGATTGTTTTTTGATGGAAGAAAAGACAAAACAATTGTTCAAGCAAAGAAAGGAAGTAAGTGTTACAAAAAAGTTATTTCAGAAGAGCACGTTTCACTAATAGAGGAACCAAGCTCAAAGTTCTTAGGCCACGTAACACCTAAATCTGGCACCGGAAAAGACATAGCAGACAGTATACAGGAGTTTCTTGAAGATAGAGAACACAACAAACAACTTTTAAACTTTACTGCTATTGGGTGTGATGGAACCGTTGTAAACACTGGACATAATAATGGTGTGATTTCTTTGATGGAAAAGGAAATAGGAAGACCGTTACAATGGTTAATTTATTTGTTCCATGGTAATGAGCTACCATTGCAACATCTTTTTTATCATTTAGATGGTAAAACAAAGGGACCCAATGAGTTTAAAGGTGAAATCAGCAGCTAGAAAACTGAGCTAATCTTCCTGTGGTTACTTTCTTGCCAATTGAAAATAACCTTCCTCTTTTGGAGGACAAAAATTATTTAAGTACAGATCAGAAATTGGATATGCGTATTGCTGTATCAAGTGGAAACTGCTCCCTAGATTTATCTTTACGAAACCCTGGAAAACTTGCTCGAGTTAGATAGTTGACACTAGCCAACCGCGTGCTTAGATTGTATGTGGCAACTGAAAATCCAACTCAAAATCTTAAGACTCTGGCTGAGTACATTGTGAAAGTGTATGTGCCTGTGTGGTTTAATATTAAGTTAAAACCTTCATGCACTTATGGTTCCAAACATCTGTTTAACCTTATCTCATATTCAAGCTATCTCTCTGACGATCTCAAGAAAGTTATAGATCCAGTTATTCAAAGAAATGGGTATTTTGCGGCTCCAGAAAATCTCCTTTCGTCCATGCTATGTGAAGAACGCAAAATTCAAAGAAAACTTGGTTTACGACTTGTTTTAAAAGAAAGAACAGAAAGTAGAGGCGGAGTCAGGAAGTTTAAAGTTCTAAAGATAAACTTCGATGCAAAGGATTAAATTGACATGATCTCATGGCCTGAAAATGACGTAACTGAACCTCCCTTGTTAAAACATGTTTCCAGTGACTCTCTCAGAGACTTTATACGGAAGGCATCTGAAGATAAACCAAATAGTAAAGTAGACGCTGTTATCGACTTTCCCCGGCTTCCTTGTCACACGCAAGCAGTGGAAAGAACTGTGAAACTGGTGACCGAATCGGCTCAAAATGTCTGTGGTTCAACCGGAAGAGAAGGATATATAAGAGTAAAAATTGACTCACGTAGGAATATGCCAAAATTTAATACAAAAAAACCAGTTTAATGTAGCAATGAAGTAGAAACAAACATTTTGCAGATGTAACATTTGTAATCATTAAGGATACAGAAGTAAGAAATATAAAATTTTACTTTACAATATATTTTATTATTATTATTATATTTTGTAATTCATAATTTTTTCCAACTCTAATAAATTCAACTCTAATAAATGCGGCACCTCAAGATGTTGTAGTATTGCAACCAAATTTGTTTCCCCTCTTTTTGAACTTAAAAGGCAACTTTTCCCCACTATTACTAAGCTAAAATTTAAAAAAAAAATTTAAAGGCCATTTTCGTTCCACTCTACTGTATAGTATGTGTAAAATCTAAGTTAACCCAAGAGCCATACCCAAATTGTACTAAATATAGGGCAATCATCGTATATTGTGAATAATCATCCACAAAAATAAGAAAGTACCTTCTACCACCTATTGTGTCTACTTCAAAAGGACCACATAAATCTGTATGCACTAAAGAGGTACTTTCTTTAGTGCATACGGATTTAAGTGGTCCTTTTGAAGTAGACAGAATAGGTGGTAAGAGGTACTTTCTTATTTTTGTGGATAATTATTCATGATATACGATGATTTATATATTAACATGTAAAGATGAAGTTGCATAAAAAATTAAACATTTTGGGATTTCTACTTCAAATAAATTTAATAAAAATGGTTAAATCAATCAGATTGGATATGGCTTAGAATACTGTAATCATGAAGTTAAGAACTTCTTACAAGAAAAGGAAATAGCACATCAGTTAACTGTTCCATATTCAAGTCCTCAAAACGGTGTAGCTGAAAGTAAACATAGAAATTTAGTTGAAATGACAAGAGCAATGCTCTAACAAGCAAATTTGATGAAAGAATTTTGGGGTGAAGCGGTAACAACAGCTACATATTTGTAAAATTGTTTGCCAACAAAAGCAATTAACAAAACCCCTTACGAATTGTAGAACAATCATAAACCAAATTCGAAACATATCTGCGTTTTTAGATGCAAAGTGCTATTTTATATAAGCAAGCAAAAGAGAAGAAAATTAGTCAATAAAGCAAACGAAGGAATTTTGGTCGGCTACGACATGCAAAGCAAAGGTTACAGGATATTTACTGGACAAAGAAGAATAACCATTTCAAGAATTGTCAAGTTTTTAGAAAAATTTGAAGAAAAACAATTAAATAATATGAAAATGCCTTATTTAATGCACAGAAATGATACTCAAGAAGATTTCGAATCCAATGAGGAATCTGAAAAAGGTGAAGAATTTGAGGAAAAACCAGAACAAAGAAGTTCAAGACCAAATAAAGGTGTACCACCAGTCAGACTGGGATACAATAAAAAAGAAAAGGAAGAAGAACTAAGATTTGGCGAATTTGAAGAAGTATTTACAAAAAAGCAAGATCCAAAATCATTTGAAGAGATAAAACAATTGCTAAATGAAGAACAAGAAGAATAGTACAATGCAATTAAAGATGAGATTCGATCCTTAAAAGAAAAAAATACATGGGAATTGGTTGATCTTCCAGTTGGAAAAAAGGCAATTGGATGCAAGTGGATTTTTAAAACCAAGACTGATGAAAATGGAAAAGTAATTAAATACAAGGCAAGATTAGTAGCCAAAGGGTACAATCAACAGTATGGTCAAGATTTGGGCGCAACATTTTCACCAGTAGTCAAGAAAGAAACAATCAGAGCCTTTATTACAGTGGCAACTTATAATAAGATGAAAATTAACCATTTGGACATCAAAACAGCATTTTTATATGGAAAACTAACAGAAGAGATATATATGAAGCAATCAAATAAATTTCAAGTAGGAAAGTAAGTTTGTAAATTTGAAAGATCCATTTATGGTTTTAAACAAGCGTCTAGAAATTTCAATCAAGATTTAGAAAGATATTGTGTAAAGATGAGATTTACAAAAAGCAATGCTGACACCTGCTTGTTTACAAAAGGAGAAATTAACAAAAGGGTTAATGTTATAGTATACGTCCATGACATTCTAGTGAGTGCAAGATCTGATCAAGATATTCAGAACTTTGTAGTTGAACTCAAGCCAAAGTAAGCAATTACTAACTTAGATGAAGTAAAGTATTATCTAGGAATAGAAATAAACAAAGAAAATGAAAGTTATTACTTAAGTCAAACAAAGAAAATCAAAGAAATGGCAAAAGTGTTTCATTTAGAAGAATCTAAACCAACATATACACCAATGGAAACAAACTATTATAACTTAGAAAGAGATGATGATAAACTCAAGAATAACGAAAATTACAGGAAAGCCATAGAAAAGTTATTGTACATTGCAAGTGCAACAAGGCCTGACGTATCAGCAGCAATGTACATCTTGAGTAGAAGGAGTGAAAAATCAAGACAACGTGACTGGACAGCAGTGAAGTGTATCATAAGATACTTGAAAACAACTAAAGACTACAAACTACGAATACAACCAAGGAAAAGGCACGAGCTAATATTTTTTAGTGATAATGATTGGGTACAGAACAGAAAATCTACACCCGGAAATATGATTTTCTTAGGAGATAATCTAATTTCATGGAAATTTAGAAAACAGCATAGTGTATTCTTATCCTCGACAGAAGCTGAATTCATAGCTATAGCTCAAGGAACACAAGAACTCTTGTGGATTCTAAATTTAGTTGAAGATCTGGGACTTAAACAAGATTATCCTAATCAGATAATAGAAGATAATCAATCTTCATGATTAAAATTTTTCAATCGGAAAAATACAACAGTTGAATCAAACATATATACATCAAGTACCATCACCTTAGGGATTTAGTAGAAAGAAATATAATAGAAATCGTCTATTGCCCTATAGTAAAAATGGTAGCTAATATTTTGACCAAGCCATTGGGAAAGCCACGATTCGAAGCATTGAGAGAAATGATAGGAGTACTGCAGAATAGTCAAGCATGCGGGGTAGTCGAACCTTTCCAGCGCACTAACTCTCTCATTCCACCCTATCCTACCAGAGAGTGAACTATAGGACGTGTGTTGATGATTAACTTTTTTTTAGAAGATGACATATTATGAACTTTAATTTATTTCTTCCTCAAACTGGAATAGTTATTTAAGTTTAAAAATATTGTTTATGTTATGTCACAAAGTTTTACATCCCAGTGTGAATGTACGACTAATAAAAATTGAAAGATACTCAAAAGCTGTATCTATTGTGAGTAGACTTACCTTTCTTCCTTCTATCACCCCTGACAGAAAAATTAAAAAAAAAATTGGAAGCATATACAGAGGCATGGAGTGTGGCAGAGAAGGAAAAACATGAAACTTTGCTATCTTTACAAAGAACCAGACAATATCAAATATGCAGAAATACTAAGAATAAAATGGGCTTGACATATCATTTGAATGATCAATGAAACAAGTATTAAAAAGTTGTTTCTAGCCAAGCCAACTGAAGTTAGACCTACAGAAAGTCAAACATAAGGATAGATTTGAACCAACCACCTTCTGATCACTAGTCTACAACCTTAACAACTGCACCATCCAAAATCGCTTAAATTTCTCTTAAAATAATTAAAAAAATCTTATACTTGAAACATAGAGAAAAAAATTGCTTGGAGACACATTTTTTTAATATCTATTTCTGTGTAAAGCTGGTAATCTTCTATTTCATAGTAAGGAAGGAACTTTTTTTTTTTGTCCTAATTTTTATTATTAGTACATATTTTCATGTTTTTGAACTGAAGTAAAAACTAGAATATACATATATTTAATTATGGAAATTTTTTTTTGATGTGGTAAGGAAGATTTGTACTTGAAGGAAAGAAAGAGGATTTGGTTTGCAAACTTCATTTTTTTACAATATATAAGCATCTTATATACTGTTGCTCTCAATACTAAAAATTGTACATGAATCTAAAGGAATAGTTGTTTACACCATTTTACGCTTAGAGCGACAATATGGTAATTCACTATAAAACACCCAATGATCGTATCTTATTCATTTAGTAATGCAACACAAAAGAATTGATATCTCCCAAAAAACAACTTGCAAAAAAAAAAAAAAGCCAAGTAAAATGGTCAGCCAGAAAATAGTATGAAATCTATGCTTGTCGCCAAGCAGCCACATTTATTCTTTGGGGTATTTGCACACAGTGTACTAAATTAGGATTATTGGGAGGAATTCCCATATGCAAACGATACATGGCAGGCTGCTATTTTTTTTAAATCAATCCTAATGCTGTGCAATGGGTACAAAGTAGCTCCAGCATATTGTTGCATGAATTTTCTGTACATAGTTGTAAATAGTGAAGTATTATTTCAAAATTTTATTGTAATTTATTTTATTTTATTTATTAACAGCGATAATATAGGTTAGAAAAAGGTGGCAACACCTAAAGCAATCCGGAAATTTTGAGATGTTTCTTTTTTTCGACAAATTGGCTGGATATTTCTAGAAGGTTCTCGCGTGCCTGTATAAATTCGACCGCAGCTGAAATCGACGGACAGTTTGACTTCGGAACTCGATGAAAGCTGAGCGCTTTGAGTGTGCTTTACCTGAATTATCGCTGAATTTGGAGTTGTTTTATTGAAGCTTGTGTTGAAGTTTGATAGTGATTGCACTATTCTTCGAATAACTTTTGTAAGTTTTTGAAGTAAATAAATAGCAGTTTTTATAAAATAAAAACTGTGCCATCATTGCCTTTGTGGAAAATTCATAACAATGGTATCAGAAGTTTGATTTTATCAGCTTGAATGCCGACAACTAGAGGGATGATGGAAGAGCAAATGAAGCAATTAACGAAAATGATTGCTGGAATTAAAGCCCAACAGGAATCAATTGCCACTGGCCAAGAATCTACCGCCGCTCAAATGAAGGCAATAAAAGACGGGCAAGAATCTACGACTACGGAAATGAAAGCTTGCTGAGAATCCACACCAGCAGCTATAATTAGGAAAGAAGAAATAAAATCCGAGCTAGCTACAATGGTGGAATCTATGATAATAGAGACTACAACAAGTGTTCCACAATCAGGTAAAAGAAGAAGTTCTGAATGAAGTAGGAAAAGAAGTCAGTAAGAATTTTGAGGCGGTTAATCAAAAAGTTGACTGCTTGGGAGAAAAGGTTTCTACAGTGAAAGAAGATCTTGTGACTGTGAGGAATGAAATCAAAGAAAAGGTTTCCATCATGAAAAAGGAGCAGGTAAAGTTCAATACCGCTAAGGAAGAAAGACTACAAAAATTAGAAACTCGCGGAACTGTGGTAACCGCAACGCCGAAATGGGAAGAGGTTTCCACTTCAGTTTTGGTGCCACGTTCTAACATTAAAATGGCCACTTTTGATGGGAAGTCATCCTGGCGCGTTTATGAAACGTAGTTTGAAATTATTGCATGAATTATAAATGAATACGACGATACTACAAAGGCATTCTATCTCGTTGCATCATTCTGCGAAGAAGCCGCCGATATTCTTCAAATACTTCCGAGGGACAAAAGGGAAGATTTCGCTGCCCTGAAGTCTGCTTTGGAGTTGTGATTTTGCAAGCAACATCTGAAGATTATAGCAGGCAACAACTCAGAACAAGATATCAAAAAGCCGGTGAAACACATCAAGAAATAGACTCAGATATAGAAAGACTGTCGCTCCTTGCTTTTCCCGACTGTCCCCCGGATGAGCGAGACGATCTTTCTCTGCAGTATTTCATCGACGCTATTCAAGATCCCGATGTGCAGCAGACGGTAAGGTTATCCCAAAACAAAAAACTGAAGTCTGCCCTCGTGTACGCCATGAGAGTGGAAGCCGCGCAGCTAGCTTCTGGAAAAGACCAACGATATGTGTGTGGTGCATCAGCCGAGAATTCTTCTGCCCTTGTCACCAGTAAGCTGCAAAAACTGGAAAGCAAAATTGATAGAATGATGAGAAGCTATCCCGAAGCCAGGTATCAGAAGACAAGAGTCATTTGCTGGCACTGCAAACGGGAAGGGCATCTACGACGTAACTGCCTTGATTTGAAAAAGGGAAGGGATAACACTACCACGGAATCTCAACAATTGCATCTAAGTAGATGCCATCTCGCAGGGCAGAAGCTGCAAAGTAAAACAGGTGGAGCCCCGACCAGCCATTTCCACGTTTCATCCCGTCAAGGAGGAAACCAGGGTTTGTTCGTGAAGGGGAAGATCAACGGAACTCCATGTCGTCTAATCATCGATTCGAGAGCGAACATAACAATCGTAAGAATGGAAGTGGTTCGTCGCATGAACAGCCGACTCCTCTACACAGCGCCCTCTGTTTCGCTATAAACTGTGTCTGGCGGCAGTATCTCTGTGCACGGGAAATTGGAAGTGGACATTGCCTTTGGATTTAATACCTACAAGCACACAGTTTATGTTGCCAAAATTGTATATTTCTTGCTTTCGCGGAATAGACTTTTTGAAGAAAAATGGAATTACGCTAAATTTTGAGAAAGGCAAGCTGCAAACGTGGAGAGGCGAAGTTCCTTTACACGGTCTGGACACAAAAGAGCTGTGCGTAGTATATCGGGTTGTAGCTCTTGAGGACAACGACATAGAGAGAGCTTCACAGTTCACGAAGATATCCCAATTTGAAAAGACAGAGCCTACATCTACGAAAGGTAACGTCTCAATCCCAGATAGAGAAATGGAGGAAGCAACACTATTGGCCCTGCCCCAGGAGATGGTTCGTGTAGGAATACAGTGTTAGTGATGCTACCCGAGTTACAATCAAGAAAGAAGAGATCGGCACTTGTGCTCTTGTTGCAAGCGTCGAACAGAGGTCCCAGCAGCAGCTGCACCCGCGGACGGTTCCAGTGCAGACACACACCAGTTTACTAGAGATGATGTTCGGTTGAACAGGAATATGAACGTTCCTTCCGGGCGTCCATGTTCCGAGAGAAGGCGGCGTTCGTCCAAGTTCGAAACACCCACATTTTCTGCTCAACAACCAACCTCAAAGTCATGCCACTAACAAGTCGAGGTTCAGAAACCTTTACCGCTTCTGTTGGCATACGGGAGTGCTACTCACGAGACCACTGGATTTACACAATCTAATGATATTTGGAGGAAATCTTAGACTACCCTGCAACCTCCTTTTTGGACAACCACCGGACACTCCTTCCTCGCCTGTCCAGTATCTAGATGATCTGCAGGCACGTTTGGAAGCCGTACATCGGTTCGCCAGAGAGAGAATCAATATCATGACAGAGCGTATGAAGATCCGATACGATGCCAAGAACCGTTCATTCCAGGATGTGACAAGGTGTGGTTATGGAACCTTAAACGTCGGAAAAGACTCTACCCTAAGCTCCAGACGAACTGGGAAGGGCCGTATGTGGTCCTTAAGAAGATCAATGACGTTGTGGTAAGTATTCAACGGACATCTTCCTGTAAACCTAGAGTTGTACATTACAATAGGCTAGCCCCCTATTACAATAGTAATGATCGAATGGCTTCTCCTCTTAGGGACTTCACTGCCCAGGATGTGCAGTCTTTAAGAAGGGGGAAATGTTGCACAAATTTTCTGTATATAGTTGTAAATAGTGACATATTATTTAAAAATTCTATTGTAATTTATTTTATCTTATTTTATTTATTAGCAGCGATAATATAGGTTAGAAAAAGGTGGCAACACCTAAAGCAATAGGGAAACTTTAAGATGTTTCTTTTTTTAGACGAATTGGCTAAATATTTCTAGAAGGTTCTCACGTGCCTGTACAAATTCGACTGCAGCTAAAATCGACGGACAGTTTGACTTCGGAACTCAATAAAAGCTGAGCGCTTTGAGTGTGCCTTACCTGAATTATCGCTGAATTCGGAGTTGTTTTTATTGAAGCTTGTGTTGAAGCTTGATAGTGATTGCACTATTCTTTGAATGACTTTTGTGAGTTTTTACAGTAAATAAATACTAGTTTTTATCTAATAAAAACTGTGTCATCATTGCCTCTGTGTAAAATTCATAACAATATGAAATGAGATTATTCCGAAATAACTCTAACCTACCAAGTTCTGATTGCCTATGGGGATCCCTCCCAATAATCCCAATTTAGTTCATTGTGTATGAGTAACCCAAAAAATAAACGAGCCCACTTGGCAGGAAACATTAGATTTCATAGTTTTTTCTGGCTGACTATTTTACTTGGCTTTTTTTAATGCCTAGTTATTTTTTGGGAGATCTATATTAATTTAAAGTATTATAAATTAGAAGACAATGTAGTGAAATGCAATGTAATGACATCAACTCATGTAAATTGTAAAAAAACATAACAAAGAAAGTACATAATGAAACTTTTGTTAGTAAATTATAGATAATAAGAATTTTATTAATAGGAAACCTTCAATTTTATTCATTTCTATTGTCAATCAAAATCGGCTTAGAGAAAGACACTTTTTTTATATTCATTCATTATGGAAATGCATATGATGGACATGTGTTCCAAAATAACATAGCTAAAATTAACTTAAGATATCATTATTAACAAAATACACAATACAGTTACAAGTTGGAAAAAGCAAATTATTAATAAATATAAAACAAATTATTAACAAAATAAAATAAATGAATTTACATTAAATAACTTCATTTACTACAATAATACTATCATTATAATAATCTAACAATACTATTGTCAAGTAGAGATGTTAAAACTTAAAAAAACATTGTACTTACTGTAACAAAGAAGAGAGAATACATTATGCTGAGCTAGTACAGTTTGACATCATTTAAGTTTCTTTGATATATCATTTGGAAAAATCTAATATTAAAAAAAACCGATTATAAGTAAGATTAACATTGTTCCAAATATTCAGACATTTTACACATACACTGTGTAAAACTTTTGCAACATATAAGCAAAAAAACTTTTAACTTTAAGTAGACCATTAGCAAATATATCATAAAATATATAATTTTTTTTGCAAGTTTACCCAAAATGAATAAGATAATAAGATTAGCCATTGCTAGATGTAAAACAATTCCAAAAAAACAGTAAGACACAAAAAACCAATTAAATAGCAATAATTCTTTAGGATTTTTTTTTAAATATAAAAGTCTTTTTTAAACTCGAAATTATGCCAATAAAAAACAATGATCGTTATAATATTGAATTTCTCTTGAATTGTTAAAGTTTGCCGATTTTGCTTTTGTTTTAATGTAGCTCTGAGAAAATGATCACAAGCTTTACGATCAATTATATAAGTTTAAAAGCATTAATTCTGCATCTTTCTAAAGTATGACAAGAGTATAGTTGGAAATAAATATGGAAATTTCCTTAATTTAAATGAACACTGCTAAGCAGGGTTCTCTTTTTAACCATAAGTATCCTTAACAATATATATATCAATTCCAGTAGGTCAATAAGCAAATTAACTGCTTCATAAGTTTGTTAAATTAAAGCAATGCATTATAATATCAATAGTTTGCACAACATGCAGAGTTTCTGCCAAAATAAAATGTGACAAATCCATGACTATTCATTAGGGCGTATCGAAAAAAACTTTTTTTGGAAATTCAAAATTTCAAGTTGATAAAAAACTGCCACTATAATCACATATTTACCAAAAAAATGTTTCACTTAAATTGAAAAATATTTAGTTCTCCCGGAATGAAGCTGAAGTTTGATTGTTTTTGACAAAAATGAAGATTTAAAAAAAAATTTAAAAAACATTACTATAAAGCAAATTTTTATTTTCAAGTATTAAAATGTAATGTTTAGAATATTAATTAACAGTAATAAAAAAATTATATCTGCCATTTAACATTAAAGTCTTCCGGAATCTGGATGAAAACCTTCATTTTTTTCATAAACGGAATTTTTTAAATTTTCAACCCATTCTTTTGGTTAATTTCAATTATTTTATTTATAGTGTAGGCATAGTAGTACAACATTTTAAAATATCGGGAATATCATTTTATGAAATGCCGTTTACTAAACTCAAGTATTAATTCATACCACTTCTGCACGACTCCACGTCGGTTGGAGTCTCCAACCAACAAAGACTCTAGGTTTGAGACATGAAGGTAAAGTTATCAAAAATGATTCATTGTCACTGGGTTCGAATGAAGAAAGTGTACATGATAGTAAAATGCTTCTACGAGGGAAAAGCCGAAAAGTTTGATTATTTCAGTGAAATAAGAACTGCCAGAAAATCCTTTCTCTTTTTCTAGAGATTGCGACCGTAGAACCAATCTCTATTAGAGTAGAAGCTCACTTAGCAAGTGTTCTTTTGCGGGATTTAAATGTTGTAACACTAGAAAACAAGACAGTGGTAATAGATAAATCGAATTGTTTTTCGTGAAAGGGTAAAATATTATCAAGGTATTAGTTTAACTATTTTTCACTCTATTTATATAATCGAAAGGATGAATCAATAAGTATAAAAATTGTAAGTTTGTAAATGTGGTCGCATAAATAAACGATAAGAATATATATCTTTGGTATAAGAACTATATTCAAAATATTCTGGATACGCAACTCCAGACAGTGGCACTGTACGAAACGTAATATCATCATTACATGACATTATATTGTAAACCATAGGGGAGTATAAATTTTCATTACAAACAGTTATTTTTTTCAACTTCGAGGTTAGATCAAGTGTTACAATACATATACGGGAAATTCGATTTGCCATTTTCAGTCATCTTGAATGGGAGATGTTTGCAGGGTTTCTGCTTGCTAAATCATTGGAGCATTTGCTTGTTAGTACAGCCTGACGTATTTTCCAATTTTTATGGTCGGTGATCAACTTCTTAAAATCAACTTGTAGGAATACACTATCTATGTTATTATATTCAACAGCTGGCAAATCTCGACAACTTATTAAACGTTTTCCTATTGGACAGTAAAAGAAGTACGTCAATAAATTGAACGATTGAGAGTAATTATAACTTTCCTAAGAGGCAATTCGTTTAAATGAAATAAACAAACAACTGCTTGTAATGTTTATTTTAAAGTATTTACGAAGAATGAAATTGATCAGTTAGAGACTTCAGTATTTCATGCAGTACCATCATAACCAAGACCTTGAAGAGTTTTCTTATCAATGCAGCTTTCTTTCAGAAATTGTAATGATGATACTACGTTTCACCCAGAGCCACTGTCTGCAGTTGCGTGTCCAAAATATGTTGAATGCAACCACATTTACAAACTTACAATTTTTTTACTTATTGCTTCATCCTTTCAATTATATAAATAGAGTGAAAAATAGTTAAACTAATACCTTTATGATATTTTACCCTCTTACGAAATACTTTCGATTTATCTATTACCATTGCCTGGTTTTCTAGTGTTACAACATTTAAATCCCACAAAAGAGCACTTGCTAATTGAGCTTCCACTCTAATAAAGATTGGCTCTACGGTCACATTCTTTAGAAAAAGAGAGTAGATTTTCTGGCAGTTCTTATTTCACTGAAATAATTCAACTTTCTGGCTTTTCTATGATAGAAGCATTTTATAATCATGTACATTTTCATCTTTCGAACCCTGTGACATTGAATCATTTTTGATAACGTTACCTTCATGTCTCAAACCTAGAGACTTTGTTGGTTGAAGACTTCAACCAAAGTGGAGTCATGCAGAAATAATATGAATTAATACTTGAGTTTATTAGAAACCATTTCATAAAATGATATTCCCGCTATTTTAAAATGCTGTACTACTATACCTAGACTATGAATAAAATAATTAAAATTAACCAAAAGAATGTGTTGAAAATTAAAAAATATCCGTATTTTGTAAAAAAATTAAGGTTTTCATGTAGATTCAGGGTGACCTAAATATTAAATGGCAGATATAATTTTTTTGCTAATGTTAGTTAATATTATAAACTTTACAAAATAAAAATTTGCTTTATATTTATGTTTAAAAAAAAATTAAAAATCTTGGTTTTTGTTGAAAAACATCAAATTTCAGTTCCATTCCGGGAGACCTAAATATTTTTCAATTGAACTAAAATTTTGTTTGGTAAATATGTGAGCATAGTGGCAACTTTTTGTCAACTTGAAATTTTGAATTTCCAAAAAAAGTTTTTTTCGATACGCCCTACTATTTATGACTTTCTAAGACTGCAGCAAATAATTTTCCATAACTCAAGAAATCAAATCACAAACAAATAATAATAATAACCTATATGAATTTTCCCAGGGTGGACATAGTATTTCATGAAAAAAATTTCCCTGATATATTCCCTGACAGTTTTCTAAAAAATTTTAGGGCAAACTTTTTTTAAAATTTCCTCAATTTTCTTAGGTTTTCCAGATGTTTAGACACCTTGATCAAATAGAACATGTATGCTAGAGAGATAATATGCAATTTTTTAAAAAAGGTTTAGCTGGTAATGAAAAGTTTAAATTATTCCGTAACATTAAACTTCTAATGGCTTACCACTACAAATCTCCATGTAAATAGCGCCAAAATATGGACGAACGTACCTTAAACAATAAAAAATGTCCTGATTTTCGTGAAATTTTAAAAAGTTCCATGACTTTTTCCAAAATCAGAAAGCTCTCTAACATTTCCCTAATTTCCAGGTTCTGTGATTACTCTGTACATAGAACTTGTCCGAGATGAGTTTGGTAAAAAATCAAAAAGCTGAAAACAAAAATCCAAACTTTTTTTGCATGAAACACATTTTAAGCTATACTTAAAAGAAATTATTTTTCCACATGCATTTATAACACTGCACCATCTCTGTCCGTCCGCGAGCAAAAATGGTTTAAAATAGTGGCATCTAGACGTAGAGATACACTTTATGCTGTCATCAGGCATGGTATAGCTCCAAAGCAAAGGGGGAAAAACACGAACATCCTGTGAAAGCGATGAAAACCGAAAAAAACTTCAACAATTCAAATAAATTTAAGCAATTATACCATATTGACAAGCAGGCCAAATTTAATTCAACCCAGTTTTTTAAATTTTTAAACTACAAGTACTAAAAATCTTAAGGTCTAAATTTTTATTCATATTGTTAAGCTTGTTCAATAAAATAAAATGCAACAAACAATTTTACACACAATTGCAGTTAAAATAACAATTTTAAACACAGATTATTTAGAAAAATTACAATTGGGACAAATTTTCAGAATATTTTTATATAACTTTTGTATCAAAATAATTTACAAACTTGAGTAATTCTGCATAGATTCAAATCAAACGGCAAAATTTAACCTTAAGCAGGCACTAATCACAAATATGGCAGCTATCACATTAACGGAATTCTAGATGAATGGCTACAATTTGGTGTTGAAAATCTCGGTAATAGCTGGTATTGTATTAGCGTAAACCACGGCAAAAATGACCATCACTCTGACAAAAGTACTATAAGCAATATCGCTTACAATATCGACGAAAATCTAGGTATCGGCAAAAAATGAACATTGCAATAATGTGCATATCGCCGATAGCGTCCACAATATCAGCCCAAATCTCGGTAATATCCATCTTTTCTTGGTAATACAAGTGCAAATTTCGGTAATATCAGATGTTACTACAGTATGGCTTTTGATGAAAATTACTCTCACGCCAAAAGAAATATCAAAGTTAGAGCCAAATATACAGTGGCAACTCTCAACGATAGCGCTATTGTTTCGGAGCAGCACTTAACGAAAATTACAATCACAACAACGTAAATCGCAGCGATAGCGCAATTCATCGCGGTAATATCAACATTCTTTCGGTAACATCGATACAAATATCAAATTTTACAAGGTAGCACTCAGCGAAGCGAAAATGACCATCAAATAAACATATATATCACTGTTAGCGCCGAATATACCGGAACAGTTCTCAGACATAGCGTTGTTATATTGGCCGTGAAAATGAAAACCACAACAACTTAAATCAAAGCGATAACGCACGTAATAGTCACACAAATCTCGGTAGTACTGGACATTACATCAACATAACGATTAGCGAAAACGAGCATCACATGCCAACGTACGTTTAGACATACAACAAACGATAATTCCATGGATGTCAGACTTGAAAGCAAGCACATTATTCGTATACGTTAATAGCGTGAATTAGTATGAAGGAAATTAAGTTTTGAGAAGAGAAAAAATGGCACAAAACGATCTAATTTCAGAGCAGTTGAAAAAGTATTAAATGTGAGTTTTAGCACCAACCTAACTAAAAAAATGTATTTCAGTAAGTTTTTGTATTTGCAGCAGGAATGCCATAGGTTTTCCGCTCTTCTCGAGCGGGCGGAAGGGAAGCTGCTTCGCGATTCAGCCCTAGAAAAAAAGGTTATTTTTCTGTGGGATAGAAAAATCGGGGTAAACAGATTTTGTTCAGGAATTAGAATAGCGGAACTTTCTTTGACAAAACGGAATTATTTTTTTTCTAAAAAATTAAAAAAGCGGAATTCCGCCACATGGCAGAAAAAACTCATCCCTGAACTTGTAAAAAACTATGGTCCTACAACTTGATTCAATGTCTTTTCTTTAAGGTAGATCGTAATGGAAATATATAATTAAAAATAACTCACCAAAAATCAAGTTTACAAAAAAGCCATTTTGATGATGTACAGCTCTTTACATAATACTACAACAAAAAAAAAACTTTGTATACAAAAGTTATAGCAAAATTAATACCCTACAACTTTTAAATGTTTCCTTCTACGATTCAATGGCAAACATTTATGATCTAAAAACTGAAATATGTCTTGCTTTTATTGCCCATTGCACAAAGATTAGGAGGTCAAAAAACTGAATATTGAACCTAACCTCAGGACCATTTGTAAATTAAGACCTCTTTTTCACCCTCTATTCCCTGGATTACTATGACTAATCTTATGGTCACAAAAATCAGTTTAAAAAAATTTCTGGTTAAAAATTTTAACAAAAAAAGTTAAATCTTATTTTTTATTTATAACATTTAAGATAAAAGCTTTTATTTTTTAAATGACTATGCAAATACAATCTTTACTCAATTAATAAAATACAGAACAAATAACTACATAATACAATCACTAAATGTTTTTAACATTTTGTAAGCCAATATTATATTTATTTTACAAAATAAATTGGAAACACAAAATACATTGCAATCATAAAATATATTATAGTTGTATAATTATACAACTACAAAATCTTTTTAAGTGCTGATACAATAATGTATTAAATTTCATAGAATACATTTATATATATAATATCTTACTTGAGAATAAACTCAGGATTCACTGAAGACAAGTTTAAATACTTCTAAATTCAGGTTCATCCTTGGTAAATCACATTCTGGTTGGATAAAAAAAAATTATAATGAAAGAAAAAAATATTCACTTAAATTAACACAATCAATATTTCTAACAGTTATTAAAAGCCAATTTCCTAAGTTGTTGAAGCACCACTATCCACATTAATATTTTTAGAATTCCTTTTCTTTACAAGCATCTGCATTTTTTGCCCTATTAAACAATAAAACTTATAATTTGAAAACCATAATTTTGTAGAAATTTTTAAAGAATACTTTACTTTTAAAATATTTTTTTCCTTTAAAGTCAGGCACAATGTAAATTTGAGGAAGGCTATACAGAACTTTCAAAATCAAAAGCCTTGTTACCAACTTATGGTCAATTCAGTCAATTCAATGACTTTTAGAGACAGTATAACATCTGACAATTGTTGTATATTGTTGCATATTTTAGACTCATCTTAAGTTATAGATAAATTTATAATATTTAGTGCTTTCATATGCAAGTTTATTCTTGAGAATGGCTTGCTTTCTTACTAACAAGGAAATTTTTTTTTTTCAGTAAAAACTGAATACTACGTATAAAAGATCCAATAAAACAC
Source organism: Linyphia triangularis (assembly GCA_963978545.1). Lineage (NCBI taxonomy): Eukaryota > Metazoa > Arthropoda > Arachnida > Araneae > Linyphiidae > Linyphia > Linyphia triangularis. Next base: position 82,911,596 of record OZ021722.1, on the reverse strand, counting down.
TGAACACTTAAAAGAGCCTAAAAATATATTTGCATCTTAGAACTGTCACAGGGAGGAATGAAACGCTTCATCTAAAAAACCTGATAAAAAAATTAATTGATAAATATCAACGTACCTCTGAAGAAATTATTTCCAGGAATTATGATTTGCATTATTTGGTAAAGTTCAAAGTACAAGAAGTAAGAAGAATTATTTTTGAAATCAAGGTAAACAAGTTTAAAATTTATAACATACACCACAGCAAGAACTTAACAACTTTTGTGTTTATAAAAGAAATATAAGTATAACTATTATAGCCGAGTACATTTTAACTAGGAGTGAATAACTGCAGATTTTAGCTACTTAAAATGAGTTTTATTTACTTTAACAATTGAACTATTTTGCTAAGAAACATTATAAACTGTACATAAAAAAGAGAATAAAATTCTGGCTTTGAAAGGATTTAATACAATAAAAGACAGTCAGTATCCTTTTTGAGTCATTGACTGTAATCTTGCTAAATTTGGACAAGCAAAATTGATTATAATTTCAGAAAAACTACAAATTCAAGAAAAAAACTAAATGATGCGAGTTGTGATGGACACAGTGGCGGCTGGTGCAGGGGGCCCCGGGCCCCCTCACTTTTTTTGGTCGTTTTCCTCTCTATCTCTTTTTTTTTTTTTTTTTAATAAATTTTGTATTTATTAGTTAATATACTGATTTAACTGGTTTTTTAATCTTGAAACTGTCCACTTTCACTCAACTAATAAATTAATAAATGTCCTTATGGATGGATATTTAAGTCACCTGATCGAGCTTCTTTTTCTTTGCCCGTAGAAGAAACGCAATGGAAAAAAGACGGGAGGACTGATTTTCGCCACCTGCAATATCCTGCGAGTCTGTACCCCTTGTGTGGTTCTCAAATTACAAAATTCCCGAGTTTCGTGTTTTGGCACGGTTTTCTGATCTATGAGTGGGAGGCAGGCTCGTAGCCAAGGGTTAGGATAAGGAGATCCCCAACCGAAATAAAAGTTAATCACATTTGATCAAAGACCCAATATTAATGTTACGCATCGATATTTTTTATTTTGTTACCAGGCTCATAAAGTTTAATGCTGTTAGTCATACTAGAATTTATTGCTGAAAGAATGGATTTGAAATCACCAACTACGATATCTTTATGCACATCTGTGTTTGAAAAAATAAGTTGAATGAAAGTAAATAATTTATTTCACACAAAAAATAGGATGGTCTTGCCTTGATTATGGGTCTGTCTTGTGGAAAGAGAGAAGACCTCACTCTAAAGAAGAATATTTTTGTTTCTGAAAACTGAAAGTGTTCCTTTGAAAGTAATTTCCAATGTAGCTGTAACTGACTATTCAAATTTTTCTACAAATCTGGTCGAAAAGAGTGAGTAAAAGTTTTACATCAGATAGCATTGTGCAATCTTCCTCTTGATGAGATGCCAATTTGTTTTACTGTAATAGCGTTAGGATACCCCTTAAAATTAATTTGATATAAAAAATAACGCACGTAAATAAATTACAAAAATAAAAGCCTAAATCATAATTTAAAAAAAAAAAAAAAAAAAAAAAAACTTGAATAATCGTACTGTAGTATTATTGCAATTCCACAGAATATTGTAAGAACCCACAATTCCGATTAAAACTCTAACTTGCCCTCTTCAAAGGATGATAGTTTCCCCAGACTGTGCTTGGGGGAACAAAATGTCCCCTTACTTTGGACGACCTTGAATTTGAAACCTAAAGAGATAAGACAGAAAATTATATAATGTGATGAGGGCCATTCCTTCCCTTTCACGTGATATCCTGGGTTTTTGTCATAACATGAGTTTCAAATTACCAAGACACCTCCTGGTCCTGGGATTTGCAAGGAAATGGTCAATTCTTACTTTGAAGTCAGGGATCGGACGTTTATCTTTAGTGTCTTCAACTTGTATGACTGCGAAAGAATTTACACCAATAAATAACAACGGTAAGTTTTTTGTTTTAAATTTTACTCTTTATTTAGTAAAATGTATGAGTCAACAATAGGTTTTTGTTTTGATATCTACTCTTTGTCTCGAAAAATAACTGAGTATTTAAATTTCGTCCAAATAATCAGAAGTGTTGATTTGTCCTACTTCTCCCAGTGATATATAATATCGTATGCAATCATTAACGTAACTCTCCAATACGATTAATAGAAGAGTTTCTATAAAGACAACAAAGCATTCCTTATAAAAAATAAATGGTTTTACTAGAATTGGGCTGAAACGACATTTATCCTTTTATTGGGTAGTATAAATAAAAGAGAGAGGATATAATTTTAGAAAAAATTCTGTAATAAATAAGTAAATGTATAGTACTGAAAAAAATTTTGATTGAAGGATATTCCGTTGCAGTATAACTCTCCCTTAGCACTTGTGCCAAAAAAATACACAACGAGATATATTTTACTATTCAAAGAATATCAAGTAATTCAATTTAAAACTGTTGAACTGGTCAATATAACAATACCTTCAATTTTGTTTTCAAAATTGTAAGTATTGTACTTTCAAAGGTTTTGTCACATTTTATTAACTGTTATATAAACCAAATTTATTTTGCATGAATTAATAATTAAAATATCAGTGGACTGAAATATTAGTAGCATTACTGATGACTTTAAAATATATATATATTTTTCAATTACTTTTAAAACTTATTTGTTGTAAGCAAGCATTTTTTTAATAGTTTTTTTGTCTTTCATGTATATGTGATTTGTATTTTAATTCTTAAATTCATGTAATATTTAACGAAAGTTTTTTTCTGTGCATATGCTGCAGAATTTTTAATCGAGTTATTAGATTTGTATAGTTTGTAACTCGTAAATCTTTATTTTCTTTTTCTTTTGTACAGAATAGTGATTGAGCAATATCGGTTTTTATAGTTGCACATATTTTATGTAATTGGTATTTTAGTTAGTTGGTTTGTACGCTCAACGACCTATTTTTATGTCCAATGACAGCTAATCAGGCCGGGACCTACAGCTTAACGAAATTTGGTATTTTAATTTACTATTATAATGTCAAACAGAATTTTAAAGCATTGCTTAACTCATTAAGGACCTTATAATTAGGTAGTTTCAAGTTCCTACAGTGCTAGCTAAAAGTACTAAAAAAATCTGACCCTATCAGCTTTACTCTGCATAAAATGATGTGGGATGTTGAAAATTTGATGATAGTATTATGCTTGTTTCTAAAACTTACAATATAGATTTTAAAAAGTTACAGTGCGAGTTACATATGTTTAATAGAATGATAAAGAATTCTGAATCAAATAGTTTGAATTTTTCTGATCGCTTAAGTTTTTTATGTTTAAGAGACTTGGTTTCAGCTTTTCCTTTAATATCAGAAGTTTATAAAATTATGTTGTGTATTCCAATGTCTTCTTCAACAAGTGAAAGAGCCTTTTCTTCTTTAAAATTCTTAAAATGTTATTTAAGAAACACTATTGGCCAAAACCGTTTAAATTCTTTGGTAGTTCTATACATCGAAAAAACTGAATTGGACATAAACAAAATTGTTGATGACTTTGCGCTAAGCAAAGATCGACGGCTTTTGATGAATTGAAATTTTATTGTATAACCTACTTAGAAAACTTTTTAATAATGTTGGTAATTTTTGCTTAACAGTCTTAAACAATTTTAAATTAGTCGATATAGATATTTTCCTTATTTAACAATGAGGTTCAAAATAAAATGTTCTCTTAGAGTTAATAAAATGTTGATGTTTTACTCTTTGTTTTATTCACTCATACTTCATTTTTATTTTTCTAAGGTTTTTTAATTAAAGCAAATGAAATTCACATGCAACCAATTTTTAAACTGGCCTTTAAAGTTTAATGTACTATATATAGAATTGTAAACTGTTGTAACTTTTGGAAGCGATCAAATTATACCTACTATGGTTCAATATATATATATATATATATATTACTTCGCAAACTCCAAGTTTTTTTTTTTCATCGGGCCCCCCACTTTTCCTGCCCACGAGCCGCCACTGGATGGACACGCACAATACTCATGCCATGACAGATATCCTACATCTATAATAATAAAACAAGCTGTGTGTGTGTCTGTCTGTCTGTGTCTCAGTGGATCTATAGAAACCTACTTAAAATTGGAGTAGAGCTCTGAAATTTTCAGCATACGTAGTTTTGACCTTCTAATTTTATGCATCACAAACAGAATTTTAAAATTTTAATTAGTTCTTTTTTAATTAATTTTTTTAGTTAATAAATATGTTACAAAACGATATCTAATAGGGCTACAGCTCTGAAATTTTCAACATAAGTAGTTTTGGCCTTTTAATCGGACTTTTAAAAAACAGAATTTTAAATTTTTATTTTGTTCCTTTTTAATTAATTTTTTTAGTTAATTAATAAACATTTTATAAAACGATTACTAATAGGGCTACAGCTCTGAAATTTTCAACATAAGTAGTTTTGGCGTTTTAATCAGACTTTTAAATTTTTATTTTGTTCTTTTTTAATTAATTTTTTTATTTAATTAATAAACATTTTACAAAATGACTACTAATAGGGCTACAACTCTGAAATTTTCAACATAAGTAGTTTTGGCCTTCTAATTGTATATATCACAAACAGAATGTTAAAATTTTAATTAGTTCTTTTTTAATTAATTAATAAACATTTTATAAAATGATTACTAATAGGGCTACATTTCTGAAATTTTCAACTCAAGTAGTTTTGGCCTTCTAATTGGACTGACAAAAAGAATGTTAAAATTTTAATTTGTTTTTCGATGAATTTTTTTACAAAAAGCGACTTTGAATAGGCCTAGATCTCTGAAAGTTTCAACATAAGTAGTTTTAGCCTCTAATTTTGCTTTCCACAAACACGTGTTAAAATAATCTTAAAGGGGTGTTGTATTATTGTATTAACGGGGAATTTTGTTTTTCTTGACAAGGGAGAGACTTCCAATATTAAGTACGTAAGTATTAGATTTTAGCGAGTGAAGCGAGCTTAATGCTTACGCAGCAATGAACCTTTCAGAGAGCGAATCGAGCTTATGCTTACGCAGCAATGAACCTTTTAACGAGTGAAATAAGCCAGTGTTTACGTGTCCATGAACTTTTCAGCGAATGAAGCGAGCTCGATTTTGCGTAGCGATGAACCTTCCTGCGAGCGAAGCGCAAAAAACTGGGTCTTATACACGAATGACAGATTTCTGCAACGCGAGGCCTCACAGCTAGCTAAAATATTGCACATGTTAAAATTTCGTAGCGAAGCATGGGTATTTAGCTAGTATACACATATTTTACAATTAATACCTTATTCATTGCAGATTTAAAAAAAAAGGCATTATATTGCTCATAAAGCTGAATATAAGAAATTCAAAATTAAAGTTATCAGAAAATTATAACTCAAAGTTCCACCTTTATTAGGTTAACTTCAATCCTATCAATCTTTACATTTTTCCCCATTGCCAAATACTTTTTTAAATCCAAATAAGTGATTAAATGAAAACAAAAAAGTAATTGCATATGGATGCATTAATACATCATTTATTAAAAACATAGTAGAATTAACCTGAAATACCAAGAATAGTTTTAAATAAATTTTTTAAACAGTTTACCACTTACTTTTGCTGTTATTTTTTTTTTCTTTCTATTAATCAATACAAGTTCAGACACTTAAAGTATATATTCTCTAATTAAGCAATTTGATTACACCCTTTATTTGTACTGAATTCTCTGCCTAAAAAAAACCTTCATTTTTCATGCAATTGTTGTCAGGATTTCTTAGAGAAATATTCAGGAAGAATGCAATAATTAAAAAATAGAAGTTATAAATGTATCCAATTTAAATAAACAATGCTTTACAAAAACACTGTATAATTACTTTACTTTTACAAGGATTACAAGTCCCATATCCTTGTCTTTCAACATAAATTCTTCTGGAACTTGGTCCACTCAATGCCAGGGAGCAGAATGAGCACATCGCATGAAAGAGATCTGAAAGAGGCATTCAAGATATATCAGTACAGAAGCTGTGTGGAAGGCCAAAATGTTCCTCCAAGTATAATTTTACTATAAAAACACATCTGAAAAAAAATGCAACATGCTTTATTTCTTAATTTGTAAATGTTAGAAAACAAATTTAACTCACCCAAAATCTGTAAATTAAAGTTTCCTGACAGTTGAATATCAATTAATTTTTAAATAACTTTAAAACAGAACAAATAAAAAAAAAATAATCCAAAGATTCCTAAAACATTACCAGATTTTATGATATAGTTATAATGCAGAAAACAAAAAATAGTAATATTTTTGTTCCATACCAATAATTTCAGCGATTACACTTAGTAGAAATACCTGGTAAGTAGTAATCTCTCGATCAAGATTTCTTGAAGTGTAGACTTCTGTATAAGGTGACGCCAAATTGTTCTGAAAATAACTTTTTAAGAAAGATATTGGAATATCAATATAAAGAATTAGATATTTATTGAATTGAAACCAAAGATACCCAAATCTGAATCTTGAAAATTTTGCCATTAACCTGCTACTATTTGCAAAATGCCGTTCAAATGAAACATTAATTTTTAAACATATTTAATATTAAATGGTTTTTAAAAGATCAAATTTTAAAAAGGAATATGATGAAGAATAAATAGAATTGCACCACTTTAATTTACATTTAATATTAATTTTCTTATAATTACAAAAAAGCTATAATTAGGTACTACAATATAAACACATACAGCAAACTCAATAACTCAACAGTATTTTTTATTTATACCAATGGACAAATCTTTAATAGGTTATTATAAATCCAAATATATCAATCGTAGAATTCAATTAATAATGACAAACTTTGCAAATAAATTACATAATTGAAACTACAAATAGATTGCTGTCTTAAACTTTGTTCAGAATTTAGCATTTACTGGGGTTACATGAATACTGTTGATTAAGCAATTTAGGCACACTCGAAACTTTTAAGTAAAAATATAAAATAAAAAAAGCCTGATTTAGAAAATTTAGATTACTATTACCATTGACTAGTAATTAGATGCAAAACCTATAACGAACTTATAAATGGGTCGTTCTACAAAAAAATCAAGAATTTGTGTTTCTGGTGTTTATTACAAAAAGTATACTAATGGTTGGTTGTTTTCAGATTATCTGACGCCGTCAGCAACACGAGGGCTATAATGTGTCAAAACATTCGTCATTTGACAAGCCAACATACATTTACAAACACCCATGTCTTACACAGGACTCGAACCCACAACCTCGCGGTCTAGAAGCCAGCACGCTAACCTCTATACTGTTTGGTCGGCAAAAGTATACTAATGAATATCTACATATATAAAACTGAGTTGTCTCTACGTCTAAGCCTTATACAAATCCACAGTTTTGCACCAAGAGGTACAAAATTTGATTCATAGAAGCTTTAATACATGGAGATTGTAAAGAACAACTTTTAAATTTAATTAAAAGTTGCTTTCATTAAAATTTAATGACACAAAAAAAAAGTCTAGGAAGGGCAACGATATTTTTTTATTACATCAGAATAAAACCAAGTTATTTTAATGTGTCCCCCGTATTTTTCTGATTATTTTTATGTATTACAATCGTCTGTCCACTAAGCAGTTCGAATATTATTGTAATATTTCCACACATTTACTGTCAGTCAATACCATAGACTACTTCTGCGCAAGTGCAGTTTTAAAGCATTATTTTTTCATGCATCGTTTTGCTTTCTACGTTTTAAATTCAACCTGTTTTTGTTTACATTTTGGTTTGTTGTTGTCAACAATTTATTTTGCTCAGTGGGTATTGACATTTTGATTTTATTTAAGGAGTATTAATTACATTTAAACAAAATAAATTCATTAAATTCCTTTGTATTTTATTAGCAAATATCTTATGCACTGCAGTTTTTATATATCCAACATCTAAAAGTTTGCTTACCAACATAATTTACCACTAAACGTTTGGGATGTTTTCAGACAGATTTTGGTCAGCTTAATAAAACTATATCTTTTTTCCAGGATGTGTTCATAACAAGATCAAATGCAAGAGGGCCGTCTAAAGTGAAACACCTACGATCAATATTGGTACTATTACGTTATATCCATACCACTTGGCAATAATTTTTTGGTTAGCGACAATTTGGTAGATAACGCTATCATTTCAATACCTGTTAATTTTTCTCTTAATTCAGATTTTGTTTTATTTTAAAACAAAAATTAAGAACTTGGTACAACATATTTTCGAGATTATTTTTAAAATAGAGGCTAGAGCTGCACCATAGACACCCGGCATATTTTGTTAAGTATGTTTACTAGTGTTTTGAATTATTAAAAAAATATACAAAATTCTTTTAAAAATAAAAACTAACAGCGGTAATATTATTTTGATGTTAAAAAAATTTTAAATGGTCAACTTTTTCTGACTGAATTAATTTAAATTATAACTGTAACTTCATTTGATAAGAGTGAGTCAAAACATACATAGAATTTAACATAGCAACAAATTATTTAGACTCAATTCGACCTCATCACTTGCAGAGTCAATCGTAGATTCAGAGAAGGTTATTGAAATTTACTAAAAACTTTCAACTCATTTCGACATTTGCTAATATGCCGCAAAAGAGAAGAACGAATATAGATGCTAAGTATAGAGCATCTGCTGCCAAGAGAGCTAGGGAATCACCGCTTCAAAGACATCATCGACTGGAGAATGACCGAACACGCTTATGCAATTAACGAAACCATGCATCTGTTATAGTAGACTGGAAGCTGATCACCAACAACAATCATTCCGGAGAAATTCTGAGCCTATGTAACACGTAACTGATATATGTCCTTCAACGGGTCTCCAGCAGCGCAGGGCCATTCAGATATAAGGTATATGTAACCTAAGTATGGCTAGTATAATTAAGTGCAGTTTAAATTTGCAATCAAATATTTTACTCTCAAACAGGGAAATGTCACATCTGTGGACTGTCACCACTTTCTAAACTTTTTCAAGGGAAATATTTTAGAAATCAAACACACTTCAAACTCTTTATACTACATTTTTTTGTTAAAAATTATTATAAAATACATTTCTAACACTTATTAGTTAAATGTTATGTTAATTTTGCTTTAAGTTTTATGACTGTAACCAGGGTAAAATAGATCATCCATGGACACACAAAAAAGTGTCAATAAATCCTTGCAGTTGGCAGTAATATACTGTTTTGATAAAGAAATCAGATGCTAGGCAGATGTTTTGTTCAGATGCAAAAATAAAGCTATAGACTTAATTATTTATGAATAATTTTATCAAGTTATTGGACTTGATAGAAAAAAGGTTGGGAGAAGCATGTCACCTATAAAATTTAAATTATCAATTATATTTATAAAATAATTGTTATAATCTTTCATATTTGATGAACAAGCTTTGTTTTGAAAATATCATGAAATAAAACTTAAAGGAGAATTCACCACATGCCAAAAACTATCGTTTTGACACTGTGAAATAGAAGATACTATACTAAACTTCAACTTAACTAGACATCACTTAGACGGTAGATCGTGACAGTGCTCATAGGTATTTAATCCATTTTGGCGGCGTGAAAGCATAATGTTCGCCAAACCACAACCCTGTAGAGAACAAAAAGCTATAAGGTTTGGCGAGAATTATGTCTTCACTCGGCCAAAATGGATTAAATACCTATGAGCAATGTCACGATCTACCGTCTAAGTGATGTCTAGTTAAGTTGAAGTTTAGTATACTTGTGGTGATGTGTATACATTCTTGAATATATAAACAGCCTAATAGTATACTGCAAAAGCATCTTAAAACTATAAACGAAAATTACAGACACCTGTTTCATTTTTGCTTTATAAATTTATTTAAAATGCTTTGAAGTTGGAATTTAAAAAAAAAAAATTAAATACGATTCTGCCCAAACGTTTCAAAAGTAAATTTTTCCCTATTTTATTTAAAAAAATTTAAAACTAACTAGTTCTCAACCAACTTTCTTGGTTACTATTCATTTTTATTGATCAATTAAGACATAAAATATGACAGCTTTTTCCTTCAAAATATCTTTTTTTGCATCTCTATATTTTGAAATTCGAAAATTAAAATTAAGTATTTGCAAAGGTAGAAGTGGGGAAAAAAAGGTGGGGAGACGGCCAAAAGTTGGTGACAAGTGCACCCCCCCCCCCCCCAACGATAAATTTTATAATTTTGTTTCTAATAACAATAAACTTATATTAATTAAATAAATAACAATTAACTAGTAGAGAGGAAACAGTTTTCAACACGAACAAGGGTCCAAAATGTATTGTTATTTTAATGAATATTCTGCGACTTAGTTTTTTTACTAGGAAGTAAGAGATGAAGTGAAGTAATAATTCAACATTATATACATAACTGTTCATTTAGATTTAAATATTGCCTCTAAATAAGCATACTTTCATAAAATTAAATTAATAAGGAATTCTAATTTTTTTTTTAAATACTTTGTCTTCATATTTTTTTCTAGTTCATCCAAAGTTAAAATTTGACCAAGTGAAAATACCTATATCTTTATACAAAGTAGTATAATACATTTTTATAACACTATGACAAATATAGTTTTTTTTCAGCGACTTAAAACATTTTCTCAGTGTCATTACATTTCGCATTTCCATACATGCTTGGTATATTTTTTAAGAAAATCTATGTTTAATTAATTTTAGTACTATCTAACATATCCAGTGTTGCTTAATGTTCAAAGAAATTTATAAACAAAATTAGTTTTAAAAACTGAAAAATATAGTCGGGAATAAGTAAATAAAATTATACAATTTTGAATTACATGACTCGAAAGACAGTGATAAGATGAATTTGTTTCAACAATTTTGGCATTGATAGTATATATACAAGTATTGTATCGTGCATTCAAAAATTGAAAACAAAACAATTGCAAAATGATATTTTACCTTCTTAAAGGAAATGTTTGCATTTTTCAGCTTTCTCGTTTGGCTTCATGGATAATTTTTCCTGCACATTTATGAGTTTTACTGGTTTTGTGTTTAAAAATCTGCTTTCTTAAGGATTCTCGTTAGTCGAATTCCTTGTCTTCATGTGGCAAAATATTACACCCTATCATTCGTTAGAAAGTTTCAAACCTTGTTTTTTTCTGGCTCCAAGCTTTTTAGCAGCCTTTTGTATGTGTTGCATCCAAGTTTTTGTTCTTCACAAGTAAGTCATGGATACTCGTTGTATTTCTGAAGGTGCGTATCATTGTGTCCAATACTTTGGATAATCATTACTGCAGTGCGTTTTTGCTTACTGTTGCTGCCACGTGCTAGATTCTCCACGTAGTCTCTTCAACTTGATGCACTTGCACATTTTTCACTGCTCCTTCCTCAACGTTCTGTAGTGGTATATAGGAGTCATTTTTCTTACAGTTTTGAAGCCAAATATATCAATCTCATCTTGTTTTGTACTAGATGGATTACGAATACAAATGTCATTTAGAATCAGAAGTAAGAATTAATGGTTAAGTTGGAGGAATACACAGTTTTCTACTAATAATCAACAAAACGCAAAACATTTCAAAGTAAATGGTTGAGGACAAAACAGGAAATGATAGTGCAATAAATGTCTTTTTCTATCCACTCCTCAATAATCCCAGACAACGGCAGTCGAAACTCGCAGCGCATTTCCAAGAAAAATTGACTGAATCTGCTTTAAACAAAACAAAAATGAAAGTATAAAAAATAGCAAATTGCCAGAAAAAACAGAAAGCAGAAGTAGTGAAAATGGTTAATTCAATTTTTTTCCATCCCCTTTTAGTTTTTAGACGGATTGGATGTTTTTTTAAATTGGGGGAATAGATTTCGATAGTTTTAGAAGTGGGGGGATGGATTTCAGTGTCTTTAGAAGTGGGAAGACGCATGAGTATTTTCTGGACAAGTGGAGGGACGCGTCACCCTGCGTCAACCCACACTTCTAGCAGAGTATTTGTACAGAATTGAAAAATAATAAGAAAATTTGTTGCCTCAGGTGACACCCCACAACTATCATATTCTTTTATATTTAGGTTATTTTTCAGAAATAAACATCTTCAAACATCAAAAATATGCACTAAAATTACAATATATTGTTACTTTTTAAGTTTTGTACTACGTAACACAGATTATTTTTTTTGCCAATGATTATTATAAACTTAACTTTATTAAATTATCTATAGTCTAAGCTCATATATACAATCTGCAAACATTACTTTTGTAAAAATAATTATAAAAAATAAAAAGTTCATATCTTTTATCTCAACCATTATTTACATTATACTTGCCTTTATATAGTTAAAAATATCAAGAATTTTGAAGAATTCCTGATATTTTGCAGAATGAACCAAGTATATTCAGGGTTTCTGCCAAAATAAAATATCACAAATCCATGAATTTCCAAGGCTGAAGCAAATAATTTTCCATGACTCAAGAAATCAAATCACAAATATATATATATATACTAGGGGGCTCCGCCCCCTGCTCCCTAACCCCGAGTTTACTTTGCAATTGCCTTGGTTCGCTACGTGAACCAGGCTTGTCCCCCCCTTCGCTTCAAAGTGAGGCATTTAAAATATGCCCTAATAAAAGCTATTTCAGCTGCATAATTAATAAAATCCTTGAACAAATATTGTTCCACGAAACTGAAAACATTGGGATTATTTATGATAAGCTACGATACTTTGGATGTCATTATCTTACTGCTTATGTCGAGACAAGGTAAGCAGGGACAGTTTGGCAACGTAGCAGAACGTTTTTGGAAAACATTAAAAATAAACACTCTGGTACATATATTTAAAAAAGATAAGTTATTGCAGAAAGCAATTTAAATTTATGGACTGGTTTTGTATGAAGTGCCAAAATAATTAAAGTTGCACAACGAAATATCTTAACGAAGCAATATTAGCAATCCATATGATTTGCATAATCCTTTTAGCGATACTTAAAAAACAACAGTCAAATTGTTTATCCGCAATGAGGAAGTATTTATTCAATCGGTGTGAATGTGAGCATGGAAACCTTAATATTCTTAAAGGAAATTTACTCAGTTTTTATAGCCATGTATCCGGAAAACGATCATAATAAATATGTTGTGGTTATTTTCCGAATCCAAACAAATCTGGCTTGATTTAATTGTATAAGAAAGAGAGTTCCCGGAATTCTAATCCAAAAGAAATGTACACATCTTGCATCATTGTATATATTAAATCAATACGTTTTAAATAGGCAATAATTTGTTTCTGTAGACTGTAATAAGAAAAACAAAATATAGCGAATGCAAATTGTTTTCTGTTGCCAGTTGTATTAGTCAAATTTTGAAAGATATATTGCGATTGGCTGAATTTGGAAATTCCTGCATAAAATACACTTAAAAGATTTGTGATTCGATGTTTAAAGTCGTTGCCATTCTGCTGACAAAAATACAGCCGAATTCGGGTAGCAAGCAAGAGAATTATATAAATAGATATGTATAATAATAATAACAACCTACATGAATTTTACTAACACGAACATAGTAAATAAATCAATATAAGTACCATAAAATGATTTTTATAAAGCTTTATTTTAAATTAAGTGGTAAAAAGTCTTTCCTTCTGTAACTTCCAAATCAGAAGAAAAAGGAAAATATAATTTTCATTCTGTGATATTTCAGTGCTAAACAAACTAATCAATATTTAATAATAAAGAAATATATGAAGAAAGAATAAGTCAGTAATAATAAATTATATCATTAAAATTCAAATGTTTTGATATCAACATTGCAACGCATCAAAAAAATTCAAACACAAGCTCAGGGGTGGGAAGTGCTAAAACCCAGTTTGGAGCAATTTTGGAGCAGCAAAATTTAACGTTTGGAGCAGATTCGCAAAAAATTGGAGCAGCAAAATTTAGCTTTTGGAGCAGAATAAGAGAAAATGTAGCAGCAAAATTTGAAGATTAATAGCAGAAATATAATAAATTATACCTGATTTAACAACAATTACAAGAATTAAAATTTAAGCTTGTATAATTTCATTTTTCTACAAAAAACATGTATTATTAAATTTAAAATTATAAAATATACATAAAATTACAATATAAATATAATTTGTAAATTAGCAAAATTAGAAGGCCAAAACTACTTATATTGAAATTTTCAGAGCTCTAGATCTATTAGAAGTCAGTTTGTAAAAAAAAAAAAAAAAAAAAAAAATTAACTAATTAAAATTTTAACATTCCGTTTGTCAAAGACCAAAACTACTTAGGCAAAAAATTGAAAGTAATATTTTACACCTATTTTAAGTAGCTTTCTATAAATCCACTGACTCTTTGTTTTATTATTATATAGGACTCATTTGTATAAAAATAGCAATTCTTATAGCAAAAATAGAAAGTAAAGTTATATATTGAAAGTAAAGTTTTACACCTATTTTAAGTAGCTTTCTATAAATCCACTGACTCTTTGTTTTATTATTATATAGGACTCATTTGTATAAAAATAGCAATTCTTATAGCAAAAATAGCAATACAGTAAAATTAAAATAAGATGTTTCTAAATTTTTGTAAATGTTCTAAAATTTTGTGAATTTTTTATTTTATTTTCCAAATCGGGTTAAATTCAACGTCAAAACGGCGATTTTATCCTACATGCCGTTCTATAAACTTATAAAAAAGTGGGTTTTTTTTTTTTTTTAAACCGGAAACATTCAGGGATTTTGATTACATTTCTGTGATACTTAATTCCAAAAGTAAAACGGCCGTTTAAAAGTTAATTACCAACAGCCGACAAGTAAATTAGAAAACACATCCCTAAACTTAATAGAAGGTATCGTCATTACGCGTGTCGGAGCGGAAATATTCTTTTTAAATGCTTAGTAAAAACACTTGATAGTTATACACCTTTAACTTTTTACCAATTCTTTTCTTCTTTATATTTAAAGCAAAAGAGGGTGTGGTAAAAATCCGGCGAAACACACTTAATCAAGGTACGTACGAAATGGCCATCCGTGCTAACTAGTAATCGGAAATTTTGAGGCTGCCCCCTAAATATTATCTAGCAATAACGCACGAGATATCAGCTATCAGCACTCGGCGATTTGAATTTGTCCCGATACAAGGCGCGTTTGAACATGAATGCATGTCGATTTCAGAGGGATAATCCACACATTGCATTCTGTTAGTGGGAAAAATCGAATGTTTTGCAAATTCGTGCGAAAACGGCCCTTAAGGTTGCCGTAATTTCATCTCCACATAGATTTGGCGTGCGTAATCTGGTTTAGAGCTTTAGCGTGAACATTTAAAGCAAAATTGGCGCAGAATTGCACTTAAATGTGGTTTTGTAGCAGAATGGAGCAGGATACCACTTTTGGCGCAATTGGCGCAGAATTCCCACCCCTGCAAGCTTATCTAAACTTAATTTCAGTTCTCGTATTCTGAAATTTTTTTTTACCTACGAGACCTTACTCGTGTGACCAAGTTTGGAGTTCATAAATGTTTTCATTGGCCGTGGTTTTTAACTACGATCGTTGTTTCCGTCAAAACGTAAATAAAAGCATAGATCAATGAGCTGAATAGCAATCATGGGGATAGTGACACCACAGCCACATGATTTTACTTAAAATATTTAGAAATCCATGATATTTACTGTATATCCATAACTTATGGCCATTTTTTTGCTCAAAATCATGACTTTCCATGACAAAATTTACCCATTGTTCAAATTCGTGACTTTTCATTATATTTTCTGAAATTCCATATGCGTGGAAACTCTGTATATTTATGTTTAATTACCTATAATATAATAAACTTAAGCTACAAGAATATGAATTCGGAAAACTACAGATTTTCAAAATAAGTTGACTTAAATGAATATATATATTATAGAACACATGGGACACAACACAAATTTAATAAAAAATTATAAAAAAAGCTGTGTGTTTGAGTTACTTTTCAAAGGTGACAAAGAGTGCTGCAGGTGTTTTTTGAAAAGAACAAAAACCGATCGAAACGCAACCATAACTTAATGCATTTGTATATGCTGTTTAGATTCAGCTTCTCATAGCAGAATATGTTTGCTTTTATCATGAAATTGTTAGATTGTAGAACTTTAGAAGAAAATAAGTGTTGTAGAGCAATTTGGAGTAAAAATTAGGAATTAAAACACCACAGTTGACAGTTGGAATATCATTAGAAACATCACAGTTCTCTATCAATATTGCATCTCTTCCTTGGTGGGTGATGAAATGTATTATGGTAATATCGCAAAAAATGCCTAAATACATACATTGTCTGAGCAAAACTTCTTCGTACTGTCAACAAGATCAGTCACACGACTGGGGCTTCATGCTAGAGTGAATCTGAAGATGCCAGTTAAAAAGGCTCCTAATCTAAAATATTCTCTGTCCAAAAAGAGTAAAGCAGTGGGGCAGAAGATCATCCATCTGTGAAAGTGAACTGTTGCACAAGAAACACTAGGGCAACACTAAGTAGCAACTTCACTCGTATGCTACTCAAACAATCTCTCGGGAAATGTCTGATCCCACGTCTCAGCTTTTCTCTCCAGTGTGAGTTCGGAGGTGCTTCTTTAGTGTTCCTTTCTGGGAGAACGCCTCCCTGCACATACTACACGTGTATGGCCGCTCGCTAGTGTGAGTCAGCCAGTGCTTGTTCAGGTCCGACTTATGGGCAAACCTCTTATCACGTATATTACAAATAGGCAGCTCTTCTACAGTGTGAACAGCATGATGCATCTTGAGAGCATACTTTGATGAAAACGTCTTTTTGCATTCACTACACTTAAGCCCCTTCTCTCCTTTGTGAAGGAGCATATGACATCCGAGGATGGCCTTTGTAGTGAACAACTTCTGGCACACATTGCACTTATATGGCTTCTCTCCAGTGTGAGTTAGGAGGTGGACTTTGAGATTTCCCTTCTGAGAGATCCCCTTTCCGCACACTTCACACGTGAATGGTTGCTCACCACTATGGATAAGCATGTGCTTGTCCAGCCACACCTTGTGGGCAAACGCCTTACCACACACCTCGCACACAAATGTCCTTACTGCAACAACACGCGAGAGAGATTTTAGCCTACCTTTCTTCTTGGAGAATGACTTAGCGCTTGTGTCGCATTCCTCCAGCATTTTGTTAGTGTGGGTCAAGCGATGGTGGAGGAGAGCATTCTTCTTGGCAAAAGTATCCCCGCAAACATCACATTGGTGTGGGAGACCAACACGGATGATGATGGGATCACCCTGTTGACTGGGAGTTCCTATGGTCCAGGGAGATGCAGCAGGACCTTCTGTACGGAACAGGAGGTTTCCGCAAGTGTGGTCTGTGAGAAGTGGTTCATCGCATATGCATATGATGTCTTTTGTTTTAAGCATGGTTCGTGGAGGTAAAGTTGCTCGAGAAATAACAATTCAATTAGCTTGGCTTCTTTTTTTTTATGAAGCAACAAAAATCTGCAACTTCCTATCTATAATAAAACATTGAATATTTTAGTACAAATTTACAATACAAAAAATAATCAATATACTGATACCATATTTTCTAGAACCTAGTTATTGCGTATGAATGTCAAAACAGTTTCTCCAGCTCCACACTATATAGAATAAAAAAAATTTACAACACTTTTTTTTACGGTTAGAACCAAACCAACATCTTTACCTACACCAGAGGTCTGAGAACAAAATTAGCAATGAGGAACTTGCACATTTTTTGGTTTTATATTTAAATAAAAGTAGAGAAAAAATCATAAAAAACAATACCATTCTTTTAAATATCTGAACTCGAATACTAGATAGTTAAAAAAAAATATTTAGTTTTGGACTTTGCGATTTGGCAGGAAAAAGCTACTTTGCTTGCGACGTCAACGAGCAGTTGAAGAATCAGTCAAGTTCTAGACCAGTTTCCTCCTTAGATTTTCAATGGAATCTATGCGTAACAAAGTCACGGTTTTTTTATGCGTTTTTGGTCATGTGACCTTTGCTTCGATTTCAAACTCGATTTTTAATTAATTGAAAGCATAAAGATAAAAAATAATTGCACTGCTCAAATATATTCGTTGGATAACACTAGAAAATACTCATTTTCCCCACTTGTGCAAGTTTCTCATTCATCACTTTTCCAATAAAGCAATTTTTTGCTAAATATATTAATATTAGTAATAAAACTTCGTAAATCTCCACTGCAAACTACCCCTGAGGTAACTGAACCAACTTGCTAAAAAGATAAGTGTGCCGCAAACTGGTACCCTTAAATTAACTTAAAAACTTGGGATAATATAAAATATTTGGTTCAAAGTAGTTTTGGCTTAATCCTAGTATACGTTACAAGGTGGATTTGGCAACATTGGCATGGTGGATTTCATGATATGTTATTGCATACGCTAATTCTTGGCAACAATCGGAAAAACGTTATTTCGACGTTGACAACTGTTTGGCGACAAGCGTCAACGCGACATTTTGCAAAATCGCGCCAAGCGTGTAACGTATACTAGGATTTTACCGTAGTTTAAACCAAAGTAAAATTTTACTAAAATCTAAAAGTATTGACAATTTTCGACGGTAGTGTTTATTAGGTACCCAGTAGGACTTTTCAGACAATAAAGTTATCTTTCAAAACAGAACGACAAATTGTACTATGTTATTTTTGTCTTGATCAACCCTGTTGGGTCTTGAGCCTGTAGTATTAGTAGAAGATTTTACTGTTAAAAAAAAAGAATTATTGAATGTCCGATTTCATTTGAAAGAACAATAATATCCCCTCAAATCACACCTTCGCTCAGTTTTCAGGACAAAATTATACATTAAATAAAAAAAAAACAATACTTACCACACATACATTGTTCGATTAAACATGTGGGTTAATATTCCATAGAAAAAAAAACGAAAAATCAGTCGAACGCGATTAAATCAATTTTATTGAAATTTGTTTTTAAATTTGTCTTGAGAATGTGCTATGATTGTGATTGGTCAATCAAGAAAGAATCACAAGAATGTCCTAAGTGTTGCCAGAAATTTTAACCCTACCCAAAATAACGTCCTGCGGAAGATAAATAGAAGTTGTTCTGGCATTTGGCAATAGTTCTCTTGATATTGGTGGGCATGTTCCACCTGTTTTCCATTGCATTTTGTTGATTTTTCATGATTTGTTTCTAACATGATTTACAAAAACATGCAATGAATTGCTTAGAAATTACTGATAGCTTTAGATATGAATTACTTGAGCTTCTTCGTTACTTTCGAATACATCCAAAAAACATAAGTTTAAAACATGTTTTCAGAGCTATGATGCATGCAATTTACTTAAAAAATAAATGAATTTTAATTTTTTTAATTATACTATTTTAAAACTCAATTAGGGAGATATATTCTCTCGTACTCCTTAAAATAAACAAAAGAAACTTCCTGTAATCGAGTTAATAAGAGTGAAAAAAAAAAAGCGCCTAAAGTTAATATCAAACCTTTTTTGTTGCCCTTAAAAGCAATCACTATGTGGTGATTTCTAGGTCAGTGATCGAAAATCTCCGTAACACATTAATTACCACAATTCTGTTTCTATAACTGAATTCATTTCCTGAAGTTGAATTTTGATGTTTACATTTCACTGCGCACCTTTTCTCTGCTACTTGCCTGGTGGATAGCGAGGTTTTTTTAAATTATAATAATAATGAAAAAGAAGGGAGAAAAAAACGTGTAGAGAGTACAGACATGAAGCATTTCTACGAGCGAAGCCAATAGATGCTTCGAAGCAAATCCATGAGGGTTTCAAAACAATAATTAGGTTTTGGAGCATATAAGTGAGAAGTGGGCCGAATCGTTGATCGTCAGAGTCAAAGCATGAATTGAAAAAATCATCTGTCAATCCTGCCAGACGAACCCTTCTAATTGCTTGCTTTTGCACATATGAACACCCTACCTGTTGAATTAAAAACTAAATAGATCAGTTTCGAAACTTCGTATGCATAGATAACTACTTAGAGGTCGGAAATATCTATCAAAATAAATTTGATACTATCCCTAGTAGCAATTTTACCTCGGCCGGTGATCGGAATTCCATCCCCAGGTGAATCGCCGATGATTGGCGATTCACCGGAAACTCACCCTAAACTCATCTTTCCCTTGGCAACTAATCCATTTTGTCCCCGTGGCCGGCCATTGGCCGATGTCCGGAAACTGATCGAATTCGAGCAGAAGCCGACAAGAATTAGTTCGAAGGCCGAAGAAAATTTTGCTCTCAAGAAATATCGAAACAATGGTCGTTATTTTGTCGAAAATATCAATTAATAAACATTAAATAATTATAAAGATGTAAGTATTGAATATTAAAAACGACAAGTTAAAATAATGCAAAACTAAAAGCCGGAGCGCGTAATTCTTACATGGTAGTATTTTCAATGACATTTTAAGAGTACAAATAAATCGAAGTTATAACACTACCAAATTCAGAATTGTCTAAATTACTTACCCTGGGATCGAACCGAGGACTGTTATCTCCGGAGTGCGTTGACATGGCCACTGGACTGTAGTTACTTGTGATTCTTGGTATAACAATTGTATTGTAGTACAAAACTCTACTATCATACAGACTTTGCAAGGAAATTGATCGACATTTTTTTTTATATATGGGGTATTTTCGGAAAATAGCAAATCTTCCATAAATTTGGGAAAATGATATTAATTTATTTATTATAGCAAAAAAATAATAGTGTCAAATAAATAGTGTCGCCATCTATTTTGTAAAATTTTAACTAACTGATTTTATGATATTTTTTGAATTGCAATTTAAGAGTTTATTTAATAATTTTGACATTTAAAAAAA
The DNA here is from genome assembly GCA_963978545.1 of Linyphia triangularis. NCBI lineage: Eukaryota > Metazoa > Arthropoda > Arachnida > Araneae > Linyphiidae > Linyphia > Linyphia triangularis. Next base: position 82,890,749 of record OZ021722.1, on the reverse strand, counting down.
TATATTTAATTTTTAAATTTTTAAAAAAACTATATCCAATTTGATTAACTTTTTGAAACATATAAACATATTTTTATTTTACTTAAAAGATGTTTAAAAAACGGACCAAAATATGTTCAGCAAATTATAATGAAAACTATTTAAAAACAATGACTATATTTTTATTTTATATTAAAATGAAATGAGAATTTATATTTAATTTTAGAAAATTGTTCCTATATTGTTTTACTATATAAAAACTTTTATTTATGGATTTTATTGACGTATTTAGGTAAGCAATATATAATTATGTGGTTTGTGCTTTCTCAAAATATATATTTACATTTAAAATTTTTCATACACTTAGTTTTAAAATATTTTTCACTTATTGCCAAAGCGAAATGTTTAGCAAATTGTATACTTGATTTAAATTTGAAATACATTCAAGGATCGCCTCTAATTCAGTGGAATTGCAAGAAAAAGAAACATAAGTTTTTTATCGCCTGTCGATGTGGTTCCGATATCTTGCCGATCAAAAAAACGATGATCAGAAATTCTAATCGGCCCCCGATGTTGGGAAGATATCTTTTCCCGATGAGTTTAGGGTCATCGGCAGACGAGGAAATAAGGGTGTGTTTATATATCAGTCTGGGGAATCGCCGATGACTTTGATGAATTCCGATCATTGGCCGGCGAAACGCCATGCAGTGATTGCTACTAGGGATATATCGTTGCTCAGAAAAAAATATCGATATATCGCTATACAAGATGTTATTTTTATTTGATTTCCAATTTTGTCAGAAACTAAGTTTTTCTGGCCAATTTTCTACTTTTCATGATTACTTTTTGTAAGGTGATTGTCGTAAAGCCGGGTCGCACGCACCCTCTGCCCAAAATACTACTAGATAAAATTAATCAAATACTTGGGTCCTGATCGTTTTCTAAGATTTGCGTTGTGTTTTGCTTTCAAATAAGTGCCAAGTCTCAGGGACATAATAGGGCAAGGTTCTTATAAAACGGGGAATGGTTATATCAACAAGTTTCACTACGATGAAGTTAAATTATCTACATAACCGAAACATCAATCGAATAATAGTTTACTTGAACTTGAGGAAGCACGGACATCGACTAGACCCTAACTGTAAAGGAAACAAGTAACCCGCTCCCAATAATGATTCGATTCCTAAGAAAAACTCCATATTGAGGTTAATTAATATCATTTATTTTCTTGGTTACTGCAGATTAATACTAAAGACAACACAATGATTCAGACAACACATAGTGTAACAATACGGTACGGTGCTTGTGGTTGAGAGAGATACTCATGAAATTGTCATATATCATATAGCAATACCAAATCGAAAACTTTACTATGATCCAAACTCTGTTTTCAATACAAATTAAACTAATATATATTCAACTAGACAACTTACTTTACTGAGAATGTAAACTTTGCCATTTCTCACTAAGCAAAAACTAATAATTCTACATAAAAAGCTGTCCTCGAAATTAAATTAAATTAACACTTAAATTATCGAACACAAATGAAACTCTTTCGGATTTAACTGTGCTAGCGAGAAGGAATATATATTTGTGTAATTTATCATTTTTATATTTTCATCAGTCGCTTAGAAAAAATTGCCGGTTTGGCGATATTTGAAGTGATAGGGTCTTGAAGTTTATAAGGGTCTTTAAAAAAAAAAAAAAAATCGAAAAAAAAATGGGAATTTTGGCAATATACTTATCGATAATTCTTAAATTTTTCTCTCTTATTAGTAAAACTGAGCAGAGGTTAAAAAAAAAAATAATAATAATAATAATAATTTTTCATGAGTGACGTGATTTGAGTACAAAACGTTGAGCAGTAAGAAGTTAGTATAATACATTACAACACCAAATAAATCAAAGTTAAACTTAAAGTATCAATTCAAATATTCAAACCAAATAGCCAGTCCATCGAATCAATCTACCTGTTTATTCAAATACACTATAAATTCACAGATAAATTCCTCAAATGACAGTAACTTTAATTTACTGTCATGCCTCAAAGTATTAATAATAAAACAAGACAAAACAATAACATATTCTCTCAAATAGGTAAAATTCAATTATTTCTAAAAATATCAATTAACTTCAGGCATTGACAAAAAGTTACTTATTTAAACTACTGGCTGAGGATAAAGGAAAAAAGGTAAATCCACTTACTATAATTTCAGAGGTAAGCAAACTCAATGTAGCAGCCGGTCATCGCCTCTCTTTAGAACTTCTTAGTTAAAAACCACCGTGTTGTTTCTACTCTCTCGGAAAATCCCATCTCCTCTTCACTCCCCGATTTCAGATCCCTCCAGACTTCTCTGACATCAGTCCAATCTTTCCAATTGGCCGAATATGTACCAACCTCTCACTCTTCTATTTGCTATCAAATATTCAGAGATTACAATTGGAGCAAAAGGCCGTGAGAAAATCCCTCCTTCGATTTAATATGCAAATATTGGGCAACTCAGCTTTACTTGGGGGAATGTGTAATAAGTGCAGTTCTTTAACCCCTCATGCAAAATAGTAGGAATGTCAGATTGCATCATGACAGATGAGGTATGCTCAAGGAAAGAGAACTTGTTAAAGACATTCGTTTTTCACTTTTTTACACCATTAAAGCATTTTTTCGGGAATTGCGGTGGTGGAGATGTTTAGAGCACCTTTAGAGGCATTACCACAGCGATTTTGAACAAAATCGTTAGAGCTGTTTTTTAGCAATCACTGAAAAACATGATTTTTTCAATGGCAGCTACGTTACGTGCATGCGCGATTTGACGAAAAACTTAACTGTAGGTCCCATGGCTATCACCAACTGGCACATCAAATTTGAATATCGTAAGTCAATTTGTTCGGGAATTATGCTGACCACACACACAGAGAGAGACAGACATTTTTTCTGGAACACTTTTTTTTTTAATCAGGATGTTCCAAAACGTGGAGAAATGAAAAAAAATAAAAAAAATTTTTTTTTGACCGAATGCTATACTTTTATTACCTTATGTATACATATGGGTAATTGAAAGTAAAAAAGTTATATTTTCGCCTTATTGGTTCAGTGATTTTAAGAAAAATTTAGATAATTTTCAATAGCTTTAAATGGCACTGCTGAATATTTAGCATAATATTTTTACAATGTAAATAATTGAAAAATTAATAGAGGGATGATATACATATATATATATATATATATATATATATATATATATATATATATATATATATATATATATATATATATATATATATATATATATATATATATATATATATATATATATATATATATATATATATATATATATATATATATGTATATATATATATATTATATATATATATATGTAATGTATTCGCATTGGGATAGTCAATGAAGCTATTAGATCGCTCTAGTAAAATTCTCCAGTTAGCGAGAACCACTTAGAACATAGTAGAACGTCACTCAAACTCATATAAGCTACGTAATCCGTTTTGACTCCGCCTCTTAGAATATCAAATCTTGACTAGTGAATGCATCACCCACTTCACTGAGAACCTCTCTGAAAATAAACTTTTATATTTGTTTAATCTCGGCTGCTTTTTTATATCCTAAGAGTGTCAACACTATTTTACCGTTACAAAAGTCGACAGGATAATTTGTGTGGACCTAAATATCAGATTATAAATGACATTGTTGTTATCAAAAATAATACAATTTTTAAGGTAGTTATACCTTTTTCATTGAGACATAAAATTCTAAACGAAGCTCATTATAAATTTGGACACCCTGGCATCCAGAAAATGATTAGTTTAATAACACCACAATACTATTGGCCTAATATTAATAACGATATTAGTAACTTTGTAAGACACTGTGAAACTTGTCAGTTAAACAAAAAACCAAGACAAAAAAGGTTTGGACTCTTGCAAATGGTACCCCCTACTGATGTCCCTTTTCAGATTATATCCTTGGATACTGTAAAGGGTTTAAATTATTACAATTCTACGAAAGGGTGTTTGCATACTGTAATAGATCATGCCACCCGGTATGTTTGGGTTTTTACCTCAAAAAATGAGACGGCTGGTACCTACATCAATTGTCTAAAGCAAATCTTTAATATCCAGGTACCTGAGAAACTACTCACAGATAGAAATCCGGCATTTACGTCCTCACAACTTAAAAAATTTCTTAGGAATTATAATGTTAAGCATTTAATGACCACGTCACACCGACCAGAAACCAATGCCAAGACTGAAAGAGTACAACAATCCTTGGTCACCATGTTAAAATGTAAAGTGAACTCTTCGTCAAAAAAGGTGCCATGGACTAAATTAATTGAGGAGGTAGCTCATGAGTATAATCATACACCACACACGGTAACCGGGTTTCCTCCTGCCTATTTACTTTTAGGCCAAACCCCCTATGCCAATATTTTGGGGCAACAAGAGTTATATCCTCCAATAGATGAAGCTCGTAAACTGGCAAAACAACGTACTATAGATAATCATCTAAAAAATAAGGTATATTATGATGCCAGATTTAAGGATATAAAATTTAAAGAGGGAGATATGGTTATCCTAGAAGAGTTCCAATATCCAAATTCCAGAAAATTGTCACCCCCTTTTTCAGGTCCTTATACCATAATAAACGCTACGTCACCGGTCAATTACACTATTGATAGAATTAATGCTGTCACTAAATTACCTGAAATAGTCCATGTGTCGAAATTACGACCATTTCGTTCCCCTAACCAGCTCAGACTTAGCCATGAGCAGAGTCAGATTGACACTCAGGATTAAAGAGCCCACCGTATTAACAACTGAAGTCTACTATTTTTGCTATTGTGGGATGCATTATTATTTATTATTATTATGTAATTGATTTTATTATTAGTGTGAATTTGTGTTACAATTCAATGATTTACAATAATGATCAGGTGTTTATTTTGAACATGTTGTAAAGTATTTTTTTTTTTTTTTTAAAAAAAGGACATTTAGTATTATTGTGTTATTTCAGTTGCAATTCAGCATTTTGTAGAAGTATTATGAAAGGTTGTATATTTCAAAATTTTGTTTTTCAGAGTGATAGGAGATATTATTTTATTAAATGTTATTTGTCTTTATTTTATTTGTTGGAAATAATAAGATATAGAAGAAATATGTGAAAAAGAAACAACTGAGTATTAAATGAATAATGTATTATAGGAATATGAAGAATATTTATTAATTAGTATGTTTTTCTAAGAATCTAAACTGTAATATAAAGGGTTTAATCTGGTTTAGTAAGGAAAAGTTCATAAATTACCACAAATGTCAATGAACTTTTGTCCTGTAACAAAGAAACTTTGTCCTTGATAACTAGATTAATACTAATTTTATATTATGCAGTGAGAGTAGATTCATAATTATTAATTAGTATGTTTTTCTAAGAATCTAAACTGTAATATAAAGGGTTTAATCTGGTTTAGTAAGGAAAAGTTCATAAATTACCACAAATGTCAATGAACTTTTGTCCTGAAACAAAGGAACTTTGTCCTTGATAACTAGATTAATACTAATTTTATATTATGCAGTGAGAGTAGATTCATAATTATTAATTAGTATGTTTTTCTAAGAATCTAAACTGTAATATAAAGGGTTTAATCTGGTTTAGTAAGGAAAAGTTCATAAATTACCACAAATGTCAATGAACTTTTGTCCTGTAACAAAGGAACTTTGTCCTTGATAACTAGATTAATACTAATTTTATATTATGCAGTGAGAGTAGATTCATAATTATTAATTGGTATGTTTTTCTAAGAATCTAAACTGTAATATAAAAGGTTTAATCTGGTTTAGTAGGGAAAAGTTCATAAATTACCACAAATGTCAATGAACTTTTGTCGTGTAACAAAAGAACTTTGTCCCTAACAACTAGATTACTACTAATTTTATACTATACAGTGAGAGTAGATTCTTTAACAAATAGTGTATTTCACTAAAGTATTGAAAATTAATAAGATAGAGTAAACGCTTAAAATTTAGGTACTCCTCACTCTGACTGTACAATTTACTTTACAATATTTTGAAAATTCAAAGTGTATTCTAAATTTTATTTTGAATGTAATGTTGTATTGTTAGTATGTTGTTTCTAGTTATATTCAAAGTCTGTTCCTGTTATGATCCTTGTACTCTTGTTAAAGAACAAGTGGGTGATTTTTTGCTAGTGTAAGACAAAATTTAAATTTTTTTGTTTGTTTTAGACATTTCTCCTTTCTGGACGGACCGCGGCAGTCTTGAAAGGGGGGATGTTGTAATGTATTCGCATTGGGATAGTCAATGAAGCTATTAGATCGCTCTAGTAAATTCTCCAGTTAGCGAGAACCACTTAGAACATAGTAGAACGTCACTCAAACTCATATAAGCTACGTAATCCGTTCTGACTCCGCCTCTTAGAATATCAAATCTTGACTAGTGAATGCATCACCCACTTCACTGAGAACCTCTCTGAAAATAAACTTTTATATTTGTTTAATCTCGGCTGCTTTTTTATATCCTAAGAGTGTCAACACTATTTTACCGTTACATATATATATATATATATATATATATATATATATATATATATATATATATATATATATATATATATATATATATATATATATATATATATATATATACAATATATATATTATATATATATATACAATATATATATTATATATATATACAATATATATATATATATATATATATATATATATATATATATATATATATATATATATATATATATATATATATATATATATATATATATATATATATATATATATATATATATATATATATATATATATATATATAATATATATATATACAGTTACGAATTTTTGTAAATTTGTAAATATTTCGTAGTGTTAATTTTGTAAATAGGAAAATTTATGTTAATTTTGTAAATAGGAAAATTTATGTTAATTTTGTAAATAGGAAAATTTATGTACATTTTGCATAAGGCAGTGCAATAGTTCGCCTTTAAGTTGGTTTCCCGACAATATGGGTGTTATTGTTTGATAACGAGTTTTACAGAGGTAACTCTGGGAAGCGAGTTTCGAGTTTCAAGGGGCAGGGCATTTAACATTATGGTAATGGGAATCTCGCCAAATTGGCGACGGTTTTGGCGACTAATTTTTGTCACCAAATTTGGCAAGAAATAGCCAAATCCCAAGTAGCACAGCAGTATTGGCCAATATCAGCCCTACATTGGCCAATCCCGATGTGGAACGGCGCAAAATCGGCCGTTCGATGCCGATATTGCCCAATCTCGCCCAATATTGGGTACACGATACTCAAAAGTTTGAAAGTTTGATGGACAGTTTTAAAATTGAAATATTTTATGTATAAGAAAGGAATGTTTGTGTTAATATGTTTTGCGATGTTTTTAACACGTTTTTAAGCATTTTTTAAAAAATCATGTAATTTGGAACGATCTCGAGTTACGGCCAAAACCGGCAGATTCCGATACAAAACGATGCGCAGAATTTCTCAAAAAGAATCGCCACCGAGTGGCTGAAGCAACTGAAGTGCCCGGATGTGTGTTTGGGAAGTTTGTTTATGTCGACGGCTCGACAGTTATTTGTAACATTAAAATTGATTTAAAACTTAATATTGGTAAGTGTTGTCACAATAATTTGTCGATTTCATGTGGTTATGTTTCGGTGCCTATATATTGCATTATTGGTTTAAGTTGGTTTTCGTTAATTTCAACCATACTTAATTGCCGACTTGGCATGGTTTGATCTACGAATTCGATGTTGACAAAGGTGGTTGGTTTTCACATTAAACTTGATAAGGAATCAAGTTAGTTTCAATTATTTATTTAATACTGTTTAAAATATAATCAAGATTTTTAGCTTTTATGTCATCTGGACAAGATTAAGAGCTTTTATCTCGTCCTTACTCGGATGCAAACTAACACTCATTTACCCATTCCCCCTCTCCATTGCTTGTTTCAAATCATGCTCATCATTGAAATACTTATACTACATGTTACATTCTAGTTATAATATTTATAAATATTAAATATTTATCATATTTGTAATCGTTAGTTTATACTGCGGAATTTCCTATATTTGCTCCTTATAAAATTGAATATCCAAGCTCCGTGATTAGCAGCTCTGTTAATAGAATATATTGTGAATTGCACATATTGAGGAAACCACATTAAATTAAAACACGCCTATTACTCAATCTCAAAGGTGGTGTGGAATAGGGTGCATTATCTCAATCAACCACTTGGCATAAAAGGTAAATGATTGTTCTAAAAAATGTCAATTTTAACAATATGTATAACTATTGTAATTATGCCTCCTATTTTTAAAAAAATACAGCAAACCTGTTAATGCAAAATTGCTTAACATAAAATCACATTTAATGCGAAGGAAAAGCGGTTTTCCCTACTTAACACTTAACTTTAATTTATTTGTTTAACACAAAATTCGGTTAAAGCGAACAATTTCAGCGGCCAGATCGACTTAGCTTTAACAGGGTTTTACTGTATGTACATTTCCCTATTTAAAAGGTCTGTCTTGTGCAATTATTGATTACTCAGAAAAGAGCAATGAATGCAAATTTTTGAAATATCTACAAAAATATATTTTGAATGCCTAGCTTCCTTTGTGTTAATCTAAACACACTGTGCAAAGATGTTGTTTTTATAAAATAAAAATGTTTTTTTCATTTAAAGAAAAGACTCCATTTGAAAAGTAAACAAATATTGTAATCAAGTATTATTGTTAGTGCTATTCATAGTGCAATTTTCTGTCTTGGGGTGAAAAGTGTAATAGTTGTAGCCTTCCTTCCCTCGGCAGTAAAATGCCAGTATGGCCTTTCAATAGTTAATTTGTTATTCTGTTCAGTTTAAAATAAAGATACATACTGTTGTAGGGTTCATTGATGGAAATGGAGAACCCATAGAAGTAATTCCTTCATCTTGGTTCATCTCAGACAAAAGTTGTCTTTGGCAGTTTGCAATGAAGGGGGGGGGGGGGATTTACATGATTAAAGAATATATACCCTCAAGTCAACATGGCAAACATTTAATTTTAAAATCTATTGTACATACAGTAAGTAAATTACAATTTTTGTATAAGGTATACAAATAATTAAAGGTATCACAAATATTGTTTCATAAGTTTTTGATCTACTTATCAATTCAAGTTTTAATGGTGTAGATTTTTGAAATTGTGGACATGAATAACAGATATTTATTAACAGATTTAAATAATATCCTATTTTAATTTCCCAAACTGTCGATTGGTTTTTTAGTGAGTGATACTATAAGTGCGCTAAGTAAGATATTTAATTGTATAAATAAATTGTATATGAAGTTTTGCAACTAGTTTGAGATAGCATATATCCATAATTTTCCTATTTAGATTCCTTTTAACAGGCATAAGATAAAGCTGAGCTTACTCGTTCAATATCTAGCATTGGGAGTGATTCTTCAGAAGATGAAAATTTATTAACACAGAAAAGCCATACTCATATTCCAGCCCGTTTCAAAGGCGATTCTCTTTCTTTGGAATCCCACAAAGAAACAAGCAAAAACTTATTTGTAAACCAAAAAGCGTGAAAACTTCCTCTGCCAGGTAAGATTATATGACAATCAATTAGGTAATGCTCCAAGCAATTTCGATTTGATGTTACAATAATTTATATTTTAAAATAAAAATTAGCAATGGAGAATCTCGGGTCTTTCAAAAAAAAAAAAAATTATCTGTTTCTTTAAACAATTTTGTACAAATCACCTTTGTCATATGCTTATAATTGAGAAATTAGTTCAGAAGAAAAAACAACAAAATCACTATGTTCTAAATTAGTTCCTATAACTTTTCAAGTGCAACAGTGTATTTTATATTTTATCTCAGACTTTTCAACAACACTTTTTACTATTTATTTTGAATTTATTTGGTGGTTAATTTAACAGTTTAAAAGAGATTTTTCTCTCTTATAAATTATTTATTAAAATTTTAAACGGCTAAGGAAAAATGAACGAGTTTATAAAAAAAAAAGCAAAAGCATTAGTATTTATTTCACAATTCATAGTTTTTTGGTGTGCTTGTTTGAGGTTGGTGCAAATGTATGCGATTGAAATTCAAATACCAGTTTAGAATGATTTTCTTAAATGTTAGTAGAAAATGATTTCTGATGTAAAAATTTTACAAAATGTTAACAATCTTATGCTTTCGTGCAAAATTCTGTTTTTCATTTTGCAATTCTGTTTTTCTTTATTGGCAGTAAATGCTGCATTGCATGATTTCTTTTATTGACAACAAATTGCAGTTCCGTTACAAAAAGAGCTTGGATAAAATAAAAAGAGCTAAAGACTAGAAAAAGTTTGAGGCAATAATTTGATTTTTAAATTTTAATGTAATCTTAATTAAAACAGAAATGAACAATTTTATATTTCAGGTTTGTTTTCTTCACCGAGGTGGAAACTTCAAAGGAAGATAAAATATGTAAAATAAAATATGTATTATAATAAACAGCTTGTATTAAATTTATGTTTTTATTATATATATGCACTGCAGGAAGTGACCTTTAATTTAAGTGTGCATGGTTTTTAAGCCATAAAATATCAATTATCGGTCACCAAAAAGCAATTAAAATAGAAATGAAAGTATAAAAAAGTATTCATTATATGAGGTATACATGTAAATATTATTGTGGATTTTTAAAAATAATGTTTTTGTCAAATAATTTTTAGATGAAAACTTATTCAATGTTGGGGGGGGGGGGGGATCTGCAATTTTAATTCACTTTATTGCTATTACATTTGAAGTGAATGAACTAAAGGCATTAAAAGGAGATTTATTTACTATCTATTCGATTCTTAATGTATGGAGAAAAATGATGTTTTAAAAATGAAAAGTGACTTCATAAATGAAATTGATCTGTGCATAAAAAATATACTTCACAAGTTTTAAATTCAACCTTCTATTTTTATGAAACCTTAGCATAAAAAGTTCAATGAGTATTGATTGACCTATAGGGACTTTAAATTCTACTGGCAGTTTTCTAGTTTAAAATTGCATGTATCTTTCTAAATCCTTGAATATCAGACATTTTGTTATCTAAATGTGTTTTTTTTTGGTAGGAGAGGTGAAAACATTATTTTACAAATGTTTAAGTATAACTTAACAGATTATTAAGGGTTTTTGGGCAACAATGTGATACTAAACATTGAACAGCTCAAAATTGAATCTAAACGCATATAAGAATTATCATTTGCAACCACTCCTTCCACCAAAAAGAAAGTTCAGATATGTTGAGTGGCAAATCTATCCAAAATGCTCTGTGATATAGTGAAAAAACAGTAGCGGTTCCAAAAATTGCTCATAGTAGTGGCTAAAACTGCTCATCCAGGTTTGGAAAAAACCATGTTTTTTTTGGTTTAAACCAAGTTTTTTTTTTTTTTAATCCTTTTCTAATTACTTGTATACATATTTATAAATAAAATTTGACATAAACAAGAATAATATATGCTCAAATAACAATGAATATTCATTTTGAAAGCAATTTGAACTAAGTAAAAAACAATTGTTCTACTTATGGGGACATTCAAATCATATTAAATTTTAATATTTTATTTAGACATTAGAACATATTTTATTTCAGCTAAAAATAGAAGTAATTTACAACATCAAATAATTAAAAAAATCTAATTATAAATAAAAATACAATTTTAAATTATTCTTAAAAAAACAAAAAACATTTGGTTTAAACCATGCTCATCGATATTGCCCAAGATTGCACATCAATACTGGCCAAAACTACTACTCGATATCGGCCAAAACTACGCATCGAGATCGGCCAAAACTACGCATCGATATCTGCCAAAACTGCTCCTCGAGATCGGCCAAAACTACGCATCGATATCGGCCAAAACTGCTCCTCGAGATCTTCCAAGACCGCCCTGCGATATTGGCCAATATTGCAAAAATGTTAGCCGTTCGGTGCTGGCCGTTCCGACATTACCCAGGATTGGCCAATCTTCCAGAGCTCCGGTTTCCGACATTGGCCAATACTGCTGTGCTACCTGGGATGTCGCTAAACTTGGCTACCATTTGGCGACATTTTCGGTACATGTATAGGTACATGTATCCCATGGACATTTATAGGGCTTTTCGACTACAATCTGGAAAGTTATCCAAATGTCTATCTCTGGAATATTCACGAAAGTTCCCCACTCCTATATAAGGACGGCCGTGAGTAGGGTTAGTCAGTTTTTGAATTTTGAGTCACTGAGTTAGTTGACTGGAGATACTGAGCATTCTAAAGCGAACTGTTTTGCATTGTCTTTTGCGGCGATTTAGCAGTTGTTTGTCAAGTTTTTAACTGCTGTTTTGTGCTCTATTGAGGGGAAAAGAGCTGTATTGTGTCCACTAGAACGAGAAGTTCTGGAGCTGTAAGAGAACTGTGAAGAGTTATTTTGGAATAAATTTCTGCAAGTTTTGATCTGCTTTGGCGTCAAATCTTTCGAACCCGTCCACGCAACAACTGGTGTCAGAAGTGGGATTTGATGCCGATTACCAGAGAAATGGCGGAACAAGAGGACAAATTTCAACAGCTTTTGCTTTCATGCAAGAAATGGAGAAGAAAATGTCCAAAGGGCAGGAGGAGATGAAGAAAGAGATGTTTTCTGGCAAAGAAGAGATGAAGAAGGAAATATCCGAAGGGCGAGAAGAAATGAAAGCGGCCCAAGAGGAAATGCAAAAGAATATTTCTGCGATCTCTGCCGGACAGGAGGATTTAAAGGGTCATCTTTTGGCAACAATGGAAGAAAGTGTGAAACAAATAGAAGACAAATTTGAAGAGAAATTCGAGAATGTCGAAAAGAGGTGCAATAGTTTACAAGGGAAATTCGAATTCTAGTTTAATGATTTGGAGAAGAAGATAGAGATTCTGGAAAAGAAGAATGTAGAAGAAAATTTGGATGAGATAGAAGAAAAGATAGACCAAATGTTAGAGAAGAGACTGTCGAGCAGAACTCTTTCGGGATATTTGAAATGTGTACCAGTCACCTCCCGACCTTCAATCAAGCTTTCGACTTACGATGGAAAATCTTCCTGGCAAGTGCATAAAACTCAATTCACAATTTTCGCCAACGCCAACGGATGGGACTCCGTGACAAAAGCCGGCCAGTTAGCTGCAACTCTGCGAGCTGAAGCTGCAGATGTACTACAAACGCTTTCAGAAGAGCAACGCTTGGACTTCAACGCACTCTCAAGTGCATTAGAACTGCGGTTTGGCGAGAAATGTGTGAAAGACTACAGCTGGCTGCAGTTGAAATCTCGCCAACAGGAGCTCGCCACGGATGTTGAAAGGCTCTCCCATCTCGCCTTTTCAGACTGCCCCGCTGAAACGTGAGAAATCCTGTCTCTACAGTATTTCGTCGATGGCATCAGGGATGTTGAGATACAGAAGGCCCTGCGAATGGCAGAGGTCAAGGATTTAAAAAGTGCTTTTGTATATGCCATGAAGTACGAGGCAGCCCAGCAAGCAACTCGTAGAGAACGCCATCCTATCAGGACTGCTACTATTCAGGAGCCAGAACACCTAATTTCTGCTCGTCTGGATGAATTGCAAAGACAAGTCAGTAACTTGAGACGAAATACTCCGGAAAAGAAGCAGAGCCTGAAGTGCTGGAACTGTGGAGGCGAGGGCCACATACGGAGAAACTGCCGATCCCGCCAAGACACTGGAGCTAAGGAGGAAAACTAAATTCTGGCCATCTCGCGGGGCGGAGGTTGCCAGTTGTTGAGAAGCCCCATCTTAGAGCTCTACAAATTTCTGCAATGAGTAGCGGCAGTAATGGACTCTTCATCATGGGACACGTGAATGGAGCTCCCTGCAATATGATCATCGATACTGGAGCCAATGTGACCATCATCCGGAAAGATTTGGCTCAACAACTGGATGGAAGACTAATCTGGACGCCGCCCTGCGTTACCCTCCAAACTGTGTCCGGCGATAAAATCAACATCCATGGAAAAATGAACATCAACATAACGTTCGGGAGTGCTTTTTATCATCACACGGCATATGTGGCGGACATTATGGACACTTGTATACTCGGACTGGACTTTTTAAGGAAATGTAATTTTTCCTTAGACTTTAAAAACAATGAGCTGCTTTCAGTTTCTGAAGACATAGCGTTATTTGGAATCAAAGATAGTGAAGTTAAATCCGTACATCAAATAATAGTTCAAAATGACATCACATTACACGCAAGAACAGAGTTATTACTTCCTGGATACATAGCTGAAGATAAAAGTTTCCGATATGGCATAATGGAATACCCTGAAAACCACAACAGCCCCAAAGGAGTACTGGTAGCTTCAACTCTCGTCGACCTTTCAAGGACTGCCATACCTGTGAGGGTCGCCAATGTGAATGATAAAGCGAAAGTCATAAAGAAAGGTGAAGTGTTAGCCAACTGTACTCCAGTAACATGCATAAATCGAATTACCAATCCTCCAGTCACTGTGTCTTCAGAGAACTTAACGTCAGAGCTTCTGCAGAATGCACCGTTAAACAACGTAGTAAGAAATGCTGCACAACTGGTCATACAAGAATTCCAAGATGTCTTTTCCCGCACGTCTTCGGATGTCGGACGAACAAGTTTGACGCAGCATAGAATTGATACAGGAGACCTCACACCTATCAAGCAACACCCATGACGGCTACCGTTTGCTAAACAGGAAGAGGTAGGAAGTCTTCTAAAAGAAATGCAAGATAGCGACGTGATTGAACCTTCAGCCAGCCCTTGAGCCTCTCCCATCGTCCTGGTTCGGAAGAAGGATAGTTCAACTAGATTTTGCGTCGATTATCGGAGGTTGAACGATGTCACGAAGAAGGACAGCTACCCTCTTCCCAGAATTGATGACACTCTGGACATTCTTTCTGGAAACAAGTGGTTTTCGACACTAGACTTAAAGAGTGGATATTGGCAGGTTGAGATACACCCTGATGATAAAGAGAAGACATCATTCACAACCGGGCAAGGACTTTGGCAGTTCAAGGTGATGCCTTTTAGATTATGTAATGCTCCAGCAACATTCGAACGCCTCATGGAAACAGTGCTAAGAGGTCTTTCCTACGAAGCCTGTCTCGTTTACCTCGATGACATCATTATCGTGGGGCGAAGTTTCGAGGAACATCTTGAAAATTTTAGGAAGGTACTGCGGAAATTAAAAGATGCCAACCTGAAGTTAAGTCCGGCCAAATGCAAGTTATTCCGTCATGAAGTGAGCTACCTCGGACATGTCATCTCTGCCGAGGGTGTATGCACAGATCCAGAAAAAGTGTCGGCAGTTAAAGAGTGGAGACGCCCCAACGATGTACATCAATTAAGGAGTTTCCTGGGGCTTCGCACCTACTATAGACGATTCTTGAAGGACTTTTCTTACATCGCAAGACCCCTTCACAGACTGACAGAGAGCAAGCAGAAATTCTTGTGGACGAAAGACTGTGAGGATGCATTTGACCAACTGAAGGAGGCTTTAACATCTGCACCTATCCTAACGTATCCTCAGCCCGATAAACAATTCATTCTTGACACGGATGCGAGCAACGAGAGTGGCGGTGCTATTTTGTCCCAAGAAATAGACGGCCAAGAACGAGTCGTAGCATATTGGAGTAAGTGCCTATCTTAATCGGAGAGGAATTACTGTGTCACCAGGAAAGAGTTGCTTGCCATAACTAAAGCCGTAGAGCATTTCCATCATTACGTCTACGGCAGGAAATTCCTGCTCCGTACGGATCATGCATCGTTGACCTGGCTTCTAAATTTCAAGAATCCTGAAGGTCAGATAGCCAGATGAATAGAGAGACTCCAAGAGTATGACATCGATATCCGTCATCGGAAAGGATCATCACATGGAAACGCAGTTTCCCTATCTAGGAGACCCTGCCCAGAGAGCTGCCGATATTGTTTTAGAGTTGAAGCGAGTTACGGGCTGATCAATCCGGTAATACGCCAGGTTACATCTTCAACATCTTTGAATCCAGACCCGTGGAGTGACGGAGAAGTCAGAAAAGACCAATTGGGAGATCCTGACATCAAGCCTTTAATCGATTTAAAGGAGTCTTCGAATGCGACACCTACTTGGCAGGATATTTCCACCTTTAGTCCTACGACAAAGCAATATTGGGCTCTCTGGGACTCCCTCCATATTCGAAACGGCGTGCTGTACCGGAAGTTCGAATCTGATGATGGAAAGACATCCCGATGGCAACTTTTACTTCCAAGATCACGAGTCCCAGACGTTCTTAAAGAACTTCATAGTAGTCCAACTGGAGGCCACTTTGGAGAATGAAGACGTTGCAAAGAGTTCGAGAGCGATTCTACTGGAGTAAGGCGAGGGCTGACGTGGAGAAGTGGTGCCGATCATGTGATGCCTGTGCAGCCCGGAAAGGATCTCAAAGAGATATCCGTCCTCTTCAATGGTGGAAAACGATATTGCACTTTTGCATACGTGATCTTCGATATAAGCGCAAAAGGTGCTCCTCCATTTCGATTAAAATTCCTTGAACTCTACATTGAATTCGAGCAGGAGGGAGAGCCTTCCCCAAAGACGAAATAGTGAACATGTCGTACTGTTGTGTATCCAACTGTTAAACATCAACATCCTTGCTCTTTTGCTTTGGCCTGAATCCTTGCCTAGATGATTCTATCCTAGCTGCAGACTAGCATATCCGAGCCAAATGACCAACCCTTAGGCAAGAATGACATGGAACTTTAATGTGAGGACAGTCTGAAGAAAAGTGAGAATCCACCCTTCCACAACGCATGGACTGGGAACTACGAATTGAAGCAGACTGTTTCACAAAATCCGAACTGTTTTTTTTAACTTGGTGCAATGGTTTAAAACTTGTTTTTTGAAATGATACACTTCATTAACAGTCTCAAAGCTATTTGATTTGATTGCGCCAACTCTTTGAGTAGCTGCTTCCAGAGCGACGGCTATTTCCACCTCACGAGACAGCGTCAAGTTTGGTTCAGCAATAAACTTGACTTGGATGCCATCGCATTCAATGTCTCAAATAATACGCTCACACAAAGTTCTATCTAAGAAGGTACCAAAATTGCAGTACTTGGTCATTCGACGCAACTCCGCGATAAATGTTGAAACAGACAATTCCGGGGAAATCAAGTCAGTAAGGTGACTGTAGGTTTCAGGTTTCACGACGGTTATAAATATACCACGGCATTTTATTTCATTTTCTATTGCATTAGCGATGAAAAATTGCACTAACCTTGTGTCGGAAATAAACGAACATGTAAACTTATTTTAATTTTAATTACACCCAAGAACTTTAAGGTGTGACGTCATTTTTACAATGAATATAAATTTGTATAATTTCAGTTTTTAGTTTAGTTTAAATGGCAACAATGATTTATTGTTCTGTTGTTCTTTTTTAACTGTTTTTAGAATAAGCCATTTTTTAGTTGCCTTTGTGAGAGTTGGGTTAATAGAAATGTCGAATATTAAACTAGTTGATTATTTTTCTTAATTGAGTCTGATCTTGATCTTGACATAACAGACTACGACACAGAAGTAGTGAAAATTAGTCGGAATTTGCGACATTTGGCATCCCTGCCGGGATTCGAGATTGGACTTTGCGTAAGTAATGCCTGATTTACACGCTACCAGTCGGCGTTCCAGTTGAGATCCCTAGTCGTGTGACGTCACAGCTGGTAGCGTGTAAACGCATCATTCCAGTCTCAGGATAAGCCAGTTTGTCACGTGATCGCCTCTGGCTGGTGATTCCAGTAGATAAAACATTTTCTATTTACTGGAGCGTCAACTCCCCTCCTCCACCACTCTTCCTACCCTCATACTCTCGTGCACCGTGTAAAACACCTGCAGTAGTTTTATTTCACTGAAAGTTTTAAAGACTTGAATACTTGAATGATAATGTTTATAACAAGAACAAGCTTTATATAAACTTGAAACGATGCCAAATCGTTGGAATGATATGGATTATATAATGAAAACAGCAACTGTCAAGGAAAACTGTCATATTCCTAACATCTAGCTTTGGGTTAGTATAATTATTAGTATTTTTTATTGTGTTAAAACATACAAATATATTTTTAAGTAATTTCCGTCATATTCCGAAAGGCAACCCTAGTAAGCTTGGCGACGGCAATCCTTCGCGGAATTGAAACGGCACTGTGTTTCACAATCACATTATAATATGCCTAACTACAATGTTTTTGGTTGTACTTATAGAGATAGTAGGAAAATAATACCTGTTAAAACCACTCGTATGAAAGCCTAACTGTTCCTTTTTACTTATTATTGATTTTTAAAATATTTTAAATTATAATGTAACTTTTGATAAAAGATAAGAATTATCTAATCCCATATTGATTGTGTCTGAGGGAAGCATCTGTGACATTTGGCATTCATATAATTTACAGAAATAGTTCCTTAATTACTTTTGTTGAAGTACTTCTGAACATTAGCGGTTGTTTACATTTATGTGCTCTAATTGAATTAAAATACATATAAATTATACGTATATCTCGTGTAGTATATTATATTCAAAAGTAGTATGTCTTAAATAATGGCTACTAGAATGAATTATGTGTGCCAACGTTAAGAATGTCAACAATAAGATGTTTGTTTACATTTGGGTATTTGAATTTAGTTAAAATACTAGTGAATATATAGAGTCAAATAATGGTAGTTGTAGGATCTCACCTGGATCCTTTTTCAGGTTCAAATTATGGAAGGTAACAAACGCCAGCACACTTAAGAAACGAGAGCAAAATCCTTCACGTCTTTCTTTAATTACAATAAGTTTAGAACTAGAACAAGAACATATATAAAATAACCGTTTTTACATTCTAAAAAAAGATTATCGTCTGCACTTTTTCAGTTCGTAACAGAATTCAGAACAAGCCGAATAGTACAAAAGTCAATTCTTATAAGCAACTCCATGATGACGTAACATACTCCCACCTTTTTTGAGTATTTATTTACTCAAAAAACAAAGTCACATTGAGCAAGTCCAGTCTCTTCGGTGGTTTCACCTTTCTCCCATATCTTGAAATCCCGTGGATATCGTCAGCCGAAGCATCAGGAATTGACTCGGCATTCACAGGACCTTGAACTGGATCATCAGTAACGTCTGGTACATCAGAAGGGGTAGTGACCGCCACAGGAATATCTTCAGACTGTACCTCTAAGGGAAATACTCGTTGGATAGGACGAATTATTATTGAGTTACCACATTTGAGTCGTAAAGAACGAATTTTCCCATCTCTACCTGGGATCAATTCCAATATTTTGGCTAGAGGCCAATATAAACGCTTCTTGTTAGGATTCTCAACGAGCACAACTTCTCCAACAGTAAAGAAACGAGATGATGGTTTTTGACTTTTTTCCACTAACACACCTAAATACTCTTTTCGGAACCTGCTCCTTAAATCCTTAAGAAGTTTAGACCGAAACTTCACTCGTTTTTGAAACTTGGCAAAATCACTTAAATCTAAGTCAGTGACATCAAGAGAAGAATTACTCATCAAAAACATTGCTGGCGTAATTGCCACAAGATCCTCGGAATCCTCTGAAATGTAAGTTAATGGGCGAGAGTTTATGATAGACTCACAGTCACATAAAA
The DNA here is from genome assembly GCA_963978545.1 of Linyphia triangularis. Classification (NCBI taxonomy): domain Eukaryota; kingdom Metazoa; phylum Arthropoda; class Arachnida; order Araneae; family Linyphiidae; genus Linyphia; species Linyphia triangularis. The sequence goes on along the minus strand of OZ021722.1, from coordinate 82,871,078 downwards.
CAGTTAGAAGCTCTTCATACGACAAAATCGCGTTTCCTAAAGTACGCTTTAAGAGATCTTTAACCACTCTTATAAGTCTCTCCCACCATCCCCCCCACCATGCAGCGGTGGGTGGGATGAACTTCCACTTTATTTGTTGAATTTCTGTCTCCCGCTCTATACTCTCCCAATCAAGATTTTTGAATTCAGCTACAGCACCCCTAAAGTTAGTACCATTGTCTGAATACACTATCTTAGGTCTTCCTCTGCGTGCGATAAAGCGTCGAAATGAAAGCAGAAAGTTCTCTGTTGACAACGAAGTTATGAGCTCCAAGTGCACTGCTCTGAAGACTGCACAGGTATAGAGAACAATCCAGACTTTTTCACCATTCTGGAGGAAGAGAGGGCCGGCCAGATCAACACCTAACACCTCAAAAACATTAGTATCCCTAACTCGGTCAGGGGGCAGAGCTACTGGTTCAGTAACAGCTGGTTTTGCACTGTACCTTCGACACCTCACACACTTCCTAACGATATTTCGGACAGTTTTTCTAGCTTTTAGAATCCAATATTTCTCTCTGATAATTGAGAGAAGTATTTGAGTACCAGCATGACAATTTGAATGGTGTAAGTATTGGATCAACCTCACAGTCAAGGTACAGTTTTCTGGAAGGAGGATAGGTGACAAAAAACAATGGTCATCTTTACGCTCAGTTATTCTGGTCTTAACACGCAGCAATCCCTCATCATCCTTAAATACGTTAATTATTGGTACACAATTTGGATCAGGGAAGAATTTTGATTGTTCCGAACGAATAAGAACCTTTTCGGCTCTTTCAATTTCAGTACACGAGAGTTTTCCCGTCGCTCTATTTTCAGGAGTTTTACGACAGTTATCAAGAAATCTCTTGATCCATGCAGTCAACCTGATAATAGAGTGGTAATTCGAAAACTTATTTGAATACCATTCCTCATTGTTTACATTAATGTGACACAATTTAACTTTCCTCCTTTCAGAATCGACCTCTTTCACTGCACAATTGATCTCAGTTGTAGGCCAATTTTTAGAATCCTCAATTAGCCATGCTGGGCCTTCACACCATTTTGAATCCAACAGATATCTGGGTGAACAGCCACAAGAAAGAACATCTGCTGGATTCAAGTGACCTGGAACGTGTCTCCAGTTTTCAGAAGGAGTAATTTCTCCTATTTCTCTTACTCTATTTGCCACAAAAATTGACCATTCCCCATAATGTTTTATCCAGTATAAAGCTACCATAGAATCCGTCCAAAAGGTAGTGGTCAAATCAGGCAGGTCCAATGCCTTCTGAATGGATTTGGCCAATCTGGCACCCACGCAACAAGCCAAGAGTTCTAACCTAGGTATTGATACAGTTTTGGATGGAGCAACCCTTTGCTCTAATTAGATGTAATTTAATTCCGAAAGGTGTTTTTGATCTTAAGAAAACGCAAGCCGCGAAAGCAGTTTTGGAAGCATCTACGAAAACGTGCATGTCTGATGAGGAATTAGCCTCACAATATCTGGGGATTTCTAGGCCCTCTAACAAGGAAATATCAGTGAACCATTTATTAAATTTGTTATATAAATCTGGAGGTAAGGGATCATCCCATGATAATTTTAGTTTCCATGTTTCTTGCAACCAAACTTTAGGCTGCAATGTAGCTGCTGTTAATATGCCAATAGGATCAAAGATTCTCTGAATGGCAGATAACATCGACCGTTTAGTCAATTGTTCAGTTTTTCCTAACTGTTCCTTATCTATGAAACACCTAAGAGTATCCCTGTCTAAATTCCATACAACTCCTAATACATTTGTATCACCTTCAGATTTAGTTACGCCCTCCCTTTTAACATTGCTTTCCCATGCTCTGAGGTTAAAACACCCCATTTTCATAATTTCCTCAGACTTGGAAATAAATGGATGTATTTCCTGGGCGTGGAATACACCGGTAACACAATTGTCTACGTAGAAGGAATGACGCAGTTTATTAACCAAATCTCGATATTGTGGGGGACTATGCTCTAACAAATGCTTTATTGAGGCTGCTAATAGAAATGGGCTTGAGCAGACACCGAACACCACGCGACAATGACGATAAATTATTTCTTCACTTTCATGGGGATAGAAAAACCTTAAAAAGTCCTTATGTTTGGGGGTTATACTTAATTGCAGAAAAGCTTTCTCAATATCTCCTGATATGCCAATAGGGTACACACGAAATCTATCTAAGATATCCGGTATCAGTTCAATTAAATTTGGACCTCTATGAAGGCAATCATTAAGAGAAGGTTTACTTCTTTCCCTGGCAGATGCATCAAATACGGGGCGGATCGTAGTAGTTTTAGAAGGTGTATACACTGGTCTATGGGGCATATAATAACCATCATTTTTAATTTCATTATCTGGGACCTTTTCAATGATTTTTAACCTCTCCCATTCTTTAAATACAGCAACATAGGATTCAAGACAGTCCTTATCAATTATACCTTGACACATTCGTTTGTGTCTTTTCAATGTTAAACTTTTATTACTTGGTAATTTGCTTTCAGTTTTAAATGGCAAGGACAATTCATATCTATCATCTGGAAGCACATTTAAATTATTCTCAAATTGCTCAATTGCTTTTGCATAACGCATGTTTCCTTTTAAATTCTCCACTGGATCTCGAATACCTATTGTTTCCAGATCCCACAATTCTTTGATATTAAAAGTGGACAATTGTGTGGATAACATACTTACCACTGGTTTTGACAATTGTCTTTCACTTATAGCAGGCACTGACATTACAACATGTTCCCTAAAATTTTCTTTAATTTTACCCATTAAAGTATATCCTAACTTGGTTTCAACCGCCGTTAAACCACATTCGAGTGTAATGCTCATACCCGTTAAGATTAACCCAATAGAATCGGCTCCCATTAGTAAATCGATTTCATAATGTGACGAATAAATATCAGGTACATCAATATATTTTTCTTTTAGTTCTGATAGTACCAATATATTCCTAACCTTAGGTAGACACCCACAAATTTTATTCTCTGAAAGAACTGGAATTTTACAAGAAAAGTCACCCTTTAAACTACTTATTTCAACATTATAGAGGGAATGTTGCTTGGGACCCGTCTGCTTCCCCCCAAACAAACCGTGTAACATGATTTGTTTTGCTACAGGTGTCAAGTTCAATTTTTCGATTGCCCGTTGAGTAATGTAGGAGTTTTCACTACCGCTGTCCAGAAGGCAGCGCAAAACCAGCTCTTTATTTTTATGACTAATGTTAATCATAATTAATTGTAAATATATATTGGATACTTCTGACTGATTAGAAAGCGTATTGCCTATAACTGTGATACTAGGATCAGATTCTACTTTAATGTCTTCAACTTTAATGTCCTCTTTTTTAGGACACATTAAACTTTGATGGGATTTGTCATCGCAAAAACCACATTTAATGAATTTATTTCGACAAAATCGTGCCGAATGGTTTAATTTAAAACATTTAAAACAAGCTTTATTTTTTATAAGAATACTCTTCTTATCCTTTAAAGACATTTTCTGCGCCAAAAAACAGTCAGAACTAAAGTGATTTTGTTTTGAACAAAATATACATTTAAATTTGGCTGGCCCCTCTTCCTTACCTGCATTAATCAAGACTGCATTTGTGGGCAAAGATGGCTCCTCATCCCTGCGGTTTGGTAAATTCTTCTGTGGCACTCCAAGTCCCGAGCGAGCAAGTATGATCATCTCCTCACTTTGCACCTCCGAGCGAAGGAAGGACATTAATCTTTCCAAAGAACGCAAGCTTGCGTCAGCTGTTCCACTGGATGCCTCATCAATGGATCGACTCCTTTCCCAGGCACGCAGCACCTGTTCCGGAAGGCAGGACTCCACCAGGGGTTCCAGAAAATCGGCAAACTTTTCTTTCGTGCGCCCCAAACTTTCCAAAGCAAGTAGCTTACTCTCAAGTAAGTCATACAGTTCAGATAGGTCGACTTTTCCTTTGCCGGATGCGTTTTTCATAACCAGGCTTAGAAGGTCCCGTACATAAATTTGAACGAGTAATTCATCACGACCGAATCTATCCTTCAGTTGAACGATAACTTTTGAATAGTTTTCTCTCGTGGGCGGGTAGCTTTCTACCAGCCTCGCCGCTTTAGATTTTGGCACTACACTTTGTAACAAATACTGGAATTTATCTTCATCCGGAATATTGTCATCGCTATGAATTTTGCTAAATTGCGACCAAAAGGCTAGAAAATCCTTCGGCTCACCTGTAAATCTTTTCAACTCCAAACGGGGTAACTTAAATTTACGTTTTTCTTCCATCGCGTTAGCACTTTTCGATGCGTCAATATTCCTGTTAATTTTTAATTCCAGCTGTGTCGAGACCGCACAAAATCTGTCCCTGTAGGTTTCCGCTTTTGCAAAATCTTCATCGTAATTCGTCGCCAATTCTTCATCATCCAAGAGAGCTTGTGCAATGTTCTCCTGTACGGCTTCCAGGCGAGAAAATTTATCCAATAATTGTTTTTGCAAAAGACATAGTTGGTTTACCGTAGTTTCATCATTTCGTAAAACCTCTTCAACATTATTGGCACACACCGTGAATGATTGTCTCAAAGCTTTGCGTTTCGTGTTTTCTCCTTCCATAGTCAATCTTTAAATCGTTTTAAAGTCAAAAGTCGCGGACGCCACAAAAATATATGTAGGATCTCACCTGGATCCTTTTTCAGGTTCAAATTATGGAAGGTAACAAACGCCAGCACACTTAAGAAACGAGAGCAAAATCCTTCACGTCTTTCTTTAATTACAATAAGTTTAGAACTAGAACAAGAACATATATAAAATAACCGTTTTTACATTCTAAAAAAAGATTATCGTCTGCACTTTTTCAGTTCGTAACAGAATTCAGAACAAGCCGAATAGTACAAAAGTCAATTCTTATAAGCAACTCCATGATGACGTAACAGTAGTTTTAAAGCTGTTATAGTTGGAATTATGCTTTAAGCTTAAATGTTTTGGTACAAATTTCAGTCATAAATTTACTCAATTATTACACAACACTAGCTGAATACCCGTGCTGCGCTACGAAATTTTACCATTAGCATTTTAGCGATCAAAAGACATTCATGTATTCTACACTTCAGACGTTTGCTCCCATTTCGATCCCGACAAATTGATTTATCAAAATAGGAACTTTCCTTTGTTGACATTTTAAACGAAATTTATAATTGTGAATAGTAAACTGGTATAGTTTATTGTGTTTATGTTTGCTCTTAGTTCTAAATTTCAAAGTAGTAGCTGTATTGGAATTAAGTTAATTAGACATTAAGTTAATCCTCGTATAGTTTCAAAGTTGCGTCGTCTTTTCATCCCTTAAAAATTCGTTAATCGATATTGGAATGACTTATTTTTTTAACATTTGCAAAAAAATATCAGAAACATGACTACATTGGAAGAGGAACATTCGGATATCCCTCGTTTGGAACATTTAACCCCTTCTCGATCCCTTAAAGTTGGTTAATCGAGAACAGAATAGCTTACTTTTTCTATGTTTAATCTTTTTTGACATTTGTACCAAATTTCCGAGTTGTGACCATATGGGAAGTGGTACATTCGAATATTCCTCGTTTGGAACGTTTAACCCCTTTTCCACCCCTTGATCCACCCGAGATCGGAATAGTTTACTTTTTCTGCGTTTGTCTTTATCGATATTCACACCAGTTTTCAGAATTGTGAAAATATGAGAAGTAGGACATTCGAATATATCGCTCGTTTGGAACGTTTAACCCCTTTTTGACCTCTTAAAATGGGTTCATCGAGATCGGAATAGTTTACTTTTTCTATTTTTACCATTGTTGATATTTGTGCCGATTTTCAGAGTTGTGACTATGTGAGAAGTAGGATATTCGAATGTCCCCCGTTTGGAACGTTTAACCCCTTTTCGACCCCTTAAAGTGGGTTAATCGAGATCGGAATAGTTTACTTTTTCTATTTTTACCATTGTTGATATTTGTGCCGATTTTCAGAGTTGTGACTATGTGAGAAGTAGGATATTCGAATGTCCCCCGTTTGGAACGTTTAACCCCTTTTCGACCCCTTAAAGTGGGTTAATCGAGATCTGAATAGTTTACTTTTTCTATTTTTACCATTGTTGATATTTGTGCCGATTTTCAGAGTTGTGACTATGTGGGAAGTAGGATTTTCGAATGTCCCCCGTTTGGTACGTTTAACCCCTTTTCGACCCCTTAAAGTGGGTTAATCGAGATCGGAATAGTTTACTTTTTATATTTTTACCATTGTTGATATTTGTGCCGATTTTCAGAGTTGTGACTATGTGAGAAGTAGGATTTTCGAATGTCCCCCGTTTGGAACGTTTAACCCCTTTTCGACCCCTTAAAGTGGGTTAATCGAGATCGGAATAGTTTACTTTTTTATTTTTACCATTGTTGATATTTGTGCCGATTTTCAGAGTTGTGACTATGTGGGAAGTGGGAGAATTAGTGATGAGTGAGTCAGTGAGTGAGTGAGTCAGTGAGTGAGGGCTTTGCCTTATATATATAGAGATAAGGAGGACCCAACATGAGATGGATTTCACAGATGGATAATTTATGCAGTTTTTTTATCAGCAAATTTTGTAGATATGTATATTTTGTTTAAAGATTAACATTATAATTTCAATATTTGTTTGCTCTTCTGGGTTGTGAAAGAAAACTAACAAGCAGAGTACAACTGTCTTCATCAACTGTTAGACTTGAAGTAATTGGCTGTAGGATGTTATCACAATTGACTCCTTTTATCTCTGAATGCATGTTGAGTGTTTTTGTAATTTAAGTTCTACTGCTTGTGCAAAAGTTGTGAAAGAAACTAATTCGTAACTAAAAATTGTTTGTGTTTGAATGTCATTTAATGGAAAATTTATGCCATCAATAACAAATGTTTTTTAGTCTGAATCAGAGATAGAATAGTAAGTCAAAAAATTCTTTGAAAACAATGCTAATCCAATTAAAATTTCTTTTCTAGGTTGTGAAAGAAAGCTAACAAGCAGAGTGCAACTTGTCTTCATCAACTGTTAGACTTGAAGTAATTGGCTGTTGGATGTTATCACAATTACAATAAAACATTGAACCACTTAAAGCAGAGAGTTAAAATGTAATGAAAATTAATATAAATGTGTTGTAAAAAAAACTTGCAGCAAAGTATAAGTAGAATGGGGAAAAAAATAAATTTTTAAACACTTGGCTGAAATTATCAACGTTGTTATTTTGGCTGAAGTTATTAACGCTAAGGAAACAACTTTATTTGTGAAAATGTTTCTGAAATTTTTATATTTTCGAATGTATTTTGGGAACTGACAAAAAGAGTGCTGATGAATAACAAGAAAAGGTATAAAGGCATTTAAATTTTACTCCTCTACAAGAGTGTACAAGTATGCAAGAGATGTCTTCGAATTGGTTTTTCCTGATTTGTCATCCACTCGAATATGCTGCAATGGCTTAGACTGCAAACCAAGATTTTCATCCAACACATTTAAACTATTATAGAAAAAAGTTTTTTTTTTCTTACTGGCTGACCTTTAAAAATTTCTATTTGTGTTTACATCCAACTTTTTTGTTTCTGTGAAATTAATTATATGAAAATAATAAAAATTGAAACATGTAAGCTGCAACTTCTCACTAATACTGCATAATGTGTTATAGTTAATTTGTTATGCTACTCAAATATTTTAATATGTAACAATATGCTTTTATTTAAAATTACCAGCAACATCAAGTCTTTAAATGCATCTCGACTGAAATCCCCTCTGACACTTTTCCCACATTATTTTCTAGTCAGCTTCATGTAATTATTTTCATGGTACAGCATTAGTCAGCACTTTTTGAAATCTTCCCAGAATTGCAAACCATTTAGTATTCACTATTGCATCATGGAACTAGTTTTAACGTCAGGGGTGCAACCAGAAAATTTCTGTGGGAGGGGTCTTTCCATCAAGTTAACTTCTGTATTTCTGTTACAAAAACAAGTTCTACGTAAAAATTCCTCATCTTATATTTTTCACCAATCAATATTTTTGCAGTTTCTTAATGTGTCTCATATGCCAAAATATTAAAATGGTTTTTGTCCAGTATTCAAGTTATACATAAAAACCTAATATGGCATTTTTTTTCTATATCCTGTATTATCCATGTAACCTAGATCATAAATAGATGCAAAAATTTTCTTGTTTATTCAATTAGAGAAGGGGCAATATTTTTAGGCGAATGAACACAAACCCCAATATCAGAATCATTTTACATATCTGATATTTTTTTTACATAAAATTCAGTGCATTTCGTAGTGCACTGAAGTACCATTTTGAGATATTATAAATTTGTGTTTTTGGAGGATTTTATGTAATGACACTTGTTGTTTTCTCGAAGAAAGTAAGGTTATGTACACCAACACCCATACCTTAGTTAAAATTTGGAATATACCTATTTCATAGTTCAAGGCCCTAAAGGATAGTTCAAACATGTTAGTCAAAGAAAATTTCATAAAATGTAAGTGGAATTTTTTTTTACGTTAACGTTTATATAAAAATTAGTCTAAAAATGTTTCAAATTTTGAAAAATATTCAATATTTTAAAATATTTTTTTAGTCCATACCTTTATTCTAAGATATGTTTTACCTTAAAATGCAAAAATTATGCCAACTAAATGGAAATTTAAAAAAAAAGTCTCCGAACCTAGTCGGATACCTTAATGGTGTTTGAAATAAAAGGCATGAAGCACTGAAACACAATAACAACATTTGGAAAATAGACATCCATGTTTATAAAATTTTTAAACAATACTTTTTATTGGACCCAAGAAGTCAAAAAGCAATCTACAATGATTTTTTGATAGTATGAGATTTACAAATATGTCATTTATTTCAGTTTTGGAGTCTAATACCTACTTTAGTGCGATACATTAACTTACTCTGTCGGAATGACGGTAGATTAAAAACGTATCCTTTGAAATTATTTTCGGTTACCAAGTGTTTCTTATTCATTCATAACAAAACACTGGGAATGTTGGGGATTCTAGGGGGGTGTTCTAACCCTAAAAACCTTTCCCCTGGTTGGACGCCTGTTTAAAGTTCCTGCAATCTTTGTATTTTCCGTTTGTACGTTTAACAACCTATTTTTGTGCCTGATAACGGTTTCTCATTCCAGGACATATACAACTTGACATGGATTCTGAACCCCAATGAACATTGACGCCTAACACAGGATTCAAACATGGCACTTTTGATAGGCGAGACCAGAATCGAGATGGGAATTGCTTTACTTGCAGGCGTTTGTTTCCAATGAATTCTATTATTAGCGATACTTTTAAAATTGGCTTCTGAATCTTGATCAACTTGGACCTGTCGTGAATCGCTCCTCTTCCTTGTTCATAAACCTTCAACTGCAATAATGATCTGGGATGATTCTTTTCAAAATTAAAAAAAATGGATTATTTTATTTAAATATACACTCGGGATTACTTTTTTTTTGTTTTTTTGTAAAAACTTATACTTTTTAGTTATTGATTTTTAGACTTTTCTAATTTTATTGTAAGAATAAAACATCTATATGAAATTTATTTGTCTGACTCATTCCCTGGTGTTATTTCATTTATATGAATAGAATTCCAAAGAAGATTCAAGTGAAATTTATGAACTTGATTAAAGTACAAAATCTTTTTTAATGAAAAGATAAATTTAGTCATTTTTTTAAATCCAAATTCTTTAATTCCAGTATGCTTACAAATTGCTTAACTAATGATATTTAATTTGCTAACATTTTTAAGATGAAATAACCCTAGTCCACAGAAAAACGAATATTTAGTTTTTAATTCAACATCAAAATAAGTTAAGGGGGGGGGGGGGAGTTACATTTAACTTCCTTTGTTGGACAGGCTTTTTTTTTTTTTAGGTTTTTTAGGTAATATGGATTTCGTATAAAAGCATTTTCTAAGATTTCCACCTTTTGTTCAGCAAATTTATATTTAACTCAATATTAGAAACAAAATAGAGAATTGTTTTAAAAACAAAAAGAAACCATAAGTTTTGTTCCAAATTTTATGTATATGAAGATTTTAAGAAGTGCAAGAGAGTAAAAGATTGTACTAAGTAATTTAAAACATTTATGAAACAATGATAACTCAGAAGTTCTAATTAGGGATCAGTGAGAGTAAAATGTTCAAATACTGGAGTCAATTACAACACAACGAAATTCTATTACAATATACCCAAAAAAGGCAATTTTGCAAGTATCTGGTAACCCGTTGTCGCCAAACTAGTAAAATTGCGATTTTGTTACAGATATTCAATGGGAAAGATAAAAAAAATTGCAAAGTGTCTATAACAGCCTTAAAAATGAGCATGATTGAGAAAAATTGTATATTTAAACATTTTAAGATTAGATTTGATATATTTTAGATTTTACTTTATTTAAAAAAAATCAACAGCTGCCGCTAGTCAAAAAAGAAAACCAGATCGTCAGCAAATTTTGCTCGCGCAATTCCCGTATTCTTCCAGTCAGTTGGCACCGTGTAAACATAAAACGCCAGTAAACTAGAATTCCAGCTAACTGGTTCCAATGATCTTCCAGCCAATTGGCCGGCTGTCGCGGTAGTAACTGGTAGCGTGTAAATCAGGCATAAGAACAATTGATTTTTAACGTTTTTATTTGAATCGTCTGCAACAAAATGGAAATGATATTTAAAGTAAAAGGATTAAAAAAAGAAGATTTAAAATTAGTAGCTGAAGATTTAGGAGAAATTATATCGCCAGAAATGAATATCTCTGAAATAAGAACAAGAATTTTGGAAAACAAAGCGGCGAAAGACGATCCGGAATTTATTAAAGAACTTCTCACAACGGCGGTAACTGAAAGGAAAACTCAATTTGAATTAAGAAAAGCTCAAGAAGAAAAAGAATTTGAATTAGAAAAACAAAAGATAGAAGTTAAAAAAGCGATTGATTTGGCAAAGCAAGAAAATGAATTGAAAATTGAATTGGCGAGAATGCAAGTTGCCAATCCTAACCTTAACATTCAAGCTGTTCCTAGTGAAGAATTCAATTCTAAAAGAAGATTTACATTACCCAAGCTGGAATTTAGAAAATTTGGAGGAGATATAAAAGAATGGTTGCCGTTCTGGGGACAATTCTGTAACATCCACAATGACGAAGACATCGCAGCCGAAGATAAGTTTCAATATTTAGTTCAGGCAACAGTTGCCGGTTCTAGAGCAAGAGAAGTCATTGACAGTTTTCCACCAAGCGGTGAAAATTACTTTAAGGCTGTCGATTGCTTGAAAACTCGATTCGGTAAGGAAGATCTTTTGATTGAAGTGTATGTGAGAGAATTGTTAAAATTAATCATATCTGGGCAAACCAAAGAACAACCATCTATCACTTATTTATATGATAAACTTGAATCGTATATGAGAGCACTTGAAACATTAGGTGTTACTACTGATAAATGTGCCTCAATACTTTATCCAATGGTAGAGTCTTGTTTTCCACAAGATTTTTTAAAAGCTTGGAATCGAAGTGCAACCTCTCATTCTAAAACTGAAGCTAAAGAAAGATTAGACGATTTGATGAATTTTTTGAAAAGTGAGGTTGAAGGAGAAGAACGAATCACATTGGCTATGGCTGGATTCGGATTAACAAAGGATCAAGAAGTAAAGCACAGTAAAAGGAGAGTTGGTGAAAATGCAAATAAGATACCAACCGCGTCATCTTTGCTGACAACAGATGACAGAAGGTTACTTTGTGTATTTTGTGGAAAGTCTCACAAAAGTCATGAATGTAGGAATGCTCCTAACATGCCATATGATGAAAAGAAGGCTATTTTAATTAAGAAGAACTTGTGTTTCAAATGTTTACGTTCAAATCACCATGCCCGTTCATGTATGATGGTTCACATCAAATGTTCGAAATGCGGTCGAGGACATAATACAGTTATGTGTTATGGAAAGCGGGACAATTCCAATGTTACTCAAGTAGCATCCAATGAGGAAACAAGTAGCCCAGTCTCTGACAATAATAGTAGTGTTTTATCAAACCAAACGGATGAAATGGATGTTGTTCTTCAAACTCTGAACGTACGAATAGGCAAAGGTAATAAAGAAATAGTAATAAGAGCAATGATTGATACTGGATCCCAGCGATCATATGCTACGCAAGAGATAATTGAAGCATTGAATATTGAGCCAACTAAAGAAGTTAAAATTGTTCATACGCTCTTTGGTGGTAAGCAAACTGAAGAAGAAACTCATAAAGGATATCTATTGAGCTTAAGCAATTTAGAAAATACGTTCAAGTGTCGAATTGAAGTATTAGACCAGAGGAAGATTTGTAATGAAATAGCACGAGTACCATTTGGAGATTGGATTACTGAAATGGAACATCTGAATATTTATATCTCTGATAGAGAAGACAAACGTAGATGCAGAGACAGCAAGATTCACTTGTTAATTGGAGCAGATGTAGCCGGAAAATTGTTAACAGGTAAACTACATCATTGCAAATCTGGACCTGTTGCTATCCATACGAAATTAGGATGGACTCTGATGGGAAAGATTCCTCGAGCTCAAGCTAGAAGAGAGAACAGTGTGTTTTCTGTAACTTCGCTTCTCACTCACAATTTAGAAAGTATATGGAAATTAGATCTTATAGGTATTTCAGAGTCTCCAATCGACAAAAGCGAAGAATTATTAAGAGAAGAAACTGTTGCTCACTTTCAACGAACTGTGAGAAGAGACTTTGATGGAAGATATGAAGTTGCGTTGCCCTGGATACATGAAAAAGACAATCTGGCAAACAACAGAGACGTGGCAGAGAAAAGACTTTGCATAACGAAGAAGAAACTTGAAAATTCTGGGCACTCAAATGAGTATGGAGCTATTTTTCAAGATTGGGTTGTCAAATGATATTATAGAGCGAGCACCCGAAGTTTCGAGTAAGGGAGTTCATTACCTTCCACACAGAGCTGTCATAAAAGAGAACAGTAAGAGCACCAAGATACGACCGGTATTTGATGCATCGGCAAAAAAGAAAGGAATGTTATCACTCAACGATTGTTTGGAGAAAGGCCCGAATATGGTAGCAACTATTCCATCCTTGTTGATCAAATTCAGATTAAAGGCCGTAGCAGTAACATCGGACATAGAGAAAGCATTCCTCCAGATTGGTGTTCGTGAAACTGATCGAGATTTCTTACGATTTCTTTGGTATGATGAAGAACAGAATATAATAGAATATAGGCATAAGAGGGTTGTATTTGGAGTGACATCAAGTCCATTTCTTTTGAATGTGACATTGAATCATCATTTAGAAAACTCACCTGAAGAACTTCAAGAAACAGCACAGCACTTAAAATCATCTTTCTATGTAGACAATTGTATTGCTAGCTTCGATAACGTGGAAGAAATGGAGAAATTTGTCTTGGAATCTCGCGTCCTTTTATCAAGTGCTCAATTTAATTTAAGAGATTGGACCAGTAACGCACACTCCAGGGTTCTAGATCAAACAGACGTAGAAACAACTAACCTACTTGGACTGGTTTGGAACATCAATGACGACACTTTATCTTGTGCAGTTAAAGATTTTGATTGTGAAGGAGTTCTGACTAAACGGAAAGTACTATCCGTATCTAGCAGCATATTTGATCCTATTGGTTATACAAGTCCTGTGATGCTTATATGTAAAATAATTTTGCAAAAAACGTGGACTCTGAGACTATCTTGGGATACTGAATTACCTGAAGATATTTCAAAGGACTTTAGAAAATGGCTGAAGACTTTATCAAAGCTACAAGAAATAAGAGTTCCAAGATGTCTTCTAAACACTAGAAAGAAAGTGATGCAATTACATGTGTTTTGTGATGCGTCACAAAATGCTTATGCAACCTGTATATTTTTGAGATCTGAAACTGAAGACCAAATTGAATGTTCATTAGTTCAAGCTCGTAGTCGAGTTGCCCCTTTAAAGAAGATTTCAATTCCCAGATTAGAACTGCTATCTTGTCTCATAGGAGCCAGGCTAGCTCAAAAGGTTATTGTTGATCTTGGTTATGAAGATATGCCTATTATCTACTGGTCAGACTCTGCAAATTGTTTGTATTGGATAAAACGGAGTGGAAATTGGAGCACTTTTGTCATGAATAGAGTTCAGGAATTTAGAAGATTAACCAGCTCTGACAACTGGAGACATGTCGCTGGAGTTGCAAATCCAGCTGATCTACCATCTCGAGGATGTTCTGCGGAGAAGTTACTCCAGTTGAAATGGTGGGAGGGACCTCAATGGTTGCGAAAATCGGAAGATGAATGGCCCACCTCAGATGCTTTTCCAAATATGGACATAATAACAGCGGAGAAAAGGAAGACGATTGTTGCTGCTACAAATACCAGCACAGAAAAATTCGAATACTTCTCACGAATATCCTCATTCAGAAAGATCACCAGAGTCATGGCATGGATTATACGTTTTGTCAAAAATTGCAAGAGATCAGATGAAAGGGTTGCCGGGGAACTGTTAGTAGATGAAGTGAAGTATGCAGAAACAGTTATTTGGAGACAAGTTCAGAAAGAGAGCTTTGAAGACGATCAAACACCTTTAACTTCCAGACGTATTTGGACACAGATGGTCTATTAAAAGTAAAATCAAGGATATCCATGAGAGAAGACCTCGAAGCTTTTAAATAACCAGTGCTTTTACCTTCGAAACATCAACTTGTAGAGAAACTTATTTTTGAAGTGCATGTTGGCAATTGCCACGCAGGAGTTCAAGTGATGATGACAAAGTTACGAGAGCGTTTTTGGATAATTAAGAGTAGGAAAACAATTCGACAAGTTACAAGAAAGTGCATTAGATGTGCGAGGTTTACAGCAATTCCGTTAAATGTAGATGAAGCTCCTTTGCCTGAAGATCGTATGCGAGAAGCTCATATTTTTGAAGTGATTGGAGTCGATTTATGTGGGCCCATGCATTTGAAGAACCAAACCAAATGTTGGGCTGTCCTGTTCACTTGCGCAGTATACCGAGCTGTTCACATCAAATTAGTTACGTCTTTGACAACTGATAGTTTCATTTGAGCTCTAAAGAGGTTTATCTCAAGAAGAGGACGACCCTCAACTATTTACTCAGACAACGGAACGAATCTAGTGGGGACATCTAATGCATTTCAAGTTGTGAATTGGGAAAAAATACAAGAAGTTGCTGCAATCAAAAAGATTCGATGGAAATTTAATCCACCGTCATCCCCTTGGTGGGGAGGCTTTTGGGAGAGGTTGATTGGCATGCTTAAAAGAATTCTTAGAAGAGTAATTGGCAATGCCTGTTTGCAACATGAAGAGCTATACACAGTTTTGTGTGAAGCAGAGAGTTTAGTCAACTCTAGACCATTGACTTATGTCTCTGAAGACGAGAGTGATTTAGTGGCGCTATCACCATCGATGTTTTTGAATGAAATCGAAGAAACTGGAATGTCAGACATTGATGAAGTAGATGCTAAGAGGCTGAATAGAAGATTCGCCTACAGACTAAATCTCAGAAAGGAGTTACGGAAACGTTTCAGAATTGAATATCTGGGGCAGTTGAGAGAACACTACAAGGTTAGAAAAGTGCAACAAGTAGAAGAGGGAGACATCGTTCTAGTAGGCGATACCAACATTAGAAAACAAAGTTGGCCTCTAGCCCGAATTTTGGAGCTGTATCCAGGGAAAGATGGAAAGGTTCGAATTGCCAAAGTGAAAACGAATTCTGGAACATTTTTGCGACCGCTGCAACGACTATACCCACTTGAAGTTCAGAAAACTGAACGATCTTCTTTTCAGGAAAGAGATTCACAACCTGGAGCCATCGACGCAGCACGCAAAGATAACAACCTAAGAACAAGACGTGGACGACGTATAAGACTTCCAAATCATTTGAACTTGTGAATAACTTTTATTTGACTTTTGAAGTATTTAAAAGATCAAAGGTGGGAGAATGTCGGAAATAAACGAACATGTAAACTTATTTTAATTTTAATTACACCCAAGAACTTTAAGGTGTGACGTCATTTTTACAATGAATATAAATTTGTATAATTTCAGTTTTTAGTTTAGTTTAAATGGCAACAATGATTTATTGTTCTGTGGTTCTTTTTTAACTGTTTTTAGAATAAGCCATTTTTTAGTTGCCTTTGTGAGAGTTGGATTAATAGAAATGTCGAATATTAAACTAGTTGATTATTTTTCTTAATTGAGTCTGATCTTGATCTTGACATAACAGACTACGACACAGAAGTAGTGAAAATTAGTCGGAATTTGCGACATTTGCATAGTACTGAGACTGAGGCACCATAGCGGGGTCAAATGCAGACACGCTTCCAAACGGCACTGCTGCAGTCGCAATTCAAATACCGGAACCGTACATTCAAAAAGAAGGCGAACGAACTACGTCAAACGAAACGAAAGTGATTTGCACTACGCAGTACGAGGTTCCGCTATTTTCAAAGACGAAACCCAACTGCATATTGCTAGCTATCTCGTCGCCACTGAAATAACAGGAGAGTAAACTTTGCAGAACAGGGTTCTTTCTAATTTTTCGAAAAAGGAACACACACCAAAGATACTATAATAACCCTTCGGGTTAAAGATGGCAAGCTTCCATAGAGATAATGTAAAATAGTTGAGAGCACATAACGTCATTGCAGGGTTTCGACATTGGTAAGCTTATCGCTCTTTTTGGTTTCACTTGGCGATTAAATTTTATGGTTTCCCAAAAATCTTTTATCCAAAAAAAGAACAAATCTGCCTAGCTCCTTAAACTTTCACTTAAAAAATTTACACACAACCAAATTTATGATAATTTATATTTTTAACTAAAATAATTGAATACTTTTTTAAACAATATTAATATTACATTGAACCACTATAGCAAAAGTTCCATCTTGTAATGAAATGCGAATCCTAATATTAGATTTGGGTTTTTCACAGCATATTCCAGTATTAGTGAACTTTTAGTAAGTTTTCGTAAGAAATATGAACATCAAGAATTAACAAAATTACTAATTACAATATTATTGAAACACATTCTAGAAGAAAATGTTTTCGATAAAGTTTCTATGCATTCTTCGAAGCAGTACATTAGGAAACTAAAAAATATCTAGTTATTGAGTGCAATTTAAAAATGACTTGCAACTACAAAAACCAATATCATTTAGCATGTACTAGTTTAGAAGAATTTACTAACAGCTGATAATAATCATTTAGCTTTATTAATTCATCAAATAAAAAACCGCAATGGTAATTGAGATTGCCGTCAAATTTCAAAAAATCATAATAAACACATAATAATTGAGTGCATTTATACAACTAACAAGTGATAAACATTCTTTCAAGCGATGTCAAAGCATCGGCAAGAAGAAAAAAAAAAAAAAAAAAAAAAAAAAATCTTTATATATATAAGGCAAAGCCCTCACTCACTGACTCATCACTAATTCTCCCACTTCCCACATAGTCACAACTCTGAAAATCGGCAAAAATATCAACAATGGAAAAAATAGAAAAAGTAAGCTATTCCGATCTCGATTAACCCACTGGGGTCGAAAAGGGGTTAAACGTTCCAAACGAGGGACATTCGAATATCCTACTTCCCATTTGGTCACAACTCTAAAAATTGGTACAAATATTAACAATGGTAAAAATAGAAAAAGTAAGCTATTCCGATCTCGATTAACCCACTTTAAGGTGTCGAAAAGGGTTAAACGTTCCAAACGAGGGACATTCGAATATCCTATTTCCCATTTGGTCACAACTCTAAAAATTGGTACAAATATTAACAATAGTAAAAATAAAAAAAGTAAGCTATTCCGATCTCGACTAACCCACTTTAAGGGGTCGAAAAGGGGTTAAACGTTCCAAACGAGGGACATTCGAATATGCTACTTCCCATTTGGTCACAACTCTAAAAATTGGTACAAATATTAACAATGGTAAAAATAGAAAAAGTAAGCTATTCCGATCTCGATTAACCCACTTTAAGGGGTCGAAAAGGGGTTAAACGTTCCAAACGAGGGACATTCGAATATCCTACTTCCCATTTGGTCACAACTTTAAAAATTGGTACAAATATTAACAATAGTAAACATAGAAAAAGTAAGGTATTCCGATCTCGATTAACCCACTTTAAAGGGTCGAAAAGGGGTTAAACGTTCCAAACGAGGGACATTCGAATATCCTACTTCCAACATGGCCACAATTTTGAAAATTGGCTTAAATTTAAACATAGAAAAAGCATGCTAATCCGATCTAGGTTAACTCACTTTAAGGGGTCGAAAAGGGGTTAAACGTTCCAAACGAGGGATATTCGAATGTACCACTTCCCACATGTCCACAACTCTGAAAATTGGAACAAATGTCGACATAGGCAAACATAGAAAAATTAAGTTATTCCGATCTCGATTAACCCCCTTTAAGAGGTCGAAAAGGGGTTAAACGTTCCAAACGAGGGATATTCGATTGTCCTACTTCCCATTTTGTCACAACTCTGAAAACTGGTGCAAGTATCAACAAAAACAAACGTAAAAAAAGTAAGCTATTCCGATCGCCTTTAACCAACTCAGGGGTCTAAAAGGGGTTAAACATTCCAAACTCAAATATCCCACTTCCCATATAGTCACAACTCTGAAAATTGGTAGGAATGTCAATAAAGATAAACGTAGAAAAAGTAAGCCATTCCGATCTCGATTAACCCACTTAAGGTTTGCAAAAGGCGTTAAACGTTCCAAACTAGGGGTATTCGAATGTCCCACTTCCCATTTGGTCACAACTCGGAAAATTGGTGCACATGTCAAAAAAGATTAAACATAGAAAAAGTAAGCTATTCCATTCTCGATTAACCAATTTTAAGGGGTCGAAAAGGGGTTAAATGTTCCAAACGAGGGATATCCGAATGTTCCTCTTCCAATGTAGTCATATTTCTGATATTTGGTGCAAATGTTAAAAAATTAAGTCATTCCAATATCGATTAATGAATTTTTAAGGGATTAAAGTCGACGCAACATTGAAACTATACGAGGATTAACTTAATGTCTCAATTCCAATACAGCTACTACTTTGAAATTTAGAACTAAGATCAAACATAAACACAATAAACTATTCCAATTTACTATTCACAATTATAAATTTCGTTTAAAATGTCAACAAAGGAAAGTTCCTATTTTGATAAACCAATTTGTAGGGATCGAAATGGGAGCAAACGTCTGAAGTGAAGAATACATGAATGTCTTTTAATCGCTAAAATGCTAATGGTAAAATTTCGTAGCGCAGCACGGGTATTCAGCTAGTATATATATATTTAACATAAAAACTAGCCGGCTGAATAAAACGAAAAAATAAAAACAAACGATTAAGAACACAAACCATCAAGTTTTATTACACTGCAAAAAATGTCCTGTTAAAATTCTCTAACGAAAATTTTATAATCTTCAGAACATTACCTAAATTTATTGTGCACAAAAGCGAACAATTTGAACAAACTGGAATAAATAATATGTTACTTTGCTAAGTAGAATCTTCCATTTTTGTTCTGCTATTTAAATCTCCCACGAATTTGACGAAATAAATCTGATGTTATTATTTGTTTGTTTAAAAAGCACGATCGCCAAGGTAAGAATAAAGCTCTGCGCATGTCTGGAAATCGGCGCAATTTGGCGAAAGTTTTGTGCTCTCAACTTGGAAAATCCGCGAGATGGCAGCACTTACGTATCAACGAAGCTTTCCATAGTTTTAAGTTCTTTGCACACACCAAGTTGCAAGCTTAACAGTTCTCTTGGTCAGTAAACGACAATGTCAGCAGCATTTAAGCATACTGACATTATTTTAAACCATTGAAGAGAATAAGAGTGCGTCATTGGTCAATTTTCATATCAGTCTGAGAATAGGGCGTTGACAAAGCGGAAGAAACGCCCACACAAAATGGCGGTCAAAATGAAGAATATGCTAGGTTGCTAGTTCTCATAGAGTTAGAGCTAGCAACCAGGAATTTTGTTTTTAAAAATATGAAATTATTTTTTTTCATTACAAGCAATGTCAAATCTTTGTAAGACGAAAATTCCGGTGGACGATTTTGGAAATTTTACGACCCAATGAATGTCAATTTTTGTCAAATGGAGAAAATTGTGTTTGCTGGTATATTATTTCTGATTATTATAATTTCTTAATGAAGTGTGATAATTGTACAGTCGCACTCAGTTTGTGACTTCAGAATTGTAATAAACGTGTCAATAATTACAAAACTAATTTTTAAAAATGAATTAAAAATTTGAATAGTGGCACCATCTATGAAAACTTAACAAAATTTTATAACTTGAAATAAGTTATAAAATTTTCATAAAACACCCGACATTGCTGTTTTTATGTTAAGGAAACCGTTTTCATTTACCTTAAAATGAAATTTTGCATTATCCAATGGGGAAATCAAGCAACCCCCCACCCCCACCTTATTCAGAGTTCCCACTCAAATTGCAGAATGAAAATAATGACTTTTCAGGACCTAAATAAGGTTTTTAAGGACATTTGAAAATTTGTTTTCAGGCATCATGCCTCTATCTAAATTTCTTAATAAAGTATATTCTACCAAAAAAATTACAAATTGGTGGATGCATAATACAAATACGTCAGAGAATTTCGATACAGTGCAGATAAGTGGCGGTCACGCGGTGATAGCAAGTCCGAGTTGTATTTTTATAACTTTTGCAGTTGAGCACACATCATCCACCAAAATTAAGGACCTTTAAGCCTTTTCAAGGACTTTTAAGCACCTCTAAGCATTTTCAAGCACTTTTAAGGCCTTGAAAACAAGTTTAAAAATATTAAGCACTTTTAATGACCGTGGGAACCCTGTTATTTATACTGTAACGAGTTTCTGTATATTTGTAAATATTTTGTAGTATAAATTATGTAAAAAGGAAAATTTATGCACATTTCGCATAAACAGGCAGTGCAAGAGTTAGTCTTCGCTTTCCTGCAATGCGTCTCTTAATGATTGAAAACGAGTTTTACAAGGAGCAGGCCATTTAACATTATGGTTAATGGAAATTTCGCCAAGTTGGCGAGATAGAACAAAGTTGGCGAAGGTTTTGGTCACCAAATTTGGCGAGAAAACGCCAAATGTCGCCAGACTTGGCGACATTTTCGGTCCCCATGTACCTGTATAGGGATTTTCGACTACGATCTGGAAAGTTCTCCAAATTTGTATCTTTGTTAGTTAGCTAGTTGTCTCTCAGTAAGAATTCAGAGTAGTTCCAAAAGCGAACTGTATTGCATGGTCTTTTGCGGCGATTTTAGCAGTTGTGTATCAAGTTTTTAACTGCTGTTTGTGCTCTATTGTTGTGTAAATAGCTGTATTGAGTCTACTAGAACGTGAAGTTCTGGAGTTGTAAAAGAATCCGTGAAGAGTTATATCGGAAAAAATTTCGGCAAGTTTTGATCTGCTTTGGCTTCAAGTCTTTCGAACCCATCTACGCAACAATACATATGTGACTATTCATTTTATAGAGATTTATTACA
Source organism: Linyphia triangularis (assembly GCA_963978545.1). Classification (NCBI taxonomy): domain Eukaryota; kingdom Metazoa; phylum Arthropoda; class Arachnida; order Araneae; family Linyphiidae; genus Linyphia; species Linyphia triangularis. The sequence continues at coordinate 82,849,506 of OZ021722.1, read as the reverse complement.
CATGAATTTAATTTTAGGAAGAAATTCGTGTGTTAACATACTTCTTTTAAAACAGTACCAAATAATTTTAACAAGAAAAAAATATCAAAGAAAATAAATTGACTTGCTTTAATAAAAATAAATAAAGTAAAAGGTTTAATAACACAATAAATAAACATATAATTTTTAATAAAAGAATAAGAATTGATATTTTCAGAAATAGCATTCGAGTTTCTGATTCACACGAATTTATCTTTTACTCTTACGTCTAAATGTTGACAAAAAAAAAAAAATCAAACTATGAGTAGTAGTTGTTTCAAAAATTTATTCCAGCTACATAACTTCACTTTGTTGTTAAAAGCAGTTAATTAGATTGAATTGGAATAAAACATTAATCGGAAAAAAAATTTATCATTTATAAAACGTTCGCAGTTTGAAAATCAATTCATAAAGTCAAGATTTAATACATAGAGACCAGTATAAATTTAACTTTTAACTGCTGTATGGGATCTGACAGACCTCGAGTAATTTTTTGGGGAACGTTTCTACCCCTTAATATATTTTTTCTCTGACTATTTTTTATAAAGTTTTCCAATACTATGTTTTTTAAATTTTAAACCTTGAAATATTGCACAAGTATATAGAATAAATTTATAGTTTTTGCAAGAAATAATGATCTCAGATGGAAAGAGAATCTAAATTGCAGTGTAGAAGCTAAAATGAAGTTTTGCATCTACGGCGTATCTTTTTATATGACATGATTTTAAACACCCTTAGGAAAAATCACACGGATGCTGCCTGGTTTGTAGTGTTTTGGAGAAGTAAAACTTGAAAAAATATTGTTGCGTTGGACGGGTTCGAAAGATTTGAAAAGAATGCAAATCAAAACTTGCAGAAATTTATTCCAAAATAACTAACTCTTCACAGTTCTCTTACAGCTCCAGAACTTCTCGTTCTAGTAGACACAATACAGCTCTTTTCACCTCAATAGAGCACAAAACAGCAGTTTAAAAACTTGACAACAACTGCCAAATCGCTGCAAAAGACAATGCAATACAGTTCGCTCAGTATCTCCAGTCAACTAATTCAGTGACTCAAAATCCAAGAACTACTGACTAACGAACTCGGGCCGCGCTTATATAGGAGTCAATACTTCTGGAGACTTCTAGAGATAGATATTTGGAGAACTTTCCAGATCGTAGTCGAAAAGTCCTATACATGTACATGGGGACCGAAAATGTCGCCAAGTTTGGCGACTTCTCGCCAAATTTGGCAACAAAAATTAGTCGCCAAAACCGTCGCCAACTTGGCGAGATTCCCATTACCATAATGTTAAATGCCCTGCCCCTTGAAACTCGCTTCCCAGAGTTACCTCTGTAAAACCCGTTATCAAGCATTGAGATGCTCACTGCAGGGAAGCCGATTTAACGACGAACTATTGCACTGCCTTATGCAAAATGTATATAAATTTTCCTATTTACAAAATTAACACTACGAAATATTTACAAATATACAGAAATTCGTAACAATATTAAGCCTTTTTGGAGCCGACAAAAAAAGCCAATGAGAAACAGTACATTATAATTTTGGAGCAGTTGAATAATTGAATTTGAGCAATGATTAAGCAATTTTGGAGCAAAAGATCTAAATTAAAGAATAGTTCATAATTTGCTTTTGTAATTGCTTATAATATCCATCTTTCTAATTTGACAAGTGAATTAGTAGCTTAAGAAGAAATTGTGAACTTGAACCAACAGTAACTATTTGTGTGATCAACAAAATTAAATAACAAGAAAATTTATTTTCTTATTCATATCGTATAACATAGTACAAAATAAACTTTATCTTCACACGTTAAATATTGCATTAAAGTTAGACCACAACACATATTCAACAAATGAGAGATTAAAAAAGCATATTTTCCGGATAAAATTAGGCACTTTTAAGATTAAAGTACCTTACGATTGAGGAGTACAAGAAAGAAACAATTTCAAGCATAGCATCTGAACTGAAGGTACTATTACATCTGTCTCATGTCTTAAATTTGGACTAATTTTATACTTTTGTCAAAATTTTTGATTTTGAGTATAAAGTAAAATTACTGAAATGTTCAAAACATATTCAGTCTCAGATCAATAATTTCATAAACATTAAGAGTTTTGTCTATACATCAAATATTCAAACTTTCTAGTGTCAGGAAAATATTAAACAATTAATCCTAAGGGAAAATGTACGGCTACACATCCAACCTATATTTTTAATGTGATGACAGGATGCTTTCCAAGATAGTAAGATCAACAAACATACCATGCGAAGCATATTTTAATGTAACAAAATGTATTCCAAGGTGACAATATTGCAAACTTGCTTTTATATACATCAATGTTGGAAAGGACATTTACCGAATTTTCAGGATGAATATGCCTACAGCTGGTCACCTACGTGACCTGTTGTATTCACACAAAATAGGGCCTTAACTAACATGAACGTGCATATGTTGTTCGAGCAACTTCTTTTCAGTAAATGTCTGTTCACACAAGTTTCAATGATTTTCCTTAATGTGAGTTTGGAGGTGAGTTTTGAGTGTTCCCTTCTGGGTATATGCCTTCCCGCACATTCCGCATATGAACGGCCGCTTGCCAGTATGAGTGAGCATGTGCTTATCCAGCCAAACCTTATGGGCAAATGTCTTGCCACATATGTCACATGTGGGTAGCTCTTCACCAGTATGGATAGCACGATGTACCTTGAGTGTATATTTTGATGAAAATGTATCCTTGCACTCACTACACGCAAACGATTGTCTCCCTTTGTGACGAAGCCTGTGGTGACTAAGGACGACCTTCGTGGTAAATGACTTCTCACACATGTCACACTTGTACGGCTTCTCTCCAGTGTGTGAACGGATATGCTTTTTGAGGTAGCGTGCACAGGTAAAGCGTCTGCTACACAAGTTGCATGCGTGACTCTTTGTATCAGTGTGAACGCGGAGGTGCTGCCGCAGTAGCCACCCATTGGAGAACGTTTTAGCGCATACAATGCATTCGTGCTTCTTCACTCCGGCGACACGCTGGAGGGGTTTTAATTTAGCACTCTTTTTAGAGAACGTCTTGTTACCTGTGTCACATGCTTCTAACATTTCTTCTGTGTGAGCTAAGCGATGACGGAGGAGAATGCTTTTCTCTGCAAAAGTATCACCACAAACATCACATGGATAGGGGAGGCCAATGCGGATGACAATAGGATCGCCTTGCCGACTGCCTGTTTCAATAATTCCTGGATATTTTCTCGGACCTTCTGTGCGGAACAAGAGGCCGCCACATATGTGCTCTGTGAGAAGAGGTTCATCACATAGGCATATGTTCTTTGTTTTAGGCATGGTGCTGATGTTTGAGAAATCTCAATTCATTGATGAGTGGATCCCTTTAAATCACAGATGAAAGTATTAAGTCACTATAATAAGAAGAAATACCAACTTTAAATCACCAAGTTGGTCACTTCAATTTACAGAAAGATGTATAATTTATTTTACTGACAGGTGGATCACATAAAACTTATCATAATTTATCATTCTTCAATAAATAGGAATGTTTTAATGCCTGTTATTTTTCCTGATAGAATGGTGTTGATGAGTTAAGTGATATAGATAATTGAGAAACCTTACTCACCCATAAGCGGATTAATTCACCGATTATGTTACTATGTACTAATTATTATCTTACCAAATTTCATTTTCATTTATTGCGTGTGTAGCTTCGTAATAAGTTAAAATACAGATGCATGACACATGAATGAAAAAACTCCATGTGTAGTTATTACTTTGCAGAGTATTTTTCCAAGTAAAGAATATGTCCATCCATCTGTCTATAATAAAAAATACATTTGATACAAATTTATAATTTAAAGAAACATTTAGATACAAGACATCAACTTATTTTGTAGCCATTGAACGATTGAATTCTGAAACAGTTTTTCTACAAAAAGAAACAGCTTCAAAAAGCTGTCATGCAAAAACTAGTAAAACTCTCTTGTGGGAAAACTAGATTTTCAATGAACACCTACTTGGAGGGGTTTTAGGGTCATTTTTCCAAAAACCATGCAACTTTCCATATTAAAACATTTTTTTAAAAAAGGATGCCATAAATATATGTTATATATTTTTTGTTATTATTTAGGCAGTATACAATAAGAAAAAAATACCAGCAATGTAAAAGATGTTAATTGTGAGTTGGAATAAATATTTAAAAAAATCCTTAAGCTAAATCAATAATGCTTATAATATGACAATTGAAATGAGGTGACTTAAATGCAAAAACATTTTATAGACATATTTAGTAGAGAATATTATATTTAATTTTAATTTGCATAAAAAAAACAAAAAAAAAACACTATATAAAGCAGAAAAATGAAATTAAAATTTCACGTTCATTTCAATTACTTTAAAAAAATGCACAAATGAAAATTACTTTTCCAAATTCAATTACAATATTAGCGGGGCATTTTTAAACTTATATCTATATTAGTTATACTTTGAATAAATAACAAGCATGATTATCCTGATTTGTTGTCATTGTGTTCTTTATTTGCCAGGAAAATAATGAAACTTGCATAATTGGAAGCTGTCACAAAGGCGGAGCTTAAAAAAGAAATTTTTGATTTTGTTTTTGCCTTAGTGTGAAAAAGTTGGGTACTAGTGGGTAGGTTATGTGTGCAAAGTTTCGGGAAAAACAAAAAATATCTTCCACTTCCATTTCGTCCGCGATTTGTAACATATAGTTAAAAATGTGTCTTTTCATTGTTTTTTATGCATCTCTTTGGTTTTTTCTGAAATAAAATTTTAAAAAGCCTTAGAACTCACCACGGGGAGGTGGTTGCATTTCCAGTTCCAACAGTGCCCACCCAACCATATCGTTGACTTGACAGGATTATTGCTTCCAGGTGTTCAAAATAGCCATTTCTCTGGATAATGGGATCGACCACTGTCTTTAATTCGTTTTTAAGATAGCAAGAGACATTTATTGCCCTCTACAAATTTTGTGGACCATCCGTGCAATATGGATTTAATTTCATTGTAAACCACATCGACGAGGTTGGTGCTATGTGCCCAATGGACACATAGCACCCACCTCATCATCAGCTTTGAGCATCTCTTAAATGATGTTTCAACTCATGATGAATAAGAATACTGACATTCATCAATTAGTACCAATAGAGTGCGATGGAACAGTCGTTAATACTAGCTGTAAAACTGGCGTAATTCGCCAGTTTTACTGCTAGTATTAACGACTGTTCCATGAGTTGACAAATCCTAACACTGGTTTATCTGCCAGTTACATGTAAATGAGTTGCCACTCCGACATTAAGTGCAGCATTTGGGTGGTGGAACAAGTGGTCCTAATGCATTTTCTGGTCCAATCGGAAAAGCATTGGTAAATCGTGAAAACTTCCCAGTTGCAAGATTTGTAGTCATTTCGAAAGAATTTCCGAAAATCGACAGAAAGGATCTTAGTACAGACCAGTGATACCTTAGGGATGTTTATCAAGCTGTCAAAAATGGAAACTGCTCATCAGGTTTGTCACAAAGACAACCTGGCAAAATGTCTGATGCTTACCTATGTAGAACAAAATTCTCCATGTTACGTACCTGAAGAAACTATAAAAAAAAAGCTTTTAGTAAGATGGTTTTCATGAAAAATAAATACAGGAATAACTTAACTGAGTCTTATATGGACAATTTACTAAGATTGGTTGCAACAAATATTGCTATAGATATACTATATCGATTCTATCATAAAATAAACTGTCATAAAACTTTCAACCACCATCGTGTCACAATTGATATCGACTAAAACAGAGTAATCTGGAAGTACAGTTTAAATTGTTTTATAAAAAGTTAGGTCAAGTCCCATTGTTACGTTGGAACAAAATATTCACTTCTCTTTTAGACTTTAATTTACTAAAAGTGAAATTATGATTTTTTAATTATTTGAAGAAAAAAAAAAAAATCAAATATAAATTATAATTTGATTAATCGATTGATTACGCTCCGTCGTATGGCACATTCTATCCAAAAAATTTAAAGTAAATGTTTTTTAAATTGTAATTGTATTATATATTGTAATATATAAGCAATTTTCTACTGATCTGGCATTTTTTGTAGATGCTAGGAAATTGATTTTTACTAAACACAACTCTGAAGGTAAGCAACTTCCCAATTCCATAAAAAAGAAAATAGAGTCAATCGAGAATAATTATTCATATAGCTTAATAGAGAAATATATACATTCTTAGAATAGGCCCAAAAAAATAAAATGCTGCTACCATCTGCAGTTAAAATATTGAGTGTAATGCAATCTGACAGGGCAATGATATTTTTTTCAGTGGCAAACATTTTGTAATGTTCTAATTATGACAAAATAAGGAAATTATTTTCCAGTGTATAAAAAATGTCATTATAAATGCATTAAATTAATTGCTATTGGAAAATTAGTTTTATTATTAATTTAACATTTAAAACAGCATAGATGGTTCGAGTGGCCAGCCCCTCCCTAGTGATAATGACTTTAATGAAATTATGAAAGTTAGCTTGGAACATGTAAAAGTTATTAAAAGGCTATTAATTATCCATACTTGCCTTTAAAATGGTATAATGTTGTGACATGTATTTTTTTTATTTTGGGAGAATTACCCTTTATGAGAAAACAGCAAGGGGGAACTAGGGATACTTAAACTAATTATTAGTTTTTTTTTTTTAACATTACTTATGGGTATGTAAATGTGCTGTCTATTTATACTTCGTTAAGTATTACAAAATATTTATGAATATCTTTCTGGAGTATTAATTGTAAAATATGAAGTATAAAAACCATCAATTTGGGTGAAATATTCCAAAGTATAGGGTAACTTGACCCAAGTCATATATTTGGTAGTGTATTATAATTTAAAATTATAAATGCAACACTTTTACATAATAACAACATAACTCCTATTGTTTCTGATTACTTTCCTATTCTTGTTCAATGAGATCAATACTTTTAATTTTTATTAGCTACATAATGTTAATATGGCATCCACAGCCAGGGGAGGAGAGGTAACCCTTTCCCCTCAGGAGAGAAAAATGGGTATTAAAGAAAGCAAATATTTGAATTTTACAATGCCAGAGGCCTTCCCAAAGCTTTTTAGAAAGGGAGATTTTTGTCGATTTGAAAATTTTACAGAAATTTCAGTACATTAAGTAAACATTTAAAAAAAATTGCAGGAAAAAAAACTTAAAAGGTGGCCGGTATATTAGTTTATTTATTCGCCTCATCACATTTAGTAATACTCTTTCGTTAGAAGGGTACCAGTTGGTCCCAAGCCTAAAGGTTTGTAATAAGAATTATAAATGATTTGAAGGTTGTTAGTCTGGATGAGGTATTGCTGTAATTTGGCAGTTTTTATCTGATGCCCGTCTAATGAAGGAGTACCAGAACATGCAACTTTTGTTTCCAGCACTTACTTAAAAATGTGGTTTCTTGACCCTCTTTTAGCGGCTTCTTCGAACAATAATTTTATTACCCTGAAGAAGCATCCTGACTACAAGAACATTGTGAAGGCATTTCTAAAGTTGTAATCAGTACAGCATTTTCCATGGTATCCTTAGTTTTTTAGAGGAATGTCAGTATAAAAACAAAATAGTTCCAGCACTTTCAATAAAAGGTCCATTATCGTAGAACCCTGCAAATGCCAAAGCAAAGATTAGAACAGTGTTTCTTGAAACTCGCATAGGAACTTTGATGTAATAGGCATTGAAAAAGATTATACCATTGACAAAGAGCAATGGCATGAAAATGAAGATCGTATTTAATGCCAGGGGAATTAAAAAGGTGAAAGTAGTAGATTTAGTATGTACCAAGAAATTATTTAGCATATCTGCAGACAATACTGCTAAGTCTTTGAGGCTTGTAAAAAGAACAGACTACAATAACCTCTTTCATAAATTATCAAAAGGTGCTGAATACGTACTTTAGCTGGTGTAAGTTGCACAAGTTCATGCTGTTAGTAATTGCGTTAACAGGGCTTTCAATACACTATTAGTTCCAATTTAAGGAGAAGTTCATTCAAGGAGACATGCACTTAACTGCTTGATCAATTAAGTCGAAATTTTCAATTTTAGTACATCGGATTTTACTTTACATGTAATGCATTTTGCGTGTGTGAATTAACAAATTTTGGCGAATGTTCATATTTCGATATATTATTAGTCTTTATAGTTTGGAATTAATCTGCCGATATCTGAACGATCTAACGAGATCAAACATTAGATATTTCAAATCCATTTGCATCCTTTTCATAAATAAAAATATCCTTTAAAATCCTGTTTTTTCTGGAAAATAATCTGCAACCAGTCATATTTTAGCATGATTCCGCTTCTTTTAAATTATTTTGATAAAAAAAAAAAAAAAAAGAGAACAAGAAAAGTGTAATTATGGGCTACAACAGTGTTAAATCGATTTATCACTAAATTGCAATGTTAGACTGATGATAAATCGATTTAAGAAATCTTTAAATCGCCCAGTCCTAATCGGCATCCATTTCATGATTTCAGTTCCTGGTCTGTGCGTTGCACATTTGAACATGAACTAGGGGGCTTCGCCCCCTGCTCGCTAACGCTCGCCAACCCCCAAACGCCTCGATGCGCTCGGATTGAGCGGCTTTGCCGCTCGAATTTGTGGTTAAAACATCTTGCTGCGCTCGAATAGGTTTGCCAGCCATAAAAAATGTAACTAAATTTTTATAAATTTAATGTAAGGCCTAATAGAGAAAACACCCAAATTGCAAGTTTCATAATAGAAAGTTAAATATACTATCCTGCAAAATTCTGACTTAAAACTTCATTAGCTATGCCCTTACATTGAAGTCCTAATATTTTTTATTTATTCTGATAAGTCGCCCCGTTAGAGAACGACGTCCAACGCGAAGCATTTCTGGATAGAAATACTTCAAAATAATAATTACTCTAATACAAAAATGCTTCAGAAAAACAGAAAAAATCAACTTTGAAACGAAGAGTTTAAAAAGAGCTTTAAAATTAGCAACGGGTTTGGTGTTTACGTACGTAAGGATAGCTTAACGGTTGGTTGAACCCCCGAGCAGCTGGTTTGTTGTTTACATACATAATTAATAAAGTGTTAATAAATTATTTTGGCACGTTTTGGCAAATCTACAGCTTATTTCCTTTAAAATGACACCTTGATCATTGAAATTGGTTGAGCAGTTTAGGCCGACGGACTAACCCCAAAAAACGTATTGTACAAATTGCCTATTAAACATATAGATGCGCATGGGTGACAGGCAATTTCATTAGGAGTGATCCACACATTGCGTTATGTTAGGGGGAAAAAACAAAAGTTTTGCGAATTCATGCGAAATGGCATTTTTTGGAAAAAGGTGAGAAGGGAGCTATTTTCAATGGAAAAGTGCAAGAGGCGCTATTTTTAAAGAAAAAGGGCAGGCAGGGCACACCACAGCTTGAAAAATGCCTAGGATGAACTTTGCATAAAGTACCAGAAACTGTATTGTTATTTGAAACACCATAGCTTAGACAATAACATGTTTTGGAGTATGCTCTAACATTAATTGCAACTTCGGTGTAGGTTCTCTGACAATGCGATTAATACTAAAAAAATGGCAGTCAACTCAAAATGAGTTAACTTAAATCCAATTGTAAAATATATGTCATAACCAGTGAAAAAACAAGTATACTTTTTTATTTGGTAACCCACTATTCTTTAATTTTACATGAAAAAAGTTGCAGACTATTTCACCTTTCTGGCAAAAAAAAGTTACGTCTTTAAAAAGTGAGTCAAGTTAGCAGTAATAAAATATGCCATCAAATTCGTAATTTCGGTTTTTTGTTTGCGAAATCTTCTGCACCTTTTCTTATGAAAAATAAGAGTGATATGATAAATGTTGTTTCGGCAAATGTTTTATTTGAGTTATAATTTAATTTATCATTTATATTTTAATTTATCATTTATATTTTAATTTATCATTTAATTCAATTACTGTGTTTTTAATTTTTGCAAATTTTCTAAACGCCAAATGGAAAAAAATTGCCAAATGTCCTATACTACTTCCATTCCATAAAATATAAATAAGAATAAAATTAAGTACAACATTACAATAAAAATATTACTTAAAATAAAACCTGTAGACAGAAACCACATTAATCAGAAAAAAAAATGTGTCAAAGAAATGTCCTACATTACATCTGTACAATATTAATAATCTGCTAAAATTTTTCTATATTCTATAAAAGAAATTCAGAATAATGTTCGATGAGGTACCTGAACTTGCAATCCCCTCTCAGACTGTTACTAAAAAAATGTTTGCCAGGTTGTTTCAATTATCAGTATCGAAATATGGTCGCCGTAACTGTATTACATTTGAAATACAAAATAATATGTTGAATAATTTTCAAAATACCTACCAAAGAAACTTTTTTATAAAATAAGTACGTTTTTACTTTTTACTAAAAGAATTCTAGGAAAAAAAATATGCGTGATTTGTTTTGTTTGGAGAGCGAGCCGAGCTGAGTTGTTCAAAAGACAGATCAAAGCATACGGATCATTAATAATTCCTGTGCAAATCAGTGACGTCATAAACGAAACCGAATTTGTAATGTATCACAGGAGTTGATAAATATACCTGTTGCTTTTGTTTGTTTACAATTTACCTTACACATGATAGGTTACTATCTCGAAGCAGGACAGAGCAAATTAATTCGCAACAGCAATCATTCTTAGTGTTATTGATTTAATGCATTTTTTTTAATGATTTTTTAATTTATTTCAATTTTTCAAGTGTGTGTTTTTTGTAAACAGCCTTTCTCAATGGAAGAACGTTTAGAAATTTCAGCGATTTTAAATTTTGTGAAAAGTTTCCATACCACTAATTGTGTTCGAAAAGTTCCCATATCAGTAATACCAAATTTTTTTTTCTGGCAGAACACCCATATGTTGTCTAGCTGATCTGATTACTTTTCAAACTGCTTCAAGTGGAATTCAAGTCAAATTTTTTCTTTATATTCTGAAGAAACTTTTATAGGCCACAAACTTGGACTTTTCGCAAATTTACTAATAAATCCCTTTTTACGTTCATATAACTGTGTTGGATAACCTCTCCTCGGCAGGTTTTCAATTATATTTTCTTGTTTAAAATGTTTTATTACATATTAAACAGTCAAATGGAATAAATTTAAGATATTAGCCGTAAATAGAATACATTTATTACTATTACGAAAATATATGATACATTTTAAACTACTGTTTGTTGATTCTTTACGATTATAAAAAAATATTTTATACGAACAATTTTAAAGAATAAATAGATTATAATAAATAGAGAAGGCCAATATTACAGACAATCGATCTTTTAAAAGTCACTACAAAGGGAAAAAAATAAAAAAATTTTATTAATGAAATTATCGGAAAATGTTATGGTGTAACACTTTTGTGGAATTTCTTTTTCTTGTTCTAAGAATTTATATTTTTAAAAAATAAAACGATTCAATACTTCTTTTTAAAATGTTAAATTTCCTTCAGAATTAAATTAGCATTCTACAAAAACAAAACAAAAAAAAAACAAAAAAAAAAACTTTGAAGTTAATATTCGGAATAGAATTCCAAAGTACAGCACTTTTTATACAAATTCTTAAAGCGTAAGAAGACTTTTGGGAGCCACTGTATAACATTATCATAATCTATTTTACGAATATCTACTAATCATAATTGCTATGCAGTAAGTTACAAAATAAAATGTGCTTACTTGGGGCACGACAATCACAAGCATTACAATGCTTGGAACAAACGCTCTTTCTTCCTGATATAGCTTTTTCAATACGGAATAACCTAATCCATTCGTCTTTCTTGTTAACACTAAAAGTTTTGCGAGAGCTGGGGCAGGTTTTATATAACTTGTTGTTTACTAATGGAAATCTGTGGAAACTGAGCAATGGATTTCTTGATCCTATACTTCTACATTGTGGAACACAACAAAAAGTATTGTCTTTTTTCGACATTTTAAATTTTGTTTTGGACCTTATTTATGAACGTTGCCTGCAATGCAAGTCTACGGACGAAATATCACCCAACATGAATAATAATGTTTCGAAATAAATCAGCTAGATGGCCAGCATTTTGTTACAAACGCGACACATTTTTTCATTCAAATCTAAATGTTTCGAAAAGGACATAAATTCAACAATTTCAGTTCACTGCCCTTTTTTTTTTTTTTTTAATTTGCAACCAAAGTTTGCCTGTTAGATTCGGCGGGGAAAACGACGCATTCAGCTCGAAGCTAAAGTGATGTCAATTGATCTGAAACACTTTAGCTTGAAACACAGCAGTGGAAACCAGTTTTGAAATATTCTCGAAAATCACGCTAACCAGTACGGGATATGGCAGTTGTCTAAAAAACTCATACCAACTATTTGGCAGATACCTCAGAATAACAATTGAAACGGGAGGATGTTTTGACGTCACAGCTAGAATGTAGTGTTTTGATGGGACTGCAATCGGACGAGGTGTTCGGGCATTTTCCTTTCTTAGAATTTAAATAACTATTTTTTTAAAGAACTTTTGTTTGAATATTTGGAATGAGAAAGAAATTCTTCATATAAATAAACTAATTTCAAACGTTTTTAAAAACTCCGGGAATGGTCCACTATACTTAATGCTGGACAGTGCATTTGAATTTGCCCTGGATTGTCGAAATTTACCGTTATCACTTCCATAATTTCATTAATTAGAAGAAAATGATCAGTTTGGTTATATATTTTTGGTGATAATTTCACTTTGACCCCCCCCCTTCTTCTCAAACAAAAGCATTGCCAACAATAGCGATATACTTTTCTATAAATATTACATTATCCTTTATCCATTCTCATAAGTGAAACAGTCGTTGATGAGCGATGCTTAAAGAAAGGAAGCTGTGTTCGGCATTCGTTTTTAACTTTTTACGCCTGTATACGTGACCTCCGATATTATAGAAGGCCATCCAACTATCATTATGACGTCACAGGTCGTGGATACAATTTAACGATTTTATTTCTTTGACAATGTAAAAAATAAGATTATCCCTACATCTTAAAACACTACTTTTGTATATAACGTGAGGATCTAAACTTCATCCATTCCCTTATAAGTACGATCAAGTATAATTTCTGTTTGTTAATATGATTTTTTTTTTAAAATTAATTTAAAAATATTTCTAAGCGTTTGAAATGTGAAAGGAAATAAGAAAAGCATTAATTCAAAACATTGATATATACAATTGATACAACACACCAAATGTACACAATAAACAAAACACAAATAATATAATAGCTTAAATACCACAACCAAATTCAAGGCTTATATTTTCAGAGAAACCCGGCCTTTGGAGTAAATATATATAGTATAATTTTTTTTTTTTTCAATTCGCAATGTTTGCCAAGACAAGCATGTACTTGTCACCTTACAAAAACTAAGCTTATCCAGCCTTCTTATCAAATGCCTCTTTTGAATTTACAAAATCGTTTGGATGAAAATGCAGCTCGCATACTTTAAATAGAGGTCAACAATTTTTAAACAACTCTAACGAAATTTAACAAAATATTACATTGAAATAAGAAAAAGTTTCCACGTTAAATTTTTATTTTATGTTGGTCATTTTGAAAGGCTAGAAAAGATTGGGTAAAACTTCCAAGTACTGTAAGAATTCTATGCCAAGAATTGTTTACATAAAACCGCGTCAAATTTTGTCAACCATAGTTAGTTCACTTTTAATTTAAAGAAAAAAATTAGTGAAAAGTAATTAAAATTAGTGATTTAGTGAAAAAAAAATATGGTTGAGGCGAAAATCCCTTTGACGCAAAATTGTTACCGTACTTGGAAATTTTATCAAATATTGTTTTCTAAACTTTCATTTGAAAAATAATAACAAAAAAGTTGAAGCCGAAGAAAAGTTATCACTATCGTAAATAGTTGGCATTTCTTTTCAGCACTTAATTAACTTCTCAAAAAATTATACACTTACATTTAAGAAAATATTAAAGATTTTATTAAAATGTTACACTTGCCTTGCTGTATTTTGTAGGGACAAAACTGTTTTGATGTATCACACAGCACCGTTTTTTTCTAACACCGTCATCGAAAGGGAATTTGAACACATAAACCTTAGGATTAGTTCTGGAGTTCACGCTGCTCTTTAGAACGGAACAAGAACTCGAAATTTTGAAAATTTTTCACCAAATATTAAACATATAAATCATCCATAATAACCATCGAACGACTAGTAAATGCAGAATTTGAAGATCAGTGTATCTACTTTCATACAATGTTTACCTCGAGATCCCATAATTTGTATTCACCACTGATGACGTAGAAGGTAAAACATGGCGTAGTTGGATGACCTTCTACAATATCGATGGTCAAGCTGTATAGCACATCCACAGGAACCTCAGAGATGGGGATGTTTTAAACACCTTAAAAGGCATTACCAACAATGATTTTGATCAAAATCGTTAGAACCTTTTTTTGAATATTGTTGAAAAACATTGATGTTTCAATGTTTTTCAACTGTTTTTCAACTGCGCATTGATGTTCAATTGCGCACGCGTCCATACGCGTGCGCAATTGTGGCGAAAACCTTAATGACATGTTCTATAGCCACCACTAACCAGAACACAACATTTTAACATAATCTTGTTGGTAAATTCGCTCGGGCGTTTTGCTGACCACAGCTGCAAAGACATGTATACGGAAATTTTTTAAACCACGTTTTTAAACTCAGCATGTGCCAACAAAAAAAAATCAATTTTTATTACGGCACGTATTTTAATAACTCGGCACGAGGCAGATGGCTGAGACTCATTTAATTGTTATAACAAAACACAACCGAAATTTACTGTAACACATTCTCTGTTTTTGATACAAACTAAGCTAACATATCTAATAAGGAACTCATTACTTATTAAATACACTTAAATTTTAAATAACAATCGCGATAAACTTAAATTTACTGAGAAATTAAACATCAACAATTCCCACTTCGTGAAAACTATTATTTTTTTTTTTACATAAAAAGTAGGCTGTCTGTCCTTGCAATTAAATTATCACCTAAATTATTCACACTTAATTGAACTCTTTTGGAATTATCTGCGTTAGCGAGGACAAATGCCAGAAGGACTTACCTTTGTGCTAGAGTACGAGAAACATCTCAAAAGGGCTCCACCCTCAAATTTTACACGGGCAGAGAGAACGTTGCTTCTTCAGACGCACTCCTTTTTGGAAGAGAAGATTGTTGGGAGCAGAGGAAGAATAGTCATTTTTCAGAGTTGCACCAGTTTTTAAAAACTTGGTTGCAACTTGATTGGTGCGCATTTACATTGTTTTCGGTCAGGCGCCCTTCATTGGACCTAAACCTACTCCCCACAAGCAATAAGGGCTGAACCCTTTTGCCCGACCAGGCGACCATTGGTTTCTTTTTGGAGTTCAATACTCTGACGTGTGTCTCATAAACCCAGCCTGCTCGACGCCCCACATTGAAATTTATTCGACTTAACATTCGCTCTAAGCTAACTCAGAACCGACTAAAATCCCATAACTTAATTCCTAACTTCCTTCAAAACAGCTGCTCTTTCCAAAACTGAGGACAGTAGGGTCTAATGGGCCCTTTACTTTTAAAAATCTGAGTCATGTATCACTTGTGCCTACATAATTAAAACATCTCAAAATAATTAATAAATAAAAAGTGTTTGAAGTGTCTTGGGTGAAAACTATTCACCAAAGACCACTTCACCACAGGGGGGCTGTTGTTACATGATTGTATTTGTTCTATTTTCCAGAAAAATGTTGAGAGGTTTCTTGGAGGAGGGAGTAGGAAGTAAGGGTGTGAAAACAAATTCTCGGAAAAGTGAGGGGGTTGAATTGTTGTATTAACTGGGAATTTATTTTTGTTTCTTGACGAAGAGGATCTAATAATAAGGGTTTGCTTAGCAATTAATCTTTTAATGAGCAAAGCTAGTCTCAGCTTTCCTAGCAATGAACCTTACAGAGAACGAAGAGGGTTTGTCCTTAGTTAATAATGGACTTTTCAGCTAATGAATTAAGCATTGAAACTTTTAACGAGTGCTGCTTTTGGTTCGCGAAACGTACAAGGTGGAACCTATTCACAATGATGGATCTCCGCAACTCGGGGCTTCGCAGCTTGTAGTACAGGGTATAAAAATATTGCATTCGGTATATTTTTTTTTTTGCTTTTCTACACATTTTGGAACGTCCTGAGTTCGAAAAAGTAGTGTAGGCAAAATATCTATGTGTCTGTGGTCAGCATAACTTCCAAACGGATTGACTTACAATGTTCAACTTTTGAATACTGATTAGTAATGGCTATGAGACCAATAATTAAGGTTTTCTTTAAAATTACACATGCGGGTAAGGTAGCTGCCATTGAAAAAATCATTTTTTCAGCAATTTCTAGAAAACGGCTCGAACTATTTTGATTAAAATCACTGTAGTAATGTCTTTTAAAGTGTCCTAAATATCTTTCTCCTGGAATTCAAATAGAATTTCGATAAAAACAAAAAAATTTGAAATACAAGTGTGATTAATACAGAGTTCTCTTTCTTTGAGCATTGCCCGTCAACGAATGTTCCTCCACTGTTTCACTTGCCCTAAAGGATAATGTAATAATTATCGAAAAGCACACTGCCAATTTCGCTATTTTTTCGATGATTTTGGTTTATGCCAATGTGATACTTGTAGCCAAAAATATCGCCAAACTGGACATTATTATAAATTAATGAAAATTTGAAAACGATAAATTACACCAATTGATGATATATTTAAATGCAGTGATCAATGTTAAGGTGTAATTAAAATAAAAGTTATGCGATGTTCCACATCTCTAGCTGAAAAGTTATTAACAAATGTATAAATGCTAATAAATTCTATGTATAAAATGTTGTGTACTTGTTCTTTAATGAATCCTTATCCGTAAACAAGATAAAATCCGTAGTTAAAATATGAAAACGTTTTATTTGGGTTTATTTAGAATACATGTTTAATAAAAGTAATTAGAAAGTAATCTGTCATTATGATAGCATTCACGACATTATATTTGAATTATTTACATTACAAACTCAACTAGGTGTGTGGAACATCGTACAACTTTTAATTACACTATAAGATTGGTCGCTGCATTTAAATTTGACGTAGAATGGTGTTATTTACCGTTTTCATATTTTTATTTAAATATAAATGTCCAGATAAGCAATATTTTTAACATGGGCCAAAATGATAACAATAATAATACTATTGCACAAATTGTCTGTATATAGTGTAAATAGTGACGTATTATTTTAAAATTCTATTGTAATTTATTTTTATCTTATTTTATTTATTAACGGCAGTTATACAGGTTAGAAAAAGGTGGCAACACCTAAAGCGATCGAGCAATTTCGAGATGTTTCTTTTTCGATGAATTGGCTGGAAATTTCGGGAATGTTCTCACGTGCCTGCTATATAAAGACCGGCGATCGGGAAAGTTGTCAGATTGATTTCGGACTTCGATGTGAGCTGATCGCTTTGTTTACCGGAGAGAGCTTGTATAATCGCTGTGTTCGAAGTTGTTCTTACTGAAGCTTGTGTTGAAGCTTGAGATTGATTAGACTGTTGTCTCTGAATAAATTGTGTGCCTTTGAAGAGTGAATAAAGAGTAGTTTTTATTTTAAAAACTGTACCATCATTGCCTCAGCGGAAAAATTCATAACAGTGGTGTCAGAAGTGGGATTAAGTCATCTTGAATGCCGACTACTAGAGGAATGATGGAAGACGAAATGAAACAGTTAATGGAAATGATTGCCGAAATGAAAGCCTGCCAAGAAACCACCGCAGCCGAAATGAAAGCCCGCCAAGAAACGACAAATGCCGAACTCGCGGCCGCAATGGCCGCCAGTCAAGAAGCTACATCATTGGACATTAAAGCTTTAGCCGCCAGCCAAGAAGCTACATCATCGAACATTAAAGCTTTAGCCGCCAGTCAAGAAGCTACATCATCGGACAATAAAGTTTTAGCCTCCAAGTGTGAAACAACATCTGCAGCAGTGAATGAAATCAAAGAAGAAATGAAGATAGAGCTAGCCTCAATGGTGGAATCAACCATAATAGAAACCACCTCAAATATTCTGCAATCCGTGAAAGAAGAAGTGTTGAATGAAGTAAGAAAATAAATCAGTGAGAATTTTGAGGCGGTTAATGGGAAAATTGACTTCTTGGAAGAAAAGGTTTCCATCGTGAGAGAGGAAGTTAAAGGGAAATTTGACTGCTTGGAGGAAAGGATTCGATTTATTGAAAATAAAAGATCTGAAGCAGCAACAGTTTTGCTCCCGGGAGAGGTTTCCGTTTCCGTTATTGCACCACGTCCCAACATCAAGGCTTCAACTTTCGATGAGAAGTCGGCTTGGAGCGTTTATCGAACTCAGTTCGATATGATAGCCACTGCTAATGGATGGGACGATACTTCGAAAGCATTCCATCTCGCAGCATCTCTTCGAGGTGAAGCTGCTGACATTTTACAGACACTACCTGAAGAGAAGTGGGGAGAATTCGTGGCGCTGGCAAGTGCGTTGGAGTTAAGATTTGGTGAGCAGCATCTTAAGGATTACAACATACTGCAGCTGAAAATGAGACAGCAGAAGGCCAATGAAACTCTTCAAGAATTGGCATCGGATACAGAAAGGCTGTCGCTCCTCGCTTTCCCTGACTGTCCCCCGAATGTACGAGATGATCTTTCACTGCAGTATTTCATCGACGCTATTCAAGATCCCGATGTGCAGCAGGCGGTAAGGTTATCCCAAAACAAAAACCTGAAGTCTGCCCTCGTGTACGCCATGAGAGTGGAAGTCGCGCAGCTAGCTTCTGGAAAAGACCGACGATATGTGTGTGGTGCATTAGCCGATGATTCTTCTGACTTTGTCACCAGTAAGCTTCGAGAACTGGAGAGCAAAATTGATAGAATGATGAGAAGCTATCCCGGAGCCAGGGATCGAAGAACCAGAGTCATTTGCTGGCACTGTAAACGGGAAGGGCATCTACGACGTAACTGCCTTGATTTGAAAAAGAGAAGGGATAACACTACCACGGAATCTCAACAACTGAATCTAAGAAGATGTCATCTCTCAGGGCAGAAGCTTCAATGTAGAACAGGTGAAGCCCCGACCAGTAGTTTCCACGTTTCATCCCGACAAGGAGGAAACCAGGGTTTATTCGTGAAAGGGGAGAACAACGGAACTCCATGTCGTCTAATCGTCGATTCGGGAGCGAACGTTACGATCGTAAGGACGGACGTGGCTCGTCGCCTGAACAGCCGACTCCTCTACACAGCGCCCTCTGTTTCTCTACAAACTGTGTCTGGTGGTAATATCTTTGTGCATGGGAAATTGTAAGTTGACATTGCCCTTGGATTTAACACCTACAAGCACACCGTTTATGTTGCCGAAATTGTAGATCTGTGCATTCTCGGACTAGACTTTTTGAAGAAAAATGGAGTTACGCTGAATTTTGAGAAAAGCAAGCTGCAAACATGGAGAGGCGAAGTTCCTTTGCACGATCTAGACATGAAAGAGCTGTGCGTATATCGGATTGTAGCTCATGAAGACAATGTCATATAGAATGCTGAAGAGTCCACATCTATGAAAAGTACCTCTCAAGCCCCGGAAAGAGAACCGAAGAAAGCAACGTTGATGAAACCCTCCCAAGATGATGTTCGGTTGAATGGGAATGGGAACGCTCTTTCCGGAAGTTCATGTCCGGAGAGCAGACGACGTTCATCTAAAACGGAATTCAAATCTGGAACACCGACGTTCTCTTATCACCAACCAATCTCAAAATCATGTAACCAGCAAGATGGGGATCAGAAACTTTCACCTCTTCTGTTGGCATACGGGAGTGCAACTCACGAGACCACCGGATTTTCTCCTTCTCTAAAGATGTTTGGAAGAGACCTTAGGCTCCCCTGCAACCTCCTCTTTGGACGACCACCGGACACTCCTTCCTCGCATGTCCAGTATCTAGATGATCTGCAGGCACGTTTGGAAGCCGTACATCGGTTCGCCAGAGGAAGAATCAACATCATGACGGAGCGCATGGAGATCCGGTACGATGCCAAGGCCATGGACCGTTCATTCCAGGAAGGTGACAAGGTGTGGTTATGGAACCCTAAACGTCGGAAAGGACTTTCCCCTAAGCTCCAGACGAACTGGGAAGGGCCGTATGGGGTCCTTAAGAAGATCAACGACGTCGTGGTGAGGATTCAACGGACACCTTCCTGTAAACCTAGAGTTGTACACTACATGGCTTAAGGACCTCACTGCCCGGGACGTGCAATCTTTAAGAAGGGGGAAATGTTACACAAATTGTCTGTATATAGTGTAAATAGTGACGTATTATTTTATAATTCTATTGTAATTTATTTTTATCTTATTTTATTTATTAACGGCGATTATACAGGTTAGAAAAAGGTGGCAACACCTAAAGCGATTGAGCAATTTCGAGATGTTTCTTTTTCGATGAATTGGCTGGAAATTTCGGGAATGTTCTCACGTGCCTGCTATATAAAGACCGGCGATCGGGAAAGTTGTCAGATTGATTTTGGACTTCGATGTGAGCTGATCGCTTTGTTTACCGGAGAGAGCTTGTATAATCGCTGTGTTCGAAGTTGTTCTTACTGAAGCTTGTGTTGAAGCTTGAGATTGATTAGACTGTTGTCTTTGAATAAATTTTGTGCCTTTGAAGAGTGAATAAATAGTAGTTTTTATTTTAAAAACTGTGCTAGCATTGCCTCAGCGGAAAAATTCATAACAATACCCCCCCCCCCCCATCCCCGCTAAAATAGCAAATTTTGCGATATATTTTTTTGATAACTGTAGTAATGTGTGCTAACGGTGAGTCGAACACGGACTCCTAGATCAGAAGACAGGCTCTCTAACCACTAGACAAAAGAGATCTATAGAGTCTAAGTGTTGTATCTGTTATTTGCACACGAGACCACCACAATAATTCTTACTTACATCTTTTCTTGTAAATGCAACAGAAGTGAAACATTTGTTGGTCACTGATGAGCGATATCAAAGGGAAGAGAATTCTATGTTAAAGGTATTCGTTTTTCCACTTTTTACACCTTTTACGCATTTCTACTTTTCTACGGAAATTTCGGAAGTGGCGTTGTTTACAATACCTTAAGAGGCCTTGTCACAGTGATTTTAATCGAAAGAATCAAAGCCATGTTTTGACAAATGCTGAAAAACATGCTTTTTTTCTGACAACACTATCTTATGCGCGTTTGCAATTTCTACGAAAACTTTAATGACAGGTCCCATGGCTACCACTAACTCGTATGCAAAAGTTGAGCATCGCATTTCAATCCATTCGGGAGTTATGTTGTCTACAGACGGAAATTTTTTCTTACCACTTTTTTGAAGTCAGGATGTTTCAAAACGTGGAGAATACAAAAAAAAAATTTTTTTTGACCGATTACAAAACCTTCATTACACCATGTTAATATATGAGTATTGTTATGAATTTTTCCACTGAGGCAATGATGGCACAGTTTTCACGGTTTAAAAGTATTTATTCTCTCTTTAGAAAACTCACAAAATCTATTCACAGGCAACAGTTTAACTACTCTCAAGCTTTAACACAAGCTTCAACAAAAATAACTTCGAATTCAGCGATAATACAAGCGCACTCCAATAGGTCAACAAAGCGATCAGCTTTCAACGAAATCCGAAGTACATCTGAAAACTTTCCCGTTCTCCAGTCTTTTTATAAACAAGCCCCTGAGACATTCTCGAAATTTCCAGCCAATTCACCGGAAAGAAATTTCTCGAAACGTCTCGATTACTTCAGGTGTTGCCACCTTTTTCTAACTTGTATAATCGCTATTAATTACTAAATAAAATGGGATAAAAATAAATTACAATAGAATTTTGAAATAATACGTCACTATTTACAATATATACAGACAATTTGTGCAACATTTCCCCCTTCTTAAAGACTGCACGTTCCGGGCAGTGAAGTCCTTAAGAGGAAAGGCAATTCAATCACTTCTACTATAATATGGGGCTAGTCTATTGTTATGTACCACTCTAGGTTTACAGGAGGGTGTCCGTTGAATCCTTACCACGACGTCGTTGATCTTCTTAAGGACCACATACGGCCCTTCCCAGTTCGTCTGGAGCTTAGGGGAGAGTCCTTTCCGACGTTTAGGATTCCATAACCACACCTTGTCACCTTCCTGGAATGAACGTTCCGTGGCCTTGGCATCGTAGCGGACCTTCATGCGCTCTGTCATGATGTTGATTCTTTCTCTGGCGAACCGATGTACGGCTTCCAAACGTGCCTGGAGATCATCTAGATACTGGACAGGCGAGGAAGGGGTGTCCGGTGGTCGTCCAAAGAGGAGGTCGCAGGGTAGTCTAAGGTCTCTTCCGAAAATCATTTGAGATGGTGTATATCCGGTGGTCTCGTGAGTAGCACTTCTGTAGGCCAAAAGGAACAATGGAAGTTTCTGATCCCAATCTTGCTGGTTCTTGGAAACAAACAAGGAGAGATGATTCAGAATCGTTCTATTAAATCGTTCAACCATTCCATCGGATTGTGGATGCAGGGGAGTTGTACGAGTCTTTTCCATGTCGAGCAAGTCACACAGCCCAGTGAAGACGGCAGAGTTGAAGTTAGTCCCCTGATCGGAATGTATCAGCAGGGGTACGCCGAATCGGGAGATCCAATTCCGTACGAGGACTTCTGCTACGGTTGTGGCTTCCTGGTCCGGAATCGCGTATGCTTCTGGCCACTTGCTAAAGTAGTCCATGACAACTAGGATGTATTTGTTGCCATTAGATGTGTGAGGTAGGGGGCCTAAGACGTCCAAAGCAATTCTTTCGAATGGTGCTCCTACGTTGTAACGTTGCAACTTTCCACGAGTTCGGGTCTTCGGTCCCTTCCGCGAATTGCATGCATCACAGGACTTGCACCACTTCTCCACGTCGGATTTTGCTTTGTCCCAGAAGAATCTCTCCCTGACTTTCTGAAGAGTTTTCGTGACACCAAAATGTCCTCCAGTAGAACTGCTGTGAAGTTCTTCTAGAACGTTCGTAACTCTAGAACTTGGAAGGATTAATTGCCACCGGAAGCTTTTGCCATCATCGGACTCCCATAGACGGTAGAGTACTCCATTCTTCAAGTGCAAAGAGTCCCACATAGCCCAATATCTCTTCATTGTTGGGCTATAGCATGCAATTTCCTGCCAACTGGGTTTTCCGTTAGCTGCTTCCATGAATTCAATTAGAGGTTTCAAGTCCTGATCTTCAACCTGACTTTTTCGAACATTCCGGTCACTCCAAGGGTCCAATTCTGAAGTAGTTGAGTTGGTAGTTATTTTCCGAACGGCCGATGTGCTAACCCCGAACTTAGACTCGGCATTGGAACAAAATCGACAGTTCTCCGGACATGGTCTTCTAGAAAGAGCGTCGGCATTCCCATGGAACGTTCCTTTTCTGTGATGGATATCCATGTCGTATTCCTGCAGGCGCTGAATCCACCTTGCTATTTGTCCCTCTGTATTCTTGAAATTCAGCAACCAAGTCAGAGACGCATGATCAGTTCTTAAAAGGAATTTTCGGCCGTACAAGTAATGATGAAAGTGCTCAACGGCTTTTACTATTGCCAGTAACTCCTTTCTTGTGACGCAGTAGTTCCGCTCGGATCTTGACAGGCTCTTACTAAAATAAGCGATGACTTTCTCCTGTCCTTCAATTTCCTGGGAAAGAACGGCGCCCACTCCCTCATTGCTGGCATCTGTATCCAAAATAAAGTCCTTGTTAACATCGGGAAAAGCCAAAACAGGCGCGGATGTTAAAGCGTTCTTCAGTTGATTGAAGGAGTCGTCACAGTCGGCAGTCCATAGGAACTTCTGCTTGCTCTCTGTTAGTCGATGCAAGGGTCTGGCGATCTTGGAGAAACCTTTCACGAATTTACGGTAATACGTGCACAGGCCTAGGAAGCTTCGCAATTGATGAACGTCTTGCGGTCGAGACCAAATTTGCACAGCATGGATCTTGGCTGGATCTGTGCTTACTCCATCGGATGAGATGATGTGTCCGAGATAACTGACTTTCCGCCTAAAGAGCTTACATTTTGATGGGCTAAGTTTCAAATGGGCTTCCCTAAGCTTCAAGAACACGTTCTTCACATTTTGCAAGTGTTGATCAAAACTCCGCCCGGTGATAATGATATCGTCCAAATATACCAGACAGGTCTCGTAGGAAAGTCCTCTAAGCACAGTCTCCATCAGTCGCTCGAACGTAGCCGGTGCATTACACAAGCCAAACGGCATAACTTGAAACTGCCATAATCCTTGGCCGGTAGTGAAGGCAGTCTTCTCACGATCGTCGGGATGTATCTCCACTTGCCAGTATCCACTCTTCAAATCCAAAGTCGAAAACCACTGGTTCCCCGATAGAATGTCCAAAGTGTCATCGATTCTTGGCAGAGGGTAGCTGTCCTTTTTCGTAATTTCGTTCAGCTTCCGGTAATCCACACAAAACCTGGTGGAACCATCCTTCTTTCGAACGAGTACGATTGGAGAGGCCCATGGACTTGAGGAGGGTTCGATAACTCTATTATCTTCCATTTCATGTAACAATCTCCAGACCTCCTCTTGTTTTGCGAAAGGAAGTCTTCGAGGATGTTGTTTAATAGGTAAATGGGTCCCAGTATCGATTCGATGTTGAGTAAGCTCTGTTCTTCCTACATCTTTCGATGACATGGAGAAAATGTCTTGAAATTCTTTTATAAGGTTTCCGACAATCTTCTCTTGCCTTCTTTCCAACCGAGCATCCTCGAGAAGCTGGTCCACTAAATCCGCGGGTGGTGCGGTCGGAAGCTCCTTCGATCCTCGTTCGATGCTTGTAACAGGTGTGCAAGTGGCAATTTCTTCTCCTTTCTTGATAACTCTCTTAGAATCACCGATGTTGGCCATTCTCACATGCACCACCTCTTGAGAGAGATCCACAAGCGTCGCTCCTACTACCACTCCTTTCGGGACGCTATTCGATGATGGGAAGTCCGTTACTCCAAATCGGAAGGCCTTCGGGAGCTCTGTTGAACCTTTTACAACCAAATCTGTCATGGAAGGGATGGTGATGTCTTCAAGAGCTACTATTCTATATGCACACGGCTCTTCCGAGTCCAAACCGAACAATGGAACTTCTTCTTTTCCCGTTTGAAGCTCGCCTTTCTCGAAATTCAAAGTAATTCCATTTCTCTGTAAAAAGTCCAACCCAAGAATACATGGGTCAATAATTTCAGCGACGTAAACGGTGTGAGTGTAGGTGTGAAATCCAAAAGAGATGTTGACATTTAATTTCCCATGCACAGAAATTTTGTCACCAGTCACAGTCTGTAGTGAAACTGAAGGCGCCGTGTAAAGAGGTTGGCTGTCCAGGCGCCGGGCTACATCCGTCCGTAAGATGGTTACATTTGCCCCTGAGTCAACTATTAGACGACAGGGAGTTCCATTGATCTTGCCCTCCACGAATAAACCATGGTTTCCTCCTTGAAGGGATGAGATGTGATAGAGGCTGAGTGGGGCACCACCTGCTCTACACGGCGACCTCCGCCTCGCGAGATAGCCGCTCTTTAGTTTAACTGCTGAGGCTCGGACGAGGGTCTGTCCCCTCTCCTGTCCAATTCAGGGCAATCACGTCTGAAATGTCCTTCCCGGTTGCAGAGCCAACAAACCACTCTAGTTTTTCGATCCCTTGAGCCAGGAATATTTCTCATAATTCGCTCCATCTTGTTTTCCAGTTCTTGAAACTTCTTCGTGAAAAGTTCAGAGGAATCGTCTGCTAATGTTCCACGTACGAAACGCCGGTCTTTTCTAGAAGCTTGCTGTGCGGCTTCTACTCTCATGGCATAGACGAGGGTGGACTTTAGATCTTTGCTGTCTGACATCCTGGTAGCTTGCTGTATGTCGGGATCTTTGATGGCATCCACGAAATACTGAAGAGACAGGTTATCTCGTACGTCCGAGGGACAGTCTGGGAAAGCAAAGAGCGACAGTCTTTCTATATCCGATGCCAATTCTTGAAGAGTTTCATTGGCCTGCTGCTGTCTCACTTTCAGTTGCAGTCTGTTATAATCCTTTAGATGTTGCTCCCCAAACCTTAACTCCAACGCACTTGCCAGCGCCACGAATTCTCTCCGCTTCTCTTCAGGTAGTGTTTGTAAAATGTCAGCAGCTTCACCTCGAAGAGATGCTGCGAGATGGAATGCTTTCGAAGTATCGTCCCAACCATTCGCAGAAGCAATCATTTCAAACTGCATTTGATAAACGCGCCAAGACGACTTCCCATCAAAAGGGGCCACTTTGATGTTAGAGCGCGGCGCCATAAAGGGGATGGAAGCGTTATCCCAATTAGGTGACGCTATGGCCAGAGCTTCACGCGTTTCCATTTTTCGCAGCCTTTCTTCTACAACGTCAATGAATTTGTCTTGCTCTTCCTTTAAGGTGGAAACTTTTTCTTGCATGGTGGAAACTTTTTCTTCAACTTCATTTCTCACTGTCTTAAAATCTTCTCTGACATCCAAAATATCCGCCTTCATTGATTGAAGAACACTCTCTGTGCGCTCCATAAATCTATCAACGGACGCAGAAGATGATTCTTGCTTGGATGCTAAAGCTTTAATATCCGATGATGTCGCTTCTTGGCTGGCGGTGATTGCGGCGGCGAGTTCAGCATTTGTCATTTCTTGACGGGCTTGACCAGCTGCGATTGTAGCGGCGAGTTCGGCATTTGTCGTTTCTTGTCCGGCTTTTATTTCGGCTTTCATTTCAGCAAGCATTTCCATCAACTGTTTCATTTGGTCTTCCATCATTCCTCTAGTAGTCGGCATTCAAGATGACTTGATCCCACTTCTGACACCACTGTTATGAATTTTTCCACTGAGGCAATGATGGCACAGTTTTCACGGTTTAAAAGTATTTATTCTCTCTTTAGAAAACTCACAAAATCTATTCACAGGCAACAGTTTAACTACTCTCAAGCTTTAACACAAGCTTCAACAAAAATAACTTCGAATTCAGCGATAATACAAGCGCACTCCAATAGGTCAACAAAGCGATCAGCTTTCAACGAAATCCGAAGTACATCTGAAAACTTTCCCGTTCTCCAGTCTTTTTATAAACAAGCGCGTGAGACATTCTCGAAATTTCCAGCCAATTCACCGGAAAGAAATTTCTCGAAACGTCTCGATTACTTCAGGTGTTGCCACCTTTTTCTAACTTGTATAATCGCTATTAATTACTAAATAAAATGGGATAAAAATAAATTACAATAGAATTTTGAAATAATACGTCACTATTTACAATATATACAGACAATTTGTGCAACAGTATTGAAAGTAAAAACGAAAACTTTTACATATTAGTTGTTTATGCAACTAGTTTTGAAGGTAATTCTTTTTGAAACGAGGTAAAATACTTTGACGAGTCCTGTAGCACGAGTCAAATAATGTACCGAGTTTGAAGCAGTTTTTAATACGCTTTTATTAGCTTCAGATGTGTTAGGGGAAGCGAATAGATAGAACTTCATACAATATGCGGTTCAATAAGATGAGTAAACTCAAGACAATTGACGACATGTTAGCATTTAATATTTAAAGTTATTTACAAGCAAAATATAGTTACAAGTATAATTAGCCTCTGTTATAAAACACAGCTCATATGAGGAAAAGATATATGTTCATCGTCTTATAACTGCATAAATTTATAGAACACGACAGGATGGAAAACAAAGTTAAAAACAAGTTACATTGTCCTGGCAACGCGTAACTGCCATCCAGGAACAAGAAATAAACTTTGATGCGTGGAATTTTATTAGCCTCGTGCACCACAGTACTCCCCCCCTAGTGAGCTACTCGAACGATGAAGTAACTTCACGTGTAACGAGCTGGAATGCGGATTGTGCGTCCAGATCT
This sequence comes from Linyphia triangularis, assembly GCA_963978545.1. NCBI lineage: Eukaryota > Metazoa > Arthropoda > Arachnida > Araneae > Linyphiidae > Linyphia > Linyphia triangularis. Next base: position 82,821,466 of record OZ021722.1, on the reverse strand, counting down.
AGTCACTTGTGGCGGAATGTCAAACTTCACTCTTTTGTTTCTCTTGGCTTTCTCTGTTGCTGTTTCAGAACTTGAAGACGATGAAACAGTTCCGGAATTATTTTCCCCAAGTGCAGGTGCTTCGTAAGTCCTTTCAGGTTCTGTAAAGTTGTCCGAAAAATAGGGTTTAATTCTATCTATGGATACGTTAACTTCTTTTTGTTTCATTTGAATAGTGAAAATTTTGTCGGTTCGCCTTAACACTTTATATGGTCCATGATATGGTTGTTGCAAACTGTGTCAAACATTGTCAGTACGGACAAATACGTGTGAGAAAGTTTTTAAATCCTTGAATACAAATGGCTTCTGCTTTGAGTGATGATGAAAGGGAATGGGTTTCAATTTTTCCATTGTGCTTTTTAAATTCTTGATAAGTTCTGACTGTGCTTCAGTATTTGAATTTTCGAAAAAATCACATGATAATTTTATATTTTCCCCATACAAGAGTTCTGCAGGGGTGGCTTGACAATCCTCAGGCAATGTCGTGCGTAAACCAAGTAGAATAATCGGAATTGACTTTGTCCAACTTGGATTTTCGTGGCACATTATACTGGCTTTCAAAGTACGATGCCAACGCTCAATACAGCCGTTGGTTTGCGGATGATATGCGGTACTTCTATTTCTTTTAAAACCCAGAAATTTTGAAAGTTCCTGAAACAATTGAGACTCAAATTGAGCACCTTGATCAGTTGTAATTATGAGCGGAATACCGTAGCGAGAGATCCAATTCTTCAACAAAGCGTCAGAAACTGTCTCTGCTCGAATATCAGGTAAAGGAATAGCTTCTGCCCACCGCGTGTAGCGATCAATTATTGTAAGGCAATATCGATATCCTTCCGATGACGGCAAGGGACCAATCAGGTCTAGATTAATTTCTTCAAATCGTTGACTAACGGTAGGATATTCTTGCAATGGAGAATGAACATGTCTAGAAATTTTAGATTTCTGACACTTCAAACAACTTTTAGTCCAATTGCGAATGTCTTTGTTGATTGATGGCCAAATGAATTTTGATGTAGCTAATCGAACAGTTGCTTTAATTCCAGGATGTGAGAGATTGTGAACACTTTGGAAAACTGCTTTCCTAAAGGTAACTGGAATAAATGGTCTTATAATTTTGTGGAAGTATCGCAATATAATGAACGATTAGAGCTGAAAATTGGGATTAGTTCAATTTTTAATGAAGAGTTTTGAGATGCCAGCAGTTCTTTTAACTCATCATCACTTTCCTGAGCTTCGGCTAAAGATTCAAAATCAATTTGAGGTGAAATTCTTATCTCCTCTAGTCTTGATAGTGCATCAGCAACGATGTTGTCTTTTCCCGAAATGTGTTGAATTTCTAGAGTGAATTGACTAATATACTCCAAATGCCTTTGTTGGCGAGGGGAGGCTTTCTCTAATTTTTGTTGGAATGCATACACCAGCGGTTTATGATCAGTGAATAACGTAAATTCACGACCCTCCAATAAATACCGGAAATGCTTGATAGACGAATATGCAGCTAGCAGTTCCCGATCATACGTGCTGTAATTCTTTTGTGCCGGTGTCAGTTTAACAGAAAAGTAACCAAGTGGCTGCCAATTCTTATTCACAAGTTGTTGCACCACTCCGCCAACTGCTATATCCGAAGCGTCTACCATAAGAGCAAGTTTAGCTGATGACACTGGGTGAGCTAAAATTGTAGCAGATTTAAATAATTCTTTAGAGATTGTAAAGGCATTTGACGCTTCGTCTGTCCACTCAATAACTCGATTATCATTCTTTTTGCTATTTTTTAAATAATCGTATAAGGTTGCTTGGTGCTGAGCCGCTAGAGGTATAAACCTACGATAGAAATTTATAATTCCCAAAAATCTTCTAAGTTGTTTGACTGTTTTGGGTTTATTGAAATCTTCGATGACTTTGATTTTTTCTTCCGTTGGACGAATTCCTTTTAGAGACACAATGTGGCCAACAAAATTTACAATCATCAGTAAGCTTACATCAGTAAGTTTACTTCATCAGTAAGCTTACATCGTGATAATCCTATCCACCCTGCCCTGCATATGCGCGATGTTCTCAGGATTGTATAGAAACATAGTGAAACCGTCGACATCGGGCCGTTTGACAGGTGGTGCCAGCAGTCTAGTAATATTGGAGATTCGATAAAAGAAGTATTCCTTTTAATGTTTGAACATTATTTATGTTGTTCTCTCAACTCTTAGAAAACATTTTGATTTTGATTTAATAGTCATCAGATATAAGACCTTGATATCTATTTTTGGGCATTTCCTACACTTTTTGTGTTCTCATTTTTGATTTTTTTTTTTCATTATTTCTCTAACTTGAAAGAAATTAAGTATTACACTTTTGTATTTTGAAATCTTTTCTATTAACTTCAAGATTTTTTTATCGTGCTATTATTTTATTTTGCTTTATTTATTAAAGCAAGGGGATTGCGGTATTCTGGCGTGGTAATTTCTGTCTAATTCTTACCCAGTTAAGATAATCTGGTTATTTATTACTATGAGTTGTTTGTTATATCTTCCAAAATCAATGTGAACTAGTGATGAACTAATCACAGTTGTTTCTCTAATTTGATTGCTTAAATACTTATGAAAGAATTTTTTCCCCATCCAATTTAATGTTGGTTGGTTGTATTCAGATTATCTGGCGCCGTCAGCAACACGAGGGCTATAATGCACCGAAACATTCATCATTAGACAAGCCAACATACATTTACAAACACCCATGCCTAACACGGGACTCGAACCCGCAACCTCGCGGTCTAGAAGATAGCACGCTAACCACTATACCGTTTGGTCGGCTCCACTTTAAGGATTTCCTCTTCGGTCTCGTAAGTAAATAAATGTTTTATAATTTTTTTTTTTTTCAGTTTGTACGATTTAAATAAAGTTTATTTCCATAAGATTAATTACTCAATCCAACATTGCTTCTTAAAATGCGGAAATGCAGATTTTTTTGGCACAAAATAAAGATCATTAGAATTTTAAATGTTAAACAATAAAAATAAAATTAATGCATAATAGTTATATTGTATATTGTAAGTAATAAAATAGTCATAATAAAGTATGTTTTTGATTTAATAATTAAGAATATCCAATAACTAAAGTATGTGCACCGTCAAGAAGTGAACTTGTCCCCCCCCCCCTCTCCTCCTTCCCTGGAAAATAAAAAAGTAAAATTTCATTAAGATAGAGAAATTGAAAAATCCGGATTAAACCAAAATAATAATATTAATAATAACCGGCTTATACCCCCTTGGGTGCTTTGTGTAACCCCCTGAAAATAATTCGGTCGCTGCTCATGTTATTTAAAATAAATTTCCTAAAACTATAAAAAATTAAAATGAATTTAATAAAATTTTACAAAGCTAAGTAAGTATAACTTTCGGCTATATAGCGTGTTATGAAAATGTTGTTTTGTAGTCTTTTGTAAAAAAAAATATACACATAGTTAGCATCGCGATGTATCTTGACATCGTGATGTTTGCTTCCCGATATATCACGATGCAGAAATGTTAACATCGCCCAGGCCTAATTACAAGTCGATTTTAATTTTTTTAAGCTCGTTAGAAATTGATAGTAGAGCGGCTAGAGGGGAAAAAATTGCATTTCTTGAAACAAGTCTGTAATTTTGCACATTGATAGATTATGTCATTTTAATCACTTTCAGAAGTGGGGCCACTTGGATTTCACTTCCGGTCGAGGTTTTATACTACTTCAAAGTTGGGCCTAAAATATGCCTTTATTTTCAATATGAACCTTAAATTGTAGTTCACGGTCAAAAATATGAACTCTATTAACACGTATAATATGTTAAATAGTTAGGCTTGCATTTTAAAGAATAATTTGTAATTTTTTTTTTCAACCGGAAGTCGTTAAGATTTCGACCTGAAGTCTATCCCTAATCGACACTAACAGCTTGAAATACACATATAAAACACATTCAGTGTATAAAAGGGTTGATTTCGATAACGAACCAAATGGAAATATTCCACTCGGATATTACTTCCGGTTGAGGTTTTAGATTTTTTTTTCAGTTTGGTTTAAAAATGGCAATTTTTAATACTCCCCCTTCATAAAAAGGGTCACTTTTAAAAAATTATATACTTCTTTCATGTTCTATCTAACAAATTGTAAGAATGAATATGCTAAATTTAAAATGAAAAATTTCAAACGGAAGTGATTGAAATTCTGACCGGAAATCAACGCATAAGCAAATTTCAGAGCTTACACCGATTTTTTTTCTTATAGTAGAGGGACTAGAGGGAAAAAAACTGCATTTCGGGAAACAAGTCTGTAATTTTGGAACGCCCCATTGATAGAATATATCATTCTAATCATTTTACGAAGTAGAGACACTCGGATTTCACTTTCGGTTCAGTTTTTATACTTGTTCAAAGTTAGGCATAAAATATTCTTTTTTATCAATAAAAATAGTTATATGTGGGGTCATAACCAAAATCATGAACTTTATAGACATGTGTAATATGTTAAATATAGGGAAAAGGTTAAAAAAAAATAGCAAAACATATTCAACCGGAAGTGATATGCATTTTGACCAGAAGTCTATCTTTAACAGCTAAAACTGCATCTAATAGCTTAAACTACATGTATGAAACATATGCTATTAATAAAAAGGGAATTCTGGTGATGTTTTATGATAAACTAAATTTAAAAAGTTACTTCTGGTCGAGGTTTTAGATTTTTTAAGTTAAGACTTAAACATGGGCTTCTCTATATTTTACCATGTTCTTATAAAGGGTCACTGTTAAAAACTCTTAATACTTCATGTTGTTACATCTAATTATAAGGATGGATATGCTGAACATGAAATGGAAAACTCCAACTGGAAATTACTGAAATTCCGACTGGAAGTCTACTTATAAAGAACTGATACTGCCCTTATACCAATACCTTTATGTATCACGGTGATATCGTCTCAGATAGCCGGAAGATTTCATTTGATGTTTCAGAAAAGGAATGATGATTATGCTAAGTATAAAATGGTGAATTTCAACCGAAATGACTGGAATTCCGACAGGGAGTTCGCTTATACGAATTTTTTTTCAATACAATTAAAATATAACCAAAATATAAATCTCACTAGTTGCAATCCTCTCAAATATGGACTAAGACAGGAGATTATTTTTTAAGGGAAGCGCATCGCACTCTCCTTTTTTTGGGGGGGGGGGGGGATGAGGTCCCGAAGTTGAACATTTTAGTTTTTCATTGAACATATTTTCAGATATTTAATTGTGTTTTAGACACAGATTTGGCTATCTGAGACAATATTACTGTGATACTTATATGTATTGGTATATGGGCAGTATCAGTTCCTTATAAGCAGACACTCACTTCAGATTGAAAATTTTCATTTTACATCCAACAATCCATCCTTATAATTTGATGTAACAACCCCCATGTAATATAAATAATTTTCAATTGTGACCCTTTCTATGAAGGTGGTAAAATTTAAAGAAGCGCATTTTTTAAGTCTAACGTTAAAGAAGTCTAAAACTTCGACAGGAAGTCGCTTTTTAGCTTTAGTTCATTATAAAATATCACCAAAATTCCATTTTTATTGGTAACATATGTTTCATACATGTAGTTTAAGCTGTTATAGACTTCCGGTCGAAAAGCAATTCACTTCCGACTAATCCTTTTTTTTTAATCTTTTCTCCAAATTTAATAATACGTGTCTATAGAGTTCATGGTTTAGCAATGATCCCGCATATAACTATTTTTATGGATATAAACAAACATTTTATGCCTAACTTTGAACTAGAATAAAAACTCGACCTGAAGTTAAATCTGAGTTTCTCCACATCTTAAAATGATCAGAATTAAACATTTTGTGATTGTGCACAATTACTGACTTGTTTCACGAAATGCAGTTTTTTCCCTCTAGCCGCGCTATTATATTGGTAAATGGGCAATATCAGTTCTTTAAAAGCAAACTTCCAGTCGGAATTTTAGTCACTTCCGGTTGAAATGTTCCATTTTATATCCAGCATATCCATCCTTATAATTTGATGTAATAACATGTAGTTTTAACAGTTTTTAATTGTGACCGTTTATAGTTTATATGAAGGTGGTATAATTTAAAAGAGTGCATTTTTAAGTCTAACTTTAAACAAGTCTATAACTTCGACTGGAAGTCGTTTTTTAATTTTAGTTTATCATAAAACATCATTAAAATTCTCTTTTTAATGATAACATATGTTTCATAGATGAAGTTTGAGCTGTTGGATGCAGTTTTAGTTGTTATAGATATACTTCCGGTCGAATGCGAATCATTTCAGGTTGAATTTTTTACTACTTTTTTAATCTATCATCTATACCTAGAAATTTAACATATTTACACATGTCTATAAAACTCTTTGGCTGCAACCCCACATATATTTATTTTTATTGATAAAAACAAACATTTTAGGCCTAACTTTGAACTAGAATAAAAACTCGACCTGAAGTGAAATTCGAGTGTCTCTACTTCTTAAAATGATCAGAATGGTATATTCTATCAATGTGCAAAATTATTCAGACTTATTTCACGAAGTGCAGTTTTCGGCTATTTTTTGGCGTCAAGCCGCTCTACTAATACGTATATAGATATTTTACGAACTTCCGGTCGTAACTTGCTTTCTAATTTTGGTATATATTTAATATATTATAATATTTTTATTTGATAAGTTTTATAATATATTAAATTGACCTTTTTATAAATGGAATATGTTTTATATATATAGTTCAAGTTGTTGGAGTTGAATAGGGATACACTTCTGTTCGAAATATTAATAGCTTCCGGTTGAAATTTTAATTTTTTTTATTCTCAAATAAAAGCCTAACTACTTAACATATTATACGTGTTAATAGAGTTCATATTTTTGGCCGTGAACTTATAATTTACGCTTTTTATTGAAAAAACCCAGCATATTTTATGCCTAACTTTGAAGTAATATAAAACCTCGACCGGAAGTGAAATTCGAGTGGCCCCACTTCTTAAAATGATTAAAATGACATTATCTATCGATGTGCAAAATTACAGACTTGTTTCACGAAGTGCAGTTTTCGGCTATTTTTTCGCGCCTAGCCACTCTACTATGTATGATATTTGAGCACGAGGCGTGCGAGAAAATATTTTTTTACGCTAGTGCGAAAAAGTTACTTTCCCCGCATTCTCGTGAAAAAGTGCTACTTTCGCCACTATATACATACAATATATTCTATTATCACGTGCAAAAAATATCTTTAATATATACAGTGGCTCCCAAAAGTCTTCGTACAGTTTAAAAATTTGTAGAAAAAGTGCTGTAGTTTGTAAATTTATTTGAATATTAATTTCAATTTTTTTTTTGTCAAATGTTAATTTAATTCTGAATAAAACATAAAATTTTTAAATGATTGAATCGTTTTATTTTTAAAAAATATATAAATTCATAGAACTAGAGAAAGAAAAATTCCATAAAAGTGTTTCGTACACCATCACATTTTCTGATAAGTTCATTTAATAAAATTATTTATTTACGTTTTTCCAATTCTCGGAATGTGGTGACTTTTAAAAAATCGATTGTCGGTAATATTTGCCATCTTTATTTATTATAATATATTTATTATTTAAAATGGTGCGTAGTCCATAAAGAATCAACAAATAGCAATCTAAAATTGATTATATTTCATCGTAATAGTAGTAAATGTATTCTATGTATAGCTAATATATTAAATTTATTCCATTTAACTGTTTAGTATGCAATAAAACGTTTTATACAAGAAAAGAGAATTCAAAACTAGTCAAGAAGAGATTGCCAAGCACAGTTATATGAAAGTAAAAAGGGATTTATTGTTAGAAAATTTGAGAAAAGTCTACGTTTGTAGCCTATAAAAGTTTCTTCAGAATCTAAGGAAACAATTTTGACTTCAATTTCACTTGAAACTGTTTGAAAAATAGTCAGATCAGCTGGACTACATGGGTGTTCTGCCCGAAGGAAAATTCAGTAAATGCTAAAAATAGAAAGTTTTGCCTTTTCTTTACGAAGTTAATGATAAATAAGCCAGAAACGTATTGAAATCGTGTCTTATTTGAAGATAAAAGCAAATTTAATATTTTTAGTTTCGATGGCCGCATTATTGTGTGAAGAACGAAAAATGAACTAAATTCCAAGAATTTTGTGGGAATAGTAAAGCATAAGGTGGAAGTGTCCTTATGCATGGGTGCTTGTCAGCATAGCGACTTGGTAAATTGGTAATGATGGAATAATGAATCATGAACTCTATTTGAATATTTTGAATGATAAATTAAATTTGCCAACTAAAAATTTGGGTATTACAAATAACTCCATTTTTTATCAAGATAATTATTCGAGTACACAACATTCAATTATCGCCTCTGTTGCCTTTAAAATTGCTCACAAATTCTAAAAACACTACCTCATTCGACAGATTTGAACCCAAGAAAAAATTGAAGGCCAAAGTAAGACGACACGAAATTAAAACGAAAAGCCAACTAAAAACAGTAATGATCGAAGAAAAAAGAAACAATAATGCAGAAGTTACAAACAAAAATTAATAAAATTTGTGTCTAGACGTATAAAAGTTGTTCTAAATGCTAAAAGGTATCCTACGAATTACTAATTTACCAAAATATTACAATAAATACTAATACGTAAAAAAATGTCGAGTGTACGAAGACTTTTGGGAGATATTTCTTGTGTTACTTTTAGGTTACTTATTTTCCTAAAAAAAACTTTTATTAAGCATTAACAATATTTTATGTAGTTTTATTTAGATAAAACTTGAGATATTATTAAAAAATCCTATTCTGAAATATTAGTTTTTAAGATGGATAATGTAGTATTTGATAGAAAATTGTAAGTGTACGAAGACTTGGGAGCCAATGTACATAAATTAACATTGGCAACTCCAGTCAATGAATATCTTCTAAGAATATGTCTTTTTTATACCAAAACGTATACAATTTGAGCACGAGGCGTGCGGTAAAATAAATTTATCACGTTAGTGCAACAAAGTTACTTTTCCTCACTTCTCGAAATAAAGTGCTACTTTAGTCCCGATTTCTGATTAAAAAAACTTTCATTGTTTGCGCACTGTTATAAAAAAGTTTTTAACGTTACGATTTCATTCTTGGTTTTTGGAACGCGGATCAAACAATAGCTAGAATAACAAAAAATACTGCCAGAACTCGAATATATTTTTTATCAATCAAACGATTTTTCGGACATTTTATACAATTTTTTTTTTTTTGTAAAAACGAAAATGTCGATTTAAAATAATTTCTTTTATGGTATTATTAATGTAATTATCAATGCGTGCTTTTTACTAGACATTTTATGCAAATAACTTGCAAATGAAGTTTCTTGTATTACCAAATGACTTTTCCCCGAAATATTTTAAACGTTCTAGCTTTCGCTCCGTATCCACATCCACGACTATTCGACCAGCTGTCGGTCGATTTACTATTCAGTGATGACCACTTAAATTTGGCCACCTTTGTGATGAAATGTATAATCAGCTCCCAGGTTAATAGTTCAAAACAATTGTCCATAAATGACCCACAAAGCGAAATAAACCTCCCTATCTCAGAAATTCATTAGTATTCTTGCAAGAGCAGTTCACAGTTCACTGCAATGCTCCTATAAAATGTATGCTTAAAACTAAACTAGTTTATCCTAACTACGTATGGTTATTCAGAAGTCCCTTTATATAGCACGAAATATCAAACATTTAAAGGCAAACATTGGACCGCTATGAAAACTTATTATGGTATTGAAACCAACTATTCATTCTCATTAATGTTTGTAGGAACGTATTCATCTAGATATAAGTTCACTATATCTACGTAATTTTCTTGAATATTAAAATTTTACCGCTGCATTGCTCGTTAAATCATGGTGTATTGGAACTAGAGACTTGTATAATTATCTCTCTACAATTTATTATACTGAAATCGTAAGCTGAGGTATACATTGAGAAAGATAAAGTTAAGGAGTTGAAGTAACTAGGCAAGTACAAAGTCATATAAGGGTCTGTTAACATATATTGTGTATAATTTATATGGCTTTAAAATTTTAATCGTACTTGTGGGAGTGCTTTAGTATCGCAATTAGTTCTGTGGGAGAGGGAATTTTCTCTATGGGAGACGCTATTTCTTTCATTCATTACATAAAACAATGAATACTACATTTTAAAAAATATTTCTCTGAACCATTTATTATTATGAAAATTCTCTAAAGCATAAAGGTTTAATGAGCTTTTGTAAAATATTTTTAGTAAGATATTTATGAAAGATGAAGTTTCATGGAAGTGTTTGTCTTGTTAGATACATTAAAAAGATATTTATATTATACCTGGATTTCAATAGATATATTCGTTGACTGAATGTGAAACAATTAATTTTGAACACAATAAATATGTATCTAAGGACAATGGAACATGCTGGAGCTATTTCTTAATGTATCTGTATGTCCTAACAGTCCGAGAGGCGATTGCATGTTTAGGTACGTCATCGAATATCGTTCTGAATTTTTTTTTATATAATGTAGACAAATGTTAGTGAATGAAACCACAGGTCTGTCAGGGCAAAAATGGCCAAAATTATTAAAAAATTGATTTTTAAGGAGTTGAACCGAATCCGATTGATAAATATATCATATCTTGATCGGTAATAAGCATTCTTTTTTTATGTGGTAACCTACTGCTCTTTCATTTTCAATGAGGAAGAGTGCAAACTATATTTATTCTTTGGCAATAAATATTTTAAAATGACTCAAGTTGGTGATAAATATTTCGTCGCCAATGACGTTATATTTATTGCCAATTTGGCTGACTTTTGAAAGATGAAAGATCTTGTCGTCAGGAAACACAAATCGTCTGAAACCTTCTTGTAATTGAAAAGTAAAGAATGGTGGGTTATCAGACAAAAAAAAGGATGTTAATTGTTCGGCAAATTACGTCATATATTCAGTGCAGGATTTACGTATAAGCTAGATAAGCTGTAGCTTAGGGCCCCCTGACTTGCTTGGGGCCCCTAAAAAATTGTCCGAGTGAGCAATGGACGATGTAAGTGGTGACGTCACAGTCGTCAAGTGAGGCTAAACAATGAGTTGCTATGCAAAGTCTATGCATTTTTAGACTCACTTTCATTGAGTAAATTTAGAATCGTGATTTAAATTAATACAGCAATATTTGATCTTTTGAAACCTCATAATCGTATAAATTAGAATTTGTATTATATAATGGTTACTTTTGGAACATTATTTTTTAATGTAATTGTTTGTTTTTATGTATTTTAAATCGCGCTTCTGCTACCCTGTGCTTGGAAATAAAGTAAGAGACTCAGTCTTGGATGATTTAAGAACTGCAGGGAACTTTAGTTTATCTCTAGATTACACTCCAGACCGGTCCCATATATGGATCAGCTCACTGTTATTGTGTGGTATGTTTCACCAGATGAACCAGACTCCCTATTGAACGTTTTCTAATTTTCCTAAAGATGGGCAACCACACAGGGTAAAGTAAGGCTAAGATGGTGCAAAACTACCTTACAAATGAGTGCAAAATAGATTTTAGTAAGTGTCGAGGCCAGTAATATGATAATCCTGCCAATATGTCTGGCAAATACAAGGGTATGCAAAAAATCATATTGAAGATTAACAAGTATGCCATGTATATTCCATGTGCTGGTCATTTCCTGAATGTTGTTGGTAGAGCCGCAGTTGACTGTTGTTTAGATGCAGTAAACTTTTTTGGAATTGTTCAAGACATATACAATTTATTTTCGTCATCTAAATAAATGGGCAGTAATACTCTTGTCATTCTTCAAAGATGATTCAAAAGTTCCAAAGTCTTTGTCAAAGACTAGATGAAAGGACATTCAATGGCCACAAGTGCAATACTTGATAGTTATGATGTGATAATTAATTTCTGCATTGCATTAGCTGCGTATTGATACTACAGAGAAAGGCGAAACAAGAAATCAAGCAATAAACATTTTGAATAAAATGGAGGTGTTTGAATTTATGGTAATGTTATATTTGTGGAATTACTTACTGTATGAATTTCACAAGACTAGTCAATCAGTGCAAGAACCCCAAATTAGTCAAGATGTATGTAGGAAATTGTATGCTTCACTTTCAGATTTTGTTAAAGGTTCCAGGGATATGTTCGATCATTTTGAAGAAAAGTAAAGGAAAATTGCCTGATGTCGCTTACAAGAAAAGGAAAAGCGGATATAGAAGAAGGCATATCAATGATGATGATGCTTTAGAGAATCTTCAGGCAAGAGACAAGTACAGAATAAAAACATATATACCTATGGTGGATGCATTAGAGTCAAGTCTGGCACAGAGGGCCTCAGTATACAATGATGCTTTAAAAAAGTTTTCATTCTTAACAAAATTAGAAGATAAAGAAGAAGAGATTCGTGAAGGAGTTAGTGCGTTATGCCAAACATATCCTGAAGAAGTGGACATAAATCTTGTAGAAAAAGTCAAGCATTTTCATCAATATAGTCAAGCATATGATTCAGTGAAACATAATTGTTTGACGAATCAGGATCTGTATACGATAATATTTAACAATCGTGTCCAATCAGCATTCTTTAATGTAGAAGCAGTTTTGAGATTGTTTCTTAATATGATGGTTGCAAATTGCTCTGGAGAAAGATCTTTTCTCAACTGAGGAGGATAAAAAATGAATTTAGAACAACCAAAGACCAAGATAAATTATATTCCCTCAGTCTCATGTGCCTAGAAAGGGACAAACTACGCAGTTTATCATTTGATGATGTCATCAGTGACTTTGCTCTGGCAAAGGCAAGAAAGAAAATATTTTAGTTTAATATAATTCCTTAATCCTTATAGCATGTTTCAAGAGATTAGATAACATTCCTTTATATATTGTGCCTTTTAAAAAAACTTTTGTTTCTTTTTACCAGAGTTTGCATTTTTAAGTTTGTTATGAATAAAAATGATTTTAAGTTAAAAATTTATTATTTCACTATCTTCTTAATTGTATTTCAGTTTAACCCTCTAGGTATCCGAAAATCACATTTGGCACTGACGTATAATATCTGGACTTATAAAGGGCCCCATATCTCAAATAGCTTAGGGCCTTATCAAGTCTAAATCCGGCTCTGCATATATTTGGCATTAAGACTAAGTACAACTCCTTCAAAGTTGATTTATTAATAGTTTCGGCCATTTTTGACCTGCCAGACATTGGATTCATGATCAACTAATATTTCTCTATATTCTTTAAAACATTCAGAATGATGTTTGATGAGGTACATAAACTAGCAGTCGCCTCGCACTTTTTTTTTTGTTTTGTTCCTGACATAATTGGATTTTGTTTTTTCTTTTAAAAAGGCAGTCAGGGGAAGAAGGGCAGTGACATCAATATTTTGGCATAGTTGGTTTTTGAATTTATTTAAATATGTATTATTGCAAGTAGGAGAAGTGGAATTTGCATACCTTATTCGTGTTTAATGGAAATTGAACTATACAGATTTTTTTCTTTTTCTTTTTTCGTTCTAAAATTCCAAAATGTGTTTTTGTATGAAAATTTTTGATGTCAACTCGTGTGACTGCACTTATCTCAGGTACCGGAGTATATGCAGCCGAGGGTTGAAAATTCTAATATAAGAAAGTAATTTTTTTAACAATATCTTGCGGATTGTTGTTGTTGTTGTTTTGAGGTTTTATGGCGCAAAGGCAACACAAGGGCCATGCTGCGCCAACAATATCTTGCGGATTCGGAGAGTTTTGAATAATTGAAATACGTTTATTCTGACAGATGTTATGAATTTCTTTGTGAATTAATTTTTTTTTCATTTTTCATTTCAACTCGTTAAGTTAAAAAAAACACAAAAAAAAGGAAAAAAAAAAAAAAAGGAAAAAAAAAACAGTAATCTTTTAGCCTGACATTTTATCAACTTTATTTGTAGTACTTGAATATTTGTCATGGTTACTGGAAATTCTGTAAATGCGTTTCTACAATTAAAAATATATTATATATATATATTTTTTTAAAAATACTTTTTATTTTTTAAAAAAACTTATTAGCTTTTGGACTCTTTAAATTTTTTGGATGAATACTAATTGTTACACACAAATAGATATACAAATAAGTACTAGGATACACAAATACACAAATAAAAACGAATTGTTAAAAATAAAAAAATAAAAAACTTTATAATTTAACTTAAAAATGTGTTTATGTTTAAGATAGACTTAACATATGAATATAAAATAACACTTTCCATGATTTTGCTTTATTATTTAAAGTTTAGTGAAAGTTATGAATCAAACTTTGTAAAAAATAGAATCTTCAAGTATTTGATTAAGAAAAGCAAAACAATTTTGATTATACAAGGTGTACATGAGATAATGTTCCAGTTAATGGTAGATTATAACAGTTTCATTTAGACTGTTACAATAAATCATAATACAAATTAAAGGTAAATTTACCTTTCTTACATAATTAAATTCACAATTAAGCATTTGTGTATATAAATTAATATATAAAATACTATTAAAATTTATAACTGGGTTATTCTTTTATGGACATACTGTACAAAAAAGTAATAAAAAGTAAAAATATGCAAAAAGCAAGCCAATGCAGACGGGGTTTGCTTTAGTTTTATGTGAAATTTTTATTGGGTGTAATTTTTTTATTGGAGAATGTCAGAGTAAAATGTTGCACATGCTACAAATCTGAGCTTCAAAATGATCTATAAACGTAAGAACTCAGTAGTGTGGATGTTGATTAAAAATAAGAAGACTGCAAAATTTTACTCCTTCACTTTAATTCAGTATCAAACTTTAAGTGTTTTTCAGAAAAAAAAAAGTTTATAAGATTATTATCTTAAAGAAAGAAATGATAAAATAGGTCGTTAAAATATGTACTGTAGTTTTATGTTGGGATCGGCTTTTATTATTTTTAAAACCTATGACCACATTTTCTCCTTGGTTTCATTTATTCCACTTCATTCTGCAATTAAAAATGACTATATACAAAGAGATAATATTTTACATCAAATTTTTTTTATTTACTACTAGTTAAACTGTAGTACCTTGGTCTCAAAGATGAATGATGATTCACTTAAATAATTCTTATTCTGTTGATACATTGTTTGGATAGACATTACAAAAAACTCCCCAACGGAGCATATTTAGCAGTATTTCAACAATACATAATTAAAATGTCACCAAATTGGAGAACCTGGTGACAAAAATAGTTGTCAATAGTTGGGAAAAAATATCTACAGTATAAAAGACAAAGCTTAAGCTTATCTCTACTTTAGAATATAAAACGAAAACCAAAATATATTAGGTTTATTAGAAATAAAAACAACAGGAAATAAAAATGAAACTGAAGATTTAGGATTTTGGACCCATTGCTGTACATTTTCTACGACAATCGCTTTATAGCAATCATATGACATATGGTTACAAATTAGAAGACCTGGATTTTACCTCCTTCCAATTTTAAAATTATACCACCACATAAACAAGATTATCAGGATTCAATAAAAATCAGAACACCGACTATTAAAATAATGTCTCGGATGTGACTAATTTAAGTTAATTAAAACACGGCTACACTCGTTCTACTACTCGCGTTCTCACAGGTTCACTTATACGGCTACGTCAATCAAATTTTGTTTACTCAGAGTGGACGGAGTGGGCTTTGCGCGCCGCGTAACGGCTGAGAAGTGCAGAGGCTTATTTCTAAGTGCGGTATTTTGTGTTTAAAACTTTTATTTCAACGAAATATTATTTAGATAATGGTTTATATTTTAATTAAAAATCCTTTCTTTTAATTGCCTAGCTTTTATGTTAAAACAAGACAAAACATTTAAAAAAAATCTATTTTATTCTTGAGCCTACTAAATTTTTTTTTATACCTATCTGCCACAGTTTCAAAAAGTGGCATTGGTAAAGAGTGTCCATTCAGCGCCACCTCCGATTCCGAGTTTTTAAGTGATTGCCGTAACCGCATAAGTGAATTTGTGAGAACGTGATCAAGTGTGGCCGTGATTAAAAAAACGGTGCTGCCAGATGTAGTATTTTGAGTACTACGATAGTATGAGGATCACGCATGGGTATGTTACTGGCAACTAACTCATTAGGACTTGTGACCAATAGCAAAGTTCCAAGATATTTTTAAAGCTATTATTTCATCGATAAAAAACTTGTATATAGATGCTAGTGACGTAACCATGTAAAATACTCATTTTCCCATAAATATTTGGGCGCAGTATTTTAAGTAGTAGATATAAAAAATGTGGTATATTTATAGCAATCTTTATTTTTCAAAAATAACACAAGATATTTAACCTATAATAATAAAACAAGCTGTGTGTCTGTCTGTGGCTCTGTGGATCTATAGAAACCTGCTTAAAATTGGAGTAGAGCTCTGAAATTTCAGCATGAGAAGTTTTGGCCTCCTAATTGTATACATGTCAAACAGAATGTTAAAATTTTAATTAGTTATTTTTTAATTAATTTTTTAAATAATTTTTTTAAAAAATTGACTTGAAACAGAGATACAGCTCCGAAATTTTCCACATAAGTAGTTTTAGTCTTTGAATTGTAGTTTTGAAAAACAGAATTTTAAAATTTTGATTAGTATTTTTTTAATTAATTTTCTTAATTAATTAATTTTTTTTTATATAAAACGACTTCTAATAGGGCTACAGCTCTGAAATATTCAACATACGTAGTTTTGGCTTTCTGACTGAACTTTTGAAAAACAGAATTTAAAATTTAGTTTAGTTTTTTTTTTAATTAATTTTTTTAATTAATTAATAAATGTGTTACTAAACTATTTCTAATAGGACTACAGCTCTGAAATTTTCAATATAAGTAGTTTTAGACTTTTAATTGGACTTTTGAAAAACAGAATTTAAAATTTTTGTTTAGTTCGCTATTAATTAATTTTTTTAATTAATTAATATGTATTTTACAAAAAGGTTTCAAATAGTAGAGCTGTAGCATTGAAATTTTCAACATAAGTAGTTGTGGCCTTCTAATTAGATTTTTAAAAAATAGAATTTTAAAATTTTATTTGTTTTTTAATATTTTTTTTAATTAATTAACAAATATTTTACAAAACGATTTGTAATTGGGCTGCAGTTCTGAAATTTTCAACACAAGTAGTTTCGGCCTTCTAAGTGGACTGACAAAAAGAATGTTAAAATTTTAATTTGTTCTTGAATTAATTTTTTTAATTAATTTTTTCACAAAAAGTGACTTCTAATACGCCTAGAGCTCTGAAAGTTTCAACATAAGTAGTTTTGGCCTCTATTTTTGCTCTCCACAAACACGTGTTAAAATAATCTTAATCGAGTGTAGCATTATTGTATTAACGGGGAATATTTTTGTTCGACAAGGGAGAGGCTTCCAGTATTAAGGCTTTACGTAGCAATTAGATTTTATAGAGTGAAGCGAGCTTATGCTTACGCAGGAATGAACCTTTCAGCGAGTGAAGCGAGCTTATGCTTGCATAGCAATGAACCTTTTAGCAAGTGAAGTAAGCCTGTGCTTATGTGTCACTGAACTTTTTAGCGAACAAAAATTAAAATTTCGCAGCGAAGCACGGGTATTCAGCTAGTCTATAATAATAAAACAATCTGTGTGTCAATCTGTCTCTCTAAAAAACAGAATATTAAAATTTTAATTAGTTATTTTTTAATTAATTTTCTTAATTAATTAACAATTTTTTTTTTTACAAAACGACTTCTAATAGGATTACAGCTCTGAAATTTTCAACGTAAGTAATTTTGGCCTTCTTATTGAACTATTGAAAAACAGAATTTTAAATTTGTTGTTAGTTTTTTTTTTAATTAATTTTTTTAATTAATTAATAAATATTTTACAAAACGGTTTCTAATAGGGCTACAGCTCTAAAATTTTTAACATAAGTAGTTTTAGCCTTCTAATTGGACTTTTTAAAAACAGAATTTCAAATTTTGATTTTTTTATTTAGTATTTTTTAATTAATTTTTTAAATTAATTAATAACTATTTTACAAAACGATTTCCAATAGGGCTACAACTCTGAAATTTTCCACATAAGTAGTTTTGGCCTTTTAAAAAACAGAATTTTAAACTTTTATTTAGTTCTTTTTAATTATTTTTTTTAATTAATTAATAAATATTTTACAGAACGATTTCTAATAGGGCTACAGCTCTGGAATTTTCAACATAAGTAGTTTTGGCCTTCTATTTGGACTTTTGAAAAACAGAATTTTGAATTTTTATTTGGTCCTTTTTTAATTAAATTTTTTAATTAATTAACAAATATTTTACAAACCTATTTCTACTTATGCTACAGTTCTGAAACTTTCAACACAAGTAGTTTTGGCATTCTAATTGGACTGACAAAAGAATGTTAAAATTTGAATTGATTTTTGATTAATTTTTTTAATTAATATTTTCTCAAAAAGCGAATTCTAATAGGCCTAGAGCTTTGAAAGTTTCAACATAAGTAGTTTTGACCTTCTAATTTTGCTTTCCACAAACTCGTGTTAAAATAATCTTAAGGGGTGTTGTATTATTGTATTAACGGGGGGGGGGGGGAAGAGGCTTCTACTAGTATGGCTTTACGTGGCAATTTTAGATTTTAATGAAGCGAGCTTATGCTTTCGCAACAATGAACCTTTCAGCTAGAGAAGCGAGACTATTCTTGCATAGTAATGAACCTTTCGACGAGTGAGGTAAGCCTGTACTTATGTGTCAATGAACTTTTCAGCGAACGAAGCCAGCTCGATTTTGAGTAGCGATGAACCTTCCTGCGAGCGAAGCGCCAAAAACTAGGATATGCACCAATGACAGATTTCCGCAACGCGAGGCCTCATAGCTAGCTAAAATATTGTGCATGTTAAAATTTCGTAGCGAAGCACGAGTATTCAGCTAGTTTAATATAAAATAGGATTTTTTTTTTCAGATAAAACTGGGATAAAACTTTCCCAAAAACTGGGACCTATGCACCAATGATAGATTTCCGCAACGCGAGGCCTCATAGCTAGCTAAAATATTGCGCATGTTAAAATTTCGTAGCGAAGCATGAGTATTCAGCTAGTTTAATATAAAATAGTGTTTTTTTTTTCAGATAGAAGTAAAAAATACTATGATACTGGCAACTTTGGTTTTGAGATTTGAGTTAGATCAGAAGTCGATTTGAATGCAGTTAAAGATAATTTGCTTTATATTTTACAAGGATAGTAATCATATTTTATTGATTTACAGGACCATGTCGCAAAATTTTCTCTAACGGACAGTTTTCAGTTATGATGTATATGTAGTAGCAATCGGCAAACATAGCGTGCTCGGGATTTGGTGAGTTCTATTGAGCAGACGATTTGGGGATTTCAATGCAATCTCTTTTGCTTGTGGAAGCAATTCCCCTGGGTTTGTGAGCAGCATGCGAATCTCTGTAGTTATATAAAAATGTGTAACTTTAAATAATCCTATCATTTCCCTATACAGGATATCTCCAAAAGAGAACGGTTTATATCTTTATCTTTTAGAGCGAAGTGGACAATGTAAATAGCAAAACTTTTCAAAGTAAGGTACGAAATAAGATCACATTAATAATGGTAATAATAATAATAAAAATAATAATAATAAAAATAATAATAATAATAATAATAATATTAATAAAAATAATAGTAATAATAATGTTAATGATAATAATAATAATAATGATAATAATGCTAATGCTAATAACAATACTAATAACAATGCTAATGCTAATGATAATGATAATAATAATAATAATAATTATTATAATAATAATACTAATAATTATAATAAAAAAAAAACTATTCCCGTTAATTTAAAAAAAGTTGCACTTTTCAGATTTTTTATAAGACTCTTCTCGGCCAATTCTGTCAATTAAAAACTTTTTATTTCTTTCAATTACCTATATGTTAACAAAGAGTAATGAAAGTATTGCATTCTCTAAAAAAAAAGATTTTTTTTGTTGCCATTTTACATGTTTTGGAACATCTTGAGTTAAAAAAGCGGTCAAGAAGAAATGTATGTCTGTGGCCACCTCTCCGGTAGTCCCAATACGCTGGTTGACATTGCTCGACATTGGCCAATCCCGATGTGAACCGTTTTAGACTGGCCGTTATTACGGATCTTGACCAATCTCGCTCAATGCTGGATAAAATATATTAGTTTTGCAATGCAGGCTTGAGGCCCTACAATTTTAAGGTACCCAAAATTTCAAAAAGTTTCCGTTGTCAATATGAAAACAGATCTTTTTTTTTTTTTTTTTTTTTTTTTTTAATTAGGTTTTGAACTCAAATAAACTACAAACTGAAATTGATTTTAAGTGGCAGCTGTTAAGCAATTATGTCTCGAAAACACACCAGCTTACATTTGAGAGAATTTAATTATGGTAGATTTTCTGATTTGTGAATTTTGAAAATGGTTATCAATATACTTGCAGGCTAACAATGAAATTGGATGTTCGTCATCATTAGTCACGCTGTTAAGTCTTCAACATTTTTCTTAATTGTGTATTTACCTAGCAGTAAAATATTTCAAAACTTAAAATACATTTTGGTTAGTTTAAAGCCAATTTCGGGGACATCTTAATTGTAAAAGTCTAATGTCCAATCTGCCAAAACTAATTTTGATTTATATGCCTAATTTCTTTACAAAACTCTAATTAGTTACTTATAATAAGCAATGATTGTATCAAATGCTCTTTATTATTTTGCTCTTAATGTTCAAATTTCAGTAACGTCATTCCGTGCACAGGCTGTTTTAGACCATATATGGTCGAAGAAAAATCCTCCCAACAAAATAAATATCGGGACATCCCTTCACCTAATATTTTTAAGGGACCCAGAAAACATGCTGTGCCTTGGGCCCCGAGTGAAGTAAGTCAAGGTGTACCTACGAGGTTCAAATTTTGAATACAAGTTAGTGGTGTTTATGAGACTTTTCATAAAGGTTTTCGTTAAAATTGCCCATGAACATAAGGTAGCTTCAATTGAAAAATAAAATAAAATAATAATGTTTTTAACAATAGCTAAAAATGGCTCTAACGATTTTCATCAAAATAGGTTGTGGTCCATAAAGATGTTCTAAACATCCCCACTTTCGAAATTTCTCTGGAAATGTGATAAAGACAAGAAAAAGTGGAAAACGTATGTTTCTACTTTTTCATGTTTGATTCTTTATGAAAACTAATGTTATCTTGAGAATAGCCCATCAACAATTTTTTCTCCCATGTTTCACTTACAAGAATGGATAAAGTAAGAATCAAAAGGTGTATCGCCAAAAGTGTCCCCAGAATGGCCATTTTTTTAATGAATGAAAATATGAAAATGGTAAATCACACAAATCCACGTCAAATTGGTGCCCAATATATTATAGTGTAATTGAAAGTTATGTAGTGTTATACACCCCCTACTTTTTCATATAACAACGTCATTACGAAAAATCGTATACTTCTAGAGTTAAAATTGAAAATTGAACCTTGCTATATACACATTATAAAAAGATAAAATATTGTGAAATGTATGATAATATTTACATTGAAAACATTTTCGTGTGTTGAGGGTAGATTCATGATGCAGTAGCGTATTCTTGAGTGTTTTTAATTTTTTAATTTTTTTTTATATATATATAATAAGAGTAATAAGTTTCAAAATCCATTTTATACCAGATTACAAATTTGAAACATACTCTACGGTTTAATTTCTAAATGTATGATCTATGTAATGCCCACTTGATGGCTATGGGATTAAAGCTCTGGTTTCGCATGCCAAATGTGCTTGGTTTGAATCCCGGGTTAGGCATGGATGTTTGCTGTAAATCGGAATTCATGTTAAGCTGTAGGTCTCGGCCTGATTAGCCGTTATTGTACCTAAAAACAGATCGAAATTTTTTAATTATTGTTCGATATAATTATCTGTTTATATTTTTATAGCATCATATTTTAAAGCATTCGCAAATTCTTTGCAAAATACAATTCATAAAAGCTTCCTTTATTTGTATGTATAAATCTTAATTACGTGTTCCAAATGCTAGACACCATAATTTGAAATTGAGGCCGCATGCGTCCTGCGTCATGATTAGTAGTACCAGTGTTTATATCTGTCTGTTAAGACTTTATTTAAATTTTTGTGAGTTTTTTTTTATATACATGTTAACGTATTTTTGACCAAAAAATTTTCATTATCAATTTGTATAGGTTTCTTATTTTACCAAAGAAACAGCGTGAAAAGCTGATACAGAAAAATGGCATAAATGCATTTTTTTCTGTATCATAATTCAGTTATTTTTAAAGTCACTGTTATGTGTTTTCTTTCTAATGATCATGTTGAATAGAAAGAAAAACTTTCTAAATGTTAAAATTTGCATAAGTAAGGGGAGGTTTTGTACAAAAAAAAAAAAATGTATAACTTTTTGAAATTTAACAGGAAGATTTGTTTCTTAACGCCGGCTTTGTACTAACTGAATTTTGAATTTTTTTTTTCAATTTATACTATACTAAACTTCAACTTAACTAGACATCACTTAGACGATAGATCGTGACAGTGCTCATAGGTATTTAATCCATTTTGGCGGAGTGAAGACATAATTCTCGCCAAACCTTATAGCCTTTTGTTCTCTACAGGGTTGTGGTTTGGCGAACATTATGCTTTCACGCCGCCAAAATGGATTAAATACCTATGCGCACTGTCACGATCTACCGTCTAACTGATGTCTAGTTAAGTTGAAGTTTAGTATACTCATTTATCTCGGATGAATGATTAATAATTAAAGTGGGTTTCAATTTTACTTTGGAATACATACTCCTTCTTTTATGTTTATTGATGGCGAAAACTCGTCAACTTTCCTCTACCTGAAAAATAATTCAAACTCACAGTATAATTTTTTAAAGTAAAATATTATCAAAACTCATTACCTAAAAACGAATTACCTGTAACTTTGAAATTTCTGACACCTAAACGGAAAAAAGAAATGCTCTTTATAAGACTGAAAATTTCACTTCTTATATAACTATATAAACAATTGATTTTAACACGTTGTAAATAAGACTTTTATGAGAGTTGCTTACAGAACAATTATTACAAAAAATAACCTACTGGGCATTTTAAAGGTTTGATCTATGACTCTTTATGGCTAAAGTGCACCATGCAGTAAAACCAACCTGATGGCTGTATGGTTAGCGCTCTGGCCTTGCGTGCCAAAGGTGCAGATTCGGATCCCTGTTTTATTACGGATTTTCGTTGTGGTTTGTAATCCACCTTAAGCTGTAGGTAACAGCCTGTTTCGACCTCATTTGCATAAAAATAGGTAGTTGAGAGTACAAAACAACCAATCATGAAATACACTGTTTTTAGTACAGTACCCAAAAAAAAACAAAAAAAAAAAAAACAGAATGATGGCTATATCTTCGGTTCTAATTATCGTAGAATCTTACGGTTTGCACTAAAATGTTTTGCATACGATTTTCTATATATATGATGCCATTTCTTTTTCTTGAGGGACCGTTTACTAAGTAAAAGTAACTCTATCTTAGAAAATTTCAATACGAACCCTTATTTTTTATCATTTCATTCGAATCAGAATACATCATTTACTCTATATACCAAATTTCAATGCATTATGTTGAAAAACACGTCACTTATGAGTGAAAATGCTTCGACCATTTTTTTCCATAAAGCGAAAGGTATTTTTAAGATTCTACTTCACAGCGGGAGAAATCGAACGGTCAGTGAGGCGTTTCACGACGTTATAAAATACAAATATTCTAAAATTGCATAGAAACTACTTGGATTTATAGTGACATGTTTAAGATTAATACAAAAATAGCAAGTAAACGCAAAAGTAACATAATTAAAGATGTGTATTCTTCACACGAAATAAATAAAATATCGAAAACTGTAATTGCAGAAGTATAACGTATACTACTGATAATTAGAAAATTAATAAACATAAAATGTAGGTATTAATAAACAGTATTCTGCAAAGTGTGATTATTTTACAGAAACATTTCACTGTAAACACAAATGTAACTTGATTGTTGAAATTATTTATAAAATGAAAAAATCACCTGATTCAGTAAAATTTTTAAAGAATAACTTATTGAAATTGCTTAAAAAATGTGGTTTTAAATAAATGTAATTTAAGGAAGTAAATTAAAAAAAAAGGACACTGTTGAAAACGACACAAAACATACGTTCCACGATTCCGAACACGTTAGACAGATTAAAAATATACATACAAAAAATAAAACTGCTTTGTTTGTATAAAATAATATTTTTTGTTTTGTAATCTCAAGAAATTCTGTTCCGTTTCACCCCGCTGTTCCTATTCACCCTATTTTACGATAATTGAACGTTGTGCGATTTTCCACACATCTAGTTTACCTTGAATTAATCTTTGATAGTTTTCAAAAGTCGTCTACTATACGGTCCCTTAAAATGAGCGTTTTTACCATTTTCGCGAAAAAATCGAGAACTAAAAGTCGAAATGAAAAGAAAAAAATTGTGGTGGGGTTTCAGACTATGGGGAATCTAATAAAAGCAAAAAAAAAATGTATGTTTCTATTCAAAATTTTTTTTAAATTGTTTTATTAATTAATAATTAATTATTAAAAAAGAAATTGATGCAAAAGTTGATTGATATTTATGTTTGGCCATTTACAAACTATCTTATGAAAAAAAAAATACTGAAATATATAAATTATTTAAGTATTTATGGCCAAAAAACCAACTTTTTTATTTAACATTAATTTATCATTTTCGTTTTATCATTTAAATTACAAACCATTCATTAGAAAATTACGAATTTTTTTATTTCGCATTCTTTTTTAATGCTGAATCCAAATATGGAATAATATTATGAGGTTGCTATTGAACTTTTTAAAGTTTGGTTCTGTTTTAATATGTAGATGACCCCTTACGATAAAAAAACTACATACAATTATTAAAAACTTTCCACGATTTACAACGGTACCTTTTGTTTGTTATTTCAACAATTAGAACAAAAGATATAGCCATCGTTCTGATTTTTTTTTTGGGTACTGTACCAATGTGATAAAAAGTGTTTAGTAACAGACATAAGATCCACATTAAGAGAACTTCAGGTATTAAGTTTGTATAGAATATGTTATATCACCCACTTTTTGGCAACCTTTGTTTTCAAAGGATCCCTTATCGGATTCTAGAATTTAACAGAAAAAAAAAAAAAAAAGATTTTAAACGTTTTCCTGAAAATGTTTATTCTCTAGAAATAACTCAATGAAATATATATTTAAACTAAAAATATTCAAATATATTAGTGATCTTTTTCCTATATCAACCATCTAGGACGGTGAAAAGCCTCAGCCAAATAACTTTTAAACCAACCCTTTCATATATTTAATGTATTATATAATAAGGAATAGCTATAATATTGATTACTGAGGGAAACAAAATGCTAGCCGTTCAGAAAAAAGGTCTGAGGAATTTACACAAGTGCTTTTCTGGAGAAACAACACTTTTCTCCGCAGATAGGACTACCCCACCATTAACTACTTCGCACACCCTTTCCAAAAAGGACAATTTCCAATTATTACGTCTGGGGCATTTCCCTTACTTGTGAGATATTTGCAGATTACGGAGTCCTCGCAAACAAGCGAGACAGCCTACAAGAGAAGAGCGAGCGAAATTCCGGTCGGAAATGGGTGCACAGGGGATAGTAGAAGAAGATAAGGACAAAAGAAATAAGTGCGGAGGAAAGATAAAAATCCGCGAATTGAAGGAGATGGTGCATTTTTCGCAGATCATCATTTCCTGCTGGCAAATATCGAAGGTTGGAAAATGAGGATATCCGCGCGGGAAGTTCTTTTCCGGAATAACACGTTTCCAGTTGGCCATTCTGAATGAGAAGTGTGATTTAGTCGACATGGTTATAAAGGAGGAGATTTTAATCGTTTTAGTATATAGCCATAGACAAAAGACTAATTCACAAATTTTTTATACGAGGTGATATGAGCAGCCGTTTTTCGTCAACGTAGCATTGAAGAGTTTTGGGTGACACTTAAGTAATTTGGAACATGCACTAAATAAACACAGGGGTGATCCCGAAATGTAATGATAGTGAAAATGTAAACAGGTTAGTTGGTAGCTCTATTCATTAGGTGCAAAGTAGTCCAAAGGAATGAGCAGTGCGCAATTTAAGTAGTTAGGGAATATAGAGGAAGTTCTACAGAGAAGTGAAACTGCCATTTTTGCCTTTTCAAGGTTGGCGGCGAAACAATGGTTTTGTTTGATTGAGAATTAATACATGTAACTTATGCATATGGAATGAAACTTGCTAAATAACAAATAATTTGTAAATGAGCTTAAAGATGGAAATGTAGTTTTAAAGTATACGTCATTATATGTGTGTGTCTAAAAATGTTGATGTATGAAATTTAGGTATTCTTTTTAGATGTTTTATGATAAGTTGTCAAAGATGCATGATCTTTTAAGGAATAGACTTTTTAAAAATAGGTTTATAAAGGAAAAATTGTAAAATAGTAGTTTACAGTTTTGTTTTGTGAAGTATGGTCAAGCATAATACCAAGTTAAAGCTAATTACATCATAGTACATGGTAATATTTATTTAAGGAAAATAATTTGATACGAGGCATAAATTTCATGAACAAAGCTAATTAAGGGTAATTAGTAGTAGCCCGATACCTTGTTTGTCTAGACAGGTTTTTAAGGAGCTTCTATTATCAGAAGAAATGGTACAATTATATTTTTTAGAGTATGGGTTGCTTTAAAATAATTTATGAGAATGGATAATGCAAATTACTTGTAATAAATTAGTAGATTATTTCCCATTTTAGCTTCAGAACTTCATCAAGGTAGTGAGAAGTTTATTCAAAGGCTCTGTTCATCTATTCGTCTATCTGAAGTCAACATTTTTAGATAAAATAACAAATTCTGTAGAGACATGAAATATCAAATGAAAGGTCTAGTCGAGATGAGTTTTCCTGCAATTTTTTTATTAAAGTAGCCGAAATTGCTGCCGGAAACTATAAATAAAACAGACATGTGACACATCAGTATGAAGGTGTTGATGAGACGAGTAGAATTATAAATTTTTTTTTAAATGAAATTACTAAAGGAATTGTTGTAAAATTGAACCAGATGAGTGCTTCCATGGTAAAAAGTTGGGAAGTTCATTGTCTTACCTATTAATAAAGATTGTGGTAAATAATTTTCATTAAACTTGGAAATGAGGTGAAAGTTTTCCTTGCAAGAAAGTACACAATGACATAATGTTTGTTTAATATCAGCAACTTTAACAGAGCAAGATTTCAGAAATCAAATGTTGTCAAATTGTTCGTGTTTGTTTGTATGTTGTATTATATTGTTACGTACTGCAACAAAACATGTGCAGAAGTAGTCTTTTAGAGACAATTACCAACCCAATCCCACATGTTTCAGTATAGACATGATTATTCCTACAAGGAATGTTTTATTACGATATTAATTGTAAAGTTGCAAAAGTATTCCTCGTAACTACAAAAGTGATTAAATTCTATTGAACGTATGCAATAATAAATGAAGGAATATCTAACTAAGTTTTTTCTTAATTAAAACACGAAATGTGCCTCAGAAGTTTAAACGTGCAGTGTAAATGTTTATTTCTAGAAAACAATCGAGTGTCTACATGAAAATATCAAGTACCCAAATATCGTTAAATTTTCAGAAAAATATGTAGGAAGTTCTGCAAAGTTCACACTTCTAAACAAGGGTCTCTAAACTCTTCTGAAAATAACTTGATAAAATATTAGTAATTGGAGTAAAATCAATGCAGACAATTAGATATTTAAGAGGCGAATACATCGATGATAAAAACTCAATTATTACATTTTGCCGTTTACCTGCTGTTTGTATAAAGCTGCCCAACTAAGATTAGAGCAATGCGACACAGTCTCTTTATTAATATATAAAAATAATTTACTCAGTAGTTGAATATAATTTTGTCGTCATTGAATACAACATAAAAAGAAGTAAATTGTCCTAGCATTGCATTTACCTTCGGGAATATGCCGACCAAACGGTATAGTGGTTAGCGTGCTAGCTTCTGGACCGCGAGGTTGCGGGTTGGAGTCCCGTGTTAGGCATGGGTGTTTGTAAATGTATGTTGGCTTGTCTAATGACGAATGTTGCGGCGCATTATAGCCCTCGTGTTGCTGACGGCGCCAGATAATCTGAATACAACCAACCAACCTTCGGTAATATTTAATTCTTTTCTTTTTATGGCATGGCAAAAAAAAAAAAAAAAAAAAAAAAAAAAAAAAAAAATTATATAAAAAATACATTCAGAACAATATTTGTACTTAGCAACAATTCTAATTTGAAGGTGATGTTTGGATTTACATAATGATATGTTTTCTAATAACACCAATTTTTGTTTTAAATGAAAACAGAATTTTTTTTATATAAAATTAATATAAAATGTCGATTTTGCATTGCATGCAATTTTACATTTAAAAAGTAGATTCTATTAGAAATCTTAGAAAGAGTTGACTATTCATAGCAGTAGACATAAATTTATTCATGCATGTTATTTGGAAAGTAAAATCCTTATTAAAATGGACTATTGGTGTTTGTTAGGTGATATATTTAATGCAAGCACTTAACATAAAATCATAAAATTATTGTATTTAATTTTTGAGGAAGAAAAATAAAACAAAAAGGCATATTTAAATTTGATCTTCTGCTAGAATGCTTGAAGAATAAAGAAACTCAATGACTTGAAAACAATGTTTTTGTGACAATGACAATAAATCATACTTGTATATTCGTACAAATATTAAAAAAAAAAAGGTTTATTCGGTTAAAAAACAACAACAGTTTTTGTTATTTAATTCCTTCAAATATCATTTCTTCATAATAAGTAATTCTTAAGGAAATATATATGATTTCTTGAAAGGGGATTTCGTGTTGTGTAATGGATTGCTGTTTGGCATAATTTCTATTATGCAGTCTTTATCTTCGTGATTTATCATTACAAGGAGAGAGCGCAACAACCCAATGCGGGTATTCAGGGAGGGTTCACCTATACGGGTTCATTCACAACGAGGCCTCGTCATTAATCAACTTTCATCACCCCTATAATTATAACGTATTTCACCTTTAGTTAAATATGTCTGAAAGCTCACTCCAAGTCACGCACAAGGCATAGAATGCTGTAATTGGACATAGAATTTATAATAAATTAATAGAAATAGAAAATATGTCATAAAAACACTGGCTAAAGACAGTCTTTTAAAAGAAAAAAAGTCTGACTCGCATTGTATAAGAAAAATACAAGTACTGGTAAAGATATCTGCTTTCATGTTTCTAGTTTATTTGCTATTTTGTTTAATAATATTCCACACTACTTGGCATTAGATCCTTAAATGGGGGTTGACATGAAATATTTATAACAAGTAAGTTTATTTTTTGACAAAACAAGTGAGTTAGTGCTTAAAATTTAAAGAAGTGGTATGATAGGTATGATAAGAAAGAAATAGGGTAAAACTAAAAATTCAGAATAATATTTCCAAAGGAATGTTAGGCACATTGATCGAATTAAATGAATTTTTTTTTTAAGTTGTGTACTTTTAATAGATATTCTGTTGAGTATTCCAGTTTAGTGACCATTTATTACAAAGTTATATCCTTACCACAGACCATCGTAACTTTGATGACTAGCTCTGTACGTGATACAAAATACCTGTTTGAAAGAAAACGAACTCTTATAAAAATTTTAGCTTCGTGTTCAACATACTAGAGAAAAAAAATTCGTTTTGGCTTGCTTTAAACACACTTTTATACAATGTGTGAAATTACGAGCCTTTAGAAAGTAAGACGGTAAAAATAAACACGAAATATTTTTGTGTGCATGCTTATATGTTGTACCGTTATTTCGGTAGTAATTTCTATACTTTTACAAAATACCTTTTTAAGCACTTTAGTCATTTTAAGAGATGCGTCAGACTGCAATGATTAAATAGTTTTTATTTTAGACTAAACAAATATAACTAAAAAATGACGGCAAATAAAATTAAAGTAACACCCATTTAGGCCAGTCCTGTCTAACTCTTCTTTATAATCACCAAATGCAGATATAGCTGTCTTTTAAAAATACTTCCACCTCTATAGTTCACTCAGATTGTTAAATTTATCAATCACTAGTGCAAGTGAACTGTTTTCTGTTCTCTAAATTAAACTGATATTCATATAACTTATGTACATGATCACTTGATCTCCTACTCGTATTTTGCTCTAAAAACTCGAAATAACCTTGATGGATCAAGAAATTCTTTTAAGAAATTTTAGAAATTTAGGCTCTACAGTCTAGTTCCATAATCATACCTCAATTTATCCTGTATCATTTTTACTTGTCCTACTTTAAATTTTCGCTGATTTAAAGTAACGGTTTTTTTTTCGTAAAAAAGTACTTTGATTATTTGTATATAGTGCAATGATCTATGAAAAAAGATCGAGAACATGTAATCACATACTATTTGAGTATTTCAAAAGAATTATTAAACTACTTAAAAAAAAAAAAAATGCAATGTGTGCTTTGGAACCACTAGGACAAAATTAATATATTGATAGTAAACCAATAATCGAAAAGTAAGTAAAGTTTATGCTTATTATAATTGATTACTTCCTTTTGTTAAATCTTTTAGATAAATTTAAATAATCTATACACTTCTAATGATGACAATTGCCTGTCTGGATTACTGTCTAGGGAGTGTTTGAACTTCGGGCGCATCAATTGACAACCTTCCAAAGCGTATGTGTTTAGAAAGTTCAGACATCAGTGATCCATCTCCTTGCCTCATTGATCATCTTGACGTGAAGTGTTCCTTAGAAAATCGATTTTCTAAGGAAAGAAAAATTTGAACTGAACTGGGCAACAGAAAAATGATCTTAAATTAAGATTCATTTTCAAAATGAACTTGATTGAGTTATCCTTATTTTTTAGTCAATTATATAGACAGCATTTTCTAGAGAAAGAAAAAGAAAAAGAAAAGCATCAACAAAACACATTCTTATTCTTAAGATGGTATTTTATAGATAATCTAATAACAAGCGAAACAAATGGAATTAGGGAAGTTAACTTTTAAGCTTAAACTGTTTTAATATTGGGCAAGTAATATATATTGGTACTTCAGTGGTAAAGTATCCTAACACCACTTATTTAGCTTTTCAGTTTATGATTACATTATTTTGTGTTGTCTTTTATGATACATCACAATCTAATACAAAGGCTTTATAATAGATATTACAAAATTTATAGAAACATCTGGGTACAGATGTGTTAATTTATGTAGTTGATAATTGCATTTATACTTCAATTACTAATTATGCGTATTAAAGGGATGAATATACTTAGTTTATAATCCGGTTAAGGAGCTTCCCTCATATTTTCAAATCAAATTTGACATTTTTTTTTTTTTTTTTGAAATTTAGACTGAGAATCGAATTCCTCATGAACATAATGATATAAAATTTATTACTGTACGCTTTCGAATTTTTTTTTTAAATCTATTTTTTAAATATTAGTCACTTACTGTAAAAATTGTAAAGTGTTCACTTTGGATCTCTTTTATCTCAAAACTATGATTTTTACTATTAGGAACGTTTTATTCAAACCCATTTACACAATCCTTTTTGAATTTTTTAAATACTTTAAATATACTCATATAGACAATTTTGCATGTGATTTTCTTAATAAAATACTTTGTTTTAAATTTATAGGTTAAAATATGTAAAGATTATACAGCAATTTTGAAAAATGCTTTATGGCAACTCTCTTTAATTAACTTTACATTTAAGTTTTACTATGAAAATATGAAAAGTGATCATGACATACAGGAGTACAGTAACAATTTAATAATATATCACAATATATAGGATAAGATACGCAATTGTTTTCAAAATGCAGTAAGACCATCTTCCTATTTATTTATAATAATTTCTCTTTATTTCTGTCAAGTAATCTTTAAGCGATCACGTCAACGGCGTATAAATTTGGTACGATTTAATGATAAAAGTAGTTTTTGCCTTTGAGCACAGCCTGGGATAAGCAATTTGAACTTTTTAAATACAGATTTGGTTTTAGAGTATGATCAATTTAGCAAGTTACCATAATGATGTTTAAGAATTGTCAATAACGTTAATCAATATAATGAATATGATCAGCAAAAATGTTCACTGATGCCTTAGATACTAATTGAAATTTATTTATTAACATAATTAAATATTATCTAATAGGAGGAAATTAAAACTCATTTTTCCCATCTGTCCCTTTTCACATAAATTATTTAGTAAAATTGAAACATATATTTTCAAAATGTACTCTTAGTGGAAATAAAATAAAATACAATTCTACAGTTATAAATGTACTTATAAAGAACGTTTCTCAAAAATTCTATGTTCTTGGATTTTCTTTCATGTTTTGGAAATGTTGATGTATGCTGAAATGCGGAAATTAATTGACTTCCTTTGATCTTTCTCATGCAGACACGATAATGTCTGGAATTATCCGACAAAGATGATAAACATAAATCTGGTTATTTCTGAGAAATACCAACATGACTGTTTTGAATCTAAATAAACACTTAGGTAAGAAACATCCTTCCGTTTCCACAGAAAGCTCTAGAAGCGGATGAAATGTAGCGATTAGATCAGTCATCTTCCTATAAAACCATTTCCAAAGAAATATAAGCTGATTTCCACATTTGTGCTGCCAAAGAATCAACATGCGAACTTTCGTAAGTAAACAGATTAAGTTTTTGGTAATCTTTTCAAGATTATAGAATTTTATTTTATTCCTTGGAGTTAATTTTTTTGCTGTATTGGAAGTGATGCAAATGTATAAATTTGTAGGTAATGTGAAACATAGTGTAACTGCTATAATAAGACCCGCAAACTATTAAAAATTAATTCATTCAGTACTGTTAAATGATAATGAGAAGAGCTACAAATTAAATCAGTACTATTGAATTCAGTGTTTATTAAATTATAGGAATATAAGGTTAGTATTTTGAATTTCACAAAAGTTATTTCTCGTAATCAAGGTAATCTAAGAATAGTCTTGTTAAAGGGATAGTTTTTTGTTGTTGCCAATTTAGGTTTTAGTTTTACATCGTGGAGTTCGATAGAATGAGTCAAACAAATAAACAAAGCTACAAATTAAATCAGTACTAATGAATTCAGTGTTTATAAATTTCTTAGAAGATTAGGTTAGTATTTTGAATTGCACAAACATTATTTCTCGTAATTGAACTGCTATCAAGATAATCAAAGAATCGTCTTGTTAAAAGGATAGTTTTTTTTTTTTTTTTTTTTTTTAACCAATAAAGGTTTTAGTTTTACATCGCGGAGTTCGATGGAATGAGTTGGAATTCAAAATGATCATGTGCTTGCAATGTGCAAAAAATTCGGTAGGGAGTAGAGTGGAAGAGATTTTGCTTTACCTACCGATATAAATATACATTAAACACTATGCTTTTGTCTT
Source organism: Linyphia triangularis (assembly GCA_963978545.1). NCBI lineage: Eukaryota > Metazoa > Arthropoda > Arachnida > Araneae > Linyphiidae > Linyphia > Linyphia triangularis. The sequence continues at coordinate 82,787,875 of OZ021722.1, read as the reverse complement.
TTATATACTATGAAAGTAAATAGGGTCAAAGGCGCAGTCTGTTTTAAATAAATGGGATAGTTTTGACTATGGAAATCACCTTTAAGAATTGAGTGAACAATTTGTTTAAAAATTGATTTTAATTTTTCATCACCATATAACAACTGATTTAATATGAACTTAAATTTTCCAGAACTAGATTATTAGAATATATTTAAATGTTTTCACAAAGCCAGTACATTAAGAAAATGCAAAATGATAGAGAATATTGTAAAAACTATTTATTGCATAAGTCATTAAACTTTTAAATTAATTTATAAACTACATAACTAAAGAAAAAGGAACTAAACATATATATGTCCATTTTTAGAGAAAAACAATGGAAAACATAATCTATTAAATATAGGTTTTCAACATTTACAGCTCTTTCTATACATAAATTAAAAGAAAACTCTAATTTATCAAACCGGTTAATACTACTTGAAGAATCTGATATATAAACAGTTAAAGAGGTATCACAATTTGTGATTCTTTCACAGAGCAAAGGACACAAGCATACTTAACTTTTTATAATTATTAAATGATTGAAGTGTTTAGTACTTGGAAGTATATTCAAGAAATTTAGGCCAAGGAATTTTGAAAACCTTGATTGTAAAATTTATTGGAAATTTATAAATATTTTAACTTTTGTTCATTATTAAGGATGAAATGAAGGATCAAAGGAATAAAAAACATTGGTCTTAAGTATTAGGTAACAGTAAAGCATAAAATACTACGTACTAACGTATATAGCAGTAAGTTTATTTATATATATTTTTAAAATGTTATAATTAATTATGTTAATGCTATAATTAATAACGTAATGTTATAATTAATAACGTAATGTTATAATTAAAAACGTAAGTTAATTTGTAAATATTTTTTAAATGTTATGAAAGATAACAAGTTTTAAATTTTATTTTAAATATATGTTTTTTGGAAATTTGTGCTCCAAAAATATAAAATTTTAGGTTATGGTCTTTATACAATGCATAAAAAATTTTTGCTAAATAATTAAAAATATTAAATTTTCTAAATTTTTGTAAATAGCTTTAAAGTTACATAGTTTCTACGCAGTAAAGTATTTGTCTATTTATATACAATGTAAGAAAGAAAATTGTGTCTCCACATTCTTATTAGTGAAGTTTCCTTGTCATTTTTAAAGCTGTTATCGCTTTTGTTGACTGATTATCTGAAAATAATCGCAACTCTTCTCCACTAAATGAGCATTTAAGAAAACAGGCAAAATTTAGCTACTTTTGTAAATTAATTAAATCAGTATGTTTGGATTATAAGGAATTCAAATATAGTTAAATATTTTATTTGTTTTACTGAGACAAATTTCTTGTTCACCTTGAATTTTTTTTGCTAAAATGTCCCAACATGCAGAAATTGTATGAGGGAAAATTAAAATTCGAAATCTACTCACTAGATGGCTCTCAATACCAAGGTCCACAAACTGTAAGATGTGGACTAAAAGGTAGATTAAATTCCACCACTGTATAAGGTTTAAAAAATCAGTAAGCGTATTATTATAAAGAACATTGTTTGGAATTGTAATATTTTTGTATAAAGTTTGCATACTCTGTAAGTAATTCTATATAAAAAGTATCGTTATTGAATAACTAAAATTATTTTCAAATCTAAGATCGACCTTATTCATATTACAAAAATGGATTACATATTCTGACATTGATTAATCTGCTACAAAATATTTTTATTTTACTTAAGTTAGAATATATTAATTATTGGTATTGAAACTGCATTTATATTACATGGGTTTTAATTTAGTTTGTTTACCTAGCGGAAATTTTTATTTATACTCAAAAGATAAATTGTAATTTTTTCTGTACAATTTCAGATATTAAACAATTATGAATAGTTTTGTTTTAGTCCATTTAAACATAACACTATTTTTCTCTTTCTTTACCCTATTTTTTTGATTTCTCTTTATAAAATATTATTTATAACTTGAAAATAAAATGTACATAGTAGTTATATGACCTTTTTTAGTACCATTTGCTTTTAAAACAATAGCTGTTTAATTTCACACATTTTTAAAGAATATTTATCTCTCGAATAACAAATGGTGTTTGTTGCAGCATAAATACAATTATGTAATCTAGTTGAAAATATCATTTTTCTGGCTTGACGCACGATGTGTTATAAATTAATAGTCTATTATCAATTATATTCTGTATCGTGTTATTAATAGCATATACTTTTTTCAATTTTTTTTACCCATTATAATTTTCATATAATACTCATAGCAGTTAAAAATAATATTTAAGCTATCAGAAAGGAAATGTTTTGTTTATAGTTTATAAAAAATCTTATTATTAAAAATGTTCAAGAAATAATATAAACATGAAATTTTTTACGTAACTTTTTAAGAAGAATATAAAAGTATTTTAGAATGCATTAGATTTTTATTTGCATTCTAGTCAACTTCCTTTTTCTAGTTTTTTCACTGACCAGTTTTTTTTTATCAGAAGAGAAAAAAAAAAAAGAAAAAAAAAAAAAAAAAACTTCAACAAGAATTTAGTTTTCTAATGTTTTTTTTTTTTTTTTTTTTTTTTTTTCCCTATTCTTTTTTTATTATCTAATTTCGCACTTTTTATGGAAACAAAAAAAAGTAAATCTTAAACGGAACTGTTTGAGTTTGTTTCATAAACGTGCGAAGAATGCGATTGTTTTCGGAAATCTATGCTAGTAACTGTTTTGATATTTAATAAAACCTTTAGTGTACGAAACGAAGTAAGTATGTGACCAATGATATATATATGAATATAAATATATGTATACACATGAATTTTAGATGCATCTGTGTTTATTTTAAGTTCTTTTGCTTAGTTTTAATCTGATTATTGAAACTGAATATTCGTTTGGTAGTGTTGTATTGTGTTCAGACAGTACGATTATCACTATTGAATCATTAAAATTTGTATAATTTGTTTTTTATTTGTGTAAAACACGCAGTTTTAAACAAAATAAAAATCTTGATGAAGTTTGTTTAACACTCACGCTTGAAATTGTACCTTCTACTTAAGACTGAAACTATTGAATCCCAATATGAATTAAAATGAAAAAGTGTATGGGATTAAAGGTCGATTATTTTCTTATAAAAACTGAGTTATATGCAAAGGACTGAACGCTCAGATATCGATATTTCTGCTCCTTTTAATCTGATAAAATTGAAAAATGATTGCTATTCACATCATGCAAGCAGCCATTGAGAATGTAAGCGTGTAATTACAGGATCGATATTTCAAATGCATAGTGAAAAAAAATTTAGAAAGTGAGTTGAAACGGAAGAAGCAGAGTCTAATAACGTTTATTTGTTGAAAAAAAAAAAAAAAAAAAAAAAGTCCGAATATCCTTTACAATGTATTAATTAATTAATTAATTGCTAATCTAAGACTAGTGGGCCACTAGTTATGAAATTGTTTCAATAAAATCTATTAGTTTTAAGCAATGCTGAGATTTTCGCGCATGGCATTTCTTAGAAAGTTGAATTTTTTTTACTGAATTATCATAACAATAGTTTATCACTATAGTGACCTTCAAAATATTTAAAGAAGTCAATTGATAATAAAAGGTTTTCAAAAAAAAAAAAACAAAAAAAAAAAAACCTCCTTTAAGTATCAGTAATTTAATGTTTATGTATACAAATACAGTATAATACTTTAAAACCGAATAACGCATAACACAATCTTTATTTTGTATGCTTTAAATGCGTATTTTTAAAAATAATATAATATAATGTAGTAACATAAAAAAAAAATGCTTTGATATTTTTTATGACATAATTTTCGTAGATATAAAAAAAGTAAATGCAACATCAATTGGAATAGTGTGAGAAGGTGAAACGAACATTGAATTCTCAATAGTACATGATTTTTTTTATGAGACTATATGTAGCATATTAGATTGTTTAGATAAAGAATAACTAGAAAGTAAGAAATTTCTCTGTAAATGCACTACTTACGTTAGAATACATACATTTGAATAGGTAATAACTAAATAATATTCATTACTTTTTTGTTGCAAAGTTAACGTTAAGAATTTTTAGTATTTAATTTAATAAATTTAAAGTTCCTTTAAATTGCTTTTTTAATTTATTGATAGAGTTATTTAAAAAAATTAAGTTATAAAATTTACACTATTAGTTGCAGCAAAGATTAGCCGCAGTTTTTAATGTATAAAAACTTGTATCTTGAAAAATATGAATGGTCCGTTTTTTTTCTAATTTTTAAAAAAAAAATTTTATAATGTTTTTAAATTCCTTAAAAAATGAAGTTGAATTAAAATATTCCTTTCATGTAGTTGCAAAGGTCGTTTTTATATTGCAAACAAACTCCAGGTAGATTTTGTACCCATAATAAGCAAAAGTGTTTTAAATTGGGAACTTTTTACTATTGTTTGTTATTGAGGTAATTTAAAAAATGAAGTATACATTAAAAAATTTAAACCTCTTAAAATAATTCTTATTAATTTACGAGACGTTATTCATCTAATTAAAAATAAAAACAACTTTTTTTTCCATTATTAAACTTCACTGAGTAGTTTAATCTTTTGATAGCTTATCAAAGACAAATTAATTTTATTCATTACATTTCTTTTCAAGAAATTAATTACGTAAGGAATTTCAAGTTTTCAAAGTATTTTTTTCATAAAACACTAATTCAATATTTAGCAACATTTATAATTTTTATCAAATTTATACGCACATTTTTAGTGAGAAATAACCAAATGCGGGATTTTTTAAAAAATATTAAAAGGACTTGTTATTATTTTTTTTTTTTAAATAAGCGACGACTTGCTTAACAAAAGTTTTGTTGTAAAAAAATTTCACAGTTTTTTTCTGAATAAACTAAATGTTCTTGTTTTAATTATAATATATATTTAGCATTCTTTGATTACTTAAACTTATTTTTAATAAAGCAATCACTAAACAGAAGTTAATATTTCACTTGAATAAATGTCAACTTTTAATTAATGTACATAATTAGAAAAGTAAAGGAAAAAAAAAACATTAAAGAAAAATCTAAAATAAATTCGGGATTTAAATTCAGTTTAAACCATTTTACCAAACACGCTCTTGTGATTACTGAATAAATACTTCTTAGAATACTAAGACAAATACTTTGTGTTTGTTTTGAACAACAACTTTGCATGAAATAAAAATAGTATAGTAATAACGATTACTCTAATTTCTTGCTAAATCTTACTTTCAAAAAGAACTTTTATTTTAAGAATTCGAACATTTACTTTGTATAGAATAAAAAATATTGTTCCAATGAGAAACTATTGCTATAGATGTTTTTTAAGGGAACAAGAAACTTTCTAGAAAATCCTCCTAACTAATACGAATTGGTATCTATCAAATTAAACAGTCTCTTTTCTTTGAGATCTGGCAAATAAAAAGAAAGGGATAATAAACAAATCATCAGTGGAATTGCGTTCAGCCCACGAGACAAATTAAGTTTAAATCTCTTCGCTTATAAGAAAAAGGGGGAAAAAAACACCTCCAACTATCCTCTATTTGTTTTTAAGAGTTATACAGACTGCAAATAAATATTGTCATTTCAGTAAGAGGAATTAGATTTATCTGGGTTTTCCCTATCCGCGTGTTCATTAAAATAACATGCTAGACTTAAGTCTAGAAGAAAAAATCTTTCGTTGCTTAATTAATTTACCGATTGTACATACTTTGGAATGGGAGATAGAAGAAAGAGACAATTAATCGATAAGAAAATTTTCTTTCAGAAATAAAGATAAATAACTATCCATGAAAACTATTGATTTAAACTATTGGGCCCAAAAGAAAGAAATATAGATGGAATTTATTGATAGTATAAGTTTTTGGCAATGCTCGACACATTTACTTGAAATATGCAGTTACCAGAATTTTATATTTACTAATATTCTTTTTAATAACTGGCTTAAAGTTATACTTTGAAGAAAACATATTGATGTGTAACGTTTTTTCCATTGTTTGCTTAAATTAATTTTTTTTTTTTTTTTACATGCTGGATGAGTTTTTCTGGTAACTTATTGGAATATTGTGGTTTGGGTTGTTTAATATCGAGGCATCGATGCTGGGTTTGAGTCCAAATACAGCTCAAATTAAGTTTATTTTTGAGTTAAAGCTTTACTTAAGTTAAGATAGTGTTGTTTGCGATTTGAATTAGTCAAAATAATTTTGGTAAAATCACAAAGATAAACATAATTCTGCAATATAATCTAAATGAGGATTATTCATATTCCAAAATTTAGTTTAAACAATACGCTACATTTGATATTTATTTTATTTCATCTATTTCTCTTACGAAATATAAAAGTGCTTTATATAATTTGTTAATTACATTTCTGAAATACAAACTATATTTCGCATAAACTTGGCTTTTGAACCGATCCTCAAAACGAGTAAGTAAAAATGATTCGAAACCATATTTCAATGATTAAAAGCAAAACCATTGCAAGTCTACTTTTATAAAATTTTGGAAAGCGAACTACATCCCGAATTTGAAATAAAATGTGCCCAGAGGCAATTTTTTAACCTTTCCCCACAAAATTGTTATCTAGACTTCACATTGATATATTGATACCGATATCACATTTGGGCCAAAAATATAAATGTATAAGGATTGTTTCTTTATGCCATGTATAAATATGCCTTTTTCTTGTTTTCAATAAGGACTTGATAATACATGGTTGTCTCTAGTTTAGCTAATATGTAGCTGGAATTTCGTGCGTCAAGTATAAAGTCGTACTTCATAAACTTTCTTTAAATATGACACTTTAAATTAAACTCTCATGCAGCAATATACACATTTTTATCTTCTTACAGAATCATTTCGTGTCTCTTCTTCATCTTCATTGTTGAAATTATAAAAATACCTTTCTAAATATTGATGCATTATTTACATATTTTCCTCTCAAGTGACGTTTTTTCAAAACTTAAGACAGTAAAAATTTATACTTAGTGTAAAGAAAGTGGTGCTTATTAAAATGATGCTGTGAAAAAGTTAGGGGTTTGTTTTAAAGTATTCAAAGTTGTATACAAATCTTTAGTAAATAATTCTTGTACGAAAAAAATTAGAGTGCTAGAAATATTCATAAATACACACAAAATATATATGTGTTTGTACCAGCTTTATTTTAAGGTTTTTAGAAATGAAATATAGGTAGTGTTAAGATTTTATTAGATGCTGTATTAATTTGCACTCATTAACAATAATTATTAATCTTAATGTTTATAAATTTTATTACCTTATAATGAAGTGATGGTTTTTATTCTCTTATCATTATATAATCAATAAATAGTTCTAAAATGTGTACTTAGGAAATGATATTTACGATCCATGTTCAGAATAAAATTATAAACCGCCTCTCTGGTGTTAGTTAGAATTATGTTTTGTCCATTATTTTCGTCATTTGAAGATAATAAAAATTTGCATTAATAAAAAAAGTAACTTTTAATTTTGTGCTTAGGAAAAAATTATTTAAGTATTTTAAGCAAGATTTTAAGTTAAAAATTTGTAATTCTCATAAAAAAATATGTGTAACTTGGAACTTTAAATTTGAGAAATTGAATGTTACTAAAATAGTTTAATGATGAAAATTATAAAATAAATTTAAGGGGTATTCTAGTCTATGGGGCTGAATTTCGAGCGTTTTTTGGCAATTAATATAAAAGAAGCAGTTAATATTTTTACTATAAAATTTTTTATCATTTGTTTATTGATATTTCAAGAATACAAAAAAATACATTTAAAAAAAAAAAAAAAAAAAAAATTTCAAAAAGATATAAGTCCTTGAAGTAGAGAGAAAAAAAAAAGGCCGTGTCCTCGTGAAAAGGATTTCTCCCTTTGTATCCATCTGAAAAAAAAAAACAATGCCAAATTATTGATCAGTACAAATGTTATTGTCGCACAAACCAACAAAACTTGAAAAAAAAATTGTTTCACAAAATGGCGGCTGTTTAAAAATAGAAGTCGATTTTTTTACTCATTTTTCAACTTCCTACAATTTTTTAAAAATATTACAAATTTGAAATTTTTATTGGTTAGTGCGAAAGCGAGATAATTGAAGAATATTCATGCTAAATTTCAAGTAAATCGGCTGATTAGAACCTAAGATATCTGCATCACCGTATCGAAAAAAGTAGTTTCGAGAAAAACGCGTTTAAAGTTTAACGTTCAGTTTCAGGCAGCATAACTGATAAAATAGTACGTATAACTTACATTCTCTTAATAAGCCATCCCAGCTTCATACATTGGGCCTTCCTCTACTTCATATTGACTGTTTTCAACATTTCTCTCTGTATAACGAGCAGTTCTTTCCTCTTTTGAAGCATCTGAAGCTCGAACCTTAGACCGTTCAATCCTTACTGCGATCCTTACAAATTGAGTATAGATACTTGTATAATACGTCACAATGACCTTCAGACTATTGATATAGTAAACTAAAAGTATATGACAAGAAAGAAAGAAAGAAAGCTATTCATACTCAGGTAGCCCGGACCGCCCGTAGTCTATTGTTGCAGTCGTCCGCTCAACCCGGTCAAGTTGCCACGACACTAAAACAGCTGTAACTTTGAAAATAATTTGAATTTTGAAAAATCCTTTCAGAGAGATAATTTTGAATATCTAAACTATCGAATTATGAAAAATAATTTTTTTCATTTTTTTAAAAATTCTAGACTAGAATACCCCCCTTAAGATTATAATATAAAATAAATCCCAGAAAATTAAAATGTTAGAAATATAAATAGCTTTATATTATTAAGATTTAAAATTATAGTATAAATTCTGATTAAAATTGTTATATATAAGATAAATTTTAAGGTTGTTTAAAATAAATCCAAGGTTATAATTTAAGATAGAATTCTAGATAATCAAAATATTAGAAAATTTATACATGTTTTTGTTCAACTATAAAAGACAAAACATGATGACAAAAATATATATTTCAGGATTTAAAACATGAATTAAGTAAAACTGTAAGTTTTTTTTTTTTTTTTTAATGCTATTTACTGTATTGAATTCTTTGGAGAGTAAAGTATGAATTTTTCTAAAAATTAGATTAGTATTGCTAAAGTTAATTTTTTAGAGACATTTAGACTAAAGTTATTTGGTTCACAGTGATAATTTATGTGCTACTTACAACATTTGTGTCTAGAATAAATTTGATCTTTTACAAGTATATTAACATTTGTTTCTCACATTGTTTCTTTGCAAAAACCATTCTAGATCTGCAAGCTTGCTCATATTTTCAGTTGAAAGGAAAATAATACCTAACGTTATACACGACTTCATCAGTTTTTTTTCGCTTTTATCTTTGTCAAAAAAGTCACACAGAAAAAAAAAAAAAAAAAAAAAAAAAAAAAAAAAAAGAGGAATTTGTACTTTAACAGGAAAATTTCAATTTACATCAAATAATCATCAGATAGCCCGCCTTACTAACTGTTGTTACTGGTATCTGTCATACAGTGATAGCAATTTGTAAGGATATAAGGGATTTGCGTTCTAATTTTAATACGTTAAATACTTTTTACAAATAGTTTAATAAGGAGTCATAGACTAATTTCCTTTAGAATAAGGTGTTTACTTTTTTTATTTTAAAACTAAATTTCATATTGGACAATATATTTGTTTTATTCTATACAAATTATTTTGTATAGAAAAGGATCCTTTCCATTACACAAATTTTGAGGTAATTAATTAAAAAAGAGGATTACCCTTCTTAAAAGAACACAAAGTTGGTTTTAAAATTAAATTATTTTTAAAATATTTAAATCTTTAAGAATATTTATAATATTTAGCACCTTAATTATAGTCAATAGTTAAGGTGCTCTAACTGCTATAGATTAATTTATTAATAAATGTTGAATCATCAATTGCTATTTTTAACAATATCAGTTTTTCTTTTAAATAAATTTTGGAGATAACCGATAGTAAGGTTATGGGATCAATAAACATAATGGTTGATGAAGTATTTTTTGGTGTTCTGTTTATTATGAATTTTTTAGGAAACAAAATTTATGTAACTTTTCTTTCGAATAAATAGCAGACTCGAAATTATAATTTTATTTCCTTCCCGTTGCTGCGTTTTGTGTGCTAATTATAGTTTCTTTTTCAGATTCCTTTAGTGGTTTTCGCAGCGCTTCTGCTAATGGTAAATGTCGATGCAGGTGGTGGCCGTTATGGTGGTGGAAAATATGGTGGAGGTGGAATCGGTGGTGGTGGAGGTGGAATCGGTGGTGGTGGAGGAAGGTACGGTGGTGGTGGAATTGGTGGGGGAAAGTTAGGAGGGGGAGGAATTGGAGGAGGCCGATATGGTGGTGGAGGCATTGGTGGTGGAAGGAATGGTGGAGGAGGAATAGGAGGTGGAAAGTACGGTGGTGGAGGTATTGGTGGAGGAAGGTACGGTGGAGGCGATATTGGAGGTGGCAGGTATGGTGGAGGAGGTATTGGTGGTGGAGGAATTGGAGGTGGAGGTATTGGAGGCGGCAAGTACGGTGGTGGAGGTATTGGAGGAGGAAGGTACGGTGGAGGAGATATTGGAGGCGGCAGGATTGGTGGAGGAGGAATTGGAGGAGACAAAGGATTTGGAAATGGAGGATACGAACGTGATACGTTTGGAGGCGGTCGCAGTGGAAAGGGATTTTAAATTTCTTGCAAAGACTATATACTGAACAATCTTCACTCACATCAAGGTTGTAAAATTGAAGCTGGTTTAAAAACCACGTGTGTTAATAATTTAGTAGGTTAATTTAATTAAGTATTATTTAATATAATTACTATTTTAATACAATACTTACATAGTTTGAACAATGTTTTATTCATAACATTTACAGTTCCTTTAAACTTAAATTTGTGCACAACTTGAGAGTAAATTTGTTCTCACTACGATTAAAAAGATTGATTTGTGAATATAAATAAATAAAAAAATATTTAAAAGTTTTTTGCCTGAATTTTTTATTTTATGTTATTTTAATCGTGTTTATCTGATATTATCAGTGCTGTAGAATTCGACGAAGAAGACCGGGTGTAAATGGGGGGAGAACTGGTGAGGGGGTTAAAAATAGGTTAAAAAGGGCGCATAGGTTTCAAAATAACAAATAGTAATTTTCCTGTATAACAAATTAGTAGTTATCTCTAAGGCATTTTGTTTGAAATTATCTGAGAGCTAAAGAGCTGGGTGGTTTTTAAAGCTAAAGAGCTGTGTTTCTGCATCAATTAAATATTGGTACGTATTTAGCAGTAAATAAACATTTATTTAATGAATTTTAGTATCGTAAGGTTCAAGTTCAGTAATAGGTATGAATCAAACTTGAAATCATTTTAGAGCATGATATAAAACTCCTCGTTGTAGATACATGTACATGAAACATTCTAAATTTCAATAAAAAATCTAGTAATTGGCGTGCGAGAGGGTACGGTTTGCCCTAAAACGCTTTTCACGATAAAAAGTTTTTTTCTCCGTAAACAAAAAAAAAAAAAAAAAAAAAAAAAAGGAAAAAAACTGTTCTAAATACTGCATACAGATGATTGCTGTATCTTAAAAATAACAAACAGTACATTTTAAAATATTTAATTATAAATATTTTCTTTTCACTTACAAATATCAAATATAGAGCTTTTTTAGTTGCACAATCCACTACTATATTTCAATGTCTGTAGCAGATGTAACTCGAAGAACGTCGATAGCTCTTTAAAAGGGACTCTAATTCTATCCAGTTGTTTGCTAGCATTTATTTCGGAATAGACTGAGTCACTAGAGTGCATCCATGATTCGCGTTTTCAGCATTTTAAGGTAGCCTACAAAGGAAGAATGCACTCTGTCCTTAACATAGTTCTGTAAGAAGAAATCCAGAACGGTTAAGGATTGAGAACATGGTGGTCATAACACTGGACCATCTCTTCGATCCATCGGATAAGGAACTCCTCATTCCAATAGTTTCTTACGATTCAACTGTAGTGTGAAAGTGCAACATATTTCTGCTAAAAAAATTTTGTACTCAAATTTAAGGAACAGTGAATTTTTCATAATATCTAAGTAAACGTCTTTTGAGATTCTAGGTTTAAAAAAAAACAAAAAAAAAAACAGCCTAATGACAGGGCAAGACATAGACGCATCAAACTTTTAACACTTTCAGACTATCTAATACCTACCATAATTAAGATTGTATTGCGTTTATGATGCATTGTTTGTTGTTTTAAAGGTACAGCGTCACCTATGTGTGACCCTTGGAGGTATTTGTTTTATTAGATTAAAACACAAGTTTCAACGTGAGAAGCATATTAATGCAAATTGTACTCTTGTAAGCTGATTACTTGATTTTTTTTACTGACATTGAAAGTGTGTCAGGCACGTTTGGTACATCCTGTAAAAGTTGAGGAGAGTTACATGATAACATTTTTCATCTTTCCGTTTATACATTTTGGGTTGATTCAGAGCAGGCTTCTGAATCAAACCAACATCAGGTAATTTTTTATTTTAACTTGGCATTAGAATTTTACCTTAAATTAGCACTGCTATTAGAAATAACGTTTTTCTTTTCAGGTCTTGTGAAGGCAGTTTTTAAACACTACTTTAATTTGATACACAGTCACAAACTTTACTCACAGTGTTTCAAAATTTTGAAATCTATTCCCACATAAGTTTTTTGGATTATTAACACGTTTAGTAATTTTTTGCGTTGAATATATATTATAAAATCGTATTTTATATCAAATATTATTTTGTGTATTTTGATATGATGTATAGTACAGGAGATATAGGTTTTTGGGTGGAACTAATTCCCTCAGAAGCGGCGATTGAATTTTTTAGCTCGTGGAGGATCTCTTTTTGACATACTAAAAGTCTAGAAAAATCTGATCGTGCAAAATGCGTTTTTTTGGCCGCCATCTTGGATTTTTTTTGTAAAAATCGTAAAAAGTCATGTGTGGTATCAAATTACAGAAAATTTTATGCTGAAAAAGATTATCATTTTGGTTTTAAAAAGTACAAATAATTAGCAAAATAGTGACCAAAAAACTAAAAGCTTTTGTAGTGTTAAAAATCCTTTTTATTAATAAATAATAAAATAGTTTTATAATACGAATGCATCATGCATTTCGTCAATATCTTTCATCTTACATAAGAAAAAAGCTATATCTATTACTATTCTTCTGAAATACTTTCTTTCAGTGCACTATTTGTGCAATCTCTACCAGAACAGTTACAACCTATCTCGGTACATTCCATGCCATAACGTCGACACATACACCTACCATTACCACATGGTTAATTTGCATCCGGTGCAGTGGATCTTGTTCAACAATAACTCTGGTGCAGGGCTCATTTCACACGTTATGGGATGTAGTTGGTCTCCTACTTTTTCCAACCCCACACTTGGCAATATTAATGTTCATAGTTTTTCCAACAATAACATTGTAAATGTACGCGGAAAAGATGGTAAACAGCAGCATCTTCTGTAGGTGGCAATCTTGCAATATTAAATTCACTTTTGGCAGTTGTAATTTTTTTCAAGTAGATATTTTATCGTAGTAGGTTCAGATTCTCAGTCTTTGGATATCCACCTTACAATGATACCAATATCTGTGAGTTCGTTTCTGTTAGCATTTTCTGATTCAAACAGAGTAGCACAAATATTAAATTCTTTACATTTACAGAAATGTCTATATGCTGTCGATTTACTTTTACTAAATAAAGAATTTGTGATATTGCATTCTTATAAAGCATGTGAAAAGAGAATAATTTTGCATCCCTTATCGCCAAGCACATGTTGCACCGATTTAATATTACGTTTTGTAAAAGTATTATGGTAAATCAAAAGTACAAAGACATCTGTGTATTCAGCAACAACTATTACATGTATTTTTTTATGCTAAAGGTTAGTGCTATTTTCACTATAACTGTGTCAGTATCATCTGTAGCATGAATCACAATGTGGCCATTCTCTTCCAAGTGTTTCCCAAGCATGGTTATAAAGGACTGTATATTTTTTATTAGAAAGAAAGGGTCCTTTACCAATAAGAAGTGGAGAGCTCTCAGTTAATTTCACTGAACCATGGGCAAAAACTGGGAAATTTTCAAATGTATTACAACTATATAGCAGTCATTTTGCTATAAGCGATATCAAGTTGTGACAATAGTATTTGGTGGCAATATCATCTCCAGTACAAAGGATGTAGAGCATCAGATACGCACAAAACAATCATCAGTAACAGTGAAATTTACTGAGCTATCCACTTCTATTTGGCAAAGGACCCTTTTTTTTCTAATAAAAAAAGTAAACAGTCCTTTATTACAAGACTTGGAAAACACTTGGAAGAGAATGGTCACACTGTGATTCATGCTACAGATGATACCGATACAGTTAGAGAAAACACCACTGACCTTAGCAGAAAAAAATGCTTTTAATAGTTGTTGCTGAGGACACCGATATCTTTGTACTTTTGATTTACCATACTACACAATATATTTGTTTGCCTCCTACTTCCGGCGATAAAAAACGTAACATTAAAGGTGCAACATGTGCTTGGGATAAGGGATACTAAATTATTCTCTTTTCATATGCTTTCACTAGATGCGATATCACAAGCTCTTTATTTGGTAAAAGTAAATAGGCATCACTTAGACATTTTCAGAAATGTAAGGAATTTAATATTTGTACTACTCTGTTTGGATCAGAAAAGAACTTACAGATATTGGTACCAAATCATTGATATCATTGTATGGTGGAGGTGAATTTAATATTGCAAGATTGCCACCTACAGAAGATGTTGCTGTTTATCATCTTTTCCGCGTACATTTACAATGTTATTGTTGGGAAAACTATGAACACTAATATTGTCAAGTGTGGGGTTGGAAAAAGTAGGAGACCAACTACAGCCCATAACATGTGAAATGAGCCCTGCACCAGAGTTATTGTTGAACAAGATCCGCTGCACCGGATGCAAATTAACCATGTGGTAATGGTAGATGTGTCGACGTTATGGCATGGAATGTACCGAGATAGGTTGTAACTGTTCTGGTAGAGATTGCACAAATAGTGCACTGAAAGAAAGTATTTCAGAAGAATAGTAATAGATATAGCTTTTTTCTTATGTAAGATGAAAGATATTGACGAAATGCATGATGCATTCGTATTATAAAACTATTTTATTATTTATTAATAAAAAGGATTTTTAACACTTTTAGTTTTTAAAAGCTTTTAGTTTTTTGGTCACTATTTTGCTAATTATTTGTACTTTTTAAAACCAAAATGATAATCTTTTTCAGCATAAAATTTTCTGTAATTTGATACCACACATGACTTTTTACGATTTTTACAAAAAAAATCCAAGATGGCGGCCAAAAAAACGCATTTTGCACGATCAGATTTTTCTAGACTTTTAGTATGTCAAAAAGATATCCTCCACGAGCTAAAAAATTCAATCGCCTCTTCTGTGGGAATTAGTTCCACCTATAGCCTATTTTTTGCCTATATCTCCTGTACTAGTAGAAAAGTTTATTATTGCAGAGTTACACTAAGAATTCCTAGTTGATTGAAATTGCTGATATACTATTTTATAACACGTCACAACTTTCAAATCAAAATATTATATAATGAAATTAAAAATATATAACTAAAGCATAGTTTTATATAAATTTATAATTATTTGTTAAAGTAGCACTTTTACTATAATTTTGAATATATTAATGCATTCTATATCATTTGAAATTGGATGTTGACATTTTGCGACGAAAGCACATTTTCAGTTGAAATAATTTGAATATTTTGGTATTTTAGTATGGTTTAACTAACAAAATTTCTCCGATGCTCTACTTTCTGAAGATAATTCTAAAACTTAAACTTATATAATTTTAATGCAAAATTTTCACAAAAATTAAATTGTATATTTAGCATTCAAAAGATTTAAAAACACAATTTCAAATAGTTTATCAATTCTTTACAATTTAAAAATATGAAATAAACATTCTCAGTTTCACATCTTCAAAATTTCTAGATTAGATATATTTCTTATTGAAACTAACATCTATTTTGCAATAGATTAAATTTAATCTATAAAAGTAACTAATATATTTTAACAGTATAGAAAGCAATTTTAATATTTTCTCTCAGTGTTGGCTTGAAGCCATTCGTTCAGAAATGCAGTTTGAGAAAATTGCATTTGAAAGCTGCAAAGTTGAATTTACGTTATTGCTATAATCTCTAGGGAACGTAAAAACTCCTCACGGTTGTGTGATGTATTTTTCCTGATTGTCGTATTTTGTTATTTCTAGGAATTATAAAAAAACTTATTGTTCCTTTTTTTATTGACGGTGTAGAATTTACAATTTATGATCACAAGGTATTTAATAATTCTTTTGTTTTTTAATGTATAGTAACCTGGATTCTTTCCAAGTTATTTGAAAATACCTGGTATGAATAATAAAACAAATGTATTTTATTCTTCTAAATGTATTGCCAACATTAATATTTATTATTCTTAACACAAACGCACTTTTTATGAAGTATTTTAGGTCAGAATTAAATTAATCAAATTGCTTTAATCTTTTATTTTTCAATTTAAGAAAATATTTAACTGTTTTGTGAATGCAATTTTGATTGATTTTTGGTACCTAGCTTCCAGATGCTATTTGGGAAAAAAGTAAACTAAAAATAAGAAGTATAGTTCTTAAAATAGAAAGAATATTTTCTGAAATATATTCCTTTTAAAATAAAAGTTTTCAAGTAATTAGGACCAGATAG
The DNA here is from genome assembly GCA_963978545.1 of Linyphia triangularis. Classification (NCBI taxonomy): domain Eukaryota; kingdom Metazoa; phylum Arthropoda; class Arachnida; order Araneae; family Linyphiidae; genus Linyphia; species Linyphia triangularis. Next base: position 82,771,086 of record OZ021722.1, on the reverse strand, counting down.
AAATATGATGTTATGTTGTGCCATCAAAATTTATTATTCACTTCCATGTAATTTATTTAAAATGCATCAAGTGCTTTTTTTCAGGTTGATCAATTTAATGCCAAAACTTTACTTATTTTTTATGATCATTAAATATTCGGGTATTTCGCTTGGAATAATTTATTGTGTTCTTTATTCGTATAAAGCCCTTTTGGAATTAATTGACGAATTTTGAAGGATATAACCTCTATCACGCAAATGATTTTTTATTTTAGACTAAGTCAAATTAATTACTTTTACAATTTAAGGAAAAAACCCTTGAATAATAGTGTTTTATGCACACATTAAAGCTTTTTTTAGTAGTTAATTTTTTTCCCCATTTCTATGAACTAATAAGAAGAATCATTTGCAAATGTATAATGCATTTACTGAATCGTATTTCTCTAGAAGTTAATAAAATCTTTTTCACAGTTTAATTAAACTATTAACTTAGCGAAGGAGAATATCATTTTAATAAAAATTTTCTAGATTTTTTAAAACGATTCAAAAACCAAATTCTTTTATTTTACTCTATAAATGTACTATAAACACATGCACTCAAGAACAAAATAAAAGTATGAAAAAAATATGTTGTATTTGTTTTTACTTAAATTTGAGAACTAGTTCTTTAAACTCCCCGTTACAAAATATGTTTAAACGACAAAAAAGTTTATTCAAAGCGTTTGTTCTCATTATGACTTCGACATTTTATTTTATAAACTAACATAGATTTAACTTATAGCTTTCTTTATTACAGTTATTTATTAAATCATGAAAAAATCAAACCTTAATTCTTTTATTAAAACATTAAAAAATCAAACTTTGATTCTTTTATTAAAACTTTTAAATACATAAGTAATACGAAGCAAATATTGTAAATGTAATCAGAGGTAAACATGACTGCTTTTGCTTTGGACTTAGTAGTTACACAAATACTACTTGGAGAAACGCTGGGATATTATACTTACTGTTGTAGCTATTACATCTGTATTCTAAAGCAAAATTAAGTACATGACGTGAATATAATTTTTATACATATTCTAGAAACTTAAAATATATAAGTCCAAGTGTGTTATCGGGATCTAACTTTAAAAATTTCACCTAACTTTTATTGCAAGCAGCAATAGCTGATAATAAAAGCAATTTTTAAGTATTTCATTGCACATACACAATGAGGAAACTTTCAAATATAACATAATTACTTTTAGAAAGTTTAAATATGCAAGACAGTTTTTTTTTTTTTTCATTTCCTTGACGTATCTATAATCAAATGAATCTTCGAGAAGAATCTTAACCAATTCGTCCAGGAAATGAATTCTCGTCTTGACGTCACTGTCCTGTCACACATAAATAAAGTTTCTGAAATAATGAAGTTGTCGAAGTGAGTAAAACTCTTCTAAAAGAGTAAGTGACATCCTTAAAGTAATGTTCGAAGTAAACTTAGATTCAAGTTAATGAATGAACTTGAAAAAGTTTTAATTGACGTGGAATGTAAAAAGGTCGAGTCTCTGTATATTGATTGCTCTAGGCAGAGAATTCATTGTACTTTGAGTAACATGCCAGAGGTTTTAGTTAGCGCGATGAGCCTCTGCAAATATTTTTTGTAGAAATATTCTGAAACTAATTACTTGTTTCAGGATATTGAAGAAAAAAGAAAAGTATTTATATTAAGTTATATTAGTGAAGTTCTCTAATGGAAGTTTTGTATTAAATATTTTTAAGATAATTCTTTCTTCCTAAAAAGTGATAAACTGTTATTAGAGAATTGTTTTAGTTTTTAAATATATTATTAAATAATAATATAAGAGATGCTATTTGCTAACAATTATTGGTAAAGGAGATCTTGGGAGATGATAGTTAATGAAAATAATCTTGATATTATTTATACATTACTAATACCTATAATTACACACACTATAATTCAGTTAATTTATTTTGAATAAAAATGTTGTTTGTAAGGTAAGGATTCACTTAAACGTTTTTAAACCAGATATCTTTAAATAACTACTTCCCTAAAGATTGTGAGTAGATAATTTTTTTTTTTGTAACTTATATTCAAGTTCATTAAAAGATTTCAAATCTAAAGAGTGTCAAAGTTGGTAATGACAATGTTACGTGGATTGATTTTCTTTAAATTCTTTTATATTTTCTGCCACTTAGTAACTATTTGGTTAAAAAAGTTACTTTGCAACTATTTTTTTTTATTTGAAGAAACATTGAACACACGTTTTGAATAAATGAGAGTTTTTGAATACACTAATTTACTTTTGAGAAGAAAAATATCATTTTAGTGGTTCGATTAACAATACGAATATTATTCTGGATTATTTATTCTGAAACTTCAAAACAATAGGAAGGTCACTGTCAACATGAGATTTTGAAAACCCTACCATTCCCCTTTTTTCACCTTTAAGGAGTATGATCATCATTTCCAGGAATACCTGATTCTTCATCAGGATTACATTTCATCCCACGCCCTGATCTTTTGATATTGTTTACAGTTTTTATTATTATTATTATTTTTAACATGTTTAATAGGGCGTATCGAAAAAATCGAAGTTTATCAAATCTCTTAGCGGTAGTGCGGAAAATTTATGGACACTCATCAGTAATAAGTGTGTGAAATTTTAAAACTCTGGGTTAATATCTTCTGTCGCCTCAATGGGCCCCAAAGTTCCGAAAATTGGGCTAAAAGGGTTTAAAATTCAAAAATTCCTAAAAATTCCCATATTTCGTTTAATGATTGCGGGTAGTGGTTAAATGTTAGTATTGTTTAACAGCAAAAACTATAATTTTTAAAAAAAATTATAGGTTAATATCTTCTGTCACCTCAGTGAACCGCAAATTCCGAAAATTTGAATAAAAAGGAATACAATTCAATATTTAATCAGCAGTCGCAGATTTCGTTGATCGTTTTGAGGTAGCGCGTAATAAAACTTACTTTTTCCAACAACAAAAAGTATGCAAGAATTATTAGTTAATATCTTCTACCACACTGGGTTTGGCGTACTGCCAGAAAAGTAAAGTGGAACACCCCTATTTTCACCTCGAGAAACAAATCGGAGCGACCAATAAATCACGTGATTATTTTCATTTTTTTTAGTATTTAGTCTAACTCTAGAATATTTTCTTTCAATTAGTTTCGATCTTCATATCAAACATATTTGCAGCAATGTAGTCGTTTCTTTTTAGGGAATTTTTTTACTCGTATCTTAGTGTCGTAGTCATTTGTTAGTAAAAGATATTGGTAAATATTAGAAATGCAAGAATCATCGCATTCAAAGTTTTCAAGTCGACAAATGCTGAAATGCCCTATTTTTGGAACACCGAAGGATTTTTCACGCATGCTGCCAACACATGAAGACATCATAAGATGTTGCGCCCATGAGAGATGGCGTATTGGTAATGAAACTGATGGAAATAAAGAACCATGCTTCTCTGTTATAGCAGAAACTGTTGCTTTGAAAATTGAAAGTTTATACGTCGATTCATCCATTCCTTCTGTATCACATAAGCGTGTTTGTGATATGATACACGCTTACCATAAAAAATATCGTTCAATCATGAAAAATGTAAAACGTGTGGGAAGAAGCAAGACTGCTCTTAAAAATGTTGAGAACTTTAAAACGGAAGCAAAGAAACTATTCGACATATCTTCCTGTAAATGCGCTATTTTTAAGGAGTGTATCTGTCCAAAAGAGAGCAAAGTTCCGCCAAATGAGCAGGCGTTCCTCAAAGACCAAAGAACGGAAAGAAAAATGTTCATTGGAAGTGTTGATGTACCCGAAACAAAACTACTTCAGACAAAAACAAAGTATGGAGGGAAAAATCAAGAGTTTACAAGCAAATGGTATCAAAATTAAATGAAAATCGTTCCAATCTATCTGGCCTTTATTTTGATGGCCGGCATGACAAAACTTTAACATCAGAAACACTCGAGGGAAAGCAGTTCCAAAGAACAATTACAGAAGCGCATTACTGTATTGTATCGGAGCCTGGTTCTTCGTACGTGGGGCATGTTACTCCTAAAAGTGGATGTAGTCTTCATGTATCGAACAGCATTTACGAATGCGTAACAAGTACTTTTTTGGATGAATTTAGCAAGCTCACAGTTGTCGGGTGTGACGGCACTGTGGTGAACACAGTAATGTTTACTGGTGTAATTCGCAGGCTTGAAATGAAACTTCAGAGACCACTCCAATAGATTGTCAGCTTACTTCATTTTAATGAGTTGTCATTACGACACTTATTCCAGTCAATAGACGGCAAGTCTTCTGGTCCTTCATCTTACACTGGAGACATTGGACGAAAACTTAAAGGATGTGAAAAACTTTCAGTCGTTGCTTTTAATAATATTAAATGCGAGTTGGGCCACACATTGATAGTAGATTACTCAGTTCAGATCAGAAATACTTATTCGACATTTGCACTGCCATTAGTTCTGGCATTTGTAGTTTAGATCTAGCTAACCGAGAACCGGGAACGTTGAATTTGGCCCGCTGGCTAACAACTGCAAATCGAATACTGAGGTTATATATATCTACATCAGACCCATCAAATAAGCTACTAACTTTAGTTGAATTCATTCTAAGAGTCTACGCACCCTCATGGTTCCGAATTAAGATTAATCACTCCATAAAAGACGGTCCTAGACATCTGTGGCATTTCATAAGCTCATCTCGGTACTTGCCTAAGAAGTATTGTGACGTAATCGATCCAGTTATTTCTCGAAACGCTTATTTTGCTGCTCCAGAAAACATGCTTTTGTCGATATTGACTGATGAAAGATGTCATATCAGAATCATTGCAGCTCAAAGAATAATAAAGGCAAGAGAAATTAGCCGAGATGTACGCAGATTCGTTATTCCTGATATCAATTTTGATGCTGAAGACTACATTGATCTCATTGACTGGAAAAATTGTTTTGTGACATCGCCGCCAGTTATCCGAGAGATAAGTTCTAAAGATCTTTTGAAAATGACAGAGGACGGTATGCCGAAGGCCTGCTGGCACTTCATACAATTTCCTTCACATACACAAGCAGTCGAGCGTATTGTGAAACTTGTCACGGCAGCCTCCGAGAAAACAGTTGGACCTGAAAACAGGGATAAATTCATAAGAGCTACTCTAGAATCCAGAAAACATATGTCGAAATTCGAGACAAAAAAGGATTACAAGTAGTAATGCTATCGTCAATTGTATATTTGTAAGGTAATAAAATTTCTGATCCCTTAGGTAAGTGTGACGTGTATTTTTTATTTATTTTTTTGAAATTTAGCCTTTTATTTTCCAAAATTTGGTGTTGCTGAGGTAGCAGAAGATATTAACCTATAATTATAAAAAAAAATATAGTTGTTGCTGTCAAAAATAGTAACTAGTAAGCACCATCCTTAAACTTACAGCGAAATCTGGAATTTTTTATGAATTTTTGAATTTTAATCACTTTTAGACCAAATTTCGGAACTTTCGAGCTATTGAGGCGACAGAAGATATTAACCCAGAGTTTTAAAATTTCACACACATATTAGTGATGGGTGTCCACAAATTTTCCGCACTACCGCTAAAAGATTTGAAAAATTTCGATTTTTTCGATACGCCCTAATGTTTAGTTAAAATGTATTATCTGACAAAATAGTAAACAAAAGTAAAAATACTAAAATAAATATAAATAGACAACAAATTTAGCTTTCTTTTAAGTGAAAGATTTAGAGGATATTTTATTAATACGCAATGTCTTAAAATGAAAAATCTGCATGTCTACTTACAATAAAAATCATCTTACTTATTCTGCATATCTGACTGTTTGATTGATTTCCAAGTATCTAAAGCGATTGTCTTTCGCCAAGTAATTACTACAAAAAGTTCAAAGATGTCAATTGGATAGTTTCTAAGATAAATGTAAGCTTACTTCATAGTAATGAATAGGATTGTTAAAAAATTGATAGAAGGGGGGAGGGGGGAATACAAAAACAGAAGAAAAAAAATCAAGAGAAATGTTCAGAAAGTTCCTTTGTCACATTGCTTTTTCAAATTTTTGCTTCTTATCTCCATCAATCTGCCCTGGAAATTATAAACAGCACACCTGATGAGTCTATCTTTATTTACGCCGATGGTAATAAATTCGAAGATTCTTGATCTGGCAGTTGAATTCTCATTAAGGCTCCAAATGGGACTGTTAAAATCAAGATTAGAAATCTTGACTTTAGTTCGGTTTTCAAATGCGAGTTCATTGCCATTGACGAGGGACTGAACTATATTGTCTTTTTCGAACCTTAAGGCCATCTGGATTTTGTCTGACAGTCGTAGAGCCATCCAACACTTTTCAAATTGGCGCAGTGTACGTGATAATACTGGAATCGCGATTTTAAACAAACTTAAGCATATCTCGACCTTTTGTGAGGTGCACCTTCTGTGGATCCCATCACATGTAGGTAAATGCGGAAATGAGGAGGCTGATGTCTTGGCGAAGGAGGGTGCTAAAGAAATATTGCCATCTACTACTTTTCTAACATACCTTGAGCTGTTATCGGTTCAGAAGTGCCCCGATGGAATTATCCCGCCTTTTCAATGGTCATCTGAGAGACCTTACTTTCCAAGGCGGTTGAAAATCTTTTCTCAATTGTCTCAAATGTCAACCTGAGCAGGCCTCTTCGATACTCATCCTAGGGTGTCTGAGATGACCTGTTTGATCTTCCCTTAATTGTTTATGATTTTATGTGGTTCGCGAGTCACGGATAAAGAACAGTTGCGATTTATCTCATCCACGTTATTTAAGTACGAAACATAAAACTGTACACTATCTGGCCAAAAGTATCCGGACACCCAGTGGTATGGACTTAGAGCGTCCATTTAAATTTTCTAGAATAATTTAATGCGAAAAACACAATATATTTAATTCAAGAACTGTTTTTGAAATTATGGAATACAGTTAATGGAACTCAAAGTACATTTTAATATAAATTAAAAATAAGGTTATACTCGTCTGAGACTTCAGGGCATAAAAGCCTCACGTTCAGATCATAATCTAATTCTTTACTTTAATAACTTTTTATATGATTTTGAAATATTTTTAATTCAATTGATATCTCATGTGAAAGTTTTTAAGAATGTCTTTATCCTATTTACAATCTATAAATGTATGAAAAATAAAAAACTTACCAATAAGGAATAATGCCCTTTCTTTTTTTAATCTTTTTTGCTTAAAAATTATTTTTTGCTGCTCACATTTTACTTTTTAAAGATATTTATTTAAGAATTATTTCCAATTAAGTTTCAATTGAAGTCATTTATATTCTTAGGTAATCACGTATGAATGTTTTTATACTCCGACCCATTAGTTAAAAAACTATACTAAAGTTAATTATTTTTCGAAACAGGTCTTAAAATCCTCTTTAAGTCTCTACTTAGTTATTTTCTATTTTTTTTATTCAACTCAATTAATTAAATTCAGAAAAGCACGTGAAATAATAACTGAGGTAAAACGGAGTTGAATTTTTTTTTACTCTACCTTTTTTTGAAAGTAATCATGACTTTGCCACACCTAGCAGTTTCCCCCGTTTGTTAAAGATAGGGGAAAAAAAACCCTGTTTTGAGGCTTTTGTGTAGCTTCCATTGTCTTCTTAATTTAATGAGTAACTATTAACGTCGCCAACTTCAGTAAAGAACCAGTAAGTGTGTTCTTATCATTTCGAAATTGGCATCACCCTTTCACACATGAGCTTTTAAGGACTTTTCTTCTCTTGTATACGGGTTTAAAGAGACCATTATATTTTTGAGAGCTTGTTCTGTAATTTAAGCTTCATGGAAGTACTTCACTATTTCTTTCTCAGTGAACTAGTTTCACTTTAGACTGAGAACATTCACAATGGCACTCAATCTCAGTAAAACGGCAGTGTTTTTCTAACAAAGTTAATTTTCTATAACAATACGTTAACTTTTTATAGAGGATTTGGCAGTGGTAAGCGTACTTTGTTCAATATAGGATGTTTATTAAAGGTTTATTGCACTGAACAATTTTTTCTTTCTGAAAAAGTATAAAATGATCAATATAATAAATGCTTGCTTTTATCACAGACTTTAGATCTTAAGTATGATCTAGAAAAAGATGTGTTCTACTTTCAAAAAGAAAATAGAATGATAACCCGATAGTGTATAAAAGTAGTTTCAGAGTTTAAAGTATAATTTGGTACAATGTTTAAGAGTTCTAAAGTTTAGTTGAGAAACTGACAAAAATATTCATTTTAGGAGGTTTTATTTAGTTTTCAATATTAGTCAATGTCTATATTAAAAAAATATACTTCAATACTGAGATTTGTTATTTTCAAGATTCGTAAAAGAAGAATACCATTAATTGCAAAATTTAATCAAATTTCATGAAGCTAACTTCACAGCAATAATATTATTGTTTAATTAGAGTTTTAACAGTAATGAGTTATCTAATATATCTAAAATGGATAAGTTGTTGAAAGTATTCATTGATATAGCATATTGCAAGCTACTCAATTTTTTTAAATTAATGCATTTTGTAAATTTGAGAAAATGACAGAATGAATTAATGAAAGTACATTTAAAATTAATTCAAATATCCTGTTAGTTTTTGATTGTAACAGCCATATTTTTAAATCGGAATTTTTCACTAATTTTCTCTGATGTACTAGAAGAAATAAAACATTTATTTGTAAAGCTTATATTTTTACATATATTTCCAGGACTAATGTTCAAAGTTTGATAAAAAAATAATTGAATGCTTCACATTATGAATGCTGAATTTGGAGTTTTATTTCGTAGCAATAAAGAAAAAATATGTTCTTGATACAACAGTTTACCGAAGTTATAAGTTTCCTAAATAAGGTATTTCTATATATTCTCGTTTTACAGTTTTTAACATGCAACGTAGTGAAATGTTAGTAATTTTTAATTAAAATTTACATTGTAAAAGTATTCGTACTACATGTACTTCAATTGAAAATAAAAAACGGAAATTTTCAACTTTTAGTAAAAAGAATTATTAATATTAAAACGGTTTGTAATTAAAATATTTTTTTTAAATTTTTTTATCTTAAAGTATATCTATTAGCATCTGAATAATATTTTAGGTTACTTTGAAAAATACTTTTATTTCCATTCAAATTGATTTATGGTATCAAGAAACTATGCTACTTATCAATTGATTTAAAAATGCATTATCTAAATATAATCATCTTAATGCTTCCAGATAAACTCAACACAACAAAAATAAAGACTGTCAACTAGTAATGTAGTTTCACTCAGCAGTTTCAACAAGTTATGCATAACCATTATTACAAACCCATTTTGACACATTTCATTTCAGAAAACTGTTGCCTTGAGTGCAGAATCGAATATTAAAATATGCATCATTTGGGATGCAGGATAACGATTTTCAACATTATTCACCGACGTGCCTCATTTTCCCCCAAACGATGCTGGAAAGAAGCTTTTTTTTTCAGGGTAAAATCATCAAATCATATGTGCAAAATGAATCCGATTCTTGAGCCACCATCGGATGTAAGTTTCTAATGGAAAGGATGGCAAGATCATTTTCACTTTGAGAAGGAAATTTCTTCCCTTTCTCTATTTATTTTCTGTATGATGGATGAACATTGCTTTTTCTGGAGGGATATGCACCCAAATGAAGGGACGCGCATATGCCCGTCATCCATTGTATGAGGTACCATGCCTCCGTGGGTTGATGGATCGTCACTTCCATTCGTGAAGCCCGTTATTTAAGATTTTTCTATTACGAGATGAATATTTGCTTCGGAGCTTATTCTGCTTCATCAGATGTTAAAAGCGTTCGCTCGGATTGAGAACATCAAGAGAGCGTGCATTTTAATGGGATTCTATAAAGGGAGTTAGGCTTTCGGAATGAGGTTGTGCAGGTGATTCTTGTTTATTCGAACGCGCAACGAAATTGAAATTCAATTTGAATAAAAATCTATTTTTTAATCATAGTAAGGAATTTAGAATTTTATATTCTTATGGTGTGCTTTATATATATATTTTCAAATATCTATTTTTGAGATGTTTAAATTATGTTTGACAGAAATAAGATTGGTGATCAATAATTGGGTGAAAGCATTGTCTTAGTTGTGCAATTCCGTTTTATATTTTATCAAGTATAATGGTCTATTGATTCATAGCAATCCTCATTATGTGAACATGAAAATATCGAATGCTTCTTAAAGAATATTGTTTATTGTGTTTTAAGGGAAAATGGTCATATTTTTAAGATTTACAGAAAAAAACATTTTGGTATTTTCCCCCTATTATCATGCCGTTGAATTTTATTTTACTTTGAAATTACTACAGTAACTCGATAAAAGATATACAAAGTTTGAAATTTAGATATCGATATTTTTAAAAAATAATTTTGATTTATTAAAGGTATACAATTGAGGACTAGAAATAGAAAACGATCAAAGTCTAAAAAAGAAAATTTTTCATTAGAGTCCAAAAATGAAAAACATTCGCATTGGTACTTAAGGCAATGTCTAAGTACCAGCTTGAATTTGAACTATTGCTACTGGAGTTTGCATTTTGGGAGTTCTCCAGTTTGTTTAGCTTGATCTTTAGTACATTTTACCGTAAAAACCGATTTTCGATTTTTTTGGTACTTGGGTCGTTTTCCATTTCTAGTCCTCAATTTACATTTTAACTTACATCCACATACCATACTTTCAAATTATTTACGTGTGTAATTATATCGGTTAAAAGGAACGAAAGTAGTTATTGGTGTAATTAAAAAAACTAATACTGCAATTATGAGAAGCAATATAAAGTTTTCTCTCCATAAATGGGGCTGTTTTAATCTGTGCAATTTCTTTTACTTCTTGACTGTCTAAAGTTATTTAAAGAGCCATAGATCTTTTCAAGTATTTTACTATCATTTATGTATTTGTAGACTATTAGGAAGCCCATATATTTCCCCTGTTAACTTTAGATTTGCGCTAATGTGAGGATTTAAAAAAAAAAAAAAAAAAAAAAAAAAAAAAAAAAACATTTAAGGAATATAGTACACAAGATTTTAAAATCTCCTGTTTTGAAAGGATCAATCTGAAATTTTAGTATAGGTAAAACTTGCTTTGCAAAAAAACAATACATATGTATTTTTCTAAAATTTTAGACTTTTAATAAGCAAAAAATTTTCGTTAATTTTTATAATCAAAGATGCAAAAATTTTATATTTTTTAAAGTTAATGAAATACTAATATAGTATCTAATTTATTTTATACTTTTTTTTTTATTTTTTAAGACTTCATATCGGTATTTCCAAATATACCATGTATCAGAAATTCCAAAGAAAGATAAATTTACAGAGTAATATTGATTCATTGGTTATACAAAAAATATAATCCATAAAAATGGACTTTAAGTTTCTAATTAGCATGAGTTATCAGCAAATTATTGAATACATCAAGTCTTCTGCTGATTTTAAAATAAGAATTCTGGTGTCGTTCATTTTAGAATCATCAATAATAAGTCTGAATAAATAAATAAATAAATAAATAAATAAATAAATAAATAAATAAATAAATAAATAAATAAATAAATAAATAAATAAATAAATAAATAAATAAATAAATAAATAAATAAATAAATAAATAAATAAATAAATAAATATATAAATAAATAAATAAATAAATAAATAAATAAATAAATAAATAAATAAATAAATAAATAAATAAATAAATAAATAAATAAATAAATAAATAAATAAATAAATAAATAAATAAATAAATAAATAAATAAATAAATAAATAAATAAATAAATAAATAAATAAAAAATCTACTATATTTTGTAACTGCTAAAAAGTACATTAACCGAAAAGCTTTCTTTTACAATGCAATCAACTTCCCAGAACCTGTCGTTACTTTAATATAAATGATATATAAATATATTAGCAGTTGTATCTAAGAAGTACGACGATTTGAACACTCTTCTTAACAGCAGTATTTTTTCCAAAACCAATTGTGAGAAAGACCCAAACATATAAACTTATTACACTCAATTTATCTCACTACATTTATACCTCTTCTCAGAAATTTATTTCACCCCTCTATAACATTTCATCACCGGTCTACACCAACAAACAACACCGAACCAACCCGATAGCACGCAAGTGCAACATATAAATGGTGTTTTACAACCACGCCATTCATAACAAAACGCTCGCTGACAATCGAATCCATACAATCGCTCCGATACATTTAACCTTCCAGTCTCCGATGCCCTTACAACAATACTCGCTGGGCAGCTGCTGGGAAAAGAAACTAATGTCTTTGTCACCATGCCCCGTCAATATCCATACGTTTTCTTTTGTGCAACAAAGGGAAAGACATGCGTGCATTTTGTTCCGACAGTAAAAAGATTCTTTGATTCTGCTGAACCCTTCCAATTTCCGAGTAATTGAACCATAGAGTGAAGTCATAGATGTGCCCATTCGCGTAAATCAGGCTAAAGATGGAACTTTCAGGAAGGTAGCCTTTTGAATTGCCTTCTCCCTTCGATTGATAGGAATGCGTTGCAAGATTGCCTATACAACGCTGACGTATCTCTAGCTTAAGTAAATGATTGGTCAATCTGTTATGAACCGGCCAATGAGTTTGTTGTTTGGAATAGGTAATCGTGTGACGTCATAGGCTGCAGTGAAGTGAAGATGTATGAGATATTCTTTTTTTCTTTACCGAACTTTGGTTATGGATGTTCGTCCAATCGAGGAAAACAATTCTTGATGAAAGGGAAGTGAGCAGAAGGTTTTGTGGTAGAATCGAGATGTTTGTTGGAAGAAAAATGAATATTATAGTGCGCGCTTTATTGGGCTGATTTGTGAGCTACTTGACGGGAATTGGCTTTCTCCCGTCGATATTCAACATTGACGCGAGTAGGTTCAATCATTGGTGTGAATCTATTTGCGATTTTGACAATGGATGCTTCTTATGAGCAGCAATGCATGCTCCATACTAGAATTCAAAGTTTCTTCATAGAAGGAGTGCTTATATATAAGATCAGCTATTTTATTTCTTGAGGTGGGATGATTCTACAGTGTTTTAGGTTTAAGAAATATCTGCAGATTGTGGTCTGATGTATTTTTACCAAATAAAAGAAATTATTATTTTTTTAAAAATTTTTAAACGTAATATAATTATTTAATTGATTTTTAAAATGTATGTCTCAAATAAATGATATTTATTGCAGAATCAAAAATAGTGTTTGCTCAGTAAATTGATTTTATTTTGGATCAATAAAACTCAATGTTACTAAGCAGTTTTCCGAATACAAAAAAATATAACGCGTGCTATAGGTAAAACCCATTTAAAATAATAATAATAATAATAAATAATTTATAAATTCTCTTCGTAATTTATACTATATTTACTTTTTTTAGCAAAAATTTATAACATAAAAATGACAGTAGGCATTTAATACATGGACAGGGTGTCCAATCAATTCCTTAGTCACCTATTTAACTTTATTATTCGCTGACTGTTGTTGATATAATTGCTGTGACTTGGTGTAGTAGAGTTGCCGTGGGCTATCCAACAATACTTATTTTAACGATACCTAGTGGTAAATCCAGGAGTTTGCGCAAAGGCGGATCCAGAGTTTTATTACGGAGGGGGTGGTGGCTGTTGAATAGCTTAGGTAAATTTTGTTGATCTTTAGTTGCACTACTATACCATTTGATAACTTAACTTTGATTATACAGAATATGCTACAAATAAATAAAAAGTCTCAATAACATAAAGGCGACACAATGGTTGGCTACGTGTGAATTTACGATGATAAATTATAGTCATCTACAACTATTTGATTCAGGATAAATTATTGTTAAATAAGATAGAAATAATTATCTAACAAAGAATACATATACACATTGAACATTTTCAAACTATTATTTGCTTTGTTGTCTTGCCTCGTCATCGGTTTTTTCATCTCCATTTTTTGGGATGAGAACATTTATATTTAAAATGTTCAGTGACTATTTGTCGAATCTTGATTGATTTCATACAAATCCTGAGAGCAGCGCAAGTTAAAAGTGAGCGGTTCATGTCCCCCCCCCCTTCTCCCCTCGCTGGATCCGCTAATGAGTTCGCGTATATATCTCAAAAACTATATAAAATGCAAGAAAGTAGTGAATTACAGTATTGCAAAGCAGCATCGGTAAATTGGATTCATATGCATTACACGTTTTACGCACTTGAATTCATCAACGTTTTAAAGAACAGTGTTAATAAAAAATAGTCAAGAACTCTCTTAGAAAAATAATGCATTCTTAAATTCTATAATCCAGAATATTCTGCTCCTCAATTATATGATTAGTGAACATACTCCTATTTCATTTAAAATTGATGCCTGCTAGCAGTGTCTATTTTCTATGGTGTAGACTTTCTCTCTGCTCATTATTTAAGAGTTCTACTTCTCCCTTGAGATGCTCTGATGCTGAAATTTTTATTCTTTCATTTTTAATGGATAAAAAATAAAATTCAAGACATATTATTTTCATATCTCTTTATGCGATTTTTTTTTTTTAAAAAGAAAAAAAGTACTTGAATCTAAATGAATGTTTTGAATTCACATAGTTGTATGAATTGCTAAATCATAGTACAAAAGGATGAAATGAGAAAAAGTAAGAAATTAGAATGTCATTTTTTTCCCTCTTAAATTTTCTATTCGTATAAACTACATATTTTGGAGCAAAAAATGAAAAGTTCAGATTATTTCCAATTATATTACAAAAGTTTAAGAACAAAATTATAAAAAAAATCTAAACATTTTTAAGGAAATTGACTCAAACTTATTTTAATATTGCACTATCTATAAGTACTTTATTTAAAGGAACTGGAGCAACCATCCAGTAACTCTCAAAAGAAAATTCAAAAATAAGCTCATCAACTATTGAATTTCAACTATTCAGATATAATTCATTACGTAGAATATACTGTGAGTGAATTTTTATTTAACTCTCATTTGACGTCAGCTGTATTTTGCATTTGTGGAAGTAATAGTTATTTTTTTTATTGTTATAAGTCCTAATAAAAATCCAATTTATGTCATTGTAATTCCATTTAAATAAAATGATTGTGGACATCTATTATATACATTATCACCTATATTTATAGTTCATAATCAAGAGACTATTTGACGTGTTACTTTATAATAATAATAATAATAATAATAATTTCGTAATTCATTTCTTGAAAATAAATTTTTTATGTATTTAGGTGGAACAGCTGGATAATGTTACATAATTTCAAATGAGATTGATATTTATTTCCTCATATCATATGCTATGCATCTATACTTAGAACTCTGTCTGATTGGGTAATTAGCTAATTTGATTTCCATTCCTCGTAAAATAGTATAACATGTTACAAAAATTTTAAAGGAAAAATGCGCATTTGTGAAATAAAATTGAGATTTGCGTCTAACTAAAGCTTTTTTGCAGTTCATCTAACGACTTCAAATCTTACCGCTATGGTGCTGACAGATGCTTGATCTTATCTTGAAAAGTGAGGCACCGCTCCGAAGATCAGCCTTGCGGAAAAGATCGTTAGGACGGGAGGGGACATCTTTTTTTCCTACATCACTTTGGGTCAATAGTGTGCTTGATTTCTTTTACAAGGGGGATAAAAAGTTCCATTACTACATAAAGACCTAACTCAGTAAACCAGACAGGGGATGCTGGAGTATCAGGGACTCAAACCATAGCTGAGTCCAATTCTTTAGGAGGGGTGAAGATCTCTGGCATCTTGCTTGCTTTAACATGATTATATGCCTCCTCATGCTTATCAGGAACTTTGATGACCAACACCCATTGCGTCCATCCATCAAGTTTGTGGAGGGAGGACACGTGAGGGATTTCGAGTGGGTGGTGAGGAAGAATTCTTCACGAAATTGTTTTCTCCCCCTCCTTTTCCTTGATCTTTTCTTCAAATATCCTTAAGAGGGATGTAATCTGCTTTGCGCAGAGAGGGCGGTTTACTCAATCTGTCTTTATTTTGGAAGCGGGATGGTAGCAGTATGAACAATACCTGCTTTTTTGCACTTCCAATTGAAAGAGGATATTTATCAGGTTAAGCGTGGGGTTATTACATCTATTTCAAATTATAAAAATTATGAATGTAGTGAAACTCCGTATTCGTTACTATGACATGTAATTTTAAATAGGTACAGTAGAGTTCAAAATCAGTATTGAGAAATTAAAGATTATGAAAATCTGCGTTTTTTAAACCAGATGTTGCTCTGAAAGCGAATATTCACTGAAAAATATATCAACAGCTAATATGTTTCCAGTTGGAAAATAATATTTTTAGGATTTAGCTTAGAAAACCTTATTGGAAATTTGAGAATTTTCGTCTCTGTGATTTGGTTAAATATGGTTATTGTAAATTTTGAAGTTTGTGCTTTATATGTCCTTGTAGTGTGTTTTGCGAGAATGGATCTAGATGGGCTGTACACGTACTGTGTACACTCTATAATCAAAATGCGAAGGATTATAATGCATATTTTACTTAAAAAATATATCTTATCTTGAAAGAAAATATAAACTTTTCTATCTTATCTACTTAAAAAGTTTTTAAAGTACAGAAGACTATGTGAAATTTGCACATTCCTTTCAAAATTGTATGTTTTTTTAAGGATACTTGTGCATATCTGCTTCTTTTTTAAACAACATATTATATAACTTTTTTATATACCATAATTATATAAAACTTTTAATATATTTCATTTAAAGGAACATCACTATAAAAGATTAATACTTTCATTATGACATGTAGTATTGGATTTAAAAGAATTATTTTATACGAATTTGATTTTTCAATGAAATTTATCACGAATTTTTTTCAATTAAACAGAGAAATTAAGGCCAAATTATTATAATCTTAAAAATGAAATAAATTGTTTATAAGAAAATTGGATAAAACATACATTCTTACCAAATACTTACTTTTGGATAAAATTTGTTACATAGCATCTCTTAATAAAAGCTAATAGAAAAGAAAGCATAGAAATAATATTATTTGACAACATTTATTAATTTAACCCCTTTCTATAATACTTTTTTAGCAATCCTCCCTTTTAATAATGATGCATTTTTCACTTAAACATTTAAACCCAAAACTACAATTTCTTCCTTAGAGGAGCACTAGTCAAACCACACATTACATTTTAAAACTGCTTTACTCGATTAAGTAATGTCTAGTAACTTTTGAATTTCAGATGTTGCATCTCATTCTAAGTGACAATAGTTTCTAGTTGTCTAGTTGCATGCACACATGCGTGAAATTCTGTTTGTACTTTCAAAGTAATGAGTGAGTAGTAAATGGTCCTAAACAAAGTTTGTTTGGACTTCTTCCAGTGATATCACACTCAGACGGTTCTCATACAGCTATTATTTTCTGATTTATTCGATAAGTTTCCAGAGAGCAAAGTTAAACATCCCATATTTGAATTCAGCTTGAAACTTAATTCTTGATTACTTTTGATTGAGCTTTAAGTTCACTTTTGGATTGAAGTTTTAGTTTGATAATCTGTAATGCATGTTTATATTAGACTCTTAGACACCATATATGGTATAGAAATGTTTAAATTTCAGAGGTAGTATTTTAGTTACCGCAAATATACATGAAGACTTAAAAAAGTATTTTTGATTGACAATCAAACAAATGAATTATTCAAGGGCTTATTTCAAGAGGATAAAGTTATACATTGGGAAAAATGGAATATTTTAAACGAAATAGAAAGCAGAAAGTTTGAATATGAACATTAAATCTCTTAAATGAAATCCAATTGAACTCAAATTAATCTAGTTTTGTCCAAAATTCACTTGGGTTCATTGACATTTGAAACATAAGTGTATTCAGTTGAAATTAGCTGAAAAAGTGTATTTTTTGGCATTAGAGTTTTTAGATTTTTTTAAAATTAAGAGATATTTTCATATTGCTTAACAAAAGTATAATGCGTTATCATGTTCATACTTAATAAAAAGTAGACCTGCCTTTGGAAACTATTATAATTCAATAAACTGCTTCAGTAGTCTAATAAAACTACTTAAAATTGCGTTTTCTTTAAAAAAAGTAAAAAGGGAATTAACGCCAAAATTTTTAATAAATATTTTGGCATAAGTTTATTTCTTTGAAAGCAATTTGAATTTACTTGAATAAGAGATCTAAGCAGTAATTAAATAAAAATGTATTTCTTTAAATATGTATATAATAACTCTTATTCTAATTCAGAAAAAACTCATAGAAGCTTTCCAATAATAATACAGAAACAAAAGCAGGACTAAAACGCCTCCATGACATTTTACAGAAATTCGCGTTTATTTTAAAACAGAAGTGTTTTGATAAAGTAAGTGTCAGTCGCGATTCTTCTTATTGGTCACAGAATAATCTCTCAAGGTTTACAACTCTTTCATATGGATATTTGGAGGTGTTCTCATTTTTCACGGAACAAAGGAGCAGCTTCCAGTACATGTTTGAATTGCAATTCAAACGCATAAATCACACAGAGAAGGGAAATGGGATTTTAACCCTCAAAGAGAACCACACCGTTGAAGATTAATTCCGTCTGAACAGGCAAGGGTGTTTGAATTGTGAAACGATACGCAAGTTCCGCTTGTTTCGTATTAAATACTGAATGGCGTTGGTGTTGTTTTAATACTGAAACAATTGCATTAGTTTTGGGTTAAAATTGAAGAAATAGAAGACAAGGAAGGTATTTATTCCAACTAAGACAATGCTCTTAGGTCGAACAAAAGTTTACATGTATGAAGAAGTGCTTGGATCTAACTGTACATTTGTAGCATATCCTTAGAGTTGGAAGTATTCATTCCGATTGAACAGGCAAGGAAGTGTGATTTACGTATGTAACATAAAGTTTCACTTGCTTCGTATTCCAATCCTGAATGCCGTTGGTATAAATTAGTGAGAGAGAGCTTGATCTTTAATTTATAGAGATTTTAGAGTCGTGATTATATAAGCAGTAAGAGAATAAATGACGGATTAGTGATTTGGCTGCTATATTTATATAGATAACTATTTTTCTGTAAATTGTAACAGACATAAAAGAACTTAAAAATATTATCAGACTAGTATGCCAAGTGTTGAAAAGGTTGTAGTTGTTTATAATTTTTAATGTTATATTCTTCATAGCATTATTGATTTAGTAACAAACACATTTGAAACCGATTCGAATTTTAGTTTATTCAGCTAATATTGGTTTCATAATTTACTTTTTTTTTTATCTCAATCAAAATTTACAAACATTAGTAATTTTATAACAACGTAAAATATTTTCTTCAGTTTTGTGCGTTTGCTTTCAATGCCTTTTCAAATAAATTTTCCGTTAAAATAATGATAATTTAATTTTAGTTAGATAAATTTGATATAAAACATTGTCGTGAACAACTATTGAATCGTTTTCTTGCAATACTGTAACATTGTGACTATAATTTTTATTCAATTTAAACATTTGCTGATTTGTTTCAAATTTCATAAATTATTAATATTTTTTTACAAAATACAAATTTACTTAAGAGTTAAAAATGAACATATAACCGCTCCTATAAAATGATAGAAATATCGCGATATGGTTACTATTTATTACCTTGTTTTGATTAGATATGATGCATTATAATTGAATAATTTTACAGAATAATTTTGTTCTAAAAAACATTTCTTTCAACGAAACATTTATTGTTTAGCTAAATTAAAAGTATTTTCTCTGAAAACAATAATATCATTAATAAATATTTTAATAATTTGTAGCAAAATAGTACCTAAACGCTTTCCTGAGATTCAATACAAAAATAAATGGAATTGACATAAAAACGTATTTTCAGTTTTAATCGTATTTGATAGATTTTATTTATTTTAACATCCACAAGGTAATGAAATACACATTATGAGTAATTAATCAAATTGAAGGGTCGAAACGATTTTTTACAAGTGATTGTATTTTATATTACATACGATTAATCTTATTTTTTAAGTAAATCCTGCATTTTCTTAAAACTAGTGTAATTAATCAAATACCATTTTCTTGTGTATAAAACTATATTTAGAAGTTCAATATCTGTTTTTAGATAAATTTAGTTTTAATGTGGTATTTGAAAGTCTTGTAAGTTTTTTAATGATGAATCAAGAATATAATATATAGCTTTATAGCTTAAAATTATATTTGAATTTAAATTTTTAGAAAGTAAATTAAGTTTATAACACAATTAAAGGTGTAAAACAAGTTTAATTTGGGAATATATATTATTTTAGCCCAGAGAATTTCATTGCTTAGGACATGTACTTAAATTCCCAAACCAGTGTTTTCGGAAGGAATATAAAAAAGTCTTTTCAACCATAGATTTAATTAAGTTTTCACTCCACTAAAGACATAAATTAATTTTTGCTTGTCGTAAAACCTTTTATAAGAAGTAGCGGTGCCCTTAACGTTTGTAGTAGAGTTTTATTTTAGAGAATTTAATGTGGAATATCTTCTCGACACCGAGAGAGAGAGAGATAAAGTTTTTATTAGAATTGATTTCAGATTCAAAAACACACTTAAATCTTACCTTGAAGGGAATCCTTAAATCAATTAAAGAAATAGAATACCGCAAAAAATTCTTAATGGAAAAGGCGCTTTATTATTTATAAATTATTTTATTCTAAAGATCTTGAAATCCAATCACAATGGTAAATTATTGGTTCGCTGGTTAGTCTGAAATAAAAGTTTTGAAATTTTTTTAATGTAGTAATTTAGTACTGATGCATATAAACTTTCAACGTAGATTTAATAATAAAAATACTGTTATGTTAACCGAGTATTTTATCAAATTATTCTTAAAAACCTTTAAAACTACTTAGTTTTTATAATACAATTTAATTGGGAAAATTGAATTTTTGCGATATATTTTTTCATTATTTTCACTTGCTTAAAACTGAAAACATTTATCCATTAGGTAAATTTCGTTGAAATGCTTTTTTTTTTGTGAAATCTTTTTTAAGAAATTTATTAATACTGAGCAAAAAAATATTAACATATTTTTATGTGATTCAATAATGATGATTTATACTATTTAAAATAATGCATGTTCTTTAATGCATATTCAAATTTCAAGCTTTATGCAGGTTAAAGAAGTATGTTAAATTGTATACTTTCCGTTTTAAAATTTTATGCTTTATATAATCTAAAATTAATTTTTTAATTTAATTAAATAAGTGAACATCAGATAACATAAACAAAAGAGGTGTCTCTTTTGAAATTTAAAAAAATTAATTACTAGAATGTTATGAGTAAGAGGTTAGTTAATTAACTGTCTTCTGAAATTTAATTGTAGAACATGCTTTTTAATTAAAACGCTTAATCTTCCTTGAGTGAATCAAAACAAAGTTTTTTTTTTAAATTTCGGCACCCTAAGTATACAATTTTAACCATTGTAAACTATTAATATCAAAATTACGGAAAATTGCATTGATTTTTCTATTATTTCTTAAAATATTCAGTGATTTTATTTTGAAAGTATATAAAAAATCGGTTCATTACATTCACACAGAAATACTGGTAACATGGAATTTTTTGAAAAATAACTCTAAAACATATATAAGATTGCTAAGAAAGAGTTTTGACTATTCTAAAAATATAAGATGAAATTTTATTTTTATGAGTAGTAAATTTTGAAGAATATCCTTTATTAATAATAGTTCATTTGGAAGAAGAGGATATTGGAAGTTTTAAACAAAAATTTTGTACTAGACTGAGGAAAGGTAATTTATAACTAATTTTGAACGGAATCATTAATTTAATTAATGACTGATTGGAATAGTTTGTTCTAGGTAAGAAAGTCGAATTTCTTCAATATCGACCATAAAGAATCATTATTTGAAGTTAAAATCAAATAACTTCATATCATTCATATTTATCAAAGCATTTAAAAAAAGTATCTAAAGTTACCTTTGATATTATTTTGCTAAACCTGACAAATATAATCGTCCCTTGGAAAATTGATGAACTTTAATGAATATTTTTCATTGAATAATTCAATTTTCTTTTTCCATGCTTTTTCAATTCAATTTTTGTTTGTTTTTGGATTATAGATTATTAATTAGATAGAGTGCCTGTATTTATAGAAAAATTAGTGCGCATTGTAGAAAAATTCTAGTTTTATTGAATTATATTCGGGGTAAAGTACACCACGCAGTGTTTTCTATGTTTCACCCACTTACCATCGTATACGAAGGATATATTCATGGAGGTTTGATTCTGTTTCCTTCAAAGTAAAAGGGGAATTTTCCAAAGCACCCAAAATGAAACTGATGTTAAATTAAACAGTTAACAACTTTTTAATTAATCAATTCTGATCATAACAATTTAAAACTCCTCTTCTAAAGTGAATAATAGTGCTATTGGTCAGATTTTAACAAACTTCATGGAAATACTGTTGACATTTTATAACAGAAAAATATACTTGGAAAATATACTTATAAAAATATATCCATGAGATTTATTTGTGGATACCATATTATATTTACTAATTCTTAGTGGTTTAAACATGAGTTTCTATGTCTTACTCTATTAAACATACATGCTAGAGCTGTATATTTAGTAAACTCAGAACTAGGATTACAAACTTCGAGGAGATAGGGGGAAGGGGGGGGGGAGGGTACACCTAGGTGACTCGGTGTTACATAGCAATGCTATGTTGGAGATGACTTACTACTGTAAAGTACTCAGGAAACACAAAAAAGGAAAGGACACCATGAAAGTGTGAGTATGCAGTTTATTTTTCAATAAACACTAATAAAAGTAACACGATCAACTACATACAAGTTAAAGGATTTGTTCAAATTGCCATCAACGAATTTTGATGCAAGTCCCACTTCTACGACGCATGCGTCAGTTTGTGAAATGAAGAGTCTCTATAAGAACGCTCTGGAATCTCGCACACGTACAACACCATCTACCTTGTCTCACAAGCTTTTCCGAACAACATTACTATGTGATTCTGAGTCGTTTAGGTGTATCTTATTTGCGATTCGCGAATAGAAGTTTGTAGCCTTGGTCTGAGACACACTGAAGATTAAAAATAACATTAATTCAGCAATATCCTCAAACTAGGTATAATTTTTTGCTACTTGCAACTTTAAACTTAAAACAGGTAGGGTTAGGAAAAGGTACAGTTTTATAATGTGACATTAGAAATTAAGAGCATGAACATTAGAAATAAGGGATATGATAATTATATCTTAGGAATAAGATAATTAGATCTTTAGGAAAAGAAATATGAGAATGTAGGAAAAAAATTAGGCACTAGCCTATGCAAAAGTTTTAGATGATAAATCTTCTTATATTGATTGTAAAGAAGGAGTCTTTCTTCACAAGATAAATATATTGTTCAGGTAAAGAAAAAAGTATGTTACACAAAAGCTTGCACAAGAGTTTGAGGAAAATATAGATTTACAAATAATGCAACTTTAAACAAATGAGGATTTTGCTCTTGTAGTGTTTAAAAAAAAGTATAACCATTTCCTATGTATAGGGTAAGTTCTCATAATAAAAAATAATACAAAGTGAAAAAGAATCATGTGTGTTGCGTTAAGAGGGATATTGAAACGAAACTTCCTCAGTTAAACTTGAGAGGAAAATCTTCTCTATGCGGAACTTTTCTGAAAAAATAAAATATATTTTCTCATTGAAATATAAAATGTAATGCATCGGACAATGATGTGTGCTAATAATTTCTAAGTAGGTTAAAATCCACTCAATTTGATGACTTTTACATTTTCTATCTTCAATTTTATTGCATCTCAGTCTTTGGAAAAATTTTCCGATAAAAGTTGAATTTATTTAACTTAAAATATATAACAGTATGATATTATTCATATGTAACCAGGGGTCGAATCTTGCAATTTTTTTTATTGCCCTTAAGCTCAACCACTGAAGTGATATTGGTTATCATCAAGTAAAGTTTGTTGAACTTAAATTTTTCAATGTTACAGAATATGAAAATTAGAAATTCCTTTTACTGTTGTTAGAATTACTAAATCAAATAATAAATATTTACTTGCGCAGTTAACGATAAAAAAGAGTAGTAGTAAGTAGAATGTATCAGTAATATTATCACTATCTATGCTTCTTCATGTAGTTGTTTACCAGCATAGATTAATGAAATTTTGTCATTCAAGTGAATATAAGTAACATTGAAGAAAGTCTACAATGATACTATTTGTTTTTAAATACCTTAAAAAGGCGTCTCAAATATATTTTGTCTCGTAAACTGTTTTGTATTTAACCAAATAATACATTATATTTAAATAATTATTGGGAAGAATTCTAGAATTCAAAAATATGATATAAAACTAATAATTAATTAGAGTGATGTTAATCATTTAGGAAAGTGCCTCATTATTTAATTACATTTAAGATCCTTTGGGCAAATGAAATATTCAGTCCCGATATTTAAAGAATGTTATATAGTCAAAGAACCAATTAAGTTCTTTGTTTGAACGTTCAGCTTTCAACTTGAAGATAAGCATGTCCTCGGGGGTAACTTTTCATTAAATATTCAAAAGTAGTGAATACTTAGAGGCTATGCTTCATCCCTTAGAATTCAGTCTTAATTAGTTACAATTATCAGGGTTAAGTGTATACTTTTGAAACAAATTTGATTAGGACCAAAACAGTTAGTTTAATAGGTAACATTTATTGTAACTTACATATAAAGAAAGAAAATATGATTAAAAGACACGCGAAGTACTAAATTATAATGTAAAATACTTAACGGAAATCTTACCAATTTCAAATGCATCAAGTTTTGTCATTAAAACAAACACAAAATAGTCTGTCACTAAATGAACCCTTAAAATAATATTAAAAGCTATATTACCAGTACTTTATCTTTCAAATAAAATATTTTTACTACAAAAACAATTATCTGACAAGAAAGAATAATTTTTTAAATTTTTTTATTATTATAAATGTTTAAAGTACATTATATTTTCAATGAAAAATAAGAATAACCCTACAGAAAGTGACTGATCAATTAAAGTATGTTGCTTTTTAATAGTATTAGTTTAAAAAGTACTATTAAAAACAATAGACTTTAATTATCTTGCCACTTTCTTTTGAAAAAGGCCCAAACTGGACTTTCCGATGGATGATGGGAAAATAAAGAGTATACTTCGGATGGATGAGCTGAGGATAAGTCAGACAGACATGTTGAGGCTGGAGGAGATATTATGAAAGTCTCGTGGTCCTAGGCGCTACTGCAGAGCATCAAAGAAAGGCAAGACAAATTTAAAAGTATACAAATCCAATAGTTGCTTTGTATTCTTTTATTGAATTAAGACTCTTCTAATGAAATTGATGCGAGAATACCTTTTGAAATCTCTCAGTGTCTCAAGTCTTTTCATTTTGTCTATTTTAGAAGTAATTGGAATATTTTAAAGATTCATTAAAAAAATCTGAGAAGAGATTCCAGTTAATGATTTAGTTAACCATAAAATGCAGTCATACGTATGCAATACCAATCAATTTTAGTTTCGCCTTTCATTTAATTTTTTGATGCAAACGCCCATATGTAGCGGGGAGCTTGATCCAACACTACATGTAAATACCTTTTTGTAGAATTATAATAATTAAATCCTTCTACAGTATCTAATGAAATCAACTGAAATGGAGTATCAGGATGAAGAACAGTTTGTAACAACTAAAATTTTCTTGCTAGTTTTTTTTGTTTGTTAATTTGTGTTTAACAAATCTGATTATTTCTTCATTAATTTAGGGCCAATAATAGTGAGGAGTATTAAAGGCTATCAATTTATGAATTACAGGGAGACGACATTTTCTGTGAGTTTCATGTAATATAAGGAACTCCTATCCTACACAGATAGGATTTACTTAAAAACATTCTACAAAAATGTATTTACACGTAATGTTGAATCATGCTTTCCACTACATTTGGTCGTTTGATTAAAAAAATTAAATTAAACGCGAAGCTAAAGTAGATTGTTATCACACATATATTTAAAATAATAGTTGATTTTGGGAAAAAATTGATCTATATGATAAAAAAAAATATTCCGAAGGATTATTTGAAAAAAACTAATTTATGTATGCAATCATTACTTGAAATAACATTAGAAACTACGAAACATGTAAAATGAAATATTTACATCTTCTAAAGTAGACTATTATGATTTATTAGACATCATTTTGTTCAATCGTTGGAGTGAAGTTTTTCTGATCTTTCACAATTTCTAAACTATTAATAAATACATTTTACGTTATTAGGCATATATTTCTTCAAAGAATAGAAAGTAGACAAAATATTGGAGCTTGAAAAAAGATTTCCATTTTGAGTTTTACCTTTTTACTTTTCTCTTGAATTCTAAGTGTTTACCGTTCTTTATTCAATACTTTTCTTTTTATTTAACCTATCATACTTTTCAAAATCGGGGGAATGGGCGATTTTCCTCCCTTATCGCAAACGCATTGCTTCAAGGCTTCTGTAATACAGAAAAGTCGTTTTGTGCTGAATATATACATTTAAATCAAATCCAAACTCGTGTTTTAACCTACACATTGTCAGGATGGGTAAACCATTACCATTCATCTCAAGGTAAATTACTGCCACGTTAAAGTCTGAAAAAATATTGAACCTATCACATTGCAAGATTATGGGAAAAAGTGAAATAACTGATAAGTTATTTTTACCACTTGTTAGAAGTATTGCTTAATACAAATGAAATATTTTGATGAATTCAATAGGAAAGTAGTTATAAGAATATATATTGAACAAGAAACTACTTACAATATATAAATTTTGATTAGGAAAATACTTCTAACAATACATAAATATTTTTAGAAACAATAATAATATATAAATATTTTTAGAAACAATAATAATATATAAATATTGTTATATCAACAATATATAAATATTGATAATAATAATAATGTTTAAATATTAGATAATGGGGTACTTCTAACAATTTATAAATATTGAATAGGAAAGTTCTTCTAATGATATATAATTGAAAACTAAATTAAAAACAGTTATTATTGAATTTAGGTATTAGATAATTTACTAGAACTTGTATAAAATGTAAAACATTATCTTACGATTTACAAATCTCAAGTATTTGTTGTTATAGCCAGTGAAAGTGAACTACTCCATTTGATAATAGATATTTATAAAACTAGCTTTGTGGTCCGTAATTATCTCTGAAGTTTAAACTTTTGGGCTGTTGTGGAACAAGTCTAGGAAGAACATAGATGTAAGAATCTGGCTCACTCCCATCTCTTAACTAGATCATCAGTTAACAACCCGTGATGTAGTTAGTCGTCCAAAAATCTGTCTAAGGATCACATGCAGCCTTTCTAAGAAGTTGAATAACTTAAAAAAACTTCAATTTCGAGAAGAGAGGGGGAAAAAAAACCAAGGGAAAAAAAAAAAAAAACAGTTGACTTTTGATTAAAAAATGTGTTTTGTTAAAAAAAAAAAATTCTGGAGACAGGACATTTTTTAAATTTAATGACCTTAAAATCACATAATTAATAAACTAAATTCTAAATTCACTGCTCGTAACATTTCATTACTTTTCGGTAATTTTAAAAAGGAAAAAGTACTCTTTTCTCATGTAGTACCCTGAATAGAACACATATACTATTAATTATGCGTCATTTTACGGGCCTATAATTCTATCAAATTGGAAGTTCAATTTGAAGATTTGAGGGTGAAAGACACTTTGCTGTATTTTGTAAGAATTTATAAATTTATTAAGGCACAAATGGAAATTACCATACACACTCAAATGGATAAAAATTAAAAAGCTTCTTAAACAATATAAAATGATATGAATTGCCTGAATACTATGATGAATCAAAGAATTAGGATTCATTCTGTTTTGGGGTTAACTTACCTCTGCGAGGAATATACTCTCTCATATGCTCTACGTTAAAAATAAATTCCGAAAGACAATGATAGCCAGATCTCTTGAATACTTCTTGAAAATGAAAACTTCAATATAATCACTAAATCTAATCAATTGGTAAAAAATGTACAGAAGCAAAAGTAGCATTGATAGTCTAAACACAGAGAGACAATTTTAAAAAAATATAATTTGAATTCATAACTAACAAGCAGTGGCCATAACAGTAAGCAGTTATTTATAAATATGTATAGATTAAACAGTATATTTTTAAACCTTGAATATTTTTGTTTTTATCAATGGCCAATGACTCAAATATAGATACTGATAATTTTTTTGTCTTTTAAATAACTGTTTTGTGAATGTATTAGGAAATTGTTCCATAAATTACACTTTTGTGTTTCTTGAGAATTCGCTTTATTTGACCAGCATTTGAAAAAAACCTTGTATCATACTTATGGTAATATTTCCAGAACAAATGCTATTCATCAATAAATATATGCCCATGCTCAAATAAGTTTTAGAATCTGTTCATCTGTATTTGTGTGGTTGACGGTAAGAGAAAATTTTTTCTTTCTAAGATTCAACATTAAAGACCTTAAATGAAGTATACTTTACCCACTCAACTAAATTGTTCCTGGCACAAAATACCCCCCTCCAAAAAAAGTAAGAAAACTTTTCATTAGTTCTTTAAATTCAAATTGCATTTACACAGTTTAATCCTAATATTAAAAATTATGGTGGGATGAAGGATGAGGGAATGTTGTTTACTTTTACTATAAAAATAAAAATATAATTGAAAATTAAAATAATATTTTGAGTTTTATAAACTTTTTCTTCTAGGTGATTGAAATTTTAAGATGTGGTCCTTGATCTTAAGTCAAATTTTCGAAATTGAGTAATTTGGCACATGACTGAAAAAGGGAATTAGATGGCTTGCTTTTTTTTTTATAGAAAGAGGAGAAAGATGGATTCTTAAGTGTTTGATAATTCTGTCATTACTTTAGTGGCGCCGTGATAATTCTCGGCGTTCTATTAAAGTCCTGTCAAATATTTTAATACGAGTTCTTAAACATTTCTTCGCATTGCAATTGAAACGAAAGCTTTCTAAAAATATGCATTGTACATAACCTGAACCCCCCCCCCCCTCCTTTTATTGATGGCTTTGAATTTGGATTAGAAAATCGTAGGATAAGTCTTTTTTTTATTTTTCTATAAATTTGTGTAAAACTTTATTTTTTAAGGTGTTGTCTACTTATATATTTCAACAAAGCATATAAAAAAACATTACAAATACCTATTTTTGATTATGTCATTCATTATAGAATGTTTCATGAATTTCAATTTCAACATTTTATTACTATATATAGCAATACACGTCATATTTGAGCTAAACTTATTTTCGGTTTGTATCAATATTGTTAGAGAATGGCAACACTTCGAGTGTTTTTCACTGATATTATGCTCGAACCCTTCAGCTCACTGACTTTTTTTTTCCCTCATTCCATCCCATCCTACCAGAGAGATAACTTTAGGACGTGTGTTGATGATTAATTTTTTTAAGAAGATTATATATTATAAACTTTAATTTAATTCTTCCTGAAACTGAATATTTAATTAAGTATAAAAACATCGTTTATGTTTCGACGTCATACATCCCAGTGTGAATGTACAACACATAAAGATTGACACCTAAAAGCTACAGACTTATCTTCCTACCTGTTATCAAATGTAAAGAAGCTTGTAACAGATATCCATATATTAATTAATATTAGGTCTCGCCAATAGAGGGCGACACGAACCAGAGGATTCCCTATTGTATATTCAAAACCTGTTTCTACTTTTGTGAACCCCAATAAGAATAGTTTTTTACTTGAGCTGGAATCACGAATGTGAATGGTGCTGTGCGTCTGAGAGCGAAAAGCCCGACGCTATATGTAAGAAGATACGTATCTGTTCACATCGTACTCTTCGTTGTAAATATGGACAAATCATATAACCTAGTCTATCAATAAAATGGTAGTTAATCTTAATTCTTCTATATCTTTCAATTCCACGCGATCCCAATACCCTACAGTTTGTTGCCAATTGGGTGAGGTTGAAATAGCCACCCTGGAGCAGCAAATCGACACGTTTCCCTGTTTCCTGGTCATCCTCTGGAGTCTTGGATAAAAGGAGAGAGAACGTAATAGATTACACTGGCGCCCAACTTGATGGCCTGCATTGATGTGGAGAATTAAGAGCCGTAGCCTCGTGCTGATCCCGGAGGAAGCCTTGCCCACGGATGGATACAGATGGTCCCTCATATCCCAGATAAGAATTTTATAAAAAAAAAAATGAACTGCATGTCAAAATTGTACTTGTGTAAATAATTTCATAATTGAAAGCTAGGAATAGATAGCTAATATAATTTAATGTCATTTTGATATTATGAATTTTTCCACTGAGGCAATGATGGCACAGTTTTCACGGTTTAAAAATATTTATTCTCTCTTCAGAAAACTCACAAAATTTATTCACAGGCAACAGTTTAATTACTCTCAAGCTTCAACAAAAATAACTTCGAATTCAGCGATTATACAAGCTCACTCCAATAAGTAAACAAAGCGATCAGCTTTCAACGAAATCCGAAGTCAATCTGAAAACTTTCCCGTTCTCCAGTCCTTTATATACAAGCGCGTGAGACATTCTCGAAATTTCCAGCCAATTCATCGGAAAGAAATTTCTCGAAACGTCTCGATTACTTCAGGTGTTGCCACCTTTTTCTAACTTGTATAATCGCTATTAATTACTAAATAAAATTGGATAAAAATAAATTACAAAATAATTTTGAAATAATACGTCACTATTTACAATATATACAGACAATTTGTGCAACATTTCCCCCTTCTTAAAGACTGCACGTCCCGGGCAGTGAAGTCCTTAAGCCATTCAATGACTTCTACCCTAATATGGGGCTAGCCTATTGTAGTGTACAACTCTAGGTTTACAGGAAGGTGTCCGTTGAATTCTCACCACGACGTCGTTGATCTTCTTAAGGATCCCATACGGCCCTTCCCAGTTCGCCTGGAGCTTAGGGGAGAGTCCTTTCCGACGTTTGTCACCTTCCTGGAATGAACGGTCCATGGCCTTGGCATAGTACCGGATCTTCATGCGCTCCGTCATGATGTTGTTTCTCTCTCTGGCGAACCGATGTACGGCTTCCAAACGTGCCTGCAGATCATCTAGATACTGGACAGGCGAGGAAGGAGTGTCCTGTGGTTGTCCAAAGAGGAGGTTGCTGGGGAGCCTAAGGTCTCTTCCACACATCGTTAGAGATGGAGAAAATCCGGTGGTCTCGTGAGTTGCACTCCCGTATGCCAACAGAAGCGGTGAAAGTTTCTGATCCCCATCTTGCTGGTTATATGATTTTGAGATTGCGTCCGAATCATCCGCGGGTGCAGCTGATAGATCCTGGGACCTCCGTTCGATGCTTGTAACAGGAGTACGGATGTCGATTCCCTCGTCACTACCTTTGTCCATTTCCACATGAACCACTTCCTGGGAGGGTTTCATCAACGTCGCTTTCTTCGGTTCTCTCTCCGAGGCTGGAGAGGTACTTTTCATAGATGTGGACTCTTCAGCATTCTCTATGACATTGTCTTCATGAGCTACAATCCGATATACGCACAGCTCTTTCATGTCCAGATCGTGCAAAGGAACTTCGCCTCTCCATGTTTGCAGCTGGCTTTTCTCAAAATTCAGTGTAATTCCATTTTTCTTCAAAAAGTCTAGTCCGAGAATGCACGGATCTACAATTTCGGCAACATAAACGGTGTGCTTGTAGGTGTTAAATCCAAGGGCAATGTCCACTTGCAATTTCCCATGAACAGAGATATTACCACCAGACACAGTTTGTAGAGAAACAGAGGGCGCTGTGTAGAGGAGTCGGCTGTTCAGGCGACGAGCCACGTCCGTCCTTACGATCGTTACGTTCGCTCCCGAATCGACGATTAGACGACATGGAGTTCCGTTGATCTCCCCCTTCACGAATAAACCCTGGTTTCCTCCTTGTCGGGATGAAACGTGGAAACGACTGGTCGGGGCTTCACCTGTTCTACATTGCAGCTTCTGCCCTGCGAGATGACATCTTCTTAGATTCAGTTGTGGAGAATCCGTGGTAGTGTTATCCCTTCTCTTTTTCAAATCAAGGCAGTTTCGTCGTAGATGCCCTTCCCGTTTGCAGTGCCAGCAAACGACTCTGGTCCTTCGATCCCTGGCTCCGGGATAGCTTCTCATCATTCTATCAATTTTGCTCTCCAGTTCTCGAAGCTTACTGGTGACAAAGCCAGAAGAATCCTCGGCTAATGCACCACGCACATATCGTCGGTCTTTTCCAGAAGCTAGCTGCGCGGCTTCCACTCTCATGGCGTACACGAGGGCCGACTTCAGGTTTTTGTTTTGGTTGAACCTTACCGCCTGCTGCACATCGGGATCTTGAATAGCGTCGATGAAATACTGCAGAGAAAGATCGTCTCGTACATCCGGTGGACAGTCAGGGAAAGCGAGGAGCGACAGTCTTTCTATATCCGATGCCAATTCTTGAAGAGTTTCATTGGCCTTCTGCTGTCTCACTTTCAATTGCAGTCTGTTGTAATCCTTTAGATGCTGCTCCCCAAACCTTAACTCTAACGCACTTGCCAGCGCCACGAATTCTCCCCGCTTCTCTTCAGGTAGTGTCTGTAAAATGTCAGCAGCTTCACCTCGAAGAGATGCTGCGAGATGGAATGCTTTCGAAGTATCGTCCCAACCATTCGCAGAAGCAATCATTTCAAATTGCGTTTGATAAACGCGCCAAGACGACTTCCCATCAAAAGGGGCCACTTTGATGTTAGAGCGCGGCGCCATAAAGGGGATGGAAGCGTTATCCCAATTAGGTGACGCTATGGCCAGAGCTTCACGCGTTTCCATTTTTCGCAGCCTTTCTTCTACAACGTCAATGAATTTGTCTTGCTCTTCCTTTAAGGTGGAAACTTTTTCTTCAACTTCATTTCTCACTGTCTTAAGATCTTCTCTGTCATCCAAAATATCCGCCTTCATTGATTGAAGAACACTCTCTGTGCGCTCCATAAATCTATCAACGGACGCAGAAGATGATTCTTGCTTGGATGCTAAAGCTTTAATATCACCCGTAATAGCGGCAGCGAATTCAGCATTTGTAGATTCCTGACGGGCTTGACCGGCGGCGATTGTAGCGGAAAGTTCGGCTTTCATTTCAGCTGCGGTGGTTTCTTGGCAGGCTTTCATTCCAGCAAGCATTTCCATCAACTGCTTCATTTGGTCTTCCATCATTCCTCTAGTAGTCGGCATTCAAGATGACTTGACCCCACTTCTGACACCACTGTTATGAATTTTTCCACTGAGGCAATGATGGCACAGTTTTCACGGTTTAAAAATATTTATTCTCTCTTCAGAAAACTCACAAAATTTATTCACAGGCAACAGTTTAATTACTCTCAAGCTTCAACAAAAATAACTTCGAATTCAGCGATTATACAAGCTCACTCCAATAAGTAAACAAAGCGATCAGCTTTCAACGAAATCCGAAGTCAATCTGAAAACTTTCCCGTTCTCCAGTCCTTTATATACAAGCGCGTGAGACATTCTCGAAATTTCCAGCCAATTCATCGGAAAGAAATTTCTCGAAACGTCTCGATTACTTCAGGTGTTGCCACCTTTTTCTAACTTGTATAATCGCTATTAATTACTAAATAAAATTGGATAAAAATAAATTACAAAATAATTTTGAAATAATACGTCACTATTTACAATATATACAGACAATTTGTGCAACAGTACCTGGAAATGCTGCATTGCATTGTGTACATATGAATTTTATAATGAATTAAATTTTGCATTACGCTTAACCGATAATTATAGGTAACTTACTTTGAACCTTACTAGGTTAAATTTGAAAACTGCATGTTTTGTAATGTTTTATTGCCAAGAGCGCAAAAGTTTACCTAAATGGATAAAATTATTGGCATTGTTAAAGGAAATTACTTTAACCTAAGTGACTAGTTTTTCAGGTTGGTGGGAAAATTTATTTTGCACAGTGTTTTATATTGAATGTTAGTAGCATATTATTGTGTAGAAGGGGAATTCTTAATTTACAAAGTAAACAGTGATTTAATGTAAAGAATTTATTTTTGCATAGTGATCCAAAATTTAATTATCAGTTGCATATTATTGATTTTGTGAATGTCAAATAGAGGTTATTCTAAGTGTTAGGATTATTGGTGGTTAGAATATGACTAGTAAAAGTCCACCATTTTAGACATTCCACCTCCCAGAAATGTGAAACAAATACAGTCCTTTCTGCAAACATGTTCATGGTACAGAAAATTCATACCTAGCTTTGCTGACATCTCAAGACCTCTGAGTAATCTCACTAAGAAGAAGGTCAAGTGGAGTTGGGGTGATAATGAACAAGCTGCTTTTGAAGCATTGAAGAAATGTTTAGTAACCACACCAATTCTAAAACAGGCTGATGAAACGAAGCAGTACATAATCCGCTGTGATGCGAGTAATTTTGCCTTAGGTGCCGTCTTAATCCAAAGTCTAGAGGGTGACGAACATCCGGTAGAATATGCTAGCCGTTTATTGAATCCTGCCGAGCGAAACTACGGAACGAGAAGCACTGGCAGTAGTTTGGGCATTGAACAAATTTCGAGGTTATATAGAAGGAACAGAGATTACTGTGGCCTCAGACCACCCTCCTCTGAAGTGGCTGATGACCCTCAAATCTCCATCTGGCAGACTGGCCAGATGGGCCCTGCAGTTGCAATCGTATAATCTGAAAATAGAATATATTCCCGGAAAATCCAACGTGGTCGCAGATATGCTATCGAGACCAAATTGTTCTCATGACGAAAATGAGTGCGAGCTCTGCACCATAGTTGTTCATCTACCAAGCCGAAGTCCAAAGGAGCTGAGGGAGGAGCAACTTAAAGATGACGAACTGAAGAAAATTATAGATTCATTCGAAAGTGAAATGAAAGACGTAGATTTCACCAACTGGACAAGACGTGGGTACATCATGAACCTAGGAGTACTCTACCGCTACGCATCTGACTCTGAATCGGAAGAGGCTCAACTAGTTGTACCAGCACAAGAACGCGAAAGAGTCCTGAAGGAGTACCATGATGCCCCAACCGCTGGACACTAAGGAGCTGAGGGAACATACCACCGAATCGCTAAAAGATACTACTTTACTGGAATGAGGAAATACATCAGTGAGTATGTCAAAAATTGCACCGACTGTAATCGATACAAGCCTTCCAATCAGAAACCATCAGGTATATTGCAGACGCCTGTTTATGCGCAGAGATTCGAATCTCTTGCGATAGATCTCTTTGGTCCACTTCCAGAAAACAAGGATGGCAAGAAATGGATATTCGTGGTTGAAGATTGTTCCACGAAATGGGTAGAGTTATTCGCTTTAACTAATGCTACAGCTCAAGAATGCGCCACCACTCTGATTGAAGAAGTTTTCATGAGGTATGGCTTACCTCGGAAGTGCATAAGTGACAACGGATCTCAATTCGTAAGCTCGGTGATGCAACAAGCATGCTTTCTGCTGGATATTGATCAGGTATTGATCCCGGTATACCACCCACAAGCAAATCCAGTAGAAAGGAAAAATAGAGATCTTAAACCACGACTAGCAATTCTCGTTGGTGATGACCATACCTCTTGGGTGGAGAAACTGCCAACTATCCGTTTTGCCATGAATACAGCAAAATGCGAAACAACTGGCCAAACCGCTGCTTTTCTGCAATTCGGTCGGGAGTTGAGAACAACCGACGACATTGCACATGACATGCGGAGTATAATCTCTAATGACAACTTTGCAGTAGAGATAATTCCATATCTCAAACAATTCGTCAAAATGACCAAACAGGTCAAAGACATTGTAGAACAAAGGCAAGATGACCGCAAACGATATGCTGACAAAAACCGAAGAACTGGTCCTCAACTTAGCCAAGGTGACAAAGTGTGGGTCAATAGACATTTTGCAAGTAACGCGGCAAAGAACAAAACATCCAAATTCATGCCTCGTAGAGATGGACCCTATATAGTGGTCGCCCAAAGGTCGCCAACAACATTCCAAGTTGCAAATCCAGACTCTCCTGAGACATCAATGGGAGTCTATCATTCATCAGCCCTTAGACCGTGCACCGATTCCGATGCCACACCTTTGGTGCCTTTACGAAAGCGTGGGCGTCCCAGAAAACTCCTTGCTGGTTCTTTGTCGGGACGTCGGCAGAACCAGAGGGGGAGTATGTAACAGATATCCATATATTAATTAATATTAGGTCTCGCCAATAGAGGGCGACACGAACCAGAGGATTCCCTATTGTATATTCAAAACCTGTTTCTACTTTTGTGAACCCCAATAAGAATAGTTTTTTACTTGAGCTGGAATCACGAATGTGAATGGTGCTGTGCGTCTGAGAGCGAAAAGCCCGACGCTATATGTAAGAAGATACGTATCTGTTCACATCGTACTCTTCGTTGTAAATATGGACAAATCATATAACCTAGTCTATCAATAAAATGGTAGTTAATCTTAATTCTTCTATATCTTTCAATTCCACGCGATCCCAATACCCTACAGTTTGTTGCCAATTGGGTGAGGTTGAAATAGCCACCCTGGAGCAGCAAATCGACACGTTTCCCTGTTTCCTGGTCATCCTCTGGAGTCTTGGATAAAAGGAGAGAAAGCGTACAAGTTACAAGCTCAGTTAATATGCAACGGGGGAAATTAATGTTTACCCATTGTACTCGTTTCGATGCTTCTGTTTTTAGGTATAGAACGATATTTTTACCTACTCGCTAATGTTTTGTCAATGAAATGTTAGAATTAAAAAAAGGAAAATAAAAAAAAAAAAAAAAATCTGCTGAATTTTTTACCACGGTGAATTTGAAGGAGGCAAACGAATTTGTTTCCATTTATGAAAGCTTTTTTTCTTCATTAATTATTATGAATTTCGTTCGTGTATGCCAAAAGGAAATATTTTTAAAGAAATAATATTTTATTTTTTCCTTACCATCAATTTATCATTAACAAAGCATTCTTGGGAAATTTAAGAAACTGGAATTCGGGCGCTTTTACAAATGCTAATCTCGTAATGTTCAGTAAGATTATGGGATTCCCATCTAACTTTTTAAAGTCCAGGAACTTAGGTTTGAGTCGTCCTTATATCTACGCTAAAAAGTTTAAAAGAGAAAAAAAAAAAAAAAAAAACATCTTAATAATGACTTTTCATTTATTTATTTTGGAACCAATCAGATTATAAAATAAAATTGATTCTTTCAAATAAACTTTTAAAACAACATCGCCATTCTTGCTTGATTAAATTATTCTCTCTTTGAATAGAAATTAGTAACTTTTTAAGAAAGGTTTAAACATAAGCGTCGATGAGGATCAATTAAATATGTGCTTAGCCATGACAACATATTGATACCTGACGGAAAGCTTGCGAGAGGTCTTGGGGTCGAGCTTAGTTCTGCAATCTCTGTTTTTGATGCACTCTGGTAGCGTTTGTCAGAGATAGCAGTGTGTAGATTGTCAAACAGTTAGGTGGGAGTTTTTTGAGTTTTACCATTTTAGAACTAAATGTTCCCCTGGAAGAACCCTATAAAAACTTGGACTACTAGACCTTCTTTAAAGATTTTTCAACATATCTCATGTAATAGATAATTTTTAACAGAACCTCAATCAATCAACTGGCCGATGAGCAATGATTCGGTAACTCCGTTAATTGAACACATATTTCACTTCTCCTTCAGAAGAGAGAGGGGAGAGGAAATCAAGGCAATCAAGATATTAATTTCTCTCACATTCACTCGCATTTCACTTCCACTTCTGGGTTGTCGGTTCCACTGACGAAATGTGGTGAGGTTATTGAAAGTCAATAAAAGATGGAATTATAGATAATGGCAACTAAGTGATATTTATTCACCACATTTTTTATATCAAGGTTGTATAGTTAGAAGTGTTCTAATTGAAGTTCATAATCATAAATTTGAAAATATTTTCCACATAAAATAAATTACTATCCAATATAAAATCATTAAAATTAACCGATTTTTAAAAATGCATTCATCCGTTTATTTGTTATAAGCAGCCGAACCTAAAATACAGATGAAAATACTGGTAGTCAAACTTATAAAGACAATACTTATTATGAATTATTATGTAAGACATAAAACAAATTATAAGTCAGACATATTTTTACAAAAATATGCTCCCAATTCACAAACAATTTGTTCAATCTAGAGAAATCCCTTTCATATTTTTAAATTTCTATTGATTATATTATGATTGATTTCATACGGAAGATTAATTGACAAATACGAAATTGAAATGCCGGATTATACTTTTAATTAACTGAAATCGTTAATCATTGTAGCTTAAAAATGCCTGGATGGATCTCCTAAGGAAAATTAACGCAGCTATTCATGCGCCTGTCTTACTGATAAACAAGAGGCTTAAAATGTGTATGAATGAATAGGACGGTGCCGTCTTATTGAGAAAAGACCCAGAAAAATTTCAATCAGTTATAATGAGCTAAAAGTTTTACTTGAGATTCTACTCCACAAACTTAGTTCTGAAGATAATTGGAAAATGCTGGATTCTTTGAGACATGACTTGAAGAGGGTATTCCAAGTAAATGTTTTATTCGTAAAAACGCAATGAAGTGTTGTGGTGAAAAATGTAGATAATTTAAAGGCACTTCTCAAATCAAAAATAGAAAGTCCTTTGTAGCACTTTCTTGAATCTAAGGTAGTTTTTATTTCGTTGAATGCCTAGTCTCTTTATGTCATCTTAATAATGGCGATTCGAGTTGAATGCTTTATATTAAGGGTTTAATGTGCCACTA
Source organism: Linyphia triangularis (assembly GCA_963978545.1). NCBI lineage: Eukaryota > Metazoa > Arthropoda > Arachnida > Araneae > Linyphiidae > Linyphia > Linyphia triangularis. The sequence continues at coordinate 82,732,195 of OZ021722.1, read as the reverse complement.
GATCAAAGGAAGTTAATGTATTTTAAAGATATTTTCAGTGAATAATGGGAATGAAGAAATTGTCTTTGGGTTCCAGGTGCTTAAGATTTCAACAAACCGAACTTTAAACATTGAAAAAAAAATAAAATAAAAAAAATGTGAAAACTGCAGCGAGAAATTGAATTGAACTATAATGTCAAAATAGGAATGGGGTGATAAAATGATATTATGAGGAGTTTAATATAATTTCTTTACTTTATCTATCTTTCAAGTATTGCTTTTGGTATTAAATATTACTCATAAAGTAGTTTTTTGTGTGTTATGATTTTCACCTCTATATCAAAATGATGAGATGTCTATTTCAAAAAAAAGATAGACCAGTTTGTGAGCTAATAATATTACTCTTGAAATGAACAAATGCTTACTTAACTTTTATAACAATAATTAAAAGGAATTTTTAACAAATATTATAATAATGAGTCGCCTAATGGTCGTCAGAAAAACAAAGAGCTTGACTTACTATGTATTATTGGATTTGGACGTTTTACAACATGATACTGCCCATTCATGAATTGATTAACCAAATAGTGTAAAAGCCACACAAATGGCCTTATGTCTGCATTTGATTGCAATGTAACATATCTGGTATTTTAAGTGAGAATAATTTCATCACAATCACTTACAGTTTATGTAAAAATAGTCAAATGAGTTCAAGTAAGAATCATCGCAAACTTTTTGTTATAGGACGTACTTTGTTATAATACTTCGAACGTTATTGTATACGAATTCAATTTTGAAAAAATTGTATTTAGATTTTTTGTTTCTTCTTGATTTTTTTTATTACAATATATTTTTAAGAGTATTATTCAAGTTACGATTTGTTAATGTATATTTCAAAATCGTAGAATTTAGACCAGCGTTCGACACTATGCCGTATTCGGTCCGATACAGGTTTCTTTTGTGGCCTACTGGCTGCAAGACGAAGAAAAACAGTCCATGTGTGGAAATTTTTGATAAAATTGAAATTCATTCTCCATTTCATCAAAAATGATTTTTGCGTTTACCAAAGTCTAGCTAGTGTTCCAAAATAAGATGACTGGTGCCTATATCACAATTCATTGAAAAAAAAAATTGAAAAATATTTCATGCCTATATCAGTTAAATCTCCAACAAATGTTTTCAAAAATACCTAATAATTTTTATTACATGTCTATTAATGGTAGGAATCATTGTATTGCTGACTTGTACTCGTCTCATTACATTGTTTATTATCATGAAAAGTATTTTACATAATGGACTTTTTAGAGATTTTTTTAAAAATTTAAATACTTTTGAAAACAGAATACTTTTTTTATGAATGGACCTCGTTCTCTTTATATTGTGTCTCAGATACAATTTATCTAAAAATCCTTGATAATATTTTCCAACGGTTCTTTTACTATAGATTAAGTTCTCCAAATTTCTATTTAAATATTAAGGTAGTTTCAAGGAGTATTAGCTGATCTCTTAATTTGCCATCCAGAAAAAAGTATTTTTCTTGATTTTCCAATTATGTAACGCATATGTTTGCTGCAAAATCATTTTCATGCAAACTTGATAATATGGGCATAGTAGAATCCTGAAGAAAGAGGGGTATCATTTCATCTAAAATTGAGATAATTTAACTGCCTTCGTAGGAGTTTCATCCAATGAATAAAACAAATACTATTATGGCAAGTATTATGCATTGGTACATTGACAGACATCGACATACATAGGAAATACAAAAATATGGATTCCTCCAAACTGAACTACTATCATTAAAAAAATGTAGCATAATCTGCCAGTCAATATCTCAATTTAATGAAATTGTAAATAAATTAAATATTTTAAGAATATTTATTTAAATTAAATGTAATATTAAAACAAAGTACTACTGTACAAAAAGGTGCAGCCCGCGTGGGAGCAAAGCAAACATGCTGTGGCCCTTTTATAAAATTTATTGAAGCATGTTAATTTAGACGATGAAACTGCTTTGTTACTATGAAAATATTTATTAAACGTTATGGAAGTATTTAAGTACATTTATAATCATTACAGCATGGTTTAACTTTTTTCAAGATTAATTGAAATTAAAAATATATAATAGTGTTTTGAAGTACTAATTAGAATATTTAGCTAAAATTCAGATTTTGTAGTTATCTGGTAGTTTTTATAGATAATTGTTTTTACCTGTATGTAAGGCACAGACAATACATTTTGCTCAAGTATAATTTGTATTAATATGAATCATATTGTAAATGATGGGTTGCTGCATTTCTATATAAGCATTTTAGAAAGTTATTTGTTATACTTGGAGAATATTTTTCTTTAAAAAAATTATAAGACATACTAACCATTTTAACTTCATTAATTATTTCATGAATATTTTTTTCTGCTGAAAATATACCAAAGCGAAATGATTATGAAAATGAAAAATATCGCTTTTTTTCTCAATGCAGCACTTTTATTATTAAAAAAAGATATCTACTAATTGAAAGATAGAATATCTATAATTTTATTAAGAAAGAGAGAGAGAGAGAGAAAAAAAAAGAAAAAAAAAAAAGAAAGAAATCCTAAAACCAAATAGTCTCACGGTAAAAACTGAGAATACATTATTTTTATTCTTCATCAATGTATTCATTTGTACCAAAATGTATTTTTGATGCATTTTATAACATATTTCTCATTGTTTAAATTTTCGCTTCACAAAGAGATATATAATTAATTCAGTTACATTCTAGGTTTTCCCATTATGAATATCCTCAACGGTAATAGAAACTAATTACATTAATGCACGGAGCTATCGATTCCAGAGACGGCAGTTTAGTGAAGTTTGCAGGTGTTACAATCGAATTCCATTGTGCCCATGATCATTGCAACGCAGTTTATTTTTGAGCGTTGAGAAAACACGAATCCAACTCTGAATATTCGCTTCAGTTGAAGCGAAACTGTTCATTTGAAGGTCACCTAGCACTGGCGTATGATTCAATTATAATCCCTTCGTTTGAATAAACAATGATGAAAGTTGAAGTTATTCAAGCGTAATTGCAAAATTACGAATGGATTCTTTACTGAACGAGAACAATTGAAAGTGTTTTCCAAACGTTCTTAAACTTCAATCGGGTTATTGTATATTTCAGTGAGCTTTATTCGATAATGCATTTGCTTTCATTTACATAAAATTTGAATTCAAAGTAAATTGTATGACGTATGGTTCATATTTAAACATATATTTACTTAAGAACTGCTTTATTTTTTGCAAAGGAAGAATATTTTCGTTAATTTATAGTATAGGATAATTTCACTTGAATGTACAGTTTAAATGTGGTATATTGACATAATAAGAATGTCAACAGTGTTTTTTTTCACAAATAATAAAATGTTGGTGTTTAAATGTTGTTAATATCAAATCTGGTTATTAATGTAAATCTATATAGAATTCTTGAAACGTTTTGGGCATAGTACCATTACTTGTTTGAGAATTGTTTTGAAAAATGAAAACCCATTTTCCACGATACTCTTAAAATATTATACTTTTGTGGTCTATTTAAAGTAAGATTTATATTAGTTTTTATAATAGTTGCTAGTATAGAATGATAAAGTAAAGTAAACTTGAAAGAGAAAGAATATTCAAGAGTCAGTTACAGCGTTTCTCGGAAAGCCTACTTTTTGTTGGAAATTAATATTTGTTTTAAATATGTAGTTTTTCCAATTATAAAGAATTGAATATCATTCAATTACGATTAATTTAGTTCAAATTGTTGTAATAGAATTTTTAAAAAATGGCACAATTGAACAAGCCACATTATAATCGATTAACTTTTCTGAATTTCTTAGATACTTTTATGCAATCAACATTGACGATTTTTTTAAATCCTTGTAAAAGTTTTTGGTGAATTTTGCCATACTTTCAAAGTGAGTCAAGGAATTTTAATTTTAGTGCTATGCTGGTAATGTTTGAACAAATAGTCATGTATAGAAATAGTCAAATACACAAATTATGTGTTTTTCGAATAAATACTATGTTATTTATAAGCGTAATTAAATATTTCACAATCAGCTATAAATTTCTCTTTTTCTAGGGTTGTCGTTATACAAACTATGGTTGGGCAGAAAATCATCACGTAATGTGTGCACTTGTGCAGAGCTGGACATAATAGGGCCAGTTGAAAGTTTTCTGACATACAAAAATATACACCGGGGAAAATATAATAAAATTTTATTCGGTATATTATTGTTCAAACGATTACAGAAAAAATATATTGTTAAGAAGTGTTTAATTTTAATTATGTTTTTTCGTCTATAATGTGAACTTTCATTAGACCAATACTTTTTCTGACATTATATGGAGAATTTAAATAGCTTTTCAAAGTTTTGCATCATACTGTGGACCTATTCGAATCATTATACATTATTGATTTTTCAAAATTTTTTGTAAAGAGAGATAGAAGAATTTTTTTAATCGAAAAAGGAAAAATGGGACATTATCAAAATGAAGCAAAATATTTTTAATGCTGGAAATATTTCCATTCGAATCAAACAATCGAAGATCTAAGTCCGAAATTCCTTTCAAGACACTGAGAAAAAATAGTATTATGAAGTGCTAGCAACAGAAAAACAAACAAACAAGTGATTGGAAGTGTTAGCAACAAAATATTTATTCCTCACTTAATGTAAATAATTTTAAACTTTCTTGTTCATCTATAACTGTAGAAAGAATTATAAAAAAAATTATAATAATGATACAAAAATGAAGGGAAAATGCTACTTAAAAAGAGCAGAATAGGAAGTGACAACTAGAATTTTTAAGAAAAAAGAATAAGTGGATTATGGAGGGGGGAAAAAACAACAACAGAAAACCTGAGATAATGCCTCTTTTTTGATGAACAACAACTTAACCTTGGTAACTCGGGAGGATTTTGAAAATATTTTTCGATATTTTGTGAAAGTAGAAGTATTTTTGAAAGAGCAAGTTTGGGGAAGGTAATGTCATGTTATGGAAAGGATTTGCTTCTGATGGGAAAACTGTCATATATTTCTTAACTTAGCAATGAACTCGGATAGTTATCGAGATGTTCTCGAAAAACATTTAAGACCAAAACCGACGTTTATCACAGATAGTAATTCTGAATTTCAGCTATAAAATTTCTGTATTTACCCCTTTCAATCAAGTAAATCGTAGTGTGAGGGTACGAATTTTTAATTCTTCATTTATCCCTTAGTAATCCCCGTTATCAACACAACGAACCACTTAAGGAGCATCTTTAGTATGAATTTTGTCCAAATAGCAAGAACTACGTTAAGAAAGATTAACTAAAAAAATCCATAGGAAAAGAGTGGTAATCACCTTATGAAAATTATCAGATTCTATGGAATCCAAATTGATAAAAATAATAAGAAACGGAAATTTTATTGATTATTAGTGTATTATTGGTTTATTAATGTATTATCATAATGTTTTTTTTTTAATTGAGCCGGCATTTTCAATTGGCCTGACATGTTTCATAGCATTTTAGCTGAAATTGAAGATACATTTTGATTATCTGATTAGAATTGTCAATTTCGGTATCTTAAGTCACATAATATACCTAATAAAATGTTTGCTGAATTTTCCCTTCTGTAGATTTTTTGATTCTACCTATCATGGCACAAAGACTTTTTAAATGTATTCACATAAACTATCTTCAACTTATAAGTTTATAAAATTTTCAGTATAATTTTGAATGATTTTGATTTTTATATAAGATAGGCTAAAAATCATATTTTATTTGTAACGTTTACATTCACAAGGTAAAATTATAAATCACAACACTGGTTCTTAAATTTACTTCTATTCATTCTTGTGATCTCATGCATCCGATATAATAAGTACGATATTCAAGTTCGATTAAAAAAATCATAAGTTCATCCGAAACGGTTTACTGCCTAAAAACAAGTTTCACAACAAATTGTTTGAAGCATTTTATCTCTCCACCCACCCATTTCACTTTCCTTTCTTCTTTCAGGCTCCAAAGAAGTTACAGCTGTCACGTTGATTTGAGTGGTTGGCAGTGGACAGTTAACGGTGATGAGTAGCGATCCACCCAGTTGACAAATTTCGAGTCGAAGCCGTCATCAATAACTGCATCTTGCTCAATATAAACTCAATATTAACCTCCAGAACTATTCCCTTTTTAATTTGCTAATAGAGACGGACATCAAATGCTTTTAACCGTGGCAGAGAACATTTGATTTAAAAACAATAAAATTATATTTTAACTCTCAATAACTCACATTTACGCTTTTACAAAAAGCAAATATACAAGATAACTTGATAAATGTCCAAATAAAAAGTTAAGAGCTTAAAATAACACTTTAACTCACAATCAATAGCAATGCATTTTATAAAACTGGATGAACGCCAAATGATCACAAATATTTTCTCAAAACCGAACTAAGCTTCTCTATTAGTGATAGTGTTCTCATCTTTCATTGCTACGATTTGAATTAAAGAACTATTGCAAATAATTGGTGAAGTCTTAATTTTTTTAACCCATTAACCGCTGGCGTTGCGTTCACGCAACGCTTAGAAAACATAACTATAAAAAATATTTAATCAATTTTAAACTAATATTTGGAGGTATATGTTCATTGGTAAGGTTACACACTTTAATTCCGAACAATAAAAATTATTCTAAACCTTATTGTTTTCTCGTAGTAATAACTTAAACTTTTCCGAAATTCGCTAAGTTAGACTGACATTGCTAAATCGATTCCGAAAAATAAAAGCAAGGGAAATAATTTTTATTAGACATAACATTTCATATCTCCATAGTTCACTTGAAGGTCACACGCAAATAAAACATGTTTTGATGAATTCATCTTCGAGCTACGATGTTGGAAATACTAATGTTGCGCTTGCTCATCGTCAGCGGAAAAGAGGGTCAACATTTTCTGAACTTTTTTCTCACCGCGTGTTATTACAACTGCTACATTTTGATTTGAAATATGTCGAAAGCTCTATCTTACGCTTAGTGAAGCTCTGGATACTTTTTACACTATTGATTCAGATGACAATGAAACGGACATTGTTTTTATTTCACCCGAATTTGGCAAAGTTATTAACAAGGAAGAAGGGGACAACACAGTAATAAGCGACTCGAACGTTTTACCAAATGACATTTCTGGTGAGGTTGAATTACATTCAAATAGGAAAGATAAGGACCAAAATAATATGGATAATACAAATACAAAGAAAAAAAATTAGCCTTTAAAATGGAAGAAAATAGATCCTATTTATACATCGATACCATAAAATGAAGAAACATTGAAAAACTGATAAGAGAATTAGAAATTTAAGTTGTAAGGAAATTTTCGTTAAGTTTTTTGATTCTGAAATTTATGCATTTCTCATTAATCAAACTAATATATATTCTCAGCAAAATAATAGGACTGACTTTTTTGCTTCTGAGAGTTACCTAAAAAGGTTTATTGGTTTGTTTCTTCTTACTGTGTACCATACAGACACAAGAAGTAATGTATTGGTCATTAGATAAAGATGTATCTGTCCCGTTTGTTAGGGAGTCATTGTCACGTATTCAGTACAGGAATATAAAACAAAATTTGCATATGGTAGATAACATCAATATTGACAAAAAGAACAAACTGTACAAAGTAAGAGTACAAGAGTGAAATTTGTTGAATAAGAAATTTTAATAGTTTTAAATATTTGCACACGACCTAAGACGAAAAAATGATTCCTTAGAGAGAAAAACATTCTGCAAAAATTTTCCTAAAAGGAAATCCTGTATGAATCGGTTATAAAACTTGGACCCTTGCATTACATGATGGACAATAAAAGACTTCGCAGTAAACATTGTCACAGTCAAATTAAGTATCGCTAATGGTTGTGAAGTGGCTTTACATCAAGAATGTAGTCAATATTTTCATACAAAATAAGTCATATTAAATAAATGTATGTACTTACTTAGTACGAAAAGTTTATATTTTTTAAAAGAAGCTTTAAAATATCACCAACGGTTAATTACAGTCGTTGAATACTCAACATTAACGGAATATGAAATTCTTGAAAACCGCCGATTTTTACTCGGTTTTACGCTGACGTAGCGCCAACGCAACAGTCATTTTCTCTAAAGATAAGTAAAATATTCCAACTTTTTCTTTAAATATGTTATATATGACCCTAAAATCACAAATGTTCTAAATACTGACCATGTTTTTTAAGGATTTCGAGTTTTGGCGGTTAATGGGTTAATAACCTTGTAACACTCAAATGCATTTAACAATCGATGTTATTTTACTATAAAATTTTCTATTTATTTTGAAACTTTAATATAATTTAATTTTAGTAATAACTTTTCAGATAATTTCATCATTAAGACTTGCAATTTTTGAGGAAAAATTAAAATTTTTCATAATATTCTATTACCAAATGCATCATATTATCCATCTATAATAATAAAACAAGCTGTGTGTCTGTCTGTGGCTCTGTGGATCTATAGAAACCTACTTAAAATTGGAGTAGAGCTCTGAAATTATCAGCATAAGTAGTTTTGGCCTTCTAATTGTATACATCACAAACAGAATGTTAAAATTTTAGTTAGTTCTTTTTTAATTTTTTTTTTTTACAAAGCGACTTTAAATAGAGATACAGTTCCGAAATTTTCTACATAAGTAGTTTTAGCCTTCTAATTGGACTTTTGAAAAACAGAATTTTAAAATTTTGATTATTTTTTTTTTAATTAATTTTCTTAATTAATTTTTTTTTTTACAAAATGACTTCTAATAGGGATATAGCTCTGACATTTTCATCATAAGTACTTTTATCCTTTTAATTGCACTTTTGAAAAACCGAATTTTGAATTTTTTTTTAATTCTTTTTTAATTAGTTTTTTTAATTAATTAATATATATTTAACAAAACGATTTCTAATAGGGCTACAGCTTTGAAATTTTCAGCATAAGTAATTGTGGCCTCCTAATTGGACTTTTGAAAAACAGAATTTTAAATTTTATTTAGTTCTTTTTTAATTAATTTTTTTAATTAATTAATAAATATTTTACAGAACGATTTCTAATAAGGCTACAGCTTGGAAATTTTAAACATAAGTAGTTTTGACTTCTAATTGAACTTTTAAAAAACAGAATTTTAAATGTTTTTTTTTTTTTTAATTACATTTTGTAATTAATTAGGAAATATTTTACAAAAAGATTTTTACATGGACTACAGTTTTGAAATTTTCAACACAAGTAGTTTTGGCCTTCTAATTGGACTATTGACAAAAATAATGTTAAAATTTTAATTTGTTTTTTAATTAATTTTTCTCAAAAAGCGACTTCTAATAGGCCTAGAGCTCTGAAAGTTTCAACATAAGAAGTTTTGACCCTCTAATTTTGCTTTTCACGAACACGTGTTAAAATAATCTTAAGGGGTGTTGCATTATTGTATTAACGGGAAATTTTTTTTTCGACATGGGATTGGCTTCCAATATTAAAGCTTTACGTAGCAATTAGGTTTTAGTGAGTGAAGCGAGCCTATGCTTGCATAGCAGTGAACCTTTCAACGAGTGAATTAAGCCTGAGTTTATGTGTCAATGAAATTTTCAGCGAACGAAGCGAGCACGATTTTGAGTAGCTATGTACCTTCCCCCGAACGAAGCGCCAAAAACTGAGACTTATACAGCAATGACGGATTTCCGCAATGCGAGGCCTTACAGCTAGCTAAAATATTGCACATGTCAAAATTTCGTAGCGAAGCGCGTGTATTTAACTAGTTCATTATATATTGAATGATGAGATCACATATAAACCAACAAATACATGGATGGATTTCTCTGGATCTTTCGAAAAAGTTTGCACGTGAGGATACATAAGACGCATGGAAGTGGCATTCAGTTCATTTGCATAATTATATCTGTTTTAGAAGGAGCTCTGCGGTTATTTCACTATTGGGGTGATTAAATTACAGCTGTGTTTGCGTTTACGTGATTAAATCTTTAAAATTAGAATATATTAATACTTAAATTTGGAAGTTAAAATACAACGATGTATATTTCTTTCTCATTTTTAAAATTTTTTTTTCGTAAATTCACTAGAATAAATTTGAGAGGGTTTGCTAATTTGCAAGTTATCGTACACACAAAACTAAAGGTGAATAATGAATTATTACATTCATGAATATCTCTAACAAGAAATTGTAATCCCCCCCCCCCCAGCGTCGTATAATAAGTATGAGAGGAGATTACTACAAGAGGGTACATAATATTTATGTTTGAATTTACGTAAATAAATATTTCACATAAAATTCAAAATAATTTTAAGAAAATTGAATCTGTATCAACAAAACACTGCAAAAGATAAATATTGTAGTATCATTAATAACTTTTATACGTTTTTTTTTACAAAGATAAAGTCCAGTGGGAAATAAATCAGAAGCTTCTTTGTATGCGTTGAGCTTCCGGCACAAGAACACATCCTATATCTAAGAACACGCTCGCACCAGAGTCCCAGAAGATGGTGTTTTAAGTATGAAGAAGAATGCTCACCAAATATTTCATGCTCATCCTACGAGTGCGTGGACTCTTGAGATACGAGCCATCCCTAAGTGACGTCGAATATTAACAGACTTTCTCTTAGCCGAACGCATGCATTACACATGAGCCTCCCTTGAATGGAAGGAAGCAGGACGAGTGCAGGAAGAAGCCTGATTACGCTGGTAAGAGTGTTAAGAAGGATTGGAAAGTTTCAGCAGGAAAAGAGGATATTTCAGGAACTTGTAATGGGGATGAAACATGCGTTTTAGTGATTCCTCGTGGAATTTCAAGTGATTTTGGATTTCTTTGAGGAGAAAACTTCGATGCAAACTTCGAAGAAATTTAGATGGATCGATGCGATTCAATATTCAAATGTAAATTATATTATTCAAGCTTAAAATTTAGTGACCACTTCACCAATAGCAAGTTATTTCTCGAAGTAGTCGACTGAAGTTGAAGAAAATGTAAAATGTGTGAAGACATTATAAAGAAAGATATCTAAAGTCAGGTAACATTAACATTTTAGACATAATTTTACAACATTTCTGTGTGAGCTGTATCTTTTGGACTTTGACCAAGTTGATACGACATATCCAGGACAAGATCAATAATTTTCTATGATAGCTAAATTTGTGTTTTTGAATGTAACCCCCCCCCCCCCATCTACAGCATATAACATTCAGAAAAATATATGGTACAGTAATAATTACATATTTAAAATAAAACGTTTAAATTAAAACTTTTTTTAAACAGTTTTAGTTTTTGGATGATCGTTTTGTAGTTCCATGTGCTTCTTCGATTTTCTTTATTTCCTTTTCGAAAACTTCAGAACTTAAGTTTGGACTTGGCTGGCAGTTAAAAATGGCACAGCAAACAAAAAGTAAAGTCTTGGGTGTGGTGACTTCACCAATCAACAAAATGAAACGATCAAAGTAACTACATTAATGCATAGTTATTGTTTCAAAATATATAGAACTCCGAGGAATACCACGAACAGGGATATTAATTTGAAGATAAAACATAATATAATGAATACTAAGATCATATATTAGCATTAAGCTATTGTGTTTGGGTTTGTATTGCATTCGGCTCTTTTTTAATTTTCATTCAAGAATAAATTCAAAGTAGATCAAGGGATGGATGGCTTAATTTTCTGTGTTATGGTTTTTCATAAAATTACTATGCATTTTGTAAGAAGTAGAAAGTTGTACTGTTCTTGCAAAATTTTCCCTAAACATCACCACTTTCTTTGTTTCAATTATGTAAAATAAGCAGATTTCATTAATCAAAAACTCATTATAGTTAAATTCAGAAAGAGGAAATTATTCATTAAAAATGTCAATGCCTGATACAGAAAAGAGAATTCTAAGTGGAACTGATTTAGCCTCATGGGATGCGAAATTCTAAATCCGAATCCGCGCTGGGCTAGCTTAGGTGCAAATTATTATTATTATTATTATCATGGAGTTCAAAATACATATTTTCCCAAAATATGAATTTAATTTGAATAAATATAAGCAGACTTACTTTAAAAATACATAAGATGAATGATAGACTCATTCATGGAGCAGACATTGCACCACTGTACCCATACCTCGAATTTTTCAGAAATAAACTATTATTTTACCAACATTCAACATTTTGCCATTCACTTCATATCATGTTTTATATTTTGTATGTTACATTTGCAAGTAGTAACTCAGCTATAGTAAAAGTCACGTTTCAAATAGAATGACTCCTAATCAATTTTTATATATATATTCATGCCTCTGTTAATTTTTCAGTTGTATATATTGTAGAAATATTATGCTAAGGCATGAATATAAGGCCATTATGAACTCAATACATTTCGTTTAGATAAAAAAAAACTTAGGTTACCACACATATGTGATAATCCTGAGGATAAGAAGTAATAGCATACGAAGTTAGTACTATTAGGTCGTAAAATAATATTGATTACTTTCGTATCATTAACATGCAAAATCATAATTTTATTTTAATTCAATATAATTAAATATAAAACTAACTTCTTGGTGTACTCAGGATTTATGTATTGAATAGCAAACAATAACGTAAGCTGTTCCCGTTCTTTTGGATCAAGTGTAAGGCTCCCTAAGTTTTATGTTCTAAATTTCAAGCAGACGGGGATCTTCTAGAGATAGACGCCGGAAAGTAGCTTTTCAACTTGATGAACACCGTTGGGTATGGGGTATTTTTCAGTTGAGGAATAAAATATATGATATTTTTTGCAGAAGCAGTAGCAGAAGGGAATCATTGATGGCCGGATACGATTCCAGAGCGGGGACTTCGTTGCCATGGAAACGCAGACTTGGAGACATTCTTAGATGATAGATTTTTTCTTAGAGGGAGAAGGATAAGGCAATATTTTTTGTAGGAATAAAGGTGGAAGGTCTTTGCCATTGTGGTTTATTCTCTTTGCCAACAAGTGAGCAACTATTCAATAAAGATATGTGTGCATTCATGAGCGGGCAAAGATCTTAGAACATTTCCACGTGGTGTGTTTAATCTCCCAGTATGAGTACAACACAGTAGGCATATTTTATGCATATTTTTTAATTTTTATTTATTTTATTACGTGATGTATATATTTCTCTAAGAAATGAAATCATTATAGTGATTGAGAAAATTCGTGGTTTTAAAGTACTTACAAGTTTTAAATTATATCAAGTATGCTTAAACACACTGAATGTTAAAAACGGTATACAATTTTTCCCTATTTTTGCTTTTGATGTCCTTGTATTACATTTGTTAACTTATTCAATGTTAGTTCCGAATAGGCATTTTCATGGACATTGAGAATAATGGATATCACTTTAAATTTCCTTTTTAGTTGTTTGAGTATAAATTTGCATTTTTCGTTTCAGTTGGTGTTAGTTACTAGAAAATAAAATCTTTTCTCTATTTTCATCACAACATTATATTTTGAAACGTGCTACGCAATAAGACTTGACAAGATATAAGAATTTGTGAAAGTTTTATCTACTTTTTAAATTTTTTTCCAATGAATTAAGGGAAAAATATCGTCCAACAGAGTCATGAACTTCCAAAAAAAAAAAAAAAAAAAAAAAAAAAAAAAAAATTAGGTTATCAAGAAGAGCTTCTTATAAATAGAAGTTAAAATGGTAAAACTAAAAGGTTTCTAGATTTATCCATGCCCCATTCAAACACCATGCTAAATTTCCAATAATCATCTGATCATTTCATCATCTAACATTTTAGTTTAAACAATTGAAGAGGTAGTGAAAGATCTACTGAAATCTATGCGATTTTAAGGGATAATCAAACAATTCTCCTAACTTTATTTTTCAAAATTTTCACTAGCGATTTTTTGCATTATGAAAAAACTAAATGTATTATTCGACATTTTTACTATTTTATATTTGAATTTTATTCATACAGTTTAAAAAAAAGCAATTAAAAACCTGACAAAGTTGACTAGATATTTTTAAAAGAATGACGAGGAAAATTATTATTATTTTTATTTTTAATATATAAACTTGAAATACTATTATTTATCGTTTGATACAAAAATATTTCAAAAACTTCATTTGGAACCAAGAAATCACAGTATAAGTCAAGAGAGATATTCGTTTTCCGAAGATATTGCACTCAGGACAAAGGCGCCAGCTACCTTTTCCCCTTTAATAGGGAAAATCTACCACTAATGAGGAACTTACACAAGTGAGAAAAATGAACATTTTTGTATTTTCTAGTGTTATCCAACGAAAATATTTGAGCAGTGCAATTATTTTTTATCTTTATTCTTTCAATTAGCCAAAAATCGAGTTTGAAATGAGCTGAAATCAAAGCAGAAGTCATGTGACCAAAAACGCATCAAAAACCGTGACGTAGTTGTGCATAGATACCGTCGAAAATCCGCAGAGGAGCCTCACTCCCTCCTCGTCTAAAACAGTTTATTAGACTGGTTCACCATCTGCGCATTGACATCACACGCAAAAGTAACTTTTTCCTGCCAAATCGCAGAGTGAAAAACTAATTTTTTTTTTTTTTAACTTTCTATCTAAGCTCAAATTTTTGAAAGAATGGTATTATTTTTTCTGATTTTTTCTCTACTTTTATTTAAAAATAAAACCAAAAAAAAGTGAAAATTCCTCTTTATAGACCTACTCTCTATCCCTCCAGCCAGACCACTTAATAGACCCCCTGCTATTATAGGATGGGCCGGTTTTCGGTCTGGCATGCCCGAGGAAACCCTCTAAACACTGTCCTTGCTCAAAGCACGGTTTCTACCAGCTATATACTCTGTGGTTTTTACAATCTCAACTAAGGAGTTTCTTGGATCAGTTGTTCAGTAATTTTGAAGCTACTTACCCTAAAAACGTTTCAAATCAAATTTCAGTATTTGGTACTGGAATTGACACTATTTGTTCCTGAATAACTTTTTCAAAACCTATTTAAATTCTACTTAGCGGGAAGTTTTTCTCCACGTAAATTTTAAATTTAAGAGGGAGGGAAGAGAGGTCAAGTTTTTTCCATCATTTTATTTGAAGATTAAAAAATTATAAAAAGACACATATGCCATATATTTTTGATAGACTTCCAATTGTCGCTTTCATTTGATACCAACCAGAATGTTATTTTATTGAATATTTCATACTTGAGTTTTTTCAAAATTAAAAAATAACTTTTTTAAAGATGTGTACCACATTTCAATTTTAATGGTCAACTAGTTAGTGAGTTATTCAACTGTAAGTGTTTCGAACAGACAGACATCGAAATAATTTTATGTCCTCTGCTTTTAC
This sequence comes from Linyphia triangularis, assembly GCA_963978545.1. Classification (NCBI taxonomy): domain Eukaryota; kingdom Metazoa; phylum Arthropoda; class Arachnida; order Araneae; family Linyphiidae; genus Linyphia; species Linyphia triangularis. The sequence continues at coordinate 82,716,880 of OZ021722.1, read as the reverse complement.
AATGACATACGAAAGAAACAATAGGTTTACATAAAGTATGCAGTGAAACGATTAATTTAATAGCATATTTTCATACCTGCCAACTTTTAAAGATTAGCTGTATAATGTATGGTTTTCGACCATTTTGGTACGGTTTTATGAATAGCTCACTAAATTGTCTGAACTTCGTTTCTTTTATGATAGAAAAATATTCGAGCGTTTTCATCCATAAATGCTGTAGAATTTTTGTATATGCTGTAGAGACGTCACTGTCAGCATGAGATTTCCATAAAACGACCCCTATTTCCCTTTCCCACCTTAGAAGGTTATGATCCGAATTTGATATCTACTAATCCAATTTAAAATATTTTTAAAGGTATTTTGACTAATCAAGTTTTTCTGAAACACAGTTTCTTTCCGATGTTTAGTGCTGCATAAAGTGGTGAAATCGAGGATAGGCGTGAAAGTGTACTCACAACTTGAAATAGTCTGAACCTGGTTGTACTGGAGAACATCGGGCCACAGCTACTTGTGCACGGAAAATGTCAAGAAATTTAGATAGTATTATAATAAACCTTTCAATATTTTTCGAGTGATTATTTTGTTGGAATAAATACGATATCGTCTTCCAGTTTACATTTGGCATGCGTTATTTAGGTAATGCATTTTTAATATATAAGATATATAACATTATTTATGGAGCTCTACTTGACATAAATTGCAATAATTTTGTAAAATGCCGCCCATTTTTAGGATGTTAAAGTTAAGGGTTTTTGAAAATGTGTATAAAACATTTAATTCACGTGATGATAATGTTTAATGTGTATATCATGGATTTTGAGGAGTTATTTGACGTAGTACAAATATGTCAGCAACTTTAAAACATAAAAATCATCTAATGTCAGGAAGATAACAATGATTACTTTACTGTTCCTACCAAAAAGGATATGTTTACTCCAATTCAAAATTGCCGACCGTCAACTCCTGCATTTCGATCAGGATGTTTTAATACTATTGAAGATTTCAATACTTTTACTTTTTCCGTTTCAATGTGTTTTGAAACACGATTCACTAGGCATTATAAAAAAATGGATGGAATCTCAGAAATTGGCCAACTGCCACCTTTCTTAAGTATTTGACGAGGTAAGATAATGAAGATATCTACGATTATATTTGGTTCTCAGTCAATCAATGTAGGTGGAGAAAAAGACACCGACACCCCTATTTCTAGAGTAAAAATGCCTAATCGTCAAACTTATGTCGCGATGCATTTCGGTATTTTTAATATTTTTTTAACATTTTTACTCAATTCGATTTTATTGTGGATCGACTTAAAAAAAAGGAACTCAATAAAATTTTGAAAATTTGCCGACTGTGCTCATTTTCTAAACCTTTGGGTGGGGGGGAGTTCAACGCCCCCTACGCCCCCCGTTCGCGACGTGCCATGTTGTATTAAAAGTTTGCTTTTAAAATGCAAGTAGTTGTCTGTCTCAAAGCTGAAACACGTGCTTGTAGAGCTTTGATTAACATGTTATTTAATTGAAAAATAAGTAAATTTCACTTTTTTCTAAACACAATGTTTTAATATTTCAACTTTAAGATATCAAAGTAATTTCTTTACGTTGAGTAAATAAGTAAGTAAATAAGTAAAAGTAAAGAGGAATATCCAAAATCTGTAGACTCGCTTTAGTCAGGCATTACCATGGCTAAAGTTGAGATGGTTCCGTGATCATTTCTGGTTGATACCAACCCTCGTGAGTATTAAATCATATAAAAAGTCCTTCAAATAATAAAAAAAAAATTCATCAAACCGTCTTAAGAGTACCTATAAATGTCCTAAAAATTAAGATAAATAATGGCATTAGGTGTATATTAATACATTAATAAAATACATAACTGAAACATAGTTTCACATCAATTAGTAAAAAACAAAATACCGAGCAAGGAACTACCTTCTTTGCAAGCCAAAGTGACTGGTAGTTTTTAAACCGTACACATTTCTTATATTCCTCCAATTTGAGTCCCGAAAAAAAAAAAAAAAAAAAAGCACATATCAATGTTTCATGTCATTATAATTTTTTTTCACAAACGTAACGCTTCAGTAAAATTAGGGTCATTCGATATGTCACCAAAAATACCCGCATCCATCTAAAACATTCTGACAAAAAAATTATGCTTTTATTACAAATTGCTTTCTATGCATTTTATAACTTGAGTCTCGTGTAAAATCTAAATTTTGTCATTGCATAATTTTTTAAAGTTAAATTATTGTGTCTTTCTTATTTACCAATCCAGCTATTATCTTACATATATTTTTGGTATTGGATTTGGAACGGTTATCTGTGGCCGACAGATCTGGAAACCTGGTCCGCATTCTTTTTCCAAGAACTCAAGGCAGATGCTTAGGGGTGTGTTGATGGCCAATTTACGCTCTGTGGGACATGTGAACCCCCATTGAGAGGGGTGGAAAAGTGAGGTAACGTCTCACACTACCAGGTAATGGAAATTTTCCTTTGCTGTTTGATTTTCCCTATTAATAAATCTCCCTTTCAATCAGCTCTTAGCGCCATCTATTGGAATATTTTCAAAAATAGGTCTTGTTTGAAAGTCACCAAATTGTTAGGAATCATCAACCAAGTAAAGTGAAGTTTAAAGAGAAACTAATTTTTCCGAATTAAACTTGGAAAAAATAACTATTTGAGCATAATAACTAATTCAGAAAAAGAATAAGTTTTTAGAAATCTGTCTTGTTTGCTTGCGTTGTTTCTTATAATTTTTGTTATGATCTAAATAAAAAAAAAATTCTTTAGACCTCTTAGGAATTTTTTTTAATCATCATCCATTAGTGTTTTTTCTACAGATTTTTTGTTTTGTTTTCAAAGATGAAAAGCTGAGTGAGACCCAGTGTGTATAGTGAGGATTTAAACGTCAAGAATTGGGTCTCCATTGGAAGTCAGCAAAATAATACTGAGCTACAACGAAATCTTTTAATGTATATTTTTGGGACTTCAAAACTTTTAAGCTGTAGCAAAAACCCAAGATTAAACTCTAATTAAAGTATCTAGTGTATTATAACTTATAAACCATAGAATTTTTACCGAATATTTAAACGAACTATGTTTCGTATCCTGTACTGAAATATCGTGAAGTCAAATTTTAAGAAATAGAGCTCTCAAACTGAAATAACTTTTCAACTTTGGTACAAATGATCTAAGTTCTGATGGTTTAATAATTGCATTAAGAAAAATTGATGTCTGGAGAAAATCTGATATTTCTCCCTCAAATACATTTTGATAAAACTGAAATAAATATATTATCAATTTTATGCCGTCGATTAATCTTGGAATACGAAATTAAAAATAAATATCACTTTTTTGACAAGCTTGGTGAATTTTTAACGTTAAAATAAGTACTAATATCCAGTTCTTAACTAAAATGTTGACTTCGTAAAGTAGATAGACTGACATAAATTATATTATCACTACATGACTACAATAACAAAAACTAACTTTTTAAATGAGTTAAATAAGTTTATTAGAAACAGAAAATGCTAGGGTAACTGAAAATCAATCAAAGTTAAAAATTTGGCTTTTTATAATAATTATTGTAAATGTGTTTGCAAATCATGGTCACAACAGTCATTCTGTACGTTTACCAAGTTAAAAGAACAATTGATGAAATTCTCACTCCAGACACTTGCACTAACTGAATATTTTTAGAACTCAACTTACCAACAATTTATCTCCACTATTAAACTTTTATTATTTCATTAAATTCCATTCAGTATTTTTAACTATTAGAACATACAAATTCTGAAATGAGATACGGACGAATCGATGGACTGACTAAAAGCATTGGTGGATTTTTTAAAAACATTTTTTGAATCAGTGTGCAATATTAGGCTGAAATGCGTTAATAAGTCGAGGTCTATATTTTAGCCGATTACCATATTTTCGTCCTTTGATGGAAGAGAAAGTAAATAATGTGTGCTATTATACCTTTTAAAAAATATATTTGTCAAAAGATATTTGTATAAGTTTATATTTCGCTTTATAATTGCTTAAAATAGATTGTGCAGTATATATTTCTGGACATACACATTTGATATTACTGCCAATAACTTTACATGCAAATAAGCGTAAGATCATCTTATGATATTTTCCAACATTGTATTTCTGGTAAATTAAGATTGCTTGAAATGTAAAGTGAAATTTACAAATATTCTTTCCCGAATATAATACCTTGAATTATGAAAATAATGTACCAATGATAGTTTTCAGTCAAAACATTAATTTTCATAAAAGAAGTATTTGTTATCGATCGGTCAATTTTATCTTTCATTTTCCCCATTCGCCATTTCATAGTCGTAATATATATGCACATACCATCTTTTCTCAGCAACAAAATATCTATCGTTTTCAATCTTTCGATGTCTTTCTCTGCATTATTCACCATTTTCTTTCGGAGCTCAGTGTAGTAAAAATTTATATCTCGGCATTCAATAAACAGAAGTGTACATCCTTCAAGCCTTGTATATATATATATATTTCATATATTCAAGTGTATTTTAAGAGGTACACGAATAAATTTTGTTGTTTATGCACTCAGAGAAGTAGTTAAGTTCTGTACTACAAAATTTCGTCATTCCTATAGGACAATTTATATCGTTTATCATAGATTTCAAAAGTTCAATATAACTTAAAGCATGGTTAATGTATGAACTTTTTACAAGATATGAACACTTATACTGGTATTTTAATTTAGTTGGTCATTTGAGTATAACATGATTTAGTGTTGATAAAAATAAAAAAAATTAAAAAATATTGTTGATTTTTTTTGTTTATTATCGTACATTTTCTTATCGTAGAATCTTTCAAATATTTTTAAATACAAAATTTTTAAACTAACGCTGTCTGTTATAATTCAATAGAAGTATAATTGCCTGAAATTATATATTTAAGAACACGAAATTATAATATTAAGTCTGCTTTTTAGAAGATCTTGTTCTCTTTAGCGGAGTAATGTATTTTTAGTATAAACTCATTACGATTAAACCTTTATTTTATGATTATTCAAAACCTAAGATAAAGCTATAGCCGACATAAAATTAATTAATTATGTTTTTGCATGAAAGAACTTCTGCTTGGTATTAAATTCAAATTAAGATTTCTTGATTGTCATAATTCAATAATTAGTGAAAAAACTATTCTCATGTAAAAGTTTTAATTGGGTACATTTTTATCCATTTATTCGATTTTTATTAAATAACTTCTTCTTGAGTTTCCCGCAATATGTTTTCAAGTCATTTCCATTGTTTATTTATTTTAAATAAATATCTAGACAACATTTTTATCTAATACGTTTTCATTTGAATAATAAGAAGTTATATTAATAAAATACTCAATATTAGCATTTAACTAAGCCCCTCAATTACTTTTAAATTGTTAAGAAAAATATGTTTAAGATCAGTTTAGTACTACCGATTTTATTTGTTCAGTTTAACATGAGTTTCCAAAATCATGGTTTTACTAGGTATTTCACTCTCAGAATATAGTTATAGGAATACTCTTTATTTTTACGATTCAAATAGATTTATTTCTCCAACAAAGCCTTTATTCAACGAAATCCAATTTAACACTTTAATCTTTAAAGTGAAAACAACTAGTAGAAAAAGGATTTATGTGAGTTTCTAGAAAAGTTAATTCATTTATGTAAATTTCTACAGTCACTTAATTAAACATATTTTTAGAAGAATAACAATGAACCAACTAAACCAATATTTGCAATGGAAGTTATTGCGGTAAGTAAATAAAGTATTTTCTAAAAAGTTAATTTTGTGGTCTTGAAAATTATACATATATTTATTATATATATATTTTATTTTTCTACTAGAGAGAATTTTATTTGCAACCTGGTGGTATCAAATTCAAAATTAATAAATTTGCACTATCGTCGTAGTTTTTAAGTCATTTTTAAGCCAACTGTCTGATTGAAATTAACTGCAGCGTTTTTTTACTTTCAATTACCCATAAGTATTATACATAAGGTAATAATAGTATAGCATTCAGTCAAAAAAAAAAAAAAATCTCCAAGCTTTGGAACACCCTGATTTCAAAAATGTGATCTAGAAAAAATGTCTGTCTGTGTGTCTGTGGTCAGCATAACTCCCGAACAATTTGAGCTACGATGTTAAAATTTGGAATGCGGGTTGCTGGTGGCCATGGGATCTACCATTAAGGTATTCGTCAAAATCGCGCATGCGCATAAGGTAGCTGCCATTGAAAAAAATCATGTTTTTCAATGATTGCTAAATAACGGCTCCAACGATATTGACAAAAATAGCTGTGCTAATGCCTCTCAAGGTGTTCTAGATATTCCCACCTCTGAAATTCACGTAAAAATGCTTTAATGGCGTAAAAAGTGAATTAACGAATGCCTTCAACACAGAGTTCTCTTTCTTTGAGCAACCTATTCAACGATCGTTTTTTCTCCTTTCCTCAGTTTCACTTATAATAAAGGATAATATAAGGATAAATATAATATAAGTATATCGTCAAAATCACAATTTTGGCGATATTTATTTTTTCTTTCTCTCTCTAAAAGACCCATTCAAAAATTATCGCAAAAAATAATATCGCCATACTGGTCTGTAATTGAAAGTTGTGCAATGTTCCACACCCCTAGTTTACAAGGGAATGGGAATATTTATATGTCTTTCGTATTTTTTTTTTTAATTATCAAAACCGGTAAAAGTACGTACTTATAGACAGTTTAGATTTGATAGCGATTGCAATGAATAAATAACACTTTTTAAAAAATTAGCAAATACTAATAGTTGGATATGCATGCTTTTTTCTACGGAATTTTTAATGCACAATTTAACTTATCTCCTTTCGTTTAACCCACTGGCGGTCTTGCACGTATATATGCGTCATATGACCCTTAGTTTTTCCAGCAATACCCAATATTTTTAAATTTATAAATAAAATATTTTTTAAATATTTTTATTAAGATGATAGTTTATAACCTATCTAAAATAAATAATGGATAAAAATTAATTAAAAAAGTTATATATTTAAATTAGAAATATAATTAAAAAATTATTGCAGGGAAAACAACTGTAGAATTTCGCCCATTTCCTGGACCGTCAGTGGGTTTTACTATAGAAAAATTACAAATGCATTATTTTATGTTGATACATGTATATATAGTTATATTTCGGTGCATATGAAATTATTTTTAATGAAGATACAATGCTCGCAATTTCCTTCCAGTTTTATCTAGTTTCATGTACTGCTGTTCTGTTTCAGGCTAGCATATTGTAAGTAACAGTTTTTATTTTTAAGATGCTCAAGGTGAAGAAGTTTCAAATTGTTAAATTTAATATTTTGGCCGATTTCCCTCTATCTTAAATTGCAATCTCAATTAATATTTCGAAAATCAATCTAAGATAGATATTAGCGAAATTTAATTTCACGACTATTACTGGAAAAATTACAAATTTCATTTATAAACTATCTTGCATTTTTTTGTTATGAAGAATTGTATAATTAGAAAGTATCAGTACTTTTTTATAGTTTTTGATTAATGTCTAGATCAAATTCTCTGGGAATCTGTTAAATGGTGTAGAATTACTTAGAAAATGATTACTTGTTCAAAGATTTATAAAATGATTCTTTATTTTTCTACTAAATCAAAATATTTAGATCTGGCATAGTTTATGCATTCGTATTTGTGTAGATAACTAACTTTTTTCTTTTGGAATAAAGTTTTGTTGAGCTTATATCAAAAAGTCGTAAAATACCTTTTTACTTAGTGTTTTGAATAATGTGGCGATTTTTAAGCAGAAAGTACCACCGTATTTGCATATAGATTTATTGCTCCCAATCTAAACTTAAAAAAATCTGGCAGAAGTTCATTGATATTCAGAATTATTTCTATCGTTTTTTATCGGAGATTTGTAATAGGATTCTTGATTTTACTATAACATGCAATGAAATTATTTTGAAAAAATCTTGAAGGCCAGCAATAACAGTATTTTAAGTAGAATTATTATCGTTTAGATAATAACTACCTTTAAAATATAATGTAAAAAACATCGCAGAACAGTTTTAAGTATTCAGTTTCAAAATTTCTCTATTTTGATTCTCTATGCATAATTAAAATTTGATATTTACTATATTGATCTCCAAATTTATATTTTTTACTATTGTCTACGTGTCATCATGAAATTACCGCAATGTGACTAGTACTTTTTATGTGAGAGAGTCTTAAATAAGTAGCTTAAGTAGTGATTAGTTCTGATAGTTAGCTGGTAATGAAATTGTTAAAATTGTTAGTTGATAATTGTTTAAATTATTAGTAGTTTAATTATTTCCTAGTACTTTGTTTACATTGTAAAAAATTAAGTAGTTTAAGTAAAAGTATTTTTTATTATTTGCTAGTACTTAAGTAGTTTAAAGTTTTGTTAGTAGTTTAAATTGTTACTTGTAGGCTTTACCATTTTTATCTTGTATTTGTTGTTTTTACTCTTGTTTGAATTGCTTTTAAATATTAAGTATTTATTTTATATATTGATAAAAAAGTACTGGATGATTTTAATGAATGGTAGCTTAAAATGTGGTTATTCGGTTAACACGTATAAGAAGTACTAGAAGCTGAATGGTTCTTATGCGATTCGAAAATACACGAAAACCTTGAATTGTTAGTGAAATCAGCTATGAAACCTAAAGGAAACATTTTGAAATTGTTTACTTCTAAAGTTCTTCTATAAATAACAGTTTTGCTGGCAAAATTACAAATTTATGAAAAGGCAGATTTATAAGGCACTATTTTACAGCCGATTGTATTTATTTTGTCCCCAAAGATCCGAGCTTAATTGAAGTATGCAATAAAAAAATAATGCTTACTGTTTTTAAGATGAGAAAAAAATATTATCGAAGAAATACCAAATCAGAAAAGTACTACTAATTATTAATAACCTAAATTCCTTTCAAACTAAATTTACAGCTTTAAGTTATTCAAAAGGTAATTTTTAATTTAATTGAATATAACTATTTTGATTTTCACATTATTATGTGTATCTAATATTTCTATTGGTTTCGGTTGTATCGAGGATAAAATAAAATATTTTGCTTCTATTTAAATTATTACTGCTTATTTTTAGATTATTACTGCCAGTAGAAAGTAGCAATTATATTATTACTTTTCAAAAGATATGCTTACCAGATTAAAAAAAAAAAATGTATCCCAATTCCCAATTACTTTAAATTGATTTATTTACGCATCAATTATAATCTTGTATGTAGGGTTTTGAGTTTAAAATGTATAAATTTCATTTTTTAAAGATAATAAATTCTTCTAAACATTTATTATTAGAAAAATATAATATTTTCCCAAAGAGAAATTAACATTAAAAAGGTATCGTGAAACTGAAAAATTTTAATACGATTGAAATATTAAAGGTCTTTTAGGTATATAAAAAAAAAAGAGCAACATTGTAAGTAAATGATTTAGATCTGCTTGAATATTAATGCAACATTTCAATGCAGAAAGGTGAAAAATTTATATACATAACTAAAGTTCTGTTACTTTAATTAACAATGATCAGTTTCAGTTTTCCTACACAAACATTGTGCATTTTATGCAAGATTGAACATTATCACACTTTAAGTCCCACCTTATGAATTCTTCAAAACGTTGCATATTTTATATTATGCATATTTTAAATCATGCATATTTTACATTACATGAATTGTTCCATGAATACGAGATTAACTGTGTTCTCTCGACGTCAATAACGAACTGCTGTCCACTTAAAACAGTTCATACGGTAAATGTCTGAAAGTTATTGAGTTTACCTAGTTTTTCGAACCGTTTCTAAGATAATAACATGGTACGACGAGAGTACAACAAGTTTTTTAAACCTAACTTGGCAGCCAGAAGAGAAATAGCACCAAGTTTTAGGTGCCAAAGCCTGTTGGAGATTAGAAACAGTAGTTTGGATGGAAATAGGAAAGTTTACTATATTGTACTTGTAGTAGTTTATCATATTGTACCAACTATCGAAATCGTATTATTAAAATGTAACATAAGAATAAAACGCTAATTTAATAAGTACTTCACCTTTTCAAAATAATTATTTACATTGCTGTTTTATCATTTATTGTATTTTGTATTAATATTGCGTTTTCTTTAAGATCACGTGCACATTTTAGGTCTTCTAAATGACATTTCTTAGAAATAAGAAATCATTTTATACCGATTCAAGAACACTTCAAACTTTTATAATTTCCTTTTTTTCTATTTTACATTATTTTTAAGATATAAGCCTTATTTTCCGTAGTAACCACTAAGAGATTTGAGCTCATTCTCATATAATAGCTATAGGTTTACACCTGTTTCAAAATGAAACCAATTAAATGTTAATTTAGTGGTTTAAGACTTAATTAGCACCTTGTATATAACTTAAAAGAAGAATAAGCGACGTAGATATATTTCAGTTTGTTTAATGGTCCAGTGAAAATGTCAGTAGCAATTGGGTTAACAATTGGGCAGCCAATTAATTTTCAAGAATCTACATAACTTTTAAATGAAACGTCTATAACTTTGTATTTTCTGTCATTAAATAATTTTAAAAACAGAGTTATCTAAACATATAAATAGTTCATACTTCAGGAGTAGTTTATTCTTATATCCAAGAAGAATGTCTTTATTTTGAATATTTTATATTAGCAAAAATGTTTGCGAAATTTTTAATTAAAAAAACCCTTTTATCAATAATTATTAAACAATGTTTTTGTCATGTCAAAATAAAGTGTTTTCTTTTATATATGAGAAAAATGGAAAACATTTTATTCTACGCAGGAAATTAAGATATTTAATGAACATTTTTACGAAAGGCTAAAGGTTATTTTTATTTATAAATGATGAGGGAAAAAAAAAAAGAAACATATCAAGAATGCCGTGTAATTCAATTAATATTTAACTGTAGTCGCTTTTTGAATGATTTTAATTGAATTCCCCAATTTGATACCCTTTCCTTCATTTGTAAATTAAATTACTCTTCATATTTGTTTATAAAATATAACTATTTAAATTTGATTTGTTGTTTCATTTAAATTTATAAAAACAAAACTTCATTTGATTGCTTATAAATTAGCTAAAATACACAGCAATGGAAACAGCTCAATGTGAAGGAAATGATCCGCTCAATTGTTGAATCTTGTACTTAAAAATCAAACCATAAAACAAAAGAACTTCACAAATATAAACTCAATTTAAATATATTTCAAAAATATATGTCTTATATTGGAAATATTATAACATAATTAATATAACGTGAGATGCAGAAAAACAAATAAATAAATAAATAAATAAATAAATAAATAAATAAATAAATAAATAAATAAATAAATAAATAAATAAATAAATAAATAAATAAATAAATAAATAAATAAATAAATAAATAAATAAATAAATAAATAAATAAATAAATAAATAAATAAATAAATAAATAAATAAATAAATAAATAAATAAATAAATAAATAAATAAATAAATAAATAAATATTAGATTAAAACCACAATACATTTAGTGATTAAATATATTAACATTTCAAAAGTGTACATTTAAACATTATTTGTATTGAAATGCATTAAGTCATTTACAGAAAAATATTCAGAGAACTTATAACACAAACTATTTAATTTTGCATATCTATTTTAAACATAAATTTATCTATTGTCATTTTATATTTATTTCTTCAATGCACATGGCGATATACATTAAGACAAAATAATGAATGCAATTTCAAATGCAAGCGCTCCTGGGATTTATGTAGCAAGTAAAGTTTAAGATCATAGCTTCATTAACACCAAGACCATTTAGTTGATATGTTAGAACTGATTGAGACAAGTTAATACCTTTAGGATTTCTAATAACTTACTTCAAAGCCTGAGCATGGATTTCAATGCAATTTATATTCAGATTCAAGATTTAGAGCTTTACTATATAATTACCTCCTAAATCCAATGAAGGGTGTCAGACAGAAGAGATGGAGTGTCTAGCATTTGTTTGACAAATAGTTGTGGGATTTGTCTTTAGAGTATATTTGATTCAATGCTTTCCAAGTGAGCTGTCAGTATTGTCAAAGTAACATAAATGTCAGGGTAAAATAAGATCGGAGGTGAGGAAATCCCCTTCAAAACTGTATACATTTAAATCCAAAATTAACAGAAGATTTTAAAAATCCATAATTTTTTAACTACATTCAAAAGGATGATGTGATTAAATAAAAAAACAAGTAATTAAAAAGTTAAAACCTTATCTAACGTTAAGTTCTAAAATTTCCAATGTGAATATCAAACCACTTATAAATAAAAATGTCCTATCTGATAAACTGACACACTTACTTTTCATGAAAGATGAGTAAACATAGCTTACAGAGATATTCGATAAGAATAAATTTTTTAGTATAGTAAAGAAGACTATTTAAAACATTGGAGAGTTTGTACTAAAGATATACCCTGTTCTACTGAAGAAATTAAATAAGTAGGTTATAAAATAGCATGTTTCAAGAAGAAGAATAGCAAAACACATTTAAAATAAGATGTAAAAATAAATAATTAATAAATTATTTTGGGGCATCATTAAGGAAGAGTTTAATTTTTCACCAAGAATCACACAAATTTCACATGAGAACTTGCAAATGATATTTTGTCTCATTTCCCTTTCAGAAATTTTTCACTGAGTAAATGAGAAAAAAACGAAATATCTTAGCGATGTAAGGAGCTCTCTCGAGTCAAAGCAATGAGTGAAAACATGATATTGTGATATTGTATCAAATGGAAAAAAAAGTGTGTAAATTTAATAACATAATTAACAAAAAATAAGGTTTAGTTTTTAATTGCTAATTAATGGAATTTTAATATATTTTAGATAGCATGATCATTTTTTTAATAATTTGCATCTCATGAGTTATAAGTGTTTTTTCTCTGAAATATTTTTTAAATACTAATTCCCATTTTAGGTATTTAAACACTCTTAAGTATTTAACAGTCTGTAACTTCTAGTACCATACAGTTTATTCGCAACATATGAAATGAGCACTCTTTCTGCAAATATTTTATCTCTTTTCTTCAAATGAGAAAAGAAGGACTTACTGCTTAATGTTCTGAACAGGAATTTGATACAAATATGGACTATTATCATTCCTCCGAGCGAATCACGTAAAAAACATTATTTCCTTTCGAATGAGTAAACAAAGTCTGCAGAATGGTCTTCACTGAATGTCGAAATGTACATTTGGGGCTGCAAGAATGAAGAATATACAATTGAGCATTTTTGTCTGCTTGCAAAACTCTAGTCCTTCTAAAAAAATACTGCATTCAAAGTACTGCTTAGAAAAGTTTTCTGTTACTCGAAAAGAGAGAATGAAAATAAATCCGTTGACAATTCAATTCCAAACTTCTTTTAACCGTAGCTGCGATCAAAGAACTTCTACTGAATCTATTTTTGATTTTTAGTTTATTTGAAAGAAATGGATTTACTTGACGACGTGGTCAAAAGGGACGTTGCCTGCCAACTGTGTGATAAATATGTACAAATAAATATCCAAGCTCTGACATTTACTATGTTATTGATGGATACTTCACCGTGGATACTTCACCCATATTTATTTTTTACCAAGAGTACTTGGTTTACTTTTGTTGTTGAAGCAGCTTTCAAATTCGATGTGATGGAATTCTTGAACACAAGTGGGATTTACACAAGGTGCAGATTTTTTTGAGATCACTCTCATGAAAGTATATGAAAGAATAAATACTGCTTGAAATACTGTGACAAATAAACTGAAATGTTTTCCTTGTTCACACTTGCTAAGGGAAAGTTCATCTCAAATTGTTTGGTCACTATTCAAAATTTTTTTTTTGAGGAGTAGCACACCGTAATTCATTTTTTGACAGTGAAATGGTACCAAAGTTGCAAAATAAGAAAGATTCAAGTATAGAAATTCAGATAAATTTTATTATCAAAACAATTATTATTTAACAATATATTTATAGTATTTATCAAGAAAGGCTCAATCTAGTAGTTATTTACACGTGTTTCAGCGCATTATGCAAATATCTGATTTTTTGTATGATTGTAATATTTATTTTTATTATGTATTACGTCTAAGTGAACTTTTGAACTAAACCGCAAGTAGAAGTGGCCCCATTTAAGAATTTTATGTAATTAAAATCATTTCTTGAATTGCATATTTTCTAATTAATTTTTTATATTAAATGTAACTAGAAATTATTATGTACTCAAATTGGAATTACAATTGTCTAATTACAAATATACTAGTTAGTCCGTGCCCAGCCCATGAATTTAAGATTCCTTTATGCAATTACTTATTTGGAAATTTATCAGAGAAAGATATTGTATTCTATTGCTATGAGATATAAATTTCTTTAGGTATTCTCAATTTGCTTAAGTAGCAATTTTGCCATTTATATAGAGGTTTCATATACTGCATTCTATGACAACTTCTTAAAATAAGTTTTGAACTATTTTTGATTTATCTATATTTGATTTTTAAACAAATGCCACATTGTGTAATTTTAAATAAACTATTCGTCAAAGGTAGAGGTTTTAGGCTGGTATATCATATACTTCATATATATCCGGTATTACACTTAGGTAGGTATATCATTTATCAATTTTAGTTTTGCATAAAGGGTATAGTAAAAAAAAAAAGAAAACAAAAAAAAAAGAAAGAGAGATAGAGAGAGAGAGCAGAAAAATACTCTCCAGAAATATATATATCTATATATTTACTCTATTTTAGATATTACACAAATAAATTTAAATAAGAAATCTTTTATCAACTCGGAATAGTTTTTGCACTATTTAACACAATTTTTGGAAATGCGTTTGTTGACTTTTTATTCTTCGTTAGAGTTTTTTTTTATTTTTATATGTATACTATGAAAGTCTTTCATCGCAGTTTTACATTTTTAACTATGCAACAAAAATTAATTAAAAATTCAAAAGAATATTTGACTTTGAATCGCAAAAAATATGAAAATGATAGAGCAAACTTTATCTCCCTGAGTGCCTTTATAATATGAGCTACACATTTGACTTAATTTATCCTTTTTGTAGTTATCTTAGGTATTAAACTTTTTTCTGTTAGAGAGATACACACACATACTACTTAAGTAAAAAGAATTTTATGAGTGCTTCGTTTTTGCTTGGATGTAATAATCAATAATACTAGTGATTATAATGGTAAGACTTTAAATCCAATTATTTTGTCCACAAATAAAATCCAATTTATAATAAGTTTTATATAACACACACAAAATGCGATTCGATAAAGGTTGTTTCTTTCAAGTTTTTGGATAAGAAGTGGAACAAACAAATTCATATTTATTACTCTTTCTTTGGTTCTCCCGTGGGTTCTGAATATTTTCTTGGAAGTAAATTGCAGTTCTAAAAATAGTAATAAAAACATCGTCACGAAATCAAATACAAAATTGCGAATGCGTTTTCTGATTGAAGCATTCTGACTAAAAGCAATTTGTCCGTGAGTTTGACGACAGAAAAGGAATAACATCAGTAAAACAACAAAAGTCTCAGACATTGACCGAGAGCACTTCTCTGAAATGGAAAAATATTTTTCCTTCGTGTGAAAAAAAAGTTGTTAGAAAGTTAATCTTTTATAAAAAAATAAATAAAAAACCCGATAAATTGGAATTAAATCCATTTCATAACCGCAATATGAAAGCATGAATAATATTGTAATAAATTAATATAAAATAATCATTAAATATTAACCATGAAGGTAATATATAATAGAATGGGAACATATTTAAGTTATATCAAGAACCATTCTTCGTCTTTTTCAATAGCTCACTAATCATTATCTAAAATATTTAAACATTCCTTTTGATTTTGGAGGCAGTCTTCAAAAAAAAGAAAAAAAAAAGTTTATTATTCATTTCTCAATATTTTTTTTATTCATTTGTGTCCTCAAAGTAAGAAATAATTTCATTAAAATAATCTTTGGATATAAAACAAATTTAATTGTATACATGATGAAGAAATAAAATATTCTTGATTTTAAAATGATCTCATACCTCTTAATGTAATATTTTTGATAATATGTATACAAACATATTGTAAAAAGGTACATTAAATAGTTTGTTAGTTGTTTCAAACATAAATAATAAGTTTAGTCTTCACTAACTCTCTTTTATTAATATCCATTGGATATAAAAATATCCGACTAAGAAGATTAACTAATACGTATACTGTCATAGAAAAGGTAGAGTAAATTAAATATCGATCGCAGCAAGGCTTTGTATTGAAAAGACTATCTCTGAACAAGCTGTGTAGTCTGAAGGATTTTTTTTCTTTCACGAAACAAAACTATTTTTCGTTGGTTAGATTGCTAGGATAAAGAGTAAATCCTTCTTGTTTCCTCCCATTTGACTCTTTAGGCCTCTCAATAAATCCACCAAAAAGTTTTACTGCTTTTTCTAATATATATCCCATTCAAGACTTAATACCAAGTCCTACAATTAAAAATATTTGTATTTATAAGTTTTGGTTTTAATAAGAAACTTAAATTAAAAGTTGGTTATGAATTTTGTGTGATTGAAATTTCTCTTTAGTTTATCAATTAAAATTAATTAATTTGTGTCAGGCATTTATTTGTGGGTTGATATCCGTAAAGCTCAAATTCTTAAAACGCTTAATGAGTGGAAAAAATGACCATAAAACATTGTGATAGGTTATGAAGTGATAAAATGCGTAGTTAGTTCTTGATTTTCCCTTCAAAATACCAGTAAGCGTTCTAACTTTAAAAAAAAAAAAAAAAAAAAAAAAAAAAAAGTTTGAAACGCTTTGTTAATATGAGTATCTAAATGGCGGTGATGATAAAATCACGGATGATGGCTTAGAAGTGCATGCTTTTATGTCGATCCAGTGATTGGATTGGTATAAAATTGTAATGCTACTAAAAATTTGGTAAACGTAATATTAAAGACACTTTTTTTGGTCTATACAGATCAAAATTGTGTCAAAAATTTCCTGGTGGAACTTTTCTAGTTTTGACAATGCCTTTGTTTGTTAATCTGCGTTTTTCCAAGCCAAAAATATAAATGACACTTACTCACCCATAGTACAATAGCGACACTTGCAATTTGATCAGTGAAAGGTCCTTTTAGTACGAGTTAAGATACTAAATTAAATCAGAAGTATTATAAATCGTGTCTGAGAGTGCATTTACTCTTCTTATTTGATTCTACAATGCATAATTAGAGTTTTTGCTTAAATTTCACTTTAAAAACTCGTCCCATCTCAGTTTCTACTAGCTATATACAGTCCTGAAAAAAAAATGATCAGACCTCTTGGGGGGAAAAAAAAGAAAGAAAAAAAGAAAAAAAATCACCCACACTAGGGAAAAATTGAAATACTTTTTTATTATGCAATTATTATGCTAGCAGTTACCAAAATGAAATATTTTTCAGAGAATCAAAATATTTGTACCGTTACAATTATAAATTCATGGAACAAGAGTACACAATTTTAAGTTCTGCTTTTTGACACTTAGTATCAATAATAATCAATGTATTTACTACGTTTTGCAATTAATTTTTAAAGTCTGGGATTGTTCAGTTGAATACTACTTTTTTACGTTTTTCATAAACTGTCCCAACACTGTCCCATAAACGTTTAGTTGGATTAACAACAAAATCCCCAACCCTAAGACATGAAACGGTAAGGCTTTTTTGTGTGTGTTTTTCTTACACCATGATTTAGTGGAACCAGATCTGAGGAAAGAGGCATTTTCTTTCAGAAATTATTAATCACCATTTATAACTAGCCAGGTGTCAGATAACTAATCATTTTCAGGACATCTTAATAATGACGTTATTCATTTTTGCTTCTATAAGGTAAAAGGGTGGAATTTATTTAAAAGGTAAATTAAATTTACTAAAATCAAATTTTGAGAATGTATTTTTTTTCAAAATCACCTAATGCCATGTTTTCTTTCATAATTTTGTTTCAAATAATAATAATTTTTTTCTCCATTTAAAAAAAAAAAAAAACTATCTGCGTGGCTCCACGTTTCTGAAACCTGTCATTGTTGTATAGGTAACGGCTTTGGGCTCTTCCCGAATGGACTCGCTTCACTCGCTGAAAAGCTCATTGACACATAAACAAAGGATCTCTTTACTCGTTAAAAAGTCAATTTCTAAAGCAAGCACAAGCCCGCTTCTCTCTTTGAAAAATTCATTGCTTCGAAAGCACAGACGCGTAAGCACGGACAGAAAGCACAGATGAGTGTAGCATTTTCTTCATTCGCTAAAAATTAATTGCTGCATAAACCTTTAATATTAAGAGCCCTTTTCGAGTCGAGAAATAAAAACCTTTCCCCCTTTCAATGTAATAATATACCCCACCCCCTCACTTCTTTGAAATAATTTTGACACGTGTTTGTGGAAAGCAAAAGAAGGTCAAAACTACTTTTGTTGGAAATTTCTATTAGAATTCCAATTAGAAGTAGCCTTGTAAAATTATTATTAAAAAAATTAACTTAAAAACCAATTAAAATTGTAACATTATGTTTGCCAAAAGCCCAATTAAAAGGCCAAAACTACTTATGTTGAAAATTTCAGAGATATAAACCTATTGGAAATCGATTTGTAAAAAAAAAATAATTACAAAAATTCATTGAAATTTTAACATTTTGTTTGTCAAAAGTCCAATTAGAAGGGAAAAATTACTTATGTTGAAGAGCTCTGTTCTAATTAAAAGTCGCTTTATAAAATTAAAAAAAAAAAAAATAGTAATAATAATATTTATTAAAAAATAATTGAAATAATAATTAAAATATAATTGAAATAATAATTGAAAAAATAATTAAAAAATAATTGAAAAAAATAATTAAAATTTTTTATAAATATTATACTTTTCTGTTTTTCAAAAGTTCAATTAGAATGCCTAAACAACTTATGTTGAAAATTTCAGAGCTACATCCCTATTTAAAGTCACTTTGTAAAATAAAAATTAATTTAAAAAAAAAAAAAACCTAATTAAAATTATAACAATCTGTTTGTCAAATGTACAATTAGAAGACCAAAATTACTTAAGTTAAAAATTTCAAAGCCTTACGCCTATTTTAAGTAGCTTTCTATAGATCTACAGACTTAACGACAGATTCTTTGTTTTGATATTATAGATGCAGAAGTAACGAAATATTATTTGGATAACATTTCGCCACATAGAAAATTCATTTTTGAGATACATTTTCAGATAGTTTGATGTCATCTAGACTTTAGAAAATTATATTTTAGCATAGTTATACATTGAAACACTTTTTTGAGTGTGTTTTGTAACATTTTTCATCTACAATATTTTTTTTTATTTGGCTGTTTTATACGTGTCACCGAAGTTTCAGTGAATTAAGTGACACCGATTGCCGAACGTTCGAAATAGCCCGATAATACGCTGTTGACATGTAAATGATACTCAACGTACACTTTTTAATACCTTATCAATAGTTGGCAATATTATTCACAAGTTCAAATCCATTTCGCTGCAAATTTAAATTGAAAGGAAAATAGGGAGAAATTTAAGAAAGATCTGTCACTCAACCGACTCCTCGTTTTAAAAAAATATTAATAAGGCAAATGTTTTCTATTTTTCATTCTTATTATCCTTCTTCTAATTAAATATAAATCAAAGAAAAAAACAAGTGCAAGTCGTTGGTAATTCACAATAAGCTTTTCTTTACTTTTTATCATTTGACTGACGCCTTCCGATATTTTTAGAAAGTTTATAAATAAAGTACTAGATAACCATGTATTATTCGTTTTGTTAAAATTAAAAAGTTTTTAAAGAAATGAAAAATACTGCATTTTTGCTGACAAAAATAGACGTTTTTTTTCTATTAAAAATTAACCAATATAATTTTTTTCATATATTTTATTTATATTATGCATAACCTTCATACTAATTGAAAAAGTCTATGATAATAAATCTACGATAATTTGGTTTTTAAACAGTAAATCTAATAGTGTCACCCAAATGATATTTTCTTGCAGTTGCTATATAAAAATTTTAAGTAAAGTATGTTACTATAAAAATACAGCTCTATATCTAGTGAAATATTTTTGTAGGTTTATCCATGCTACAGATAATATCATTAAATAAATAATTATCTTAATTCCTTATTTTCAACTATAAATTAATATTTAAGCCTGTTTAAAAAATTCCACCCATAAAAGCTATAGTAGCCACTAGTAATATCATCACTCTGAAAAGTATTCCATTCTTCTCCAAATATCGAGCCAATAACGGTTGATTCCTTCCAAACCAACTACGTTTAACTTTTATTACTCTCAAACGTATTTTTACCCTACTTATCTCCGTAATTCTAAACTTTGAAAGTAAACTTTTTCATTTTTTCTTAAAGTATATTTGTTATCACCATTTGTACTGTTCAAAGATAATCATGGAAGTTTAAAATCGTACACAATTCATGAAAAAGAAATTTTTCATTTCTAGCACGTCCTTTTATTTGTCTCTAGTCGAGCACTCAAGAAAAATTGTATTACCTATACTTCGACTCTGAGTGTAATTTCCAGGGTCCTAAAAAAGATTTTGAACTATTGTCTTAGATCGTTTAATTCCGCTGAAATTTTCACACATGCTCTTAAAGGCCAAATTACTTCGAATCCAGAGAGGGTCATCTTTCTTTCTGCAATATTGCTTTTTCTCTACCAGTCTTAACTTTTTTTTCGTAAGATCAACGACACCGACGTTTGTGAAGTTCTTTAGCATGACCTAGCTCTTTAGATACGCACATTTTGTATGCAATCTTCGAAAAAAATGCATTATTTTTTCATTTTGTTCACATATTAAGAGAAATTATAATTGAAATGGATTTTTTAATTCAAGTAATTGTTAACACAATAGTATATGTAATAAAAATCCACAAAATTTTCTACACAAGTGTTTTTGAATTTCTGAAATTTTCAACAGCATCAGCATTTTCAACATCAGTCGTACAATGCATTAAATGTAATAGTTATAAATGGATCCTATCTGTCTTACATTGTATTATATGTAATAATTACAACTTGAGTTCCAGTTATAAATTCAGTTATTTCTGGTTGAATTTCGATGTAGTAGCTCATTTCAATGCGATTATTTAACAGCCAAGTTTGACTGGCATGAGTACTGTGCCATGAGGTGTTCACTAGTAAAATTAAATTTCTTTTAGAAACATTTATCAATTTTTCTCCAGTAACGTTTTCTATTAATTTTTGATATATTCATAATTTATTTCTGTGGAAGGGTATACAAATGTTCTAAATTACGGATAGCTGCATTAAATAATTGCATAAAAAAATTCTTGTTTTTTTTTTATATAAAATATTGCATTTATGCAATTTTTATTTCATTTTATCTCACTTCAAAGTAATTCCTAAATATTTTACTGGAAAAAGACATTAGAATGAGAATTAAGGCTTTGAGGATTTAGATCAAGTGCCTTTCATTTTCTCTAGTGCTTTCATATTTTGGAATAATTATTCTATATTTTACATATTGTGGTGAAAAATATAAATATATTGCCGCTATTTGTGGCCTAAAATAATAATAACTTATTCCTATGAATTCTGAAGAAATTATTTATTTTCGTTCGATATGATCTTGATAATATTAACAAATTAATTCTATATTTTACTGAATATGTTTTTTACTACTTACTTATTCGAGTTTTTATCTAATCATATCGTGGAGATTTATGTTACAAAACCATACTTTTTTTTTACAAAGTTCCCAACAAAAAGTGTTTTAAAACAAAGCAATTTTATAAAAGCTTTTAAAGATTATGATTGATTTTTTAAATTCATACCATACGTATCTACAACATGTATAAAGAAGAAAATTTATTTGAAATCTCACTAAGTAATTATAATTATTTTAATATTTTAAAATAAAATTATTCATTATAATATTTAAAATAAAATTATTCATTATAATATTTAAAACAAAATTATTCATTATAATATTTAAAATAAAATTATTCATTATAATATTTAAAATAAAATTATTCATTATAATATTTAAAATAAAAATTGCCATACAAATTTCGATATTGTGACTTTTAAGTAAATTTCTTCTACAACTTCCTTTTACAAAAAGTAGGAAACAAATATAAAAACAAATCAAAAACACTGTTAGAACAGTAAAAAAGTATCTTGACGATCCAAAAAATTAAACGCTCATCTAAAAGAAGGATATATATGTGGTTTCAACATGAAAGCCTGTGTGTGTGTGTGTGTTTAATGCATAGGCACAGGATCCTCCTTAACGATAACGCATATTTTGTTTTGCTATGACAATGTTAATTTTATATGTTTAGCTATAACAAATAGTTTATTTTGTTTTGCTATAGTAAATATAAATTTTTCACTATGTTTTCAAATTTTAAAATTGTTGGCAATGTATTGGCAACAGAAAAAATACCTTGTTTTCGTTATAATTTTGTCACAAATTGCGTGTGATTTCCTTCCTTTTAATTCCAAAATTCCACAAAATTCTGCATAATAACCCCCATTACAATTAAATGTAAGTGGCATTCACGTTCAAAACTGATATTAATACTTGATTCGTATTTTAAATATAACATTTAATAAGACCAATAAGTTAAAAACACATAATTTTAATTTAAAAAAGAGCATTCACAGACTCGTATATATATTGTTGAAAAGTTTTTAATTTTGTTGTTTTAATGAAAAACACTTTGCTCAAACTTTTAGAAAAATAAATTTTATTTTAATAAAACCATAGGATCATATTTAATATTTTTAAATTTTTTATCTATGAGTCCGCTCATATTCTAATGAAAATAACCGAAGGCGAAAAAAATGTGTTACATAAGGATAATCAGGCTCGGAAAAAAAAAAAAAATCTTTTTCAATATCAAGTCCTTCACCTACGATTCCACTGAAGCCATTAAAACTTGGTATAAATGCATGAATATCACAACTTTTTCTGGCTGAATGTTAAATTTTTTGGCTTGTCAAGAATCTTTTAACTATTATGTCTTTTTTGTTATATTTTATGTACAGAAAGAAAAAAAAATTCAATGATGGCTATTTTTTAGTTTTTGAAAGTCATAGAATAAATCTTTTTGTACTCATGGTTCTAGTTTATGATTTTTTTTAGTTCTGCATATAAAACATATTTTTCTTAAAATGTTGTCTAATAGATTACACAGTTCTGCAACCAAAAAACTGCATAGGATTTTTATACCGTTTCCTATTGATTTAGTTTCATGTTTCATTTAGAATAAAATACCTGTTTAACTTAAATTTTAAATTCAAACGATTGCTCGTGTTTTTCATTATATATTATGTCTTCTTGAATAGATTTGGCTGGGGGGAAAATTCAATGATGCCAGATGAGCTTAAAAGTTCATTTCTTACACTCCCATGTCGACTACTTTCCCGAAAACCTGTGACCCTTCAGTGAAGAGCAGAATGTTAGATTTCACCAGGATGTCCGTGAAATTGAGAGACGTTACCAAGGGAGATGGTGCATCAATATGTAAGCTGACTACCATTGGATGCTCAAGCGGGAAACAGAAAATAAACGGAATGGAAAGCGGTCACATGTTCGGAGAAGTTTTGTAGAAAAGAAAACATGTTTTCATAGACAAAAAGAAATAACTCAGAATGTTAAGTATATTTCATGAAGAAATTGCTTGTTTAATTATATGAAATAGAGTTTGTCCATTGAAGTAAAATGGCGTTTTTTTTTTCATTGGTGTTATCCTTTTTTTTATCTAACAATTTGAATTTTCGGGGAAAAAAAATATGCCATGGAGGGAAATGGAGATAATTTTTAGATTCAGGAGACTAAAAAAAATAATTGTTGTCAAAACATTTCATGCAGCTGAAAAAATGTATTTTAGTCCTGTGTTATTTATGTAAAATATCTGGAAACCTTTACAAACCACTATTTTTACTAGGTTAATACATTGATCATACACTCTATATTTAAAATGTCTATATTTAATGTTGTTAAAACGCTAGATATGAGCTCTAATATGTTTGAGGGATGTCTCAATATTTTATTAAAAGAGTTTTGGGATTTTTGACCATGCAGAAAATCACAGAGATTTAAAAAAGGTGTATATTTTTATTTAACACTTAAAACATTGATTCATAAATTAATAATTGAACAATTGTTTAATTAAATGTTGCATCTTATTTATGTTTGGGTTTTAAGAAACTACAGTTTAAAAAAATATAGGAATATCTTGATTATTTTCACAATTTGTGCCTAAAACACCGATTTTTTGTTTTAACAAATGAGCAATTCTCTGAATAACGCATGGGACATTTTGTGCTTTATTCTACTATAAAAATATTAAAATTGTAAAATTATGATGAATCTAACAGTTATGTTTTATATAATATCTATGACAAAGGTTTGTGAAAAAATAATAATTTTAACTGGGTCAAATACACATTTTTAAGCTATTGACGCTAGGGTCATGGACGTGACCTGTAAGTCGCACGTTATAGATGCATATTTGACCAGTAAATTATTTTTTATGTAACTTTGCCGCAAAATAATATTACATAAAATAAAAACCTAACTAATAAAATCATCGTACAATAATTTATATTTGTGATCTGTTTGCGAGTAACATAAAAAAAAAAAAAAAAAAAAAAAAAAAAAAAAGCCAAAAGTCCTTTTTGTCATCCAGAAAATTGCTCTAGTTGATAATTTTCATGTCAAGCATAAATAGTAACACATTCGTTTAATTGTAAAAAATAACATATATTTGTGGTCCCAATACTTAATTTAAAGACATTGGGAGGAATGTGTTTACAAGTGTTTTATAATTATTTGAATTTCTTTTTGAAATATTGAAGGTCAAAAGTTGAAACTGTTTGACTTTAATACGTATAACTACTTAAATATTCACATGTATTACGATAAATGTAATTCAAAATTAAGCCATTTCCAAATATATCAAATTAAATTCTCTTTTATTATTAAGACGAATAGCGACACATTTTGTAATGCAAGAAATGACAAATAGAAACGACTATTCTCCGCTATGAAAAGGTCTCAACTCTAAAAAATAAAATTTTTCAAGAATATAAAAAAAGTTAATATGAAACAAAATCTTGTCCACCATGGAATACAGTACGAGTCTATAAATAACTTTTTCTTTTCAACATTATAGAAAGTAGTAATTAAGAAAAAATATGAATATTTTGACGTAGAAATTTGAGTTGAGTTCTTTTCACAATTGTCCATTCAATTCTGAATTTTATTTTTATTTTTATAGACTTATAATTTGATTACCAAATAAAAGTTAGACAAGATATTAGTACTATATAAATTGTCCCTTATAGATGCAGATATTCAAAAAATTTTCATTAAATTCTGAATGTCATGCAAGCGTGTTGAAATGACATGAAAAGATCCAGAATTTTAAATTAAAAAATATTTTTAAATAATTTAAAATGACGAACAATTTATGTATTTTGGGACTTGGACTAAAATTAAAGTAATTAAAAAGTAACATGTTTTTATGATTTAAGTTCATGGTCAGAGAATATAACAATTTTTTTTAAGCTACATAGAAAATTTCGAAACGTTTAAATTTAAACTATTTGAGATAATATGAAATTTTGCGTAAAATACTATTAATTCATAACAAGCTGGAAAGAAAACCATATTTCGATTATTTTTTGTCTTATTTACAGCAAGAAATAAAACTTTAATTCAATTTAAAGTTTATTGAATGGATTTAATTATTTTATTATAAATTTGAAAATCCTTGTTTTCTTTTTCCTTTTTTATGTTTGATACAATAAAGCAATTACCATATGAAGATAAAATGTCATTAGGAATGTAGCACTTTTATTTTTATTCATTTTAAGCTGAATTTTTTTCTAAATAATACACTGATTACCATACTACTAATCTGACAAGTAATCTGCGAAGGAAATATTTTAACGAACTTCTATGAAACTTAATTTCGCAAATACTCATAAAATAATTTGTTTTCTTGTTTTTAATGATGTCAACTTTGCAACTAATAAAAATGATTTCGGTTCAATGACCATTATAAGCCCGTTCCAATTCCATTTACATTTTGAAACTAAATTAAGATTTTCAATAAGTAATACAAACATATGTCAGAGTAAAT
The DNA here is from genome assembly GCA_963978545.1 of Linyphia triangularis. NCBI lineage: Eukaryota > Metazoa > Arthropoda > Arachnida > Araneae > Linyphiidae > Linyphia > Linyphia triangularis. Next base: position 82,690,659 of record OZ021722.1, on the reverse strand, counting down.
TACTTCCAACAGTATTTAGAAGGAAACATTAAAGCTTTAATTTACTGTTAGGTTCGAGCTCGTTTTATTTGTGTTTTTTCTGCTTAATTATATATACAAATTTATTTCAGTTACATTTGGTGTTTATACATTTTTAGAACGATTTCGCTGAAAGATAAAAAATGAGAAAATTTTCAGGCGAAACATTTTTGGCAACATCTTATTATTTCAAATTAAATTTTGTTGTTGTTGATATTTTCAAATTTATTATTATTTAAAACATGGTTCTTGTTAACAAGCTGTGGATCGAAGGATAGGTTTTTGCACTTCCTGAAGAGAAATATCCTATTCAGTAATTGAAAACACATTGTAAAGTACGTGGTAAAAATATCTATGAGTATAATAAACAACAGTATGAATCGGAAAGAGAAATCCCTTTCAATCAGCACTTTTACATTAAAAGAAAACTCCAAATGAATAGTCGAAAAATTTTCGTACAGCTTCAAATGCGTCTAAAGTGAAATCACTAGCACCAAGAGAAAATCTACCGATGCAGAAATAAATTGCAAAGTTTTTAATTACATCATTAGAAACAATAAAAAAATAATAAACCAAGATTTACAGCTTAAAAAAACATTGAAAATATAATTTTCAGCGTTTTTGTTGAGACATGTGGTTTAAATCAAGAAATCTTGTATGAAAACTATTTTTCAGGCGATAAATGGAAATACATTATTACTCTTGATAAAGCGTGGGTTAGGGTTTACAATACATAAATGGTTGCTTATACACAAAGGTATATTTACTATCGCAAACGCCTAGAAAAAGATGTCCAAACTTGATTCCGAGAATGTAAAGAAAGTTTCATGAAAGGCTTTATGATTGCCGCAGGTTTCTTTTAAAATTGGAAGTTAAATTAAGAGTAGGATTTTTTAAAAAACAACTCAAGAAAATGTTTTATTTCCAATATTCACAGAACAAATTCAATTTAGTTGTACGAAGGATTTTAAAAGAGTGAAACTGCTCCATAACAAAACCACCTGTCATACTTCGAAAATGCTAATGTTGCTGCTTTGTACGCTCAACGACCTATATTTATGCAAAATGACGGCTAATCCATACTATTGCATTTCATTAAATTTGAAAACTGACACAGATATTGCATATATACCATTTCAAATCCCCTGACGCTGCACCTATGGATTACTGTGTCTTGTTTTACTGGAAGGAGTTCTGTGATAGTGCTTGTTGCTCACTCAAATCCAAATCTTCTTCGAAATATTTAATAAACAATTGTTTAAACTTTTCGTAATTTCTGGTATTTGCCAAATCTGCATCATAAATCGGTTTTACCATTTAACTATGACTTCCCGACCAATAATTTTTCATCATCCGACCAACATATCAATCTAAGTATTTCTTAAAACTCTGTAGAAAAAAAAAAAAAAATACATGCACTTATCTTTTTCTCCGTCAAAAATTGCTACCAATTGCATGCCAGGAATTTTCTTCCTTGCTTCAAACCAAACTAGTTTCCTCGACGTCTGGTATTCAAAACCAATCTCTCTAATTTCTTATCAATTCATTTCTCAACGTATAAGAAACATTAAAGTACCTCATTTCAATGCTGCAATATTTTAGCACTTTTCTCCAAAAATCCCTTAATATAGCAATACTCAATAACTTATTCAATACATGATCTATTTTCTTAAAAATCATAAGCATGAAAGTATCCTACTTCAATCCTCATCAAGCTCAATTTTCTTGATTACTGACTTAACATCTAAAAATTTTTTCAAATAAATTTGTAACGGTCTTTCACAGACTTAAAAAATACGCCAACCGTCAAGGTGCACTGTTGGCTGGTCACTAGCACCAACTGTCGTGGTTCGCTGGTTCATTGCTGGTCATACAAAGTACTAACTGTCATGGTTAGGTTGATTCAATAATAACTACAATTTAAATAGCCAAAAACTGTGATCAAAAGGTTCGTTTAGAATTGAGTCATTGAAATAAGTTAGAAAAACATTGAAAATAAAAAAACAAATATATATTAATTCAAAGCACTCAATAGTATTGGCGGCAAGTTAATTCTCTCGGTGCATTTTGATACGGAAGTAAAGGGTTATCTGATTGATTAAAAGAGGGGAGTTTGACTTACGATAGCTGATGAGGTTATTGGGGATCGAGGCTATGTTGTTGATTGATTCAGAAAGAGCCATACTCAATAAGCTAGTGATTGGTTTGGACTTAGTGGGTTGTAAGCTGCTTACGTTTTCTTGGCCTTTTGGTCATGGATGCTTGGCAACGTCTGCATCCTTGGACTTTTCCCTGATGAGGTCGTTGGGGATCGAGGCCGTCTTGGTGAGGGATTCAGAAATGACCTGGGTTTGTGAGTAGGTCGGGCTCAATTGGAATGTCTGACCATGGACGCTCAGGCACGTCAGTAGCTTAGAACTTTTCCTTGGCTGGGATCAATTTGGACTCTAGGGTTCTGGGAATTGATATGCAGTGATAACATCTTTCATGAGAGGCTTGGGCTCAATTCGCACTGTGGGATGTTTCCACGGAAAACGCTATAGCCTGGACTTTTCCTTGGATTATAGATTTGTAGCACCTATCTCGTCTAGATTGCGATTTCGCTCATCCGTAAAAATTACAGAAGCAGCCGTCCAATTTAAAACCTGATGTACGAACAAGTTGAAGAGAAAAAAAAAAAAAAGCTTAAGAGAGCTTGCTCACCCTTTTTACATCACAATGAGATTATCCTTATTTTTCATAAACATCCAATGGCATTCAAGGGTCCATCTTCTTGAATTTATCCCATCTTTTTTTCTGCCCAATTACCATCGGGCAGTAAACTGTGCCTTGACCCCTAGATCTTGTATTGAGAACTCTTGGACAAAATCAAGCCACCAAGTCTAGTAAAAATTACTTTTTTTCTTCTCGTAAAAATTACCATTACACTAGGGTAGGTCCTTACTTATCCCCCTCCCCAATACATATATTAAATTGAGATAATGTAATCACACTAGCACAGTGGCGATTTGCTCGGAATCTCTATCAATAAACGCTTGGATTTAACAAGAACATCTGAGCACCATCAATAAACTCTTGGGATTAACGTCTGGGAACTCTAGGAATATTATTGGAAGCCTTCTAAGATGATTGCTTTATGGAGAGTTGTTGCTCGAGTGTAGAATTTAGATTAGCAATTTTAAAATGAAAACAGGTGCGTTGGTTGGAACTAGGGATGGAACGGATGTGAGTTTTGCCGGATACCGGATTTCGGATATCCGGGGTACCATGTCTACCGGATACGGATATCCGAAAAGGATTTCACCGGATATCCGGCCGGATATTCTGTCTATATACTAAAAACGATAGTTATACGATATGCTATACGAAAAAGATTGTCATGATATGAAGTATTAAGTAAATTATAATTAGTGGTTAGCGCACCGCACTGCGTGCCACAGGTCCATGGTTTGATTCGCGGACTGGGCAAGGTTGACTTAGCTGTTTATACCTGAAAGAAATAAACTGAGGAGGACCATGCATGCTTGGGAACTAAACACTGGGGTTCGGCGTCAGAATGACCATCTGACTGAAACATCTGCTATGTGACAAACAAATGCCACAGTCGAGAAAGCTGAGCTGGGCCCAGCAGGCCTTAGTCCACACGGGCTGTCGCGCCACTGAGTTAATTTTTTTTATTTAAACTTTAGTTGATGAGTGAAAGAGATCTTTGTTGCTGATTTTATATCTTGTAATATTGATACTTTTAGTTTTTCATATAGTTCTGGCAAGGCTTTATCACGAAAATAATTTCTATTTGGAAGCGGATAACGAGGAGCTAGGTATTTTATTAACTGACCAAAGCCTTCTCTATTCACAATAGATAATGGTTCAGCATCAAGAGCCATTAACTCACCTAAAATTATATTAAATTTTTTTTTTACAATGTTGAGGTGCAAAATATAGCTACTTTCAATTTACTTCATGCATTGTTTATAATTGATAAATGATTACAAAATTATACCGGAGGCATTTGTTAGTAACAAAAGATTTATTTTAAATATTTAATGAAATTGGAGTCTATTTTTTTTTGTAATGAACCTAAAACATTACGGATTTAAAGAAATCTCGTAGAAAACTTAAATTGGATCTATCGGAATATTCCGTCTTTAAATGTAAACTTTAAAAATTTGAACCCAAAATTCATCAACATTATATTATACCATATTTAAAATATATATTTAATATAAACAAGCAAAATTAGTACTTACATATTTTTGTGGTTAAGGCTTTTGCTTTAGGATCATCTAAACTCCACAATTTTGGTACAAATAATGTCGATTCCAATGTTGTCTGCGTGCATTTCTTGTTTTGATGAATTGTTTTTTCTTGTTCATCAATATTTGATGCATTTAGTGAGTCTTTTAAGCTTCGGTGAATTTCCTTATGCACACTCATTAAATGCTTCCAGGGTTTTGTGGAAAAGGATTTTGGGCTTTTGCCGCGCACATTTTTTAAACGATTCTGTGGAGCAAGTAACACATAGGGCTTTGCTTTCGTAATTTCCCATTTATTTTAAAATACTTCCAAATGGGTGATTTTAAATAAGCCATTATTAAAAATTATAAATTGGATTGTAATTGGAGAAAACTAAAATTCAAGGCACTCTAGAGAGCTAAATATAATTCCACATTGTGGCGCTGCTTTAAAGACCTAAAAATTACAATACTTCATTTTACGTCAGAAAAAATATACCAGTTTTCAACTTCTGCCAATGAAAAATCAGAAATTAGACCATACCATTCACAGCATAAAGGGGTAGGGTATTATCGTCGATAGAACAAAAAAAAAAGCATTGAGGATTGCGCATTGGCTATTTATTGCTTTTTACTAGCTAGCAAATGTCAGAAAAAAAGGAGGAAGTGAGAATAACTAAAACTCTTAAGTCACTTACGTTATGGAAAAAAAAGTACTATTTATTAGTATTTCGGTTCGAGTTTTACGGAGAAGCATTCAAATATAACATCTGGAATTAATCAGATCATAAACTTGGAATGAAAAGAACATATTGCAAAACATGTATGAAGGATGTGTATGGAAAAAGATTGGAGGAATGGTTTATGCTTATCAACTCGGCGTCAATAATACGGCGCCTCTTTCTGTTTTCGTTTTCTAATTTGACTGCAATTTATGTCCAAGAAAAAAAAAATTACAAAAAAAAGTGTAGGATCGGTGTTCCCTTTGTCCGAAAAAAATCATTATTTTTTCAAAAAATTATTTCTTGTGGATACCTGGTGGTCGGATATACAGCCGGATATCCGAATGAAATTATCGGATGTCCGGTATTTCAAATCGGATATCCGACGGGGTTTCGGATATTGAAAAATCAGCCGGATATGCCGGATATTGGATATTTGCCGGATATCCGTTCCATCCCTAGTTGGAACCTCGAAATAGGACGCGTTTGGACAAAATATCTGCAACTAGTGAGTGGGTAATTTTGTGATAAGGCGGATACGTTTCGTTTTAAATCGACAGCTAGGTGAACAAGGAAAACGTTGCTTTCGGTTTGAAGAGGCGGTGCAGAAAAGAAGATAGAAAGTATCGCTCAGTGATAAGGCATAGATTAATTGGATAAGGCGAAGTATTGTGAAAGAAGGTGTAGTTCTAATAGTGAAATTATTTGACATTAAATATGAGTGAAAATTGAGGGCCAACATGGCCTTGACCCTCAGCCACCTCATCAAATAAAAGTCATAGGATGCAGACTTTCCCAAGCCTTCATGTTCAAAAGGCCAAGTATTCGTAAGCTGCTCATAACCCATTAGGTCCGAACCAGTTACTAGCCAGTCCGAACCAGTTACTAGCCTATTGAGTCCGGCCCTTTTTGAATCCACCAGCAACGCGGCATGGATCCCCAGAGATCTGATCAGCTACCGTTAGTCGAACTCCCCTTTTTTAATCAATCAGAAAACTCTATACTTCGGTAATTAAATGCACTGAGAGAATTAACTTGCTGCCAACACTATTGAGTGTTTTGAGTAAATATATACCTGTTTTTTTTTACTTTTTAATGTTTCTCTTTCTTGTTTCAGTGACTCCATTCGAAACGAATCTTTTGATTACAGTTTTTGGCCATTTAAATTCATTGTTGTTATTATTGCCATGACAGTTAGTGCTTTTCATAATCACCAATGAACGAGGCAACCACGACAGTTTGTACTAGTGACCAGCTAACAGCGAATCACAAGCTTTTTTTGGACACAAACCCACAGCGATGTATGTACTCTGGAAAGTAGTGAAAGAAAAACGGGATGCAATAACCCTGAAAACTATAAAAATACCTTCTAACATGTAAAGTATGATGTAGACTTATAGTATAGAAACAAGGTTATCAGATCGAACCTTTAAGAAAGATAAAAGAGTTAGTTACGTGTTTGCTATTTAAACCACTCGAAAATCATGATTTTATCCAAGAACCTATATATTTACCTACAATAGTATATAATTTTCAATCATTTTATGAATTTATTTAAAAGTTACTAAACATATATATTGATTCCAAAATGTTATTCATTCGATTCTGTTTAGGGGAAAATCTAATATCTTTACCAGTAATTAAAAACAGAAATTTTTTAAAAATCCAACTTTATATGGAATAACACAAATGTTGTGTAGCAAGTTACATTGATAAAAACTGCAAGTAATTTGATGCTTAATATGTTAGTTGCTAAATTAAGGTTAGCTTAATATGCTAGTTGTTAAATCAATAATTCTCGATCATAATTCTCATCACTGAAATGCAATAAAATTTTTGTTTTTGTTTTCTTATCAATAGATTGCACTGTGAGCATCTATGAGACACTTTACAATGACATTCAACTGATTTACTGCTGTTTATCATTAACATATTTTGTGTCATTAATATTTTGACGACATCAGGTGATAAAAACAAACTAGGATTTATCTTGAGTAAATATTGTACGATTTTCTAAACATTTCGATAAAACCACATCATCACACTTCCAAAAATTTATAAAATATTTATTTTTTAAAAGTCCTTTCATGTGTCTGAGTTATAATACTTTATATTATAATGCAACACAATTTCTGGTTTTAAGTGGAAGTTTTTATTTCTTAGAATTGAAAAGTTTTCTGTAATCCATTTATTTATTTATTTTCTACAGAAAATTTGAAGTAAAACTTGCCATTACACTCTTCAACGAAATTAAAAGCTTTAACTAATTTACTTTCTGAAATGCCAAGACGTTAATTGGAAACACATATGCCACTCCTTTAAGGAAAGCTACAATGAAACCCTAGATTAACCGTAATTTCTAATTAAAGTATGACTTCTTGCGTAAAATGTTTGTTGCATTGAAAAGAGAAACATGTTTCTGAAAGTTTTATCCTTGAAGGCTAAATGGATGGGTTTAAAGCATTTCATTAAATAAAAATTGCAATTCTTAAAATATTCTGAAAGTTTCTTTAGTGTATACAGGAATAAATATAATTCTTCAATCTAATGGGAACTAATTGTAGAATTTTTTTAAAATTACTAAAGAAGAAATATAAATCAGAAGGAAGAGTGAAGCATCTCAAGGATCAAATTTGATTATATTTAAATATACATTCACAAATTATTGTTGCTATGTGTGCTTGTGAATTTCCTTTTGCTCAAAATTTCTAAAGACAAAGCTAAAAATAACTCGGTTTACTTAAACAACAAATTCAATATGGTGTATATGAAACAAACTCAAAACAGTTCAGGTTCTGTTGGCGTCTGCTTGTCAAGTTTATAGGATGGATGAAGCACGTCCCGGTGTTCCCACTCGCTAAACCTAAAATAGGAAAAAAGGTGGGCCGCATGGTAGTGCTAAGCTTTTCTGATGGTCAGGATTAACCAGTTGCATTTAAGGATAAAATTCTATAAAATTTTAGTATGTATAGTTTTTTTTTTCTAGTTCATTTGTTTTGAAAAAAGAACAAGAAAACTTCTTACAATTTGACTGTTACACTCATGAAAGTATTATATTTACGATTATAAATGAAATAATGGTTAGATAAGAAAATAACATTAGAAGAAATGTTTTCTGGAAAAATAAAACTATAAAAAAAGCAAGTGTATAATATCTAAAAGGAACAAAACTATAGTTTAAAGTTTAAAATTTTTTAAATATATGATGTGAATGTGGCAATTTAAATTACATTGAGTCTTAATTAGTTTTAAAATTCTTAACAAATTGTTTGTACAAAAATATTTGGTAGTCTGCCCTTACTGAAAGGAACCCTGTTCTTAGAATAGAAAATTGAAACATTAATTCAATTTTTGGTATTTAACGTTGAGGCTCCAAAGTTTAGTAACTACAATGGAAGTAGTTCAGCATATGTATACATGCACATATTTTGCAATAAAGATTTTTCCTATAAAAGTCTTACAGAATGCAGTTTGTTAACGTTCTCGTACTTTTCAATTTTTAAATATTTAAAGCTGTTATGGAGGAATTATAACGTATTATTATTTAGGCGTTTCTTAAAGAACCTGAAGAGTCTGTGTTTACAGTGGAAGTATTCATGAGAAAATTTTACTTTTCGTCATTTTTAATTTTTTAAACAAATAGTTAGTATCGACCCTTTTCAATTTTGATCAATGTTTGTGATGGGTTGTTATTGAAAATCGATTCGGTTGGTGTATGTGATGGGTTGTTTTTTAAAATGCTTTCCCTATCCCTTGTCTTTCATTTTATTGAAGCAAATTCAATTCTAAGTCATGTATTTTTCTTACAATTATTTTGTTATGAAAATTGTATATTTTTTAAAAGTCTGTAAGTCAAAAGAAAAGAAGGGGCTGACTGATTCCCGACACATTTCTATCTTCTTTATTTATAGGGTGATTTTAGGCAATCATTTATTAAAATATTTTTGAGATTGAGAATGATTTAAAAAAAGAAATTACTTTACCTTATTAGATAAAATTAACTTCATTTTTAGGCTCTTTTTCTTTCGCAGTATGTTTACCATACTCCCTATTGGATAGCTATTCAATGGTCAGAATTTGAAATTACTTTAACTTTTGTGCTTATAAATTCCTAAACATATAAATTCAATATATATATACGAATGAACGCTTATACGAATGAAAGGTAAACGCGTTGGAAAAAAATGGCTTCTACTGTTGTTCTTCCTCTACCGTCAACCTTTCTTGTTGTTATAGACTGAGAGGCGACTGCAATTTTCGGACCCCATCGAACATCATTCTGAATTTTTTATAGAAATTGGAGAAAAGTGAGTAAACTACGAATCCACTGGTCTGCCGTGGCAAAAAGGGCCGAAACTGATCAAAAATCGACTTGGAATTAGTTGAACTAAATCCAATTGCCAAGTAATGAGCATTTTTTTTTATTTGGTAAATCTCACTCTTTAATTTTCAATTAAGAAGGTTGCAGACGATTCGGATTTATGGCTATGCCTTACTTGCATCTTTCACAAATGAGCCAAATTGGCAAGAAACATTACGTTCGATGGGGTCCAAAAATTGCAGTCGCCTCTTGGACTATTAGATTTTTAATTCCTGAAGTTATCAGTAGATGGTGGTTTAATCAGAGGAGGTAAAGTAACTTACCGCGGGCATTTAAAAATTGATAAAGTTTATTTAAGTATACTTCCCAAAGCCTGAAAAAGAGTGAAATGATCAAGTAAAATTTCTCTGTATCATTTAAAACAACATTCATTTTTAAAAAGTGCTAAGCTAAAATTTCTCATAGCTATGCAAAAATAAGCTATAACGAATATGCATTAAGATATATCACCAACCCGTTAAAAAGTTTATTAAGTTAGAGTTTTAAAGTTGAATAAAATTAAATATAAAAATACAACTAATTATTTTATATTTAAAATTTTTACTGAGTTTTTATACTGGTGTAATACCTGATATGAAATTTTACATGTTTTATAAATACTTTGGAAGATATTACGATCAATGAAGTATTCTATCTATTTTGCAGAGACATATTAGCGATCGTTCTTAATACCAGAATGATACAGAATACAAAACATATTAAAATACATTCAACAACTTTAAAATTACTTATAAACAAACAAATAAACATTTATACTGATACATTAGTTAGTATTTTTTTATTTACGAGAAGGATAAAAATGTAAAAAAAAAAATATTGAAATTATTTTTCTACTTAATTATTTAGTATTGAAATAAATATTTTAAAATAACTTTTTGGCAATTATTATTACTTTTTCAAATTACGTTCAAAGCATGTTGGCCAGTTACTTTCCTTAATAAGTGTCTTTTAAGGGAAAGTTAAACAACAAATTAATAGGAATATGAAAGTATTTCAAAGTTTTGATATTTAATCTACTTTTTGCATGTTTTTGTATTTAACCATAGCAAAAAATTTTATAATAAGAATGAAAGTCAAAAACTCTCTCATGAGACCTTTTGAAAGAGTGAAAAAAATCATAAAGGTTTCAAAAGTCGTATGATAACTGCTTGAAAATACTTACTTTGATACATTAATAAATTGTTTAAATATATTTTTAAGGACGTTTTTCATCACCATATATTCGTTGAACCGCACATTTGTTTTTAAGAAATTATTAAATAAAGATAATTTTTAATCGGGAAAAATTATTGAAAGTCAAACTTAAGTTCTTACACTTTAAAGTACATTATCTTAAAAACCTGCTACTCTGACATATAGAGGACAATTTTAAAAAGAAAGTTCGTTTAAAGTATATGATTTCTTTCATTTACTTTTTAGAGCATTTTTCCCTTTTTATAATTTTTTTTTTTAATGTTTGAAAAGGTTCATATTAGCAATGAAAACAAAATTAATTGCTTCTTTCAAAAGAGATTTTTTGCAGTAGACTGGTTGTAGCTTTCTCAATGATGTTAAGGAAGCACAATAAGAATTTTAAGCAGTTAAAAAAAACTAAAATTCTTCTCCATTTCAATTACCCTAATAAAGAAAAGTTTTATGTTTATTTCTCTTCTATTTTGAAAATAAATACAGCTGTATAGAAATTAATTTTTTACCTGTTTTCAGAGCCGACTTGAGAATCCCTTAAAACAAAGTGTTGGGACGTAAGTTAAAAACGCCTCGACTATTTAATTATTAAAATGAATTATTTTATTGATCGTTGAAATTATTTTATTATTATCAATAATTATTTAAATTTAATTGATGATTATATTGAAAATATGAGTTGACATAAATTATCGGCATCATTACTTGCCCCCTTTGGCAAAACTTTCTGGCGGCGCCCTTGAACGAGGTATTAACAGTTGGTACTTTATGGCGGTTTTGGTGAGTTGGTGGTATATGGTTACATCTTTCCTAGTTATACAGTGTATTTATACATATATGTGTATATTATACAAGTTTTCTTTATTACTTACAATCTTCAACAAAAGGATGTACTTTAGTTTCCAATCATCATTGAAACAAAAAAGCCTTTAAAACATAATTTAAGTATTTAAATATTTATAGGCAGTACTTTTAAATCTTTAGTTGTTATTTTGCTTCCTAGTTATTTTAAATAAACTATTGTCACTCACTATAAGTAAACCAGGAGGATTATTTGAAGATTATATCAATTTCTCTTGAGAGTTTTATAAGAATTAATATTATTTTCTGAAATTGAAACACCAGTGAGATTACAGAAGATTTGTACAATGCCGTACCATTTTAAAACTCTGATCTGCCTTAACTTGACTTTGAGTAAGAGTAATTAAACTCCGACTTTATGCAAAGTTATTAAAAGGATTATATTTGAAAACGTCCTGAATTAAAATATTAGTTTAAGGGCTTTGTATGGAAATGAAATTTTTTACTGCTTATATTTGGGATGCACTTAAAAATTTAGACTCAACAGCAGACCTGGTATGTTTGAGTTTGAAATTAATACTGAAAGGAAGTAAAACATCTATTTCCCGGAAATCTTTTACCTTGTATGTAAATAGGATTGTACGATGAATTTTAATATAAATTAGAAGATTATTTTTACAATTTCTAAACGAAGACATTTATTAATATTCGGATATTTTTTTGTTATCAAATAAAAGCAGGCTTTTAATTGGTATAATTTTAGGGGAATTTAATTTGAATTGGGTATTTTTCCAAATAAATTTAAAAAAATCTCATTACGGATTAAATTTAAATCGTATAGTGTTTGAAGTAAATAGGTAACCTCTAATTGTTTAATGTACTAATGTACACTCTATGGGGTATTTTCTGAACAAGAGAATTATAATTTCTGTTCAAAATTCTCAAATATTTAAATAGTTATTATAATTTGTTACATTGTTTAGAATAGTATGCTATAGGCTATTTAGAATAAAGTTAACCAATATTTTTTTTAATTTTTTTTTGAGCACTTTAATAGATTACAATAACAAAATATACAACTACTTCTTAAGGTAAATATTTTTTTCTGATATTTAATGCAATTTAGCTTTTAAAGCCATTCTTAAGAAACTTTTACTTATAGAAAATTTCTTTTGATTAATCAAATGTAAGTTTTTGTGCTGATTTTCGCTCCTGATTACTTTCGCAGAAGATAAAAAATAAGAAATAAAGAAAAAGAAAAACTATGCTACTGCACTAACCAATTACTTTAATTTATCAGACTCAAAGATAAAAAGTTTTAGAGATGTAAATTGCCTGCTGAGATTTAAATGAAAAAAATTTGTTTCATTAGTTGGTTTATTTATAATTTTTGTTCTAGAAATGTTGAACACCATTTTAATAAAGTATTACAAAAAGAATTGCACTGTGTTTTATCTGTATTATTTTTTCGATTTTTGACAAATTTAAACGTGCTTTATGCATGGAATATAACAACTAAGCAAAGAATTAAATAAATAAGTGTTTAAAAAATATAGTATTGTATAAGGGGTCAGGTACATGAAATTTTTTCAGATTGTAAGTTTTGATTTTATTATTGGCTATTAAAATTTAAATTTTTCATTTTAAAATGATTCCTCATTTTAATTATATCTCATTTTGAAGTATTTTTTAAAAAAAAATTCGAAATAAATATAATATACGTATATAAATAATTTTAACTTCAAAGCCGAATTTTGCAAAATGTTGTTTTTTTATGTTTGGGGGCACATAACTTAAAATCTATCAAAAATTTAATTACTTGAAATTTTTTATACATGTGTTTTAAATATATTTAAGTACTTTAACTCAAGGAATAAACCATAAATTGTGAAAAAAAATTTTAAAGAAATAATTCACTCAAAATTTTAGAAATTTTTTCTAACATATTTTTAAAAAGTCACACCTTTTTGATTTTTTAAAAATAATAAAAAACTTGGGTTAAATGTTTTAAAAGTATCCAAATACTATACTGTGAAACTTTCAGAATTTTATAAAAATTGGTTGTTAAATGAGATACCCCCAAAATTGTTGGATTTAACATGGACTCCTATGGAGGTGCGAGCCCCCTTAAGTAAGAAAGCCCCCAAGAAATAAAAATATCTTGCTAAAGTAATTTCACAAAAATATTATTTGTTGATTAATTTAGAAATTACACAGGATCAAGGTCTAATGAAATGTAACCTTTCATTGTGAAATTTCTCAGATGCTTTAAGAATTTGTAACCCATATTTGATTCAGAAGTGCACATTTGAGTTTTCCAACTAAGATGTTGAGAGGACTTAAATAAACTGATAAATGCAATTTTCACCATTAATTTTAATTTTCGTGATAGGAATTAAGTCTTGAGGATGTGGAGAATACTTAACGAGACAATAAGATTACCAGTTCTTCGAAATACTTACTATAAAATATTATTTTGAGAGCAATGTTTGTATGATGTTTCACATAGATTTTATTGTGAAACCTACAGTTCACATTATGCAGGGTAAACACAAATGTAAGGTAAATTAAAAAAATAAGTATAAAAGTTAAAAAGGGCGTATTCGAGAGTGTTTCATTTGCATTTTCATTTTATTGTGAATAATTTTTACAAAAAACTGGTAAATAAGTTACACACAAAGATGATTCTTTATCGTAAAAACATAAACTAGAATCATAATAAAATATACTATAAAAATACTCAATTAATTGCTTCAATGGGAACGATTCTCCTTTATATCATAGTCTGATAAATCTAGTTGTCCAAAAGTTATATCCAATTTGTATATTTAAAAAGTATCTTTGATAACAAGATTTTACAGCAAAGCGCATTCTCATGTGGAAATTTATTAGTTTTACATTAACTTTAAAAGAGTGCCATTGACTTTTATACTGTTTTACTTTAAGAATGATGGACGTACTACTATCAGCAGATGTTTTAACAAACGCATAGGAAATTGAGGTAAATAGACAATATAAATATTATTTTAGAAAATACAAAGGGTACTTCAATAATTGGAGTTACTGTTTCTCACAAACCCTTTAAACTAATATTTATACAATAGATAATATGAAGATGGACTGGAAAAGAACGGATTAGGAAAATTTCTCTATTTAAAATAATGAAAAGCATATTTTACTCATGAACAATTAACTATTTCGGTAAAATATGGTTATTGATGGGCATCTGTCTGAAGAAATAAATTTGGGCGTCATAGCTAATTTTTTCTTACTTGCGTTGCGGTGGTAATTTGCATTTTTTTGTGCTTGGAGGGTGTCGCCATTAATTAAAGTTTATTCCCCTCAAAGTGGGTGGGGAAAAAGCTTTTATGAATAACTGAAGCGTTAACTACGACTACGTTTACTTCAAGTCGACCATCCCAAGCGACGGTTCAAAAAATCGTTAAGAAGGCAATTATTTAAGGGATGTTCAAATAATTGATGAAATGGCTGTAATACTTTACATCGGATGTGGGTTTTATTTTCTAATTTCAACAATAAGTATTCTTCACCTCTTAATGTTTGTATTTGACATTTTGATCGTCGTCCTTATTCTCTTTTTTAATAGTTATAAAGCTAATAACGAAGCATTTTTAAAGATATTTGGGAAAAGGTTGGTAAATAGTTTCACTTTTCGCCTCACATGTGATATAAAATAAATAACAATTATATTGCAAGAGAACTTTATGATATATTATAAAGAGAGTAAGAATTGATGTATTTTAAAGGATCATTTTATGAAATAATAGATTTCAGAAATTAAAATAAGCTAATTGCATAAGATTTTTTACTGTTAAATTGTGGTAATAATTTGATTGATAAAGTAAAAATATATTTACATACTATTCCAATCCTATTACTGATATAAAATTAAATGTGTAAAATCCAACAAATTTTGTTATACTATTTTACATTTTCCTTATTAATCACCGCATTTCTTGATGAATAGCTAATAGTTCAAAAAATGTTGTGCGATAGTTTCATTGCTTTAAAACAACATCATTTTAGCAGTAAAAATATTATCCCAACAGGTTTTTTTTCTTCTTTTTTTTTTAAACCTTACATTTTAGGACTATTAAAAGAAATTTAAATCAGTTTTGAAAAATGGATATTACAGCAGATTAATTTTTTAGAAAAAGGTATGGTTTAACTACATCTTAAAACGTTGAGCGCCACGTGTATTTATAAGGAAATCCCGGTCAGGCCACGCGCTGCTGAGAAGCACTTGTATTGTACAATTTGGTACTAAAAATTAAGTAAATTTTAAATAAATTGTCAGTCATTACTTAAAACACCGTAATTTTTTTTGTTATATTATATTTTACAGGGTCAGTCACCGGTGATTGAAGCGGCCTAAACTCAAAGTTCAGTGTTAATCACCGATGACTGACTTGGAACTTAAAGTGTTAAATAAAGAAACATTATATTCTAGTTTTCTTAATCTCTTTAAATCGAAGCATTATTAAAGTACTTAAACCAGTTTATGAAATCAAAAATATTTATAAACTAAGTCTAGTTACATTCGGTTATGAATCCTGACTTTCTGAGTATGAGTAAAGTATATAACAAAGATACGCAGGGAAAAATAAAAAATAAAAATCTATCTACTTTGCTCTTTGCTTGAATTTTTGCTCTTGCAGAAAAAAAAATTAAACTCAGACACATTTGTTCTAATTGGCGCTTATCCAAACGTCGTAAATAAAATAATGCGAATTTGTTTTAAGGGTACTTTTAAGCATGTGGACATACTAGATTCCTCAAGGAGTTAACAACTTAATTCTCTAAACATACTGTCAAATCTGATGATCAATTTAAAGAGTAAATATTTAATTTTAGGAGCTTCTAGACTCATAACTCACTCAAAGTACTTTATACCCTATTGAAGCGATTAAGGTCTGCTTTCCTTAATAGACAATCTTTATGTCACGTAAGAAGCAGTGCAACATGCTTCATTTCATTTCACGTTTAATTCTATGTAATAACTCTTCATCTAATCTAAATTTTTCGGGATAATTTGCTTCCATCCGAAAGGGATATATAGCATTTGCAAAATTAGTAGTTCATGATTATTTGAGAATTAGACAATGGGGTTTTTCAGTTCAAAGAAAATTGTTTTTTTCCCCTCTACAAAAAATAGTTAGTGTTTTCATCAACAGATGGCGTTATGATTCTTTATGAGGAAATGAGCAGTGCAATTATAGAGTAGTTATCATGTTATAAGCAATAATTCTTTGCTGCAATTTGTCCATAAAAAAGAGCTATTTCTATTTTGCAGAGAAAAAATTTTGCTTTGGTTTGTTCAGATAACTTCTTTGAGCACTCTGCAATTCCACCTTCAAATGTTTGAAAATTATAGATGTTTTAAATAATGCGGTTTAATATTTAGTCATTAGGTGATACCAAATGTAAAAGTTGACTACTTAGTTGTAGCGATTTTGAAAGGTAGATGTTAGTTTCTCAATAAGATATAATTTAAAAAAAAAAAAAAAAAAAAAAAAAAAAAAAAAAAAAAAATTGCTATTACCGTACAATCTCATTACTTTGGATATACTATTTAAACTCATTAACTCAATATGATTCTATATTGTTTACTATACAAAAGCTATTTTTGAAATAATTTAAATTTTTATAAAAGCCTTATAATTTTCGCAATTTTGGTACAGCGTTGAAATATGAACAGTTAAAACTTGATTTTTGAAGAACTAGTTTTTGTTAAAGTAAAACTATATTTCAATTAAGATAACTTAAATTTAAATTAATCAATTTCACAAACATTTTAAGGTGTACTATTATTTTCGAATATCAATCTTTTATTTTAGGTGTGCTTTTTAATATTTTCAAAATTCATTTAATATTTAAAAATTCATTTATTTATGATTCATGATCCTTTTATGCCATTTATTTCAAATCAATGTTTATCATTTGTTATACTTTGAAATTTGAAATAAATTGCAAATTTAGTTATGACCTATGACTTCAGTTCCCATTTAGTTACTTAAATTGTGTTTAATTAAATAATATATTATTCAATAATTTTCTTGGCAGACATTTTATGTTAGTTTTTTCACTTGTGTAGTGTAAAATTTTTTGAGTGATTTTCCAAAATTAAACAAACAAATTAGTTTGAGTACCAGGGACCAAACAAGCAAGAATACTTTTAAAAATTCAATGAGTTTCTCTTTAAAGGGAATTTACCTTTGTAATTTTCAAAAAGGTTTGGAGAAGTAAAGAAAAAATAATTTTTATTGCGATATTCTGTAAGTTGCATTCAAATATCTTTAATATTAATCTCAATTATTTAAAAATATTATTACATAAAGGCCAACATGTGTAGCTAGCTTTTTACATTAAGCTAGAATGATTTTCTGACTTTTTTGCGGTCTGATACGATGATCACTTAAGTTATATTTCTACTATACAGTTAATGTATTATATAAATTTTGCAAAATGTACTCATGCCATATATTATTTAAAAAATTTATTCATCATTGCACTTGAGGTAACATTTATATTCAATTCCTTTGAGCACTGAATAATCCAAAGCATTTTTTAGATTGTGTGTTAATATATTATGCATATATGAAAAATGTGTATGTGAACAGTGTTAAATATTTAAACATTAATAATGTTAAATTTCACACTAGACCTCGTTATTACTCAACAGTTTTTTTGTTATGCTTTTTCCAAATAGATGATACCGTAAGGGGAAGTTCGTTTCGTAACTTAATCTCTCCATACATATTATTCAGTTCAGAAAATTTAAAAGTAAACCTTTTTTTATTTTTTTTTTTATCTTTGTATTGTTTAATTTCAGTAAGTTTCTATTATATATTTACAACTAGTATGAAATATGAAGATAATTTTCCCGATAGATAATCAATAAGCAATCGAAAAACTATAACTTTAAAGATAGTATTTTGTAATTAATAAATAAGTTAAAGAAAATTGTGCCTTATATATATATATGTTCAGCCATTAAGATTTTATTTATGTGTATGCGATTTTACGAACTTTTATAAAATTGTGTATATGAATAGGTGTTATGCAAAACTTTCAAAAATAAAAGAGCCTTTAGTAACATTAAATGATTTAAATTAAAAAAATAAAATAAAAAAATATTTACCTTTTAATAAATTTAAATTGTGTTTTTAACATTTTGACATACGTTTTACTGACAAATTATTTCAATTTACAATATCTCTGTACAGTGTATTTGTTCTCACTACTTATGCAAAAATGATGTACGTTGGTAATAAACACTTTTGAAAAAATACACTAAAAAATCTACATTTATAAACATTAATGGGAACCTTGAGGTTCTTTAGCAACACTCAATAATTTAAAATCTAGAACGGAAGAGGATAAATACAGTCTCAAGTCTGAACTTATGCAGGAAAAGTTGTTTTTGTAGGTAATTTTAAAGTGTAGGATAAGAACATCCTCTCCATGAATGCGGTGTTTGTAAAAGGTAGCAGAATAGTTATCTTCTTTCAAGTTAACCCAAAAACTTAAACTTTCTTGGATGGATAAAGTGGCACATTGGAAATACATTTCACTGAAAGGGTACGCAATCCAGTGGTCATCTATTTCACTTTTGACAAAATACTACAATTTGTTTCATAGTTTCCTGAGATACATGAACAGCCGTTACAGAGAAAAAAATCTTACAGTGTATAAAAAAAACTCAGATTGGTTGTTCTTAAAACCTAGTTTTTAAAATTCTAGTTTTCAGCAAGAGATTATGTTGAGGGTAAATTGAAATAGAGCTGCTGCACTGCTCTGACGAAACAAATTCAATTTTTTTTTTAAAGAAATAGGACATGCATGCAATACTTTGAAGCCATTCATGATCATCACAATTATATGATTGTCAAAAAGGATGGTTCTTAAAGAATATTTTGACTTTATGTTTAAGCTCTAATAACCGTATAAGAAATTTACACTGAGACAGCCTTCGAGCCTCAGTATGAAGGAGCAAAGTTTTATGAATACAGCCAATTTCTTGGCATAATGAAGAGAATAACCTTAAATCAGTTTCGTGGATTCGACAACTTTTACATAATCATACAAAGCGTTTGTCATACCAGTAGAAACGGGCGTAAAAGTTATTTCTTATCGATAGACGTAGCAATGTGCCCACTTTACCAAGTGAGGTACTACGTTGACATATCCACAGAAGCCAGAGTTACAACTTTATAAAGACTTGCTACTGTTAAAACTTGATACACAGCATTTATACCACTTTATTCCTTTTTAAGCAAAATAAGAATACATAGTATGAAAAGTATCTGATTCTGTAAGACATTCAGAAAGAAGATGACGAAGGGAAAAAAAAGTGCTACAAATTCAATTCCTTTCAATTACAAATTTCAATTTAATTACTGAAATTTATTTAAGCGTAGTATTTTATAGTATTTGCTTGCATATTTTACCCTTAAAAGAATCAATTGTTTGTTTAAATAAATGTACTTTAATTCAGAAGAATAATAGAGATTTTATTGCATCTAATTTAAAAAAACTACTTGCTCCACCAAATATGTTTGAAACATGTGGAAAGCTGGCTCAAAGTTACAAAACTTACGTACGGAAGTAATTCTTCTATAAAAATGATTTGTTGAAAAAATTCCCCTTATTTAGATATATATAAAAAATCTTCTCAGCTTTGGAATATAGTGAAATAATTTAAAAAAGAAAGGGATACTTGGTGGAAAGGAATACTGATGGCTAGTTTCAATTTAAAGATCTTCAGAAAGCCATTTTTTCCAAGTTGAAATTCTTAATCCTCACAATACTCTGCTAATACATAAAGAAGGGTTGACCCCAAAAGATTCAAGGATTATTAAACTATCAGCGAGATAATAAAGATTACTCTTAATACCACGACTCAATGTAAAAAAAAAAAAAAAAAAAAAAAAAAAAAAAATCATCAACAAAGGAGCTTATTTTTGAGGATAAGCAACATCAAAGATGATAGTATCAGAAAAACTCTTTATTACAACCCACAAGAATATGAAAGTTTTTATAAAGGAATCATTATATGACTCACATCCTAGGTCATAGACTTCCGTTCTTTCTCATAAATACATTATTTCAATTTTAAAACTGTACATCAACATTTCAAAACTTTAAATAAATTTTATTCAGCATTGGGCGAGAATGGCCAAGATGTCGAGTGATATTGACCAGCATTGTTGTGCTACTGGGGTACATCACCAACATTCAGTAAACCTTCGACCAGTGAAGTTATTAAAGAACTTCTCGGAATGTTTCTTAAACAGATGTATATATTATAATATTATTTATTATTTCCTTTTATGCTTAACTCTTTTACTGGCAAAAGATTTACAGCTATTTCTTAGGTATTTTTATTCTATACATTTCTTTATTATCCAAAAGGCTCATGTGCATGTCACAAAATCTGAGGAATAAAAAAATAAATCCAGTTTCATTAAAAAAAAAAAAAATATCACTAATAGTGTGAGATAATATCATCACCGTTATTTTTTTATATTTTTGGTGTACAATTTCAAAAATTGGAGGTAAAATCTATTCATGTGTGCATGTTCTATAACGTTAAGAATAATGGATATTTTATCGTTGATAAGTGCTTCATACTCTAAGCCTTTGCTAGCCACAATCAGTTCATTTTTATCAGGGTCTATAAATTTTCCAGTTGAAAATATTCAAAAGTCTAATATTCCACTTTCTGTTTCATAATGTTTTGGAATCTGTATTGTATTCTCAATATGTAATATGATAAAATGCTTCCTTAATGTTAGATATTTATCATTATTGAGATTGATTTTCTTTATCCGTGATACAATGCGTAACAGTTATTTACCCAAGAGAATAAACATACCAGTAGTGAGATAATATTCTTACGCAAATATTTTCTTTGATGGATATAGATGATATTCGTTATTGGGTGCATTGTCTGAGGTTTGTGCATTTTTATCTTTGTCAAAATTCCATCTATTTTACTTTATTTTTAACAAATGATTCTAGAAAAAGTGTTTCTGTTGCAAAAAATTGTATTTTGGTTTTTTAATTTTTTTTAATGTTTCAATGGAATTTATTAGTTGAGGATTCATTCGTTTCTCGTCAAATTTTTCTGGAAATGTTATTTTAAAATGCACTCACCAACCAAATCATAAAATTGTAATAACTTTCTTTAATAAAGTCCTCATATTTTTTTTATTATATATTTTTTGCATATTTTAATTATTTTTTAATTAAGTCACATGTTGTTTTATACATTTAATTTTCAAATTTCAACATATTTTATATTTATTTATAAGATTTAGAATAAACCCAGGAACTGTTTTGAAAATGTTACTTTAATATATATCCCACAACTAAATAAAAATAATAATAATAATAATAAAAAAAAAAACCTTTAACGATTACTTTTATTTCAATTAACTTAATTTTCTTTTTAAAGAATAATTTGCAAAGCTTATACGAATTTTTTTTATTACTCTTGTATAATTTCGAATAGTGTATCTCACTGAATTATTTTAACACAAAATTACAATTGTAAAAAATACAGGTTTCCTAATAAAGCTTTACAATATCAACAGTAAAACAATCAGTGTTTCATTTAAAATATTTCCCCTTCTTTTACTTATATTTAGTATTTCATTTTAATTCTGTTTAAAAATTGTCTGGGAAGAGCAATGACCACTGTCGTTTAAAAAGGCAGGAGTCAGATGTACAGTTGAAATGAAATATTACGACACGCAAAAAGCATTAACTTTTATGAAAGGATGATAATATTTCATTCTGATAGATGTCTTAAACTTTTGAAAAAGAACTGTTATTAATGGTATATTTTTTATGTATTTTTTTGTGGCAGGTATTTGTGAATTTGTCGGAGAAGAAACAGTACCACCAAGTATAACATATAAATGTTTATTTTTAACTAAATGCAGCTTGTTTTTAATTTTTTTTCCCTGAAGTTTGGAGTAAAATTTGTACTTTTTATATTTTTTCGTTACAATGTTCGTGTTTATCTTTTTTTATTACGTTAAGTTTGTAAACTTGTACTATGATTATTTTATTTTGAGATTTCCCAAACACACAATAAGAAGCTGTTCATGTTCGGAGATATAATAGTTTGTACGGTCATCTTTTAATTTTACAGTGGACTTTTTAAAATTAAGTTATTTGATTTTACAAATAATGCTTAAATTTATATAATCTTAAAAATACATTTCAGTGCAAACTTGAGCTTAAAGTTTGAAGATTACTAACAGAAAAATCAGTAATGAAAAAAATAATTCTTTTCTGACGGGAAACATATGAGAATTGATATTATATAGCAAATAAAAACAATATTAGTTAGTCCCTATTTTTATAGATTTCTAAATTATCACGATAAAATTTCTTGCATAATAATGAAAGCTTGAAGTTATATAGACGGTATAATATTTGACCTATAAATAGCCTTAAGAAGAACTTTAGAATTTGTCACCTGATATAGGGTTGCCATTTATACATATTAGAGCAAACGTTCAAATTTTGAAAATAAAAATACATTGTGATTCATTACGTATCTTCGAAGTAGATGTATTGGATAGAATACGTTTGATAAATAGAAAAAAATAATAATAATAATAATGATAATAATGAAAAAATCGTTTTGTATTCAGAACATGATAACAAAAAATAGTATTTAAATAAAAGTCATAAGGAACTCGCCTGTAATAAATAGACGCATTTGTTTTAATTTCTGTGACACATATTTTGTTTATTAGACTAAATGAACGGAAATGCACTAGTTCAATGGTAAATTGTACCTTGGCGCACTTGACGTTTGCTTGATGCTGACATTTTTTTTGTATACTGAGTTGTGAAATCAAATTTTCAATCGATTAGAGAATACTATTTAAATTTATGATTTTTACTCATGATTAAAATTATTTGAAACATCAAAACCAAAATGAATAAAATGTTTAAGTATTTATGATGAATCGCTTTTCTGTTAAAATTAATTTTCAGACTTTAATATTAATGTTAAAAAAAAAAAAAAAAAAAAAAAAAAAAAAAAAACTTTACTGGAGAGTATTAAAAAATTGACAATTAAATTGAAAGAACATTAATTAAATTTTTCAAGAAACAGATTGAATTAATTTTTTAGCTTTATTTCTGAAAGCATAAATTTAACCTATTTTTTCTCCTCTGAGCCAACCGATACATCCGCAACATTTTTATTTTTGTCTTGCTTGTGTTGTCCTTGTTTTTGTAAAATTCATAAATTTTTAACCTCACGTCTAGATTAAAATGCTACATTATTCAGGGGAACCGTTATTATTTTGTTCCTAAAGAAAATTTCAGTATTACTCAGTACTCAAAGTTTACTATCTCGGATGTCATTCTTGCCACATCATATAAAAGCATCAAAACTCGATGTTCGAAACATCCAAGACTATAAAGGAAAGGTATACATATTCAATAAGGTATAAAGATATTCGTGCTTGTCCATTATGTTACTTAATCCAGTTTTATAACTACGATTTTTTGCTAATATCGGCAAATAAAAAAACCGTATTACTTGCTATCACTTCTAATTACTTATCTATGTCTAAGTCACACTAAGTGATGAAAGAGGGGGAGGACGGATATAGATATCAAGAATACGGTATCTTAATATTCCATAGAACACGACACACTATGAAGAAAAAAATAGCTGCTTAATTATATATAAAAAGTTATCAGCTGAAATTTGAGCTTTTCATGAAAATGTTACGCACTTCGATTGTGCAATACCCTTTACTTATATAGTATGCAACTATTAAAAATTAATACAGATTTTTGAAAACTTACCTGCAATTACTTCTTAAAAATGTCAAACAATTTTTCCACAGCAAACTAAATGATGCAATTACTTACTATTGAACATTATAGCACCAATTATAAATATTTTATAATATTTTTATTTGGAAGGCGCACTTAATAAAGGAAAAAATATGACATTCCATGTCAATTAATTATTCATTAATATCCAAAGTTACTCTACATTACAAAAAATATAAAATTGAATAAATTTTCAAAAGTTTAGTTTTGCATGCTTTTTAATTGCCTTTTCTTAAAAGTTTCACGAAACTCATAAACGGAAAAGTAGTTAAGTATATATAAAAAAAAGAAGAAAGAAAACAAATTTCAATTGTTAATACTATGAACATATTCCCTTATCAGAGCTAGGAAAGTTGTTTACATTTTTGTGACTCAAATGTAAAATGATAGGCTATATAAGATATGAAGGTTACTTATGATCATTTCATTAAACTACATTTATTGGTGCATTCATTTCTCAGATTTTCTTTTTTGTAAATTATTTAAAAAGATGTAATAACTTCAAAACTTTAAAATTATCTTGAATTACAGAAGTCATTGTTTTGAATGTAAGCTAAAGTTACACCAGACATGTTGTGTTGAGCCATCCAATAATAATCCAAGGTCAAGAGCTTACTTAACGATTGTGAAAATGCCGACGTCCCACTCTTACATCGGTATCAGGAGAGTAAGGCTTTAACTAAATTGTTCCTCTCTGCTTAGCGTCGTATTTTCATACCAAGATGTAATCCTTTTCAAATTTAATTAGGATACCACTATGTATACATACTATGTGCTATAAATTACCAAGTTTTAACAAGGTGGATTTGAGGAGTTTAATGTCAAATACAATTTGTAACAAATTGGATAAGGAAGATTTGGTTTTGAAGAATTTCACAAAGTAATATGTTCTATAAGTGATAACAATTTATTATCAAGAAGAAACTATATCTAGTCTGCAGATGTTAAAATAAGACTCTTAGAACATCAATTGGAACGTGAACTATTTTCTTACTTTCAGCTTTTACTTTTAGTAATATTATTTGAATTTCTTATGAATGAATAATATTCATGATCTGTGAACAAAATTGCACCAGACGCATTTATAAAAATTATATCAACTTCTGTCTTTAACTCATACCTCAAAATTTATTTTAAAATAGCACAAATTTCCACTGGTCAATATTTGTTTAAAAATACAATTAATTTTAATCAGCGTGCGGGTTCTTCCCAATTATATCCTTCAATTTTCTAGAAATTAAAATAAAAAGATTTAATAATAATAGTGGAACTATCTTAAAAGAAAAGTTCTTAAATATTTTCCATCTCAGAAATTATTTCTGGGAGAAACCATAAGTTAATTACATTAGGGAGCTTCCTAATTGGCAGGGAGGTCATTAATATATTTATTAAACTCTATATTATTTTTCCTTGCATAATTAGACTAATTATCAGTTGCTTCCAAAACTCAGAACTTATTTTAATTATAAAGGAACATATTTCAGTATCTTTGGTGAATTTATTTATTTATTATTTCTTCAATTACAAGTGCTAAAAAAACTAAGACATTTTTTTAATACAAAGCTTACTTTCTCATAAATTAATGAAATTTGAAATACCCACAGGTATTTCTAATTAAAAGCGTAAATACTAAAGATGAGAGCAATTCTGTTTCTCAATAAATTAACTTAAATAGTCAATAGATTAATTTAAATACTCCATATATTATCCATTAATTTATAAAGATTAATTACTTAATCAATCTTTGCAAGAACAAATTGATCCCATTGATAATAAAATTTGAATTAATCTAAATACAGCTTAATTATTTATGAAACTAGACACTAGTCAAATGCATTCTAATATATTCCTTTGGTACCAAACTGTTTTCCCTTATGTGTAGAATAAGCATATCCTATTAAAATAAACCTAAATAAATTT
The DNA here is from genome assembly GCA_963978545.1 of Linyphia triangularis. NCBI lineage: Eukaryota > Metazoa > Arthropoda > Arachnida > Araneae > Linyphiidae > Linyphia > Linyphia triangularis. The sequence continues at coordinate 82,664,503 of OZ021722.1, read as the reverse complement.
TTATGCAATCTTTTCTATTGAAGTAAGCGCTAAAAATCATTTTACTTATACATTTTTCTCCGAAACTGATCCTTTTAATATTCTTATGACAATGTTTAAATTTTGTACTCTTGTTTTTTCTACTCAAGTCAGAGCATTTAGCTAATCATTCGCTTCAAAAACTGTTCCGTTTTTAGAAAGGGTACATTAAATCCCTTCCAAGTCAAGGAAGCAGCTTTTTGTGAACTGCAAAATTACGCATATTAATAGTATTTCTGATTTCGCAAGAAGTCGATGGCAGCAGATTGTTGCAGAAGAAAAACAGCAAATAACAAATAAATTGGCACAGTTGTTCTCCAAGTGGAGGGAGGTTACTGAAGCAGCTCGGCTAATTATCCTCCTTTTGAAATTGCTTCTTTTCAATGGCCAGGAGAGAAGAAGACAATCTGTAAAACTTCAACAAAACCAAAATCCGGTGGAACGGAAAGAAAAATAGGAGTCACGTACAGAAATAGAAGTTTCCGTAAGTTTTTGTTCAATCCCTGGAGGATATCTTGAGAGCTTCCTCAAAAGAATCTATTTCCCCATACACTTTTCTTCCTCTTCCTTCTTTTATGTGATAAGTTGCCTGGTAAACACATCTGAGTGTGTACCTTAGATGAAAATGTCTCGGTTTCCGATCTATTAAATGCCTGGATACTACTGTATAGAAATTTTTTAGAGTTAAAGTGTAGTATAGTGATTAAACGACAGTGCTCTCAGATCGAAAGCAAATAACAGGCTTTCGACTAAGGCCTTTGTCTCGAAAAATAGGGGATGTGCAACTGAATTTCAGTCGTTGTATCGAAATAAAATTATTCACTGTCAGAATGCTCAATTTATCCAGGGTATTCATCTAAGTGTGCAATTTTCCCCCATGGAATGTAAGTATTAAAATAATGTATAAAGAAATATTAGGTTGAGGGGAGTTGGTACCCTATTATTTATAAATAATCGATTTTGAGTTGATTATTGTTTATGAACATTTAAATTCTCCCCTTTAAAAATATACCTTTTTATAATAATACCTCATTTAGAAGTATTTTAAATAATTTTTTTTAAACAAAATTGGTAATTATTAGTGCAAGTAAAATTTTTGTTGAAATGCGTTTTTCTCAAAACTACATTTTTCGTTATTCATGTACCTTTTTCTCAGAAACGGCTCAAACTATCTTTCTAGAATTTTTACCATATATTCTTTTATGTTTCTGTATATACTGAAGCGAGATTTTGTTGTTATTTTAAAAATGTTTCTTGTTTTGGCTTTTTTTGGGGAAAAAAAAACAAAAAAACTTGGGATTTTAAATAAAATTGAGTGACTTTCATGAAAATTCATTTTAACAAAAAAGTAAATCAAAAGATAACTTTTGTAGAATAACAAGTGTCTGATAAATGCACAGAAAAATAATTAGGCTTCTATGTCAATTACTTTCCGAGAAAAAGGTACACGAAATTGGCTAAATTTACATACCGGTATAGAGGGTACCAACTCCCCTTAAGAGAAGTCATAATATTGATTTCGAAACTAATTTTGAAATTTATCATGTATTTTTTGTCTACTGAAGTAGGAGTACTGGTTATTTGAGCTTTATTTTGGAGGGAAGTTTAGTCTATATTTAAAGGACGTTTAAAGAAACATGGTTTATATAGTTACAAAACACGAATTTTTTAATTTTTATAAATATTTGTGATTTCTTAACTGTATGCTACAGGCTTTTTTAAAGGAGGAAAATTGTTCCAAATAACAATATACAAGTACATTTCTATTTTGTTGATTCCTAAATTTTTTATTTATTTTTCACAGGTATAATGGAGATGCTGCGGAACGGCGTTCCACTATCACTTCGTTAAATACAAAATTTAGTCACTTTCGAAAACAATATTCTGTTGGATTACGATGATAGTCATTATCATTTTTTTGCATTTTACCATAATACCTATGTGCTAACTACATTATTACTATGGTGGACTAACATGCTGTTATAAATAAGGTAGCGCAAGCGGTTTTAATGTAATAAATATTTTCACAGTAGCAACTGTAATCCTTGAAGAACATGGGGTTTGTGTAGTATATGAGTATATGACATTAAACAGGAAGTTGAGCAACTGTTAAAATTTCCTTCCAGGTGCCATTTTGACATTAACGAAACATATATATGTATTAAAAAAAAAAAAAAAAAAAAAAAAAAAAGGAAAACTGTTGATTTATTTTAGACATATGAAATTATTTTTTTTTAACGATTTAACGATACAGTGATGATTTTTCACTTACTTTATAATTGGAAGAATTGACCAGAAAAACAAACACAATAAAACATTTCTCTTGGAGCACATCTAAATTTCAACTGTAAGCAAGTTTGTTGTTCAATGTAGCCTTGTCACGTGGATGTGTGGGGTAAACTGTGTAAGATGGTTTAGCAAGCGTGCAGGTAGCTTCAAATTTGAAAATAAGAACACACATTTATTTTTTTGTCTACTCCAGGTGTTATACCTAAAATATAGGCAATATCCGAGTATGTCATCTGGTGGATTAACTATATAGTGGGTTATAATGGTGGGGTTGTTCTTCACTGACTATCTTGAACTGTCAGCTACATTCTTACATATAAACCAATTTCACTCCGTGGCAATTTCCCTCAGAGGTGTTTTTGTTTTAGAAGTCTCTTTCACGAACTCAGTTTAATAACTGGTAAATACGTTGTAATCTTATCATTAGTTTTATTTGAAATCTTCTTCAAGTTAGCATCTAAAGAATAGCAACATATTAGTGATTGCACTTTAATATTTTTTCATCAAACAGTAATTTTTTTTTTTTCATAATTGTATTTTATGAAGAAAAATGCCTTACATATTTGAAGATACACTCTTTTCTAAATTTCATATGTTTGAATATTTGTATAAAGAAATAGTAGTGAAGGGAACTGAAACTAAGCCATGAATTTTAAATCTACTGTGTAGTAAAAATTTCTCTCTGTAATTTACACATTTTGAAATTTGATTTTTTATTATATGTATTTTTTTCACAACTACCAATGAAATTATAAGAAATATAAATATATTTTTGGTTTGCCTAAACTGTCATGTATAAACGTTATTAAACTAGGTGTCTCAAAATGATTCGTATTGGATTTATTTATTTCGCTATAAGAGATAAGATGTTAAGCCCTTTTAGTTAAAAATGTCAATTACAAAAATTTTACTGAAGTTAAATATAATTAATTAAAATAAACTTCGATCTGAAAATTTGACTAAAAATGGACGCATTAAAAGTTTGACTTAAACTGATTTAGAAGACATATAAACATTGAAAAAAGTGTGGACTATTAGCCAATTGATTATTTTAATTCTCATACTAATATTTATTGAAATATTCTGAATAACTTTCATTGAAAAACGTGTGTGAAAGTAAGGCATTTTATTGCAGAGTAGTTTTATTTGAACGTTAAAAACAAATTGCATTCTATTACTATCAGCAGCATATAGATATACTTTCTAACTAAATATACTGAAGATCAACCTTAGAGTTGTTTTATTTCTGTCTCTTTTAAAATAGAGTGCTGCTTTTTGTTGAATTAATGTGACTTAATCTTTGAAAAAAATGTAATTGATTGTTTTCACTCTACAAGGATTTATTTAGAAATGAAATTCTGTAACTTTTAAAGTAAATTATGCATTTACATATTACTATCTGCTTATGATTATTTTCACCTTAAATTGAGCACTTTATGCAATTTACATGCATGCTAGTCTCTTAAAGTAATAAAATTTTGGGGACACTCTGTATGTAAGCAAAATCACGCTTTATGTAATTTACAAGAATATTATGAATGAGTAATTCCATTTCCTTTATGGGCACAATTTTGAATATCTCAATAGCTGATAGATTAAGTAAGTGCATCAGAATGAAAATATATATTTAAGCAAGAACACTATGATATTTTTTTGGATTCTTTTTAAAATAAATATCATCTAAAGTTTCCCTGTAGTATATCTCGCAAGTTTCCTTGGTTTGGACATGTGTTTTTCATACATATCAAATAAACAAAGACAAACAACTACGACTTCTAATTATCCCCGTTAAAGTATTCTCCTATAAATATAAAGTATTTTACTTCCATAGGAAATCTAATGAAGTCTCAAAATAAGCTTACATGTATACATACCAAATGAAACATAGATCCCATACAATTTCAAATAGGAAAAAAGTTAAGAATTAAGGAAGTTTCAGAATAAAAGTTTTCTATGCAAACTTCGAAAGTGCATTAGAAAGAAATTCTAAAAACTAATGCTTAAAATTTTTTTAACAAACATTTAATTTTAGAATAAAGTTTAATACTTAAAAGATATCTTTAACTGACGATATCAATAATTTTGTTATGACTTTGCAATCGAAACAATTTCTTTAAGAAAATGTCTTTTGTTTTCATGGCAATTGTGAATATTGTTGTTGAACATTTATTAACAAAAATAAGAGAACATATTATTATTTTTGTTTTTTTCATATTTGTATAAAATTGACTTTTGTACCATTATAACAAAAAATTTCTGATGTATCTAAGCTGAAAAAATATGTTGCAGCTTGAAATTAGTTGAGAGGAAATTAATTTAGTATTATATGTTGTGTAGGATCATTATTTACAAGTAATATTATGTTTTATATAAAAAGTTATTGATATGAAGCTACAACTAATATATGACCATATTTTGTTTGAAACAAGGCGTATTTACTGTACTTATAAAAATTATATTGTTATCGTTAAGAAATTTTTCAGGGGAAAAGATGAAAGAATGTTACAAATAACACTGATGGTTTATTCTTCTAATATACTCCTTGTATAACAGCAAATTCACTACCAATCTTTCACCAATACAAATTTTGGCTTACACAACCTGAAACACAACAATAATTCCAACAACTTATAAAAATTATATTGTTTTCGTTAAGAAATTTTTCAGAGGAAAATATGAAAGAATGGTACAAAATAACCCTGATGGTTTATTCTTCTAAAATACTCTTTGTATAACAGCAAATTCACTACCAATCTTTCAACAATACAAATTTTGGCTTACACATCCTGAAACACAACAATTATTCCAACTTTACAATAATGAACGCGCTTCTTTCAAAATAGCTCTAAGCATCCAATTAACATAAACATCGTGTATGAACTTTCTCGAAATATCCAAAGAAACCCATCGGGCAGTCAGCACGCGTTCGAAACATCTCGGAATTTCTTGATTATTTCCAAACCATTGCCAACTCTGTCAAGCCTATATTGATACTTCTATATAAATTTTTGGGTGATTTTTTCATAAAAATTAAAAACTGAAATTTAACTTAAGTTGATAAATGAAAGAACACTGTAACTTTTAAGATTTCTGAGGTGAAAATTCTTTTCTAGGAAAATTTCGTTAAAAGTACTTACAAGAATTATTCGTTACATTATCAGATTTTTTTTCCAATATGAGAGCATCTCGAAAAGAAAATAAGAAAACTAATTCTTGATCGGGTGAGAAAAGTGTTTGCGAACACAAACTAATTAATTTTATGAAAACCAAACTGTGTTCCAAAAGAAAATATTTATTGCTTAATTATTCAAACAATATTATCGAAACTCTTTTGGAATTTCGTAATAGCTTTAGAAGCAGTTCAGATAAAAAAAAAAAAAAAAAAAAAGCGAAATTAATTGAATTTCGTAGATAATTTTCTTAATGTAGTACCTTTTTAGTAGCTATCAGTTGCTACAGTAGTATTGTCGAGAATTTATTGCATATCCGTCACCTAGTTTATAAAATACAATATTTCAGAAAAAACAATACTTAATTAGGAAGCACATTAGTTTAAGAATTGGCTTTAAAAAATTGCCGCTTAAGTGTATTTACGGATTTTGATAACTATATGATTTGATAATAAATTTAAGATTTCGTGATTAATAAATCTTAAAATTCTTTATTACTTTTAAATTAGAAATTCCAAACTTTTATTCACTAAGAGGAAAATTTTAGATGGATCATTTTCATCTTGGTGAATTGGTTGGTTGTTTTCAGATTATCTGGCGCCGTCAGCAACACGAGGGCTATTATGCGCCGAAACATTCGTCATTAGACAAGCCAACATACATTTACAAACATCCATGCCTAACACGGGACTCGAACCCACAACCTCGCGGTCTAGAAGCTAGCACGCTAACTACTATACCGTTTAGTCGTCTTATCTTGGTGAATAAAAGTCAGAAAAGCATTTTATAAATTAATTATAGATTAGAATGATAAAAAAAAATATTATTATTATTTTAAAAAGCTTTTGTTTTAAACAACTTAAAATTGATAATTCAATAGTAAAAAGTAGTTTAAATTTTGGATGAGTAAAATTTTTTTCCTTATCTTCTTTAATAAATATGGTTGAATAACGATGCAAAATGTTTACGAGTGTTTACGTTATGTTGACAGATAAATGAAATAGTGATTACTGTTTTCTTTAATAAGTGCCATACTTTACCTTCTTTATCGCAATAAAGTATAAATACATATTTTGAGACGGTTACATTTGAACTTTTATAACATTTTACAGAAATAACAACTTTAATAACCGAATTTCGACATTTAAAAGTAAGTTTAAAATTGTTTGTTAGTAAATGCATCCTTAGTTTCTCCTCTATGCTACTTAATTGTAGTATGAAGCTTAAACAAATGCTTTGTTCATCTGTCCCACCACCCGATATCAAATTTGGCAAGCTACAAACCATATAGACAAGGGCAGCATATCAAATAAAAGTTTTCGTCAAGATGAGTTCCCGTTTTTTTATTCAAATTCATGTACTTTTAAAGAACTCACCTAAAAAATACATTTATAGTAACTCGATGAAAATTTTACAGTTTGGATGCAAATTGAGATATCGCATTAAAACTTGGTTATTTATTTTAAAGTTTTTCTCCAAATTTATCCGCAAATTTGTCAACTTGACTAAAAATTTAAAAAAAGCTACTATATATCCCATAAATTCAAGGTTATTCTCAATAGTAGGAGATATCAGTAACTAAACGTAATTAAATAGGTAAATGGTTGGCATTTTTAGTCAATGTGTTCATCAATAGAAATTCAAGTAGAAAGAATGTTCAGTGACGGTTACTGCTATTGAGGCAACTAGTTCATTTATTAGAAATAAATACAAACTGGAGTGCTAAACTTTAAGAAAATATATATATGTATTATGGTGGTTCGAAAAAAAAAATAATTTTTAATTTTTGAAAAGCATGAGGTGAAAAAAGTTGATACACATCTTGATAAGAAAAACTGCAAAAATAAATTTGAAAAAAATAATATCTTCCGATTGCGCATTCACCTCAAAGTTTGGAGAAAATACAAAAAATAACTATTTTTCCTAAATTTTTAAAAATTTCAAAACGTTATATATTTGAAAGGGAATAGTTTGCAATGTGTACTGAAAGGGTGGTATAACACAGGAAAACACTATTTTATGCATTTTCAAAACATATATTAATAATAAAAAATACTCAAAAGTTACATTATTTGTAAGAAATAATGATTTTTCTGTAAAATGGGTACTAATGTTATTTCTTACAATTTTTATTTTTTTTAATTTTAAACATGCTATTATTCATCTGGTTCACTTTTTTCCCGAGCTTTCTATCCCAGTGATGCACTTTGAAGGAAATGTTTGTTGAAAAGTCGGGCATTATGGATGTTTAAAAAAAAGTGCTGTCCTAACGTCTTTTGCGTCAGCGCCACCTACTTTTGTCTATCTACATTAGCGTTCCACAGCTTGTGACAGGGAAACGAGTTGAAATCTGATTTCAATGGTCCATAGTAACATAGATACGCTGACCAATTTCCCCAGACATAGGCCAATCCCGATGTGAAACGATGTGAATCGGTCGTTGGAAACAATATTAGCCAATCTCGCCCAATTCTGGATAAAATATAAAAGAGGTTTTGATAAACCGATGTACAGTTTTAAACTTGGGATATTGTATTTTTGAGAAACAAAACTATGTGGTGGTTTTTACTTGTTTGTTAAAAAATCGTATATTTTGGAATTATGCTCGGTCAGACTAGTCAATCTTATAGTCTCTCCCTGTTTCCACCAATACAGCTGTGATACCTCGGATGCGCCAGTCTTTGCTAACTAATGTCCGTTTGTTTCTCTTAACAAAGGAGGGGTCCTATTACGAGCATTCCAATTAATTATGCCCACTCAATGCAGTCAGGATACCTTCAATAAAGTTAAGTTTAGTTGTCTTGAAATGCCTGATAGTCTTTCTCTAGGAAAGTTCTCGCGATTTCAGAACCTGATGCCTCAGTTCTCTTACATCTCTCCTTGCGTACAAAATCATTGCCGAAATCAAATTTTTTGAGTGAGGGAAGGAAGCATTTCGTCTAATAACTGAGTTTAAAACTTGCAGTAAATATTCAGGGAGGTATCGAGACAATCGAATTGCCACATATATGTTCTTAGGTCCTTCAGAAAATTAATTTTTTTAATGTAATAATATCAAGAAGATATAACTGAGTTGTGTTCAGTACTTTCATCTCAAGTTGAGGAATTAAACATTCAACACGTAAAAAATCAGCCAGGGGAAATTTTTCATGGTTCTTCAATTTTTTTATCTCACTGAAAGATGTTGTCCTGTTGTAGTACCAGCTACTTGTTTAAATATGTGTCTGAATGGTAGTTCATTGGAGTATAGAAGGCATATATTCCAATGTAGTGGTCTCCCAGCGTGTAATTTGGTCTGTCAGATTATTTCCTGCCAGTATTCATGGCTGACCCAATCAGAGCCACGTGCGTTATGATCCAATGACTAAGTTAGGATGCGTTTTGATCCAAGTAAGTTTATGAGCTTCAAAGGAAGAGAAGGCACCACGAGAAAGGCCACCCAGATTAAAATCCGCCAAATAACAATTTTTATCAATGTTTCAAAGGTTATGCGCGAATAATTATTATTAAATAATTACCAATTTGATTTTTTTCCATGTTCCATCTATTTCATTCCACACAATACAAACAAATGTACCTCGATAATTTAGTGATTAGCGTATTCTACAAATTGATGGAAAAAGAGTGTTTTTTGTATTTATTCCAAACTTTGAAGTGAATGCTTGAAGTAAATAAAACAATTTTAACAAAAATATGTAAAAAGTAACGTTAGTATCCATTTTATAGAAAAATAATTTTTTTAATAAAAAAATGTATTTTTGAATATTTTTAATTATTAATATACGTTTTAAAAATGCATGAAATAGTGTTTCCCTGTGTTATACCACCCTTTCACTATACATTGCAAACTATTGCCTTTCAAATATATAACGTTTAGAGTTATAAAAAAATTTAGGAAAAATAGTTATTTTTTGTATTTTCTTCAAACTTTGAGGGGAATGCGCGATCGGAAGATATTCTTATTTTTTTTTAAATTTTTTTTACAGTTTTTCTTATCAAGATGTGTATCAACTTTTTTCACCTCATGCGTTTCAAAAATAATTTTTTTTTTTTTTTGAACCACCCTAATATGTATCTATTAAATAAGTAGCATACAAATATTTTCTGGATTTAATCATTGTCCCCATTTTATTTCAATATTCAGTAAAATAGATCTTTCCAGAATTCTAAAGGAAAAAAGATGCATTGTGCATATTGTTGCACAAATTGTCTGTATATAGTGACGTATTATTTTAAAATTCTATTGTAATTTATTTTATTTTATTTTATTTATTAACAGCGATTATACAGGTTAGAAAAAGGTGGCAACACCTAGAGCAATCAAGAAATTTCGAGATGTTTCTTTTCCGACGAATTGGCTGGAAATTTCGCGAATGTGCTCTCGCGCCTAGTATATAAAGACCGAAGATCGGGAAAGTTTTCAGATTGACTTCGGACTTCGATGAGAGCTGATTGCTTTGTTTACTGGAGAGAGCTTGTATAATCACTGTATTCGAAGTTGTTCTTACTGAAGCTTGTGTTGAAGCTTGCGAGTGATTAAACTGCTGTCTGTGAATAAATTTTGTGCCTTTGAAGAGAGAATAAATTGATAAATTGTAGTTTTTATTTTAAAAACTGTGCATCAGCGGAGAAAATTTCATAACAATATATATATATATATATATATATATATATATATATATATATATATATATATATGTAAATATATGTAATACTTTATAACCCACTGACGCATCTGACACGTCTATGTCCCGTAACTCAGGATGTTATTAATGTCGGTAGTTACCTCGTGGGTCGCGTGGGTCAAAATATCCCATGCCTACACCAGGGAATTGCCACCAATGTGATATTTGGATTTTTGTGATTCTGAATTTATGTATAATTTTGAAAGTTCGTCTAAACCTCTCTCGGTTCACCTATTGATTGTTTTGGACGCTATGAAGTTCATTTTGATTATGACATAAATGAAGAAGTTGCTTAGCAATCTACGTTTTGCTATGTTTTCCAATTATGACGTAAACCATTACGAAATTACACTTTAAAGGAGAGAGATTGATATTTTCATTGCTGGTTCTTTGTTGTTCTCCAGCCTTTTTTACGAATTAAAAGAATATATTTCCTATGTGTTTAAGATGAGTTTGTCTTAGATAGTAGATGTTTTAGATTCCGCCTCTTCCGCAATCATAAAGATGAAACCATTCAAAAAGCTCTTGTTGTCAAATTTACCTACTATATGAACGTGATGCTATGGAGCTACAACAGAGTTTGGTTATTGAAGACACAAATTATTTGCGAAAAGTAATACAAATGATATATAATGTACCAAAATGAGCTTTCTGATGAAGGATTGTACTCTTTGTTTGGTGGAAAAAGCTGAGTGTAGTATATAATGATCTACTAAAACCGAAAGAAACTATCTCGATGGATTACTACCGACAAACAATTTTGATGCGTTTGAGCCAAGCATTGAAAGATAAATGGCCTAGATATGAGTAGAGGTGGGGATTGACTTGACTTGAATAAGGTTTTAGATTTTAATTACATCATTCACAGTATAAAAATCATATTTATTAATGCGAAAAAATGCCCATGAATGAGATATTATAATAAACATGTATAACAATAATACAGAATTACATATAATGAAGGCAGACGATGGGAACTAGTAAGAGTATAAACTTTAAATGTTACTTACTGAATAGACTTGAATTAACAGAATAGATTTGAATTAGATTTCGATTGTAAAATAAGAAGTACCCAAAAAGGGGTTTTAATTTAGTAAGCACGAATGATTTTAAGATGTCTACCCAAACGCATCCGAATCTTCTGCACCCTCACAAGTTAGAAATGTAAATATAAAAATAACAAGTGGCTCCCTCTTCTTGCTGGCGGTGGACTGAACTCAACAAAAGGATTAACAGCAAGGATATGAAAAGGATTAACGGCTGTAATATGAGTAAAAAACTACTTGGAAATACTCAATTTGGGCATACTAGCAACCCGTAGGATGCTCGAAACATTGTTGCTTCCGAATACAACTTGCTTCAAACAATGAGTCATAGATATCTAAGAATCACTTCCGTTCTTACAAGGAATGCAACAAAAGGGTTGAACCTTGGATTACCACTAGAAAAAAGTAGCTATTTCAACATGGAATTCGTACGTTGGCAGATAAAGGGGAAAAAGTAGTGGCTAGCGATAGACAATATTTTGATTAATTAATGTGTTACCGTTTTCATACAAAAAATCTCCAATTTTCAAAAAGAAAAAATCATATATAATTTACTTGCATCCCCAATATTTAAATATTACATAACAGTAGTGAAAAGATAAACAAACTCACCCTTTTTAAGATATTTTAAGTATTATAGCATTTTAATTTTAAATTAATTCCTGTAAGGAAAAACTATCAATAACAAATTTTTTCTGGAGATAAAATCACTTTATAGTTAAACTTTTTTTCAGAAGGTTTGCTGATAGAATTTATCTAAATTTTACACATTATTAAACATAATTCATATTACTTTAGGAGAGGTATATGATGGGTAAACTTAAAGCCCGTCATAAAAATTTTAACTAGTGCATAAGAAAATTTTTGAACTTAGAACTTTTATCCAACAAACATTTTCAAGCGAAGGTATAGATGTAAGGTTTCTTTTGAAAGTATCATATCTTAAGAAAGTATTTCTGATTTAGTGAATCTAGTACTCTAGAGGATTTCTTATTTTATTGGATCTCTAAAGATTGAAAAGATAAAGTACTATAAAAAGCAGAAAACCAAATATACTAGAGACATTTTTGTTACAAACTTTTAAAAATTCGTTTGAAAAAAAGTCGATATTGGTGTTTCCGAACTCCGCCCTAACTTTGACGAAAATAAAAACAATAAATGTTATTGGACCATGAAGTAACATCATTGTTTCATATGAAAGAGATCTATTTCAGAGTATTGTGTTGATCAACTAGAAAAAAAAATGACTTTAAATCTTATAGTTACATATTTATCAGTTACATGCATATAATTATATTGGTGAAATTTCATCCAAATGTAATTTTACTTTAAGAATATTAAAAAACAACAATTTTATGGTTATATGAACAGTCTAAAATATTCAATGACGTATACAATAAACTAAAGTAAAATGCTTATTTTCTTGTTTTCATTTTAACTACTTCAAGTGTTGAGATTGAATAATTGTTATGTGTGGTTATAGAGTTTGATATGTCTCAAAAAGAAAAATTAAGTCTTGAAACAGACAAAATTGGACACTATAAAGCGAAATTTAAATATTTTAATTTATCTTTAACAGAAGTCTTTTTTATTGTAAATTTTGCATATTTACATTTAGTAAAAAATTTCTTTCAATAAACATAATAAAAGAGATCATTAATTGTCCTTGTAGGAGTGTCCTAAGACCTACTTGTTCAAATTAGATTAATCTTTCTGCAAAAAGCTACACATGTTTTTAGATAAACTTTATTTGGGAAATAAATTGCTATTTACTTATCTGTAATAATCTTTCAGTCCAAAATAATCAATTAATAAAATAATAGAATTTTATGTGTTTTTTTTTTTATTTTAATTACTGACTAAGAAAATAGATCTTGCTTCTCAATTCTTCCTAAATATACAGAAAAAAGAGTAAGGTGCAATTATCTGGAAAACCAATATAGCAATATAAATTAAATTGGTCTTTATAAACTGGGGGACTTAATACTAATAAACGAGCTGTAATGAAAAGTCAAGACATTTGAGACATAAAGTCCCAGATTCGTAAATGCTGCTTTAGCAATGATTATCAATAAGGTTTTGATACAAATAAGATTATATTTCAAAACATTTTTGAAATCAAAAATAAACTATTCAGGTGAATTCATGTTTTAAAACATTGATTAATGTTGTAGTAATAGACTTTTTTATTATTGATTTTACTTATTTTTTTAACACAAATTAGTTTAACGTTACATAAATATTAAGTTTTAAAGCTACTTTTACAGGCACCATTTAAAAAATGCTGGTTAAACTAAATATTTTCATTGTTGCAAGTGATTTAAGCAGATGAGTCAAGTGTGAAAGAAGCATACACTTAAAAATCAATTATGTGTGATTGATATTTTTTTTAAACCTTTATATTATCCTATTTTGTTAAAAATGCTTTACGTAACTGCTCGAAAACTTTGGGATATCCGGATATCTTCTGGATAGATAAATACTCAAACAAAACCTTTGAAATAATTTGTGAAAATGCTTTAATTTTCCTGATGATAATAAATATTTTATATAAAATATGCATGCTTAAAAAAAAGAAAAAAAGTTTAATAATTGAAAACATTAGCCAAATTGTTAAGTATCGTTGATGCTATTGAATAATTGTACCTTTACGTTAAGTATGTTGAGTAGATTTAATTAACTAGGTGATTTAATTCTTGAATATTTAACAAATAGAGAAACTGCAAAGAAAAAATAGAAAACCATTTATGCATAAAGAAGCAATTTTCCTTATAAAACTAGTCATACCTTCCATTCATCTCTTATCTTGTATACCTTTAACTCTATCACTTATGTACAAACACATGGATGCATTTATTTGGAACTAGACATTCCAACATTTTTATTGTATATTAAATACAAATATGGAATAATTTTAAGGTCAGACAATTGAACTTCTTAATGTTTGCATTCATGACTCTTAATAAAAAAAAAAAAAATGGATTTCTAAAAAGCATTTTGTGACTTGTAGCTGTTATTTGAGTTTCTTTTTAATAAATTAGTACAAAATATTGATCCACCACTATCATATTTTTTTTTTTGCGTGTGGCGTATCATGAATAATAATTTATTAGTGATTATCACAACAGTTCTTTCTTGCAGCTAAATCTATTCTTCCAAAACTTTGACAATTTTCACATTTTTTACTTCAAAACTAATGACTATTTCTACTTTATGTAAAATCAACTTTATAAAATGAAATATCTATTTATTATTTCAATCAAATATTAGTTGAGCATCTGTGTTTAGAAATCAATTAATTTTATAAATAAATTTATTTTAAATTCAGTAATTTTACTTTTATTACTTTACTTAGTAATTACTTTAGTTCCAGCGATTTTTCTTTAAATTCAGATGTTGAGAAAAATTCTTATTTTGTGTTAAGCGTACGTGTGACAATAATTTTAATTTATTAAAAAATTATCCCCAACTTTTTTTTTATTAACTTAAAATTAATTCCAAATAAAAATACTCTAACCTATATCACTGACTGTTCTAAAGTGGTAAAATTGTTTTTTGTCTGAAACTTGAAACTTAAACATTCTCCTGTACTAACGCAAGTCCAATTCATGTCAGTTCTCATTAAATTACTGTTTCTGCCTGATTCAACTAAAGACTCCTTCAAAAATTACTTAAATACAGTTAATTTAATTGCTTGGAGTTTTTGGTAATGGCTTGGTAAATATTAAAATGGAAGAAAAGATATTTCTCTAATATTTTTATGGGACCAACTTCTCTGAATATTATATTTTCTATTCTAATTTATTTTCAAGTAAGTTTATTAAGATTGATAAACAAAGATTAGAAAACGAACCATAACTTTTAAAATATATAAAAATATTATTAAATTTTTTATAATGATTTCTTTGTCAAATATAATTGCATTTTATATCATCTGCTCTATTAAAAATACCCCAAAACTCAAAGGCTAAAAAGCTGAAATTTAGAAATTTAAGATGGGTATGACTCTAATAGGTACACAATTGTATTTAGGAAAGTTAATTTCCACAGGAGAAAGAACTGTAGAACACCAAAAGAACTCGTGTTTCACAAAATGGGTTATTTCGGACCCAGGAAGATTAAAAATCTGAAATTTGGAATCTCATTTAATCTATCTACCACAAGGATGCATAGAAACATTTCAAATCTGCATCAAAAGTATGATTTTGTTCATGCATTTCTGTAAAAACTATATTCTTTTCTGAATTAATTTTCGATCATTATACATGTAGAGTCACTTTAAGTATTAGTGTTTACTTATCTGAATTTATGCGCAAAACATATAATAACATACTATATGCGTTCAATCTATAATAAATTGTGTTTCCAAATTTAAATTTAAATGGGAAAATTTCACACACCATCTTTAACAAAAAATATTATTTTTAAGCATCCAATCTCCTCTTACAATTTGGGAGGTTATTTTGGCAACACACTGCATAAATTTAACTTTTGAAATGAATATTTATGAAAAGAGCACGATTCTTTTATATATTTGCATTGGTATTCTGAAACACACTCCAAGAACTCATGTGTAAAATTGATTCAGATGAAACTTTTATCATTTTATTATTCTGGTAAAAAATAATTTATATTAATAAGACCAATATGAGCTTGCATAATGAAGATTCCGTGAAGCATGGTTGGCTAACCCCCTCATGAATACCAAATTATTATAATTTTCTAAGTTTTAGTAAGATAATTTCATTAACATTAGATTTTACAATTAAGCAATGTCAAGAAAGAAAGTATATAAGCGGTATTTAGAATATTCTCAAGGGTATAAAACTTAAGTTCTTATTTTACAGTCAAACAACAAAGATTTGAATATTCACCGAAAATTCCGAAATTTGGTATTCATAAAATAGACTTAAATTAAAGGAATCTTCTGAATTACTTGATGTGGCTGTAATACCAAATTGAAACTATTTCTAACAATTTTATACTAACAAGATATGTGTATCTGATACATCACAGTGTCATCGAAAGGAATACACACATTTCTTTTATGAAAAATAATTTTTTCCAAAACAATTTGGAAAAAAGTAACAATGAATATATTTATATAGAAGAGTTTTCGTCGTTAATTTTGTGTTTTTGAAAAAAGTTATGTAATTATTTTACCTTTCTCAAAATTTCAATGGTAAAAAAATCTTAAAAAACAATTGATTGTGGAAATCATAATGGACGACTACATTAGGAGACACAGTATTTACTGACGTTTGCATTACAACTTCTATTTTTGAACTTCATTGGGACTTAAAATGCAAACGTGTTACATTGGCATTACTAAAATTATCACCTAATGATTATACCGTTTGCCAGTTAAATTCTCATCTCTCCATAGTAAGTTAGCAATAAATATTACTTAATTTTGTTATAGTGATTTCACATTCTCCCAGCATACCTTTATATCATTTCCGACAACCAAATTTAAAATTGCATAGAAGCATCTTCATACATCAAAACTCTGCATAATTATCATTAAAATCACAAGGCCACTAATATCCTAATTAACTTCTGCTCTGTAACTTTATCCTGACTACCTTTCAGTTAGATGTGGTTCATCATTCTGATGGAAATTTATCAAGGCAAACAACAAAATCTTTGGTGTTACCTTTTTCAGTCGTGGGTATACAGCTTTTTGGTTTATTGTCATAAAAATAATTAGCTGTAGAATTTTGCAATTCTAAACTGGATGGGTTGCCTCCACATATAATTGGCATAAAGGATCTCCATTAGTTTCATTATTTGGCCGCACCACCTTTAGTATTCTTCTTAGTTGTTTCCATCTGTTTCAATTTTTTTCACCTTAAACCGTCATACATTACTTTCCACATGTATAATTTTAAAAGTTTTTTAGTTGCTAGCTCATCAGTAACATATAATGCTTTCAACTATTTAATTTAAATAAATCATACTTATCAATAAAAAATACTTATTTATAAAAATCCGTTTGATTATACTTATTGTACAATTTAATTTTTTAAAACAATTTTGAATAAAATACACTCTTAATGACACAATCACTTAATACTTTCAAAACTGTTTTCTGTAATATAAATCAAATTTTTTTTCTTTTCAATTTATTAAAAATTGTAACATAATTTTCTTAATTGATCATTAAGTATTTTATAGTGTAATTTTCTCCTTGATTAAAAATTTAAAGTTATCACATACTTTGCAGTCATTATAAATTGTTTAATTGATGTGTGAGAGTTCTTTAATAATTATTGTGCTTTTATTTTAGAATAAAAGCATAGAAATTGTGTGCTTTATACAACTAAATAAAAAAATTAAAATAAAACAAAATATTTTTTAAAAATATGGTTTGTGTAAGATTATATTCTAAAGAGCAAATGATTCTTCAAAACTATTTTTTTTTTATGTTGAAGAAAATATAAAGCATATATATATATATGTATTCAAAATGAATCAGTATTTTAGAAAAATATGAATTCAAATTTTTAACTCTGCTTTGTATGATTAAATAAGCATTGTAATTAATTAATAAATAATGTTTAATTTCCAGAAAATGAAAATTATGACGTTTGTTTTGTTTCAACAAATGGTACCATTATTTTTGGAAAACTGATTTTAGTTAATTCTTAGAATAATTCCATGTGTGGCTCAACGTTTCCCGGAAGGCCTTGTCTTTTAGCAATGTTATATTATTTTATGCTTTTGCAGAATCATTATGCGTCATTAATGTAAGATACTCCAATTTTTTTTTTTATGTTGTAAAAAGCTCACGATTGTAAAAATGTATAATTAAAGAAAAACAACCCAGTAAGTACAAATTCTCATATTCCTGGTGTTCCGTATTCTGAAGAGTATTTTTCTGGTACGCAATACCAATTAATCTTAAGGAGTGATTTTCAGATTTTATTTGGATCGAGTGCTTTTTGTATGATTACTAATTAGCGAATATTTTACACCCAATGAAATAATTTAATAACCATTCTAATGAAAGGATCCGACATTTTAATTAATTCTCAATACCGTGTTTAAAGCGTATTTGAAAATTTAAGAAACTAAAATTTCCAAAAATTAAGGTAAGTGGAACATTTGAATATAACCAATGTTCGCGAAAAAGTTTAAACGGAAGAAACAGTATTCAACCCCATACGCTTAACAGCAGTCGAACAAATTCTGTACAATATGTTTCCATGAACAAATGTAATGAACACCAAATTTTAGACCGCAGCCATTTTTACAGTTAGTTCGAATATTAAGCCTTTGAATTTATATCTTTGATTCTTTGGTATATTAACTATCCAAATAATGTTTCTTGAGATTACTATTATAAATTTTTTTGATATTTCTTGAACTTCTCTGACTGTAAGTTTTAGAATTAAAGGAGAAAATGTGACTGATATGCTCCTATATTCGAACAAAGAGTCTCACAAAAAAACTTATAACAAGCCACACATACGAATACACATTTTTGAAATCATATTGTTTGTAGATTTCTTTTGTACCAAACACAACCTAAAATGTTTTTTCAAACTTAAAATGAAGAAATATATGTTTTTTTGTTGTATGAATTATCTGTGTTAAAAATTTCATTTAAATCATGCATTTAGTTCTTGTGTCAGTTTAATTTATAATGTTTGTAAGATAGACAGACATCTTATTTATTCCATAAGGATTCCACTTCCGACCTTGGTATACAGAACACACAAAATATTGTTACCAATTTTTGTATATTTGTAAATATTTCGTAGTGTTAATTTTGTAAATAGATAAATTTCTGTACATTTCACATAAGACAATGAAATGGTTTGTTTCCCTGCAATGAGCCTCCCAATGCTTGATAGCGGGTTTTACAGAGGTAACTCTGGGAAGCGAGTTTCAAGGGGCAGGGCATTTAACATTATGGCAATGGGAATTTCGCCAAATTGGCGAGATAGAGCCAAGTTGGCGACGGTTTTGGTGACTAATTTTTGTCGCCAAATTTGGCGAGAAATCGCCAAATATCGCCAAACTTGGCGACCATTTGGCGACATTTTCGGTACATGTATAGGTACATGTATCCCATATCCTATATAGGTCTTTTCGACTACTCTCTGGAAAGTTCTCCAGACATCTACCTCTGGGAGTTTCAAGAAGGTTGACGTATGTTCTCAGGTCACCCTATAAAAGCTCAGGGAGAGCGGGTGATGCAGTTAGTTGTTAGTTGTTGACTGTTTTTGAGTCACGGAGCTAGTTGTTAGCTGAGTCCGTTAGTTGACTGAAGTGAGTTGATTTTGAATCACTGAGTGAGTTGTCTCTCAACGTTCATTGTGAGAGCTGTATTCCTGGCTTGAGTTAGTTCTTGGATTTTGAGTCACTGAATTAGTTGACTGGAGATACTGAGCGAACTGTATTGCATTGTCTTTTGCGACGATTTAGCAGTTGTTTGTCAAGTTTTTAACTGCTGTTTTGTGCTCTATTGAGGTGAAAAGAGCTGTATTGTGTCTACTAGAACGACAAGTTCTGGAGCTGTAAGAGAACTGTGAAGAGCTATTTTGGAATAAATTTCTGCAAGTTTTGATCTGCTTTGGCGTCAAATCTTTCGAACCCGTACAACGCAACAATATAAAATAATAATAGAAATATATTTTAAAATCGCACTAAACACAGTTCAAAATCATTATAAAATTATTTCCGTATCATAATAAAATTATTTCAAAATAATAATACAAAAGTAAATTTATTGAATTTAAAATATCCAATCACAATTTTGAAAAAAACAACAACAACCCTTAATAATAAAGTTTTGAATGAATAATTCCTGGTACATATCAGTGCAATAATCCCTGTTACATCAACGGCGTACGAGGCGTTGCGACGTCCATGAAACATCCCTTCTGACGAGTCGGGGACAACTAAGCCATTCAGTTGGCTATTCCACTATCTTTTACGGGGCGCATTTTGTTTTAATATAAAATCGAAACTTTTGTTACAAAATCGAATAAGTTACCTAAAAAAAAGAAGCTGCTGATCTATAATAAACGGTCAAATATAATGATCTGCCATGCTGTTCATACCAACTTTCACAATAATAAAATATAAACAGTTTATGAAGAACAAATTTATCTCTTGTAAATTTTAAGAACACTAACAAAGAAAGAAAGAAAAGAAACTCATCAAAGAACGTACTACACTGTGAAGACGATTCAAGAATCACAATTTGATAATTCCTTAACGTTTTGAAAATAAAACTACGACTATGATGGGAACTTGCGACTATGATGTTTTCTAAATTTCAAGACTGGTAAAATGATTACATTGTGGGACAAAAGTTGGCATTTACAAACGTGTCCAACGCATTAGGAGGCATGAGGCACATATTAGTGGTAGCCCGTGACTTTCCTTTCCCGACTTCAGTGAGTAAATTATTATTCTTTTTTAATTTTCAGGACTCGTAAAATGATTATATAACCCAGTCAAAGGTTGACATCTTATAAAATTTTGAGGAATGGACATTTCAGTTCAATGGTGATTGTCGATCGCGTCTACCATATATTTCTCTCTATGGAAGGACATTTCCTTTGAAATATACGGCATTTAAACTATACATTTTTACAAGCTGGTAACTGACTGGTAAACACACACTGGTAAAATTTTTATAAATTTTTGTCACGGCCTTTTGAGCTGAGTTATAAGCAGCTCTAAATGAGTCAATATTATATGTAAATATATCGGATTTTTGTTTTAAAATTACATTAAGCTAATTATTTTATGTAGAATTTTTCTCCCATGACCTGAACTTTAAAATACTTTAAACTAAATTCTTTCTTTGTGAAATCCATCCAAGATTAGTTAATCTAATGAGGACTAACACAGACTTAGACATAATCACTTTCCAATGAATCTATAGTAGCCTTACTGCTAATTTTTTTACTTCAGCATAATTGGCAATATCACATGAAATATGCTTCATAAAACAAAATGACTGATATAATTTATTTTTTGCAATTATATTGAAAGTTATTTCCTCTTGAATATATTCTCAATTTATAATAATACAAGTATTTAACACATTGGAAATAATAATTAATAGTAAAGAATAATTTTCCTTTAATACCAGGCCAGTAATCAATACATGAAGAGTATAAAAGTAAAAGGTTTCTAGTCGCACACTGAAAAAAAATAAAATATTATCTTGAAAAAGGGCGAACATTTAATTTTGCTACGTAAACACTATTAACAGGAAAACGGAGTATAGTAAATTATAAAAACCCGGAAATAATAAGCCGATATCGTTCCATTATCAAATTATTTTTGAGGAAATTGCAAAAGTCTCTTTCGATCCAATAATTTATCTTCTCACGCACCATAATGTATTTCTTTGAAATCATTACTCTTCGTATAATTCTATAGCATTAGTGAAATAAATGCAAATATAATATTTTTACGTAGAGTTCAAATACATCATTTGATTATCCAATTCTACATACAGTAATTTTCTCTTCGAGTTATAGCTATAATCCTATTAAAACATCATTTGCAGCTTGCAATGAAGCAAATATTCTACAAAGCTAGTTTCTAAAAAAACACTAAAAAAGGGAACGATGAAAGCGATAAATTACGATTGCAAATAATTACATATTATCGTAACTACATTTTATTTCGAAAGAGTAATTTATTTCTCATTTAGGTTAACTGAATTTAAAAGCATTAGTGCGAAATGATTTGCTATGAGAAATGATATATTTACAGAATTGAAAATTGTGTAGTTGTAATAAAATTTCAATCATCAGTTTTTGAAGTTCATCATCGTTTGGGAGATTAAAGACTGTGAAAATGATTATATAATTTTTCTGATTATTTTAATTATAAAGATATTATAGTTGTAATGATAGGAGCGTTTGACTATTGTTTTTAATTGTTTGTTGTGATCTATGTGTTGTATCGATTATTTAAATGTTCTGAAACTTTTTCATAATCACATTTGTTTACACTTTTTATTAGTAAATAATTTGACAATATTTTTTTGTGTTTAACTGGAAATAATATAAAAAGCAATATTTTGTTTTATTATTTTTCTCAACTGTTTATATTAACATTTCACAAGTTAAAACTTAAAAAAAGAAAAAAAAAAAAAAAAAAAAAAATTGAAAACTTCGGAGGATTCGATTAAAGAATTTAATTAACAAAACAATTTTAATTTACTTTAACGAATCTGTATGAAAAATATGTTTCGAGAGAGGTATAGAATACAATATTCGGTTACAGACACATTTTTTTTGTACATCTATGCAGCATATACAGGGTGTCCAGAAAAGGACTCCCTGATTTCAAAATTAAATATCTCGAAAACAAAGATCGATAGAGGAATGCAGTAAACGGTATGTTTATTGTGAAAGCTGTAAGAATTTTATACAGCAGTTTGAAATAATAGTTACAAAAGCTGCTAACAGATGGCGCTGTACGCTGTACAGCTCATTATCAGCATACATAAATGAAATAATCGTATGAAAACATTCTTTGCAAAAAATCACATCACAATGATTTCAAAATGTTCACCATTGGCACTACAGAGGTGGCGCAAACGAAGAATGAAATTTGCCATCACATTTCGTATTGTCTCAACAGAAATGGATTCACATGCCACACAGATCACCGATTCAAGCTCATCCAGGGTGGCGGGATGCTTCGGGTAGACAATGTCTTTAAATGTGCCCCACAAAAAATAGTCACAGGGAGTCAAATCCGGCGAATATGGAGGCCAATCCATTCCTGCACCAGTAAATTTGGGATATTCCAAAGCAATGACTCGATTCCCAAAGTATTCATCAAGAAAGCGAAACACTTGTTCGGTACGATGTGATCGGGCTCTATCTTGCATAAACCATTCAGTACGTGGTCGATCCTCTAACACTTGCTGCGTGGCGACAAATTGTTCCAAAATTGCAACGTAACGTTCACTAGTGACCGTTTCTCGAATGAAAAAAGGGCCAATAATGCCTCTGCTGCATACTGCAGCCCACACAGTAACTTTAGGAGAATACAGGGGTTTCGCTTCACACCAATGTGGATTTTCGGAACCTCAAAATCGCCAGTTCTGTTTATTCACGAGTCCATTCAGGTGGAAGTGTGTTTCATCTGAAAACCAGATGCAGCCAACATCAAATCATTCACTATCAATCATTGTGAGCATCTGATTAGCAAAGTCAATCCTTTGTTGCACAGCTCGTACGGGTATGGCTTGGTGAGTTTGAATTTTGAATGGAAACATGTGTAGGCTCTTTCTCAGTATTTTCTGCGTGCTGGAACGCTTCAAACCAGTCTCAGATGCAATTCTACGGACGGATGTCATTGGATTTTGCTGAATAATTCCAGAAACTATGGAGACATTTTCCGGCGTAACTGCAGTTTGCTTGCGGCCAACATTCCCCACTAGATCATCAGTTAAGCTGCCTGTTCGTTGAAATTTGGTGAAGAGCGTATGAATGGTTTTCGCATCGGGTACTTTTGGAACATTAAATCGTGCTTGAAAACTGCGCCTTGTTAGGACTCTCTTTTAACCTGTGGTACTCTAGCACCAGAAAAACGCGTTGTTCAATGGAGTACATGGTTTTAATCTCTTCCTTCGGTACGCTAACCTCTTTTCACTCTTCAATAGTGGAACTGATCGCTCTGGGCTTCGGATCACTATTTATACTAGGCATTACGTATGGCGATTACAGCGCCATCTGTTAGCAGCTTTTGTAACTATTATTTCAAACTGCTGTATAAAATTCTTACAGCTTTCACAATAAACATACCGTTTACTGCATTCCTCTACCGATCTTTGTTTTCGAGATATTTAATTTTGAAATCAGGGAGTCCTTTTCTGGACACCCTGTATGTTTATGATCAAAGTTGTAAACACATGTTTGAAGCAAATTCAAAACACGATTATGCACTTTTTCTGAACGTTTTCTTATACTCAATAGATGTGTTAGCCTCCCTTTCTAGGGATAGTATTCAGATCTATTATAGATGTACTTGTGAGATTAAATTTAGCAATATTTCGTTAATAAAAAAAGTTTGTTTTACTTTGTACATTGAACATCACTGAAATTCACTAAAAACGCATACTATCTCATGATTGTGTTCACCAATCCTCTCCTCTTCCAAACTTTTTCTGAAACTCACCGTCCGAGTAAAGAATTGATAGGTATTAATGTTTTTCGATTACTTTAAGTCCGGAGATAGGAGAAAAATGTCTAGGGGAAAGTTCCCCCAAACGGGATAGGCGGGCAAAACGGGATATTCAGCCTCGGATCTTGACTGGTAGTGCTCTCTCGCTGGAGAAAGGCTAAACTGGTTCCCGACTGCCATAACAACTTTCTCAGTTGATCTCTCAACTCTAGCCACGTTTTTCGCAAAAAAATATTTTTTCAAAGTTTTCAAGTGAGATTTTTACTTACTTTGTACTTTTTTTGACTGCAGAACAACTATCCTTGTGCTTCTCGGTCTTTCTGAACAATTCCAGTAAGTACTGTGTTTTGTTCATAGCTCTTTTAACAACAATTTCATGTATTTAAATATTGCTAGAGAGTGACGATTCAGGGGTCAGCCATTTATGTTGTCAAAAGCATCACGGTCGGGCAAAACGGGACACTTTTGGGGTGTCCAAAACGGGATACAATTTTGATGTGTCCCATTTTATCCGACCATTTCCATTAATGTTTTGGCAATGTGTTTAAGTTATTTAAATTGAAATAAGTAATGAATTAAAATATGTATAATCAATTACAACAATTTATTTTAATTTTAAATAATTATATTTTCGAAATAAAATAATTTACTTTACTTTTGGGGTACAAATAATTGGCCTGAGTTATGCACAAATTTTAGTTATAGGTTAAAACTGTAAGTCAGAAAAATGTTTTGACCAAAAATTTAAGTTTTAAATTAAAAAAAGTTGAGTTTTTTTAAAAATATTTTTTATGGGGGCTGCGTATACAAAGATAAACCAGAAAACCACACGTTGTACACACACACACTATAATATTATGAAAACATAAGCTAATCACAACTAAACAGCAATTATAACAGGAAGCCCATATAAACTTGAGTTGGAAGAAGAAGAGCGTGAAAAAAAAAAGAATGAGAAAGAACTCAAAAGCTGAAAAAAAAGGGCTGCCAAAACCAGTCTCTTGAATGTTCCGAAGAGAAAACAAACGAGGTGTAAAAGAAAACCAAGTGGAAATGCAAAACAGGCCGATAAAGTTAAAAAATGTTACTCTGAATCTGAAATTTTTTTCAAAAATCGAAGAAAATGGACCTAACATAAGAAAACCTAAAAAAAAATCATCAGTTAGCCAAGGTTGGACTTCTTCGTCTTCAGAAGACGAAGCTGAAAAAGATGAAGCATGTATTTTCTGCAACGCTCTGTATCTTGAATCGAAATCTGGAGAAGGCTGGATACAATGCTCGAGCTGCCAGGGATGGGCCCACGAAGGAATTGTTCTAAAAACTACATCAAAAGTAAAATCAGCAAAAACCTAATAACATAAAAATCCCTATCCCTTTTTACAGACCCTTGGTAGGGTAAAACGGGACCGTGTAAGACTTTGTGAAACCAGCATTTTCACACAAATATTATTGAACAAATGTGACAAAGGTCTTATTTTAAGTAGTTGAAAAGGTATACTTTTAAATGACGTCTAGCTTTGGAATGTACCTTGTACACAACAAGAAATAAAGCGAAGAA
Source organism: Linyphia triangularis (assembly GCA_963978545.1). Classification (NCBI taxonomy): domain Eukaryota; kingdom Metazoa; phylum Arthropoda; class Arachnida; order Araneae; family Linyphiidae; genus Linyphia; species Linyphia triangularis. The sequence continues at coordinate 82,638,564 of OZ021722.1, read as the reverse complement.
TAGATAAGCTATCCCGTTTTGGGGTACTTTCCCCTATTAAACGCAGATTTAGGTCCTAGCTTCCATTGCATACTTTCCCTTTCCTTACAATGTTACTACCACAAGTCCGTGAAATTATAACATTTCGTTACTCATGTTGCATTCCTCTTATACTCAATAATGATGGTAAGGCTTCATATCCCTGCGTTCCAAAATGGCTATTATCACAGGCTCACAAACGTTTTATCCATTAAAAATTATTTACACATATTCCATCTTAAAAATTTATCGTTGTAACTTCTTTCAGGTAAGCAAAGTTCATTCTACTTTCTTCTGCAGAAACTGAGCTATTTACCTGTTTTCTAGTTAATGAGCATTCCTTGCTTTCTTTTTAATTTCTGTCTAATAAAGCTTTATTGTCTTCTTCCTTTCCATATGAGGAACTTTATTGCCATCCTACTTTTCAGTTGAGGAAACTAAAGATTTCTTTCTTTCTGACCAAGAAAGCTTTGCCGCCTTCTTCATTAGGAAACAGAATAAACACGTGATAGTTTGTTTCACTATTTTATATTTTTTACTTTAAAAAATTTAAACATTTTTACACATTATAACTTTGAAGTTTAAAGCATTTTGCCTCTGAATTTGATAGAGCCTCCATTTGCACTACTTTCAAGAGAATCTGGATCATCTTGTATTTGTTCCCGCTGAAGAAACGTATTGCCTTTTTTCTTTCCATTTAAATAATCGATATGAGGAGAAATATGCACATTTAAAATTGTTTAATTTGTTCACTAAATTAATGTAGTTTTCTAAACATTTTAGCATCATTAGTTACCTATAGAATGTAGGAAAGATTGTTAATTTTTACCACAATTCCTAAATAAAACTAGAAGATAAATACTCAATTTCAGGTACATTACCGAGTAATTTAAATATGTTTCATATTTAGGAAATAACTTACACTTTTTGTTACTTGTCGTAGTATTTTATACCAGTTTCAATCACAAAAGATTATTTCAAAGCCTTTTTTATAATGTAATGTAATAAAATGTCTAAATAAATATGTCTACAATTTCATTAGGTAAAGCTTTTCAAACCTAATAAACGAATTTAGTTCCTTAAACTTCGTTACATTTTGATTCATAGATTAAACTCGGAAGCTTTCGTAAAAATACCCTCAATAAAACGCAGTCTCTTAAATGCATATATTTACTTTATGTAATTGAAGCAAAATTTCAGACAACAATGTAACTAATGATATTTTCCAATTAATTTAAAATGAATTATTTTATATTTTTAGAATATCATAAAATATTTCCAGTCGAGGGATTTAGAAATCAGTAAATGTTATTTTGGCATATATTAAATTCATTCTCTGTAACTCATGTTTAATTTACGGCTGTTTGTTATGATATATTAATTTTATTAGGATTAGAAAAGAAGAATCCTTTTGAAAAATATTTAGTCTAACAGAGTTTTCTAGCCATCTTCATTTATGGTTTCTAATCATATATTTTCCGAATTGGAAATTATTTGGAGAAAATTATTCTCATAAATAAATGATCTAAACATGATTTATTACAAATATATCAGTTAGTTTACTTTTATTTCAATTCTTACGTCATTTCGTTTTGGAAGAAAGTTAGTATTTGTATTTTCTGCGTCTAAAGCTTTTGTTTATGAATAAATTAAATAAGATGTTATATAAAAAAATCTGAGGCTAAACATCGGACGTTTAATGAAAATCTTATAAAGAGAGATGTACATCAAATTGCTTAATTACAGCATACTTTGAATAATTAATTATCTATACTAATAAAATTCAAGAGGATTACTCTAAATATTAGTTTTTGTAATAACTTTTTATCACGCGAAAGTTAAAATTTCTATAAAAATACTCTGAACTAAGTTATTGCTGTTGAAACGTAAAAGGTGATTTAGTGTAGGATGTTAATGTAGTTCTGTACTCCGTGGTTTCAACGTGATTTTCTCGTTCTTGAATATCCCCGGTTGAATCACAGGCTTATGGTACTACGACGTAGTTTTCAATGAATATTTAAAGTTGCAAAAGGTCTCTATGAAAAAAAAAAAAAAAAATAACAGATATTTTGAGACATGTCAACGGACAGGTAGAGTTACTAATCATGGATTGCAAAACTATTCCATGATACGCGTGAGATAGGTTTGTACAATGTTTGGGGAAAATGTGAACTGTTTTATCAAACTTGTGGGATTTGACCACAATAACAGATGAATGAGAAGGCAATTCTTAGACGAAACTTGTTTAATTAACACTTTAGGTAAAAACTAGAGAAAACATTTACGTGGGCGCCTACACATACTGACCCACGGATTATTTACACACCAACAGGAACGTAGTTTTAGAATCGAGTGTTGCCACAACAGTTTTTAACGTTTATATGTAATCAGTAGAATGTTCCATTACAAAATGGGGGTGAAGGGAAAATAGGCGTTGATTTACAACAATTCCCCTCTCAAGGGCTATTTTCTCAAACATGAAATATATAAACATAAAAAAAAAACATTTCAAATTTGTAGCAATTAAATATCAGATAAACCAATTAAGTTGCAACAGTTCTTGTGTTTTGGTACACTTAATCCTTTGGTCAACACATCTGCTGGCATATCACCTGAACACAAATATTTGACATCAATATCACCATGCTCAAAAACTTCTCGAACAAAATGGTATCTAATATCGATGTGCTTGGTCCGATTATGGAAAACCGGATTGTGCACAAGCTTCTGTGCTGATTGGTTATCAGACATAATAATGGTCGGAGAAGATACATAATTTGCAGACAGTTCAGAAAGAAATCTTCTAACGTACACAATCTCCTTTGAAATTTCGGAAAGTGCTATGTATTCCGATTCAGTTGTAGAAAGAGCAACCGATCGTTGTTTTCTGGATTCCCAGTTGATTGGTCCTCCGGATAATTGCAGTAGAAATCCGGTATATGACTTTCTATCGTTGTGATCAGATGCCCAGTCAGCATCGACGAACGCCTTGAGGGGTTCTCCAGTGCGTTTAAAAACTATTCCAAGGTTTTGGGTGCCTTTAAGATATCGGAGTACTCTTTTGGCAGCTATCCAATGAGCTTTTCCTGGATTTTCGTTAAACTGACTCAAGAAATTCACTGCGTGCGTTATATCAGGCCTAGATGCTACAGAGAGGTACATAAGGGAACCGAGAAGGGAGCGATAGGGGATATCATTCATCTCATGTTTATCCTCTTCATTTTGAGGACACATGTCCTTCGTGAGCTTTTGACTACAGTCCATAGGGCATCCAACAGGCTTAGCATCCTGCATGTTAAATTTACGAAGAGTATCCTGAATATATTTGCTCTGTGACATTTCGATGCTATCTTGACATTGCTTGAATTCAATTCCAAGACAATAGTGCAATGGGCCTAGATCTTTCATTTTAAAAGATGCAGACAAATTATCTCTAATTTTTTCGTAGGAAGATATATTGGAAGATAACACAATGAGGTCGTCAACGTAAACAATGATGATCACTTCTTCGGTGGAGGTTTTCAACTTGTAGATACATTGATCTGACACAAGAGGTTTGAAATCTAAAGATTTTAGCTTTTCATCTAGTTTGTTGTACCAACGACGACCCGATTCTTTTAAGCCGTATAGCGAACGTTTAAGTAAACAAACTTTGTCTCCTACAGAAGTATCTTTGAAACCTTCAGGTAGTTCCATGAAAACAGTTTTTGTCAAATTTCCATTTATGTAGGCCATTACAAAATCCAATTGATGAGCTATAAGATGATTCTCAACTGCATGAGCTAAGACGGTTCGGATTGAACTCAGTCTTGCAACAGGGGAAAAATTTTCATCGAAATCACCAATGGTCTGTGCACATCCTAATGCGACGAGTCTAGATTTTAATTTTTGTACAGTTCCATCTTGATTAAATTTGGTCTTCAAAACAAATTTCGAGGGTATCACCTTCTTATTTATCGGACGATCAACAAGTTCCCAGGCATTTTCTCTTATTAACGAATAAAATTCTTCATTCATGGCGTCTATCCATCCATCAGCATTTTTGCTTTTTAGCGCTTCTGACACGCTAGGAGAAATATCAGAGTCATCAAAATCAGCTGTGGTATTCGCGTAGTGAAATAGCTTTCGAGGGCGACCTCTGTGACCTGATCGGAGAAAATATGGTCGGCCAGATTTGCGCTTTGGAATAGCATCACTGGTTGCGTAATCATTTTCTCCTTCGCTACTTGTTGCATCATATATATCGATGGTTACATCATCCTCTTCCAAAGGGCTCTCGTCTGCTATTGGCTGCGGTTGCAATGACGTATCCGACTGTGGATTTCTCGGAGGAGAAGACACCAGACCATTTGGTTCCATTTCTGTTGAAGATTCTTCGAAAGAAAAAAAATAATCTAGCTCTTTTTCCGAGTTATCACAAGGAGGGTTGAATTCGTTTATAAATTTCACATCGCGACTGACGATTACCTTTCTTGTTTTTGGATCCCAGAAACGATAGGCTTTTACTCCGTCTGAATATCCAATAAATATAACCTCTTGTGACCTTGCATCGAATTTTGATTTTTGGCGTTTGTTTAAAACGAAGGCTTTTTGACCGAAGATTTTGAAGTATGCTGCAGTTGGCTTTCTGCCAAAAAATAACTCGAGTGGAGTTTTGTTTGCCATTATACTACGTGAAGGGCATCTGTTTCTTAGATGGGCGCTTGTTCGGACTGCTTCTGCCCAGAAAGTAGAATCCAAGTTTGCTTGAAAAAGTAAACAACGTGCCATCTCAACGATTGATCTGTTCGCTCTTTCCGAGACACCATTTTGCTGTGGAGTGTATGGAGAGGAACGTTCTCTGCGTATTCCTTCTTGTATTAAAAATCTGTCGAATTCTTGACCTACATACTCCAAACCGTTATCCGTACGTAGAACTTTTATTTTCTTTCCAGTACGATTTTCGATGCAGGCTTTGTATTTAAGGAATGCGTCTTTTACTTCTTCCTTAGTTTTGAGGAAGAATATTTCTATGTAGCGACTTTTGTCGTCGATGAAAGTCACAAAATAGCGTGATCCTCCAAGTGATGGTATTTTCATCGGTCCACATAGATCAGAATGCACTAGATCGAGTAAATCTGTACTAATAAATTTTGACTTCTTCGGATAAGGTGTAGCACTTTGTTTGCTTTGTAAACAGATTTTACAGTCCTTTAGGGAGTCACAGTTGTTGTTTTTGAAAGACAGTCCTCGTATCATTTCTTCTGATTTTAATTTCTTTATGTCATTTTCATTTAAGTGGCCGAATTTTTTATGCCATATTTGAAATTCTGTTGCGACAGCTGCACTTTCTATGCTTGGTTCAATGTAGTATAAATCCCCGATTCGTTTTGCACGCATCATAACAAATCCATTTTCTTCAATTACTTTTGCTTCATGAGCATCAAAAATTACAGAACGGTTGTTTCGTGTGCATTTTGAAGTTGATAACAAGTTCATTTTTAGTTCAGGAACACAGAGTACATTTTCAAGTCGAATTGTTTTGGTACCTTGCTCGTCGGGAACTGTTATTCTAACGGAACCTTTTCCAGTTATTTCTGCAGTTTTATCAACAGCTAATTTAATGAACGAATTCGCTTGTTTCTGGAACTCAAAGAACATATTTTCATCATTTACCATATGGGAACTGGATCCACTGTCAAACACAAAAGTGGTGTTAGTTTGGCTTGCTTTCATAGAAATTTCTGTGCAGATTGCTGTTGTCGCACACTCGTTTCGTTGTGTCGAACATTTTCTTTCATCTTTTGAAGATGTTGTTTTGTTTTCTGCGATATTCTTGAAACAGCTTTCGGTTTTATGGCCCCTCTTGGTACAAAATCCGCAAACGATGTTTCGAAATGGTTTATTACTCATTCTTTTATTTTGATTAGCTGCATTCCAGGAATTGTGCGGTTTCGCTTTTTGTTTATAGTTTCCTTTAGATGAATAATATGTGTTTGGTGTATCCTGGGCTTCCTTTTCCTTGTCGGGACTCGAATTCTTCCAACAGCTTTATTTTTAGAATATCAGGTTTTGGCAGTTCGTCTCTTGATTTGATTGCACACCGAAAATTTTCGAAACTATCCGGGATACTATATAACAATAGAATTGATAATAGATCGTCCGCAATCTCGATTTCCATCTCGGTCAGTTTGTCAACTGTATCGAAGAACGAGTTTAGATGCGTGTACATATCCTCGGTAGTCATGCGTTTGAATAATATCTGTTTTAGAAGTGTTGCTTTTTTAGCCGGACCTTTTGACTCGTAAACAGATTTTAACTTCATCCATACTTCGTTTGAAGTTTTGCAATGTTTGACATGGCAAAGTTCACTAGGAGACATAGCTAAAATTATATCTGCTTTCGCCTTTTGATCATTTACAGTCCATTTTGTCAAGTTGACTTCAGTATCTGTTGGTTTCGGTTCCGTGCCGGATGCATAAATCCAATGGTCATTTTTGACCAATACGGCTTCAATTTGAAGTTTCCAGGTATCATAATTCTCCTTACCGAGTCTTTCGATGCTCATGGCGTTTGAAGACATTTTTTCGGTAGATATGAATGCCGAATTGGTATGCAGGAACGAAACTTTCAAAATGGCTGCCCGTTGGTTTAACGGTGCACGTTGTTAGGCTTAGCTTCGCCTAGTACTACCTTCAATCTTTGCGCAGTGGAAGCGTGCTGGGCCCATAACCATTGTGGGATTTGACCACAATAACAGATGAATGAGAAGGCAATTCTTAGACGAAACTTGTTTAATTAACACTTTAGGTAAAAACTAGAGAAAACATTTACGTGGGCGCCTACACATACTGATCCACGGATTATTTACACACCAACAGGAACGTAGTTTTAGAATCGAGTGTTGCCACAACAGTTTTTAACGTTTATATGTAATCAGTAGAATGTTCCATTACAAAATGGGGGTGAAGGGAAAATAGGCGTTGATTTACAACAAAACTAATATGACCTTAGACTAAAATTTGTTAAATGTAGGTATGTATAATTTTCTTCATGAATGTATTATAAATTATACCTTTTAGTTTATGAGTAAATGAGTACAATGATTCATTTGTGCATTTTGAGGGACAGAGTTGATAGTAAAGGTTCACTGTAGCCCAATTCTTAGACATTTTAGGTAATTTATAAAAATTTGAAGTGAAATGTTTATTACCTTGTTGCTATTTGTTTATTAATAAAATCTTAAATTTTATGCATATATATACATATAGTTTAAGCATTATGCATTATTTAGTCATATTCTAAATTTAACAAACTTTGAATGATATGTGTTACGCGTGGGCAGAAGAATGAGGTATTGTTATGAATTTTTCCGCTGAGGCAATGACGGCACAGTTTTTCAGATAAAAACTAGTATTTATTCTCTTCAGAAAACTCACAAGATTTATTCACAGATAACAGTGCAATCACTATTAATCTTCAATACAAGCTTCAACAAGAACAGCTTCGAATATAGCGATTATACAAGCTCACTCCAATAGGTCAACAAAGCGATCGCGATCAGCTTTCAACGAAATCCGAAGTACATCTGAAAACTTTCCCGTTCTCCAGTCCTTTATATACAAGCGCGTGAGACATTCTCGAAATTTCCAGCCAATTTATCGGAAACGAAATATCTCGAAACTTCTCGATTACTTTAGGCGTTGCCACCTTTTTCTAACTTGTATAATCGCTATTAATTAATAAATAAAATAAGATAAAAATAAATTACAATAGAATTTTGAAATAATACGTCACTATTTACAATATATACAGACAATTTGTGCAACATTTCCCCCTTCTTAAAGACTGCACGTCCCGGGCAGTGAAGTCCTTAAGAGGAAAGGCAATTCAATCACTTCTACTATAATATGGGGCTAGTCTATTGTTATGTACAACTCTAGGTTTACAGGAGGGTGTCCGTTGAATCCTTACCACGACGTCGTTGATCTTCTTAAGGACCACATACGGCCCTTCCCAGTTCGTCTGGAGCTTAGGGGAGAGTCCTTTCCGACGTTTGGGATTCCATAACCACACCTTGTCACCTTCCTGGAATGAACGTTCCGTGGCCTTGGCATCGTAGCGGATCTTCATGCGCTCTGTCATGATGTTGATTCTTTCTCTGGCGAACCGATGTACGGCTTCCAAACGTGCCTGGAGATCATCTAGATACTGGACAGGCGAGGAAGGGGTGTCCGGTGGTCGTCCAAAGAGGAGGTCGCAGGGTAGTCTAAGGTCTCTTCCGAAAATCATTTGAGATGGTGTATATCCGGTGGTCTCGTGAGTAGCACTTCTGTATGCCAACAGAAGCGATGAAAGTTTCTGATCCCCATCTTGCTGGTTATATGATTTTGAGATTGCGTCCGAATCATCCGCGGGTGCAGCTGATAGATCCCGGGACCTCCGTTCGATGCTTGTAACAGGAGTATGGATGTCGATTCCCTCGTCACTAACTTTGTCCATTTTCACATGAACCACTTCCTGGGAGGGTTTCATCAACGTCGCTTTCTTCGGTTCTCTCTCCGAGGCTGGAGAGGTACTTTCCATAGATATGGACTCTTCAGCATTCTCTATGACATTGTCTTCATGAGCTACAATCCGATATACGCACAGCTCTTTCATGTCTAGATCGTGCAAAGGAACTTCGCCTCTCCATGTTTGCAGCTGGCTTTTCTCAAAATTCAGCGTAATTCCATTTTTCTTCAAAAAGTCTAGTCCGAGAATGCACGGATCTACAATTTCGGCAACATAAACGGTGTGCTTGTAGGTGTTAAATCTAAGGGCAATGTCCACTTGCAATTTCCCATGAACAGAGATATTACCACCAGACACAGTTTGTAGAGAAACAGAGGGCGCTGTGTAGAGGAGTCGGCTGTTCAGGCGACGAGCCACGTCCGTCCTTACGATCGTTACGTTCGCTCCCGAATCGACGATTAGACGACATGGAGTTCCGTTGATCTCCCCCTTCACGAATAAACCCTGGTTTCCTCCTTGTCGGGATGAAACGTGGAAACGACTGGTCGGGGCTTCACCTGTTCTACATTGCAGCTTCTGCCCTGCGAGATGACATCTTCTTAGATTCAGTTGTGGAGAATCCGTGGTAGTGTTATCCCTTCTCTTTTTCAAATCAAGGCAGTTTCGTCGTAGATGCCCTTCCCGTTTGCAGTGCCAGCAAACGACTCTGGTCCTTCGATCAATGGCTCCGGGATAGCTTCTCATCATTCTATCAATTTTGCTCTCCAGTTCTCGAAGCTTACTGGTGACAAAGTCAGAAGAATCCTCGGCTAATGCACCACGCACATATCGTCGGTCTTTTCCAGAAGCTAGCTGCGCGGCTTCTACTCTCATGGCGTACACGAGGGCCGACTTCAGGTTTTTGTTTTGGGATAACCTTACCGCCTGCTGCACATCGGGATCTTGAATAGCGTCGATGAAATACTGCAGAGAAAGATCATCTCGCACATCCGGGGGACAGTCAGGGAAAGCGAGGAGCGACAGTCTTTCTATATCCGCTGCCAATTCTTGAAGAGTTTCATTGGCCTTCTGCTGTCTCACTTTCAGTTGCAGTCTGTTATAATCCTTTAGATGTTGCTCCCCAAACCTTAATTCCAACGCACTTGCCAGCGCCACGAATTCTCCCCGCTTCTCTTCAGGTAGTGTCTGTAAAATGTCAGCAGCTTCACCTCGAAGAGATGCTGCGAGATGGAATGCCTTCGAAGTATCGTCCCAACCATTCGCAGAAGCAATAATTTCAAACTGCGTTTGATAAACGCGCCAAGACGACCTCCCATCAAAAGTGGCTACTTTGATGTTGGAACGTGGCGCAAAGAAGGGAGTGGAAACATTATCCCATTTAGGCGTTGCAACGGTCATAGCTTCCCCCGTTTCAATTTTCCGTAGCCTTTCTTCAACAGCGTCATGAAACTTTTCCTGTTCCTCTTTCATGGTGGAAACCTTCTCTTCGATTTCATTCCTCACAGTCACAAGATCTCCTTTCATTGTAGAAACCTTTTCTCCCAAGCAGTCAACTTTCCCATTAACCGCCTCAAAACTCTCACTGATTTCTTTTCTTACTTCACTCAGAACCTCTTCTTTTACCGATTGTAGAACACTGGTAGTAGTCTCTATTATCGTAGATTCCACCATTGTAGACAGTTCGGATTGCATTTCTTCTTTAATCCCAATTATAGCTGCTGATGTGGAATCTCGGCAGGTGGCGATTGCAGCGGCGAGTTCGGCATTTGTCGTTTCTTGACGGGCTTGACCAGCGGCGATTGTAGCGGCGAGTTCGGCATTTGTCGTTTCTTGACGCGCTTGACCAGCGGCGATTGCAGCGGCGAGTTCGGCATTTGTCGTTTCTTGACGGGCTTGACCAGCGGCGATTGTAGCGGCGAGTTCGGCATTTGTCGTTTCTTGACGCGCTTGACCAGCGGCGATTGTAGCGGCGGTTGATTCTTGTCCGGCTTTTATTTCGGCTTTCATTTCAGCGGCCGTGGATTCTTGTCCGGCTTTTATTCCAGCAATCATTTCCATTAATTGTTTCATTTGGTCTTCCATCATTCCTCTAGTTGTCGGCATTCAAAATTACGAGACCCCACTTCTGACACCACTGTTATGAATTTTTCCGCTGAGGCAATGACGGCACAGTTTTTCAGATAAAAACTAGTATTTATTCTCTTCAGAAAACTCACAAGATTTATTCACAGATAACAGTGCAATCACTATTAATCTTCAATACAAGCTTCAACAAGAACAGCTTCGAATATAGCGATTATACAAGCTCACTCCAATAGGTCAACAAAGCGATCGCGATCAGCTTTCAACGAAATCCGAAGTACATCTGAAAACTTTCCCGTTCTCCAGTCCTTTATATACAAGCGCGTGAGACATTCTCGAAATTTCCAGCCAATTTATCGGAAACGAAATATCTCGAAACTTCTCGATTACTTTAGGCGTTGCCACCTTTTTCTAACTTGTATAATCGCTATTAATTAATAAATAAAATAAGATAAAAATAAATTACAATAGAATTTTGAAATAATACGTCACTATTTACAATATATACAGACAATTTGTGCAACAGTATTGTTTGTGATAAATAGCATTGTTTCATCAAGATAATATTTTCTTTTGTCTAAAATGATTAAGCTCAAGCAGAAAAACAAGATTCTCTGTTTTTTTTAAGGTACGCAATTACATTTTCAACTGCATTTTAGGTAATATTTATAAGGATTAACATAAATGTCACGTGAGAGACCAAAATTCCAGTTTTTGAGGAACATCCTTACACATGACAAAAATACGATTTAACCTATGCTTCTCGAGTATGAAAAAATCATATATAAGACCAGCCAAAATCTTTTGTACTCTAAACCTTCTTTCACTTTTTAAAAGATGATGAAGATACATTTTTATCGGGATCCGTACTTCGACTATAGCATACAGCGCCTCCTGATAACAGCATTTACCTCTAAATTTGAAACTTATGTTTAAGATTTTTTAAACTTTTCCAATATATACACACTTCTTGTTTAATTCTTCTGTCTATTACTGTTTCCGAGTTATTTCATTTCTAATAATGAGAGTTCTTTGTAAAATTCAGGCAAGGGTGACTCACGGCTAAGAGGCCGAACATTCTCAGTATCTAACTCAGGTCAGACTTCCAAAATTTTAATGCACCGTAATTACTTTTGACAAAAATTTGTCGAGTTCATTACTATTTATATTTACAGATGCATGTATGTATAGGGATCAGTACTTCGACTATTGTATTCAGATTACAGAACCACCTGATGATGACTTTTGCTCTAATTTGGACACTTCTGTATTAGATTTTTATAACTTTCTCAATATACATCTTCTTGTTTAATACTTCTGTCGATTACTGTTTAAGAGTAATTTCATTTCAAAGTATGGGAGTTCTTTGTGAAATGCAGGCAAGGATGGCTCACAGCTAAGAGTCAGAACATTTCCAGCACTCAACATCGACTAACATAATTTTGGCTACTATAATTACTTTTGTCAACAATTTGTAGAATTCACTATTATTTATATATAGGATCTCGTATCAATTGTTAAGGTACCTGGATTAAGTTTTTCAGTAAGTTTTTAGTGAAGCATGTAAATTACTGGCAGTTTCTTGTGAAATATATCCCTGAAAGTATCCCAAAAGAAATTTTGCTATGTTGCGGTGCAATGTTTCTATCATTAAAACAACATTTATACTACTAGTATTGTATTGAACTTTTAAAAATTCTTTCTTTTATATTTTCACTTATATTTAGTTTAACTATAGCTGCTATTAAAAAAGAATTTACTTAAAAATTGTATAATTAATAAATTTAAAGTATTTAGTTAAAAATAAATTATAGTCCTTGCAATGCACGCACATTTCTTCAGCAGCAATCTGATTATAACAGATTTGCATTTTTCTAAAGTTAGGAGTCAAACTTTGTTTTGCCATCACAAATCGGAAGCAGTTAAACGATAGCACATGAAGCTAAATATTTTTCACAACATTGTTAAAAAAATTGTAATTGGTTTTACAGCTTGGAACGTAGATGCATATGTAATTGGGGAATTTTTAGATGGATTCAAAGTAAGTAAATAAAACAAATTTAAGTTTGCCCTTTGAAAGTGATGCTGGAAACCTACTGTTATTTTTATACATTCAAACTAATGATGAATAAAAGTAAGTTTCATGATCTGCTTTGTAGTGTATAGTGCTGTCTGCTTCTTGATTTGAATACGTCAGCAATGTCTCTTTGTATACTTCAGCGTTTCAGTAAAAATAGCTGTACAATCCAAATGAAACTAGTACTATTGGTAGGGGAATTGAATCGATTTAAATTTTGATTAACTTCGTGTTATTTAAGCAAAATATTCTTTTACCTATTATTCCAATTTCAGACCCTTGCAAATAAAAAAATTAAAGTAAAACTTTATCTAAAGAAGTTCAATTACAAACATATATTGTGAAATCCACACCCACACATTTCTTCTCACTGAGGAAATATTAAGTTTGCTATTAGATTGCTATGACTTTTTGTGTGTCCAGGAGTTTTTTGGAAAAATCCTTATTTGAAATTAAATTATGTATAATTTTGTTCCCTATGGACAAGATATAAAACTATTTTTATGTCTTAATTATGTATAAAATTTTCTCTTTAGAGAAGAATTTATAGATACTCAAGAAGAAGAAAAGGGAAATATTACTGAAACTTTAGTTTGAGTAATATTATGGTGTTAGTATAAGAGGGATATGATCAATTGAGTAATAGATTGGTGCTGGTAAAAGAAAATTGATTTTGTAAAGTAAATTTGGAATGGAAGTTAGTATTTTCCGAAATACATTGGTTTCCAAAATAAAATTTCCTTTATTTAAATTGTATGTAGTTTTTATTAAAAAAAATATATTCATTCAATTTTAAAATATACTTCTAAAATTATGAGTAAAATTATCTAAAAAATATATATTTAAAAGAAATATATATATATTGGAATTTTAAATGTGGTATATGCACAGTGCATCACAAATGGTAAGACGCATTATATGCTACTTTTTAATTCTTAGTTTTGGTTGAGGATTCTTAAGTCAGAAATCTGGACAGGCCATTTGTATTATCTTTCCATCATATTGAAAGGAAAATATTAACAAAACATTTTTTCATTGATACACACACATTGTATTTTAATCCCTAATTGTAAGAAACGATTCATTTCAAGAAAAAAGACATCTAAAATAAAAAAATAAAAATTAAAAAAATGAAATTTTTATTATGTTTCCAAATTTATAAAATGTTAAATTTACTATGGCAATTTAGTTTTAGTATTTATGCTCTTAACTTATAATAAGATGCTTGAAATTAATTGTTTAATGAATGTCCACCTGCATTGTATTTTTTTTTTTTTCAGATAAAATTATTTTATTCTGCTTATATGATACATCGTTTTTTATTATAAAGTTTATTGCTAATAAATAATGTCAAGAAGAGAGACATTTTTCTTTTAGGAAATATTTTTTTTTGCTGAAAATTAAACCTCAATATTTTCCACTTTATTTTGGAAAAAGAAATTACATATCTGCTTGAATACTCTTCTGAAAACTCCAGGAAGGCTTCGTATAGTTTATAAGTTAGTTCTATGTAAAAAGATATATTTTATGATACATTTGTTTACATACCATTTGAATTTAAATTTTATCTACTATAGCAAAGTTTTGGGCCTTACCGTCTGAATAATTTCTCGAATATAATTATCTTTACAAGTTTATTCCCATGTGCGAAAACGAATTTCTTATGTCTTGGAGTTCTCCTTTTAGATGCATGTCGATAAATTTGGAAAATTGCAGTCTTCAGATTTTATTTTCTTTAAGAAAATTTAGGTAAGCTGGGTTCTTTGAACACTTCAAAGCTTCTTTCTATGTAACTTGTTTTATTTTCATTGTGCTTTTTTAATGCCTAATAAAGCTAACACATTTTTTCTCTTTAGAATGTGCATATTTTCAAACTCTGCAAAAGCATTTATGGAATTGTGAAAGTGTAATTCCTTGTAAAATATTACTTTTATGAGAGTCTGTATTTATAGTTTTGAACGTGTCAGAATAATCTGTTTTTCCCCATTTATTTTGGTAATGTTTCTTGATACTTTATTCTAAAATTAATATTTGAGAGACTCTTTTCAACGTTACTTTTGTACCAAATCCGAAATTGAAAACCCATTTAGCTGTTTTTCAAGACATGAAATTTATCATTCTTCTAATTTTAAATATTGTATTTACTTCTGCATTTTGCAAAACACGTCATATATGAGCAAAATCGTGCGTGAGACACTTTCGAATATCGTTAAAAGCAGTTTGTACCAGTACAACATCCTGTCTTGATAGTATAGTTATAGGTACGTAATTTATTTTAATTCATTATTTTTTTTTATAAATTTACGACTTGATTTTCTTAGACCCGACGATAAACCACTAAATTATGTAAAAGTAGTCCATTGAGGGGCAGTTGCAAGTAATTTAAAATTGGCAATAATCTTGGCACTATTTTGTTCGTGGGGGGGAGGGTGCTTAAAAATCAAACGGTACCTTTACATTTAATTTGTGAACCCTAAAAAAAAATTAGCTAGCTTTTTAATGATTTAACAATGTGTTATAAATATATATAAGAAATTGGGTGACAACTGAGCAGTATGAGATATAAATATATAAGAAGTGGGAGATAATTGCATTTATTAAAACAAAATATGATAACTATTTTATCATGGAAGTATTTAGGAAAGTTTGGTTTTATATTATACTTCTTAAACAAGTTTTAAATATTTATATTCCTACGTGTTTTAGAAGTATTGAGTTTATGTTATTTTAATATTATGAAGTTATATTATATATATAAATTATCATGTTATGACGTTATATAAGATATTTATAAAAAAACTTATAAAAATGTCACTAGCCCGTCTTGCCTCTCTGCCGTCTGCCGTCACTAGCCTCTCTATTAACTAACATTACTGAAGGGGAAAAGCTTAAATGGACTTCGATTTAAATTTATTTGATTAGTTGTCGAAATTCTCATTTCATGAGGGTAATATATTCTAATTTTTGGCAATCAGTAATGCCACAAATATTTTTTTTAAATCTCTGAAACAAAAGCACAAACATTGTTTCACTAATATATGCAAGTGAGTCTGTTAAAATATTAGAAATATACATATACACACAAATATCATAGATAAATGCAATATTTACTGTCGCAGGCGTAACTGGATAAAAAATAAAAGATTAA
This sequence comes from Linyphia triangularis, assembly GCA_963978545.1. Taxonomy (NCBI): domain Eukaryota; kingdom Metazoa; phylum Arthropoda; class Arachnida; order Araneae; family Linyphiidae; genus Linyphia; species Linyphia triangularis. The sequence continues at coordinate 82,622,746 of OZ021722.1, read as the reverse complement.
GAAGCCCGTTTTCAACATTCATTAATCCGCTGTATTTGTAACATTTACTTTTTTTGTAAGAAATCCATAAACACTAATTCTTTAAGGAGAAACAACATCCGTTCCCTAATTTGCTCTATTGTATTTTCCATCTAGAAAAGAAATAGTGATATTGATTTTCCATCAGGTTGAAAGCCTAACAAGATTTGTTTTTAGCGATGAATGGTTTTCCCAATTAACAATGAAGATTTCAACGCCAAAGAGTCTCTAAAGCCCATTTATTTCCGGATTAGCTGTCTTTGTTCAGCTGACATCTTTTCTGCATAGTAATTCTCGGATGGTTGTTACTTACGCTGAAACGGTTTTTAGTTTTTAAGCGTAATTAGTTGACATGAAGTTTTTATTTGCTTGATTTGCTGCTGTTTTAAAATTTTTAAAAAATAACTTTTTCTTTGATTACATGTCTGTCAAATGTTTTTTTTTTTTTTGTTTTTTTTTAGCTAGTACATTTTTTAAATAAACAAAAGTATACAAACGATATTTCTGATTAATTGCAATGTCTTTAATTTCGGGCCGGTATATATTAAAAAATTCATCTTAGGTTTGTTCTTATTTGCTCCATAGTAGTTAATATATGTGTGTAAATATAATACAAATATAGAAGTGGTTGCATAGTAGAAAAAAATCACTATTCTGACATATTTTCCATCTTGATCCAAATCGATACAAATATAAGTCAGTTAATCTAGGAACGCGGCAGTGTTCCGCCTCCCAGTCCGATAGCAAAGCGGCAGACATGCAAGTGTATATCATGTTGATAGAGCTTAAGGCCGTTTTCGACTCTTCGTAGCTCATTTTCTATTATAGCTAGAACCATGATTTTTTTGCCATCGTGTTGTACCGGGTGAGTAGACGAAAAACAACAACATAATTGTTAACATTGAACAAGGAAACATGGTAAAAAAGCATGGAAAATCGCTGAAGTCACCGAAATTTTATTCTTCTGAATCTTCTTTTTGTTCTGATTCTTCTGTTTCTTCAGATTCTTCTGGTTTTGACCAAAACTTTAGACAGGGCTACAGCCAAAACTATTTGATCATTTTTTTTATTCTTCTCAGCTTGATTAGAGGTAGTGCCTTTTGTATGATTTGATGGGTGGGAGTGTCTGTACCCTCCCCCCCCCCCCCCGGAAACGATCCCGATGCTTGGGAATTTTAGCCTGGCCTACAGCTTGAACGCTTTAATATATTCAGACCATTATTTTTTTATTCCTCTGATATTGATTAGAAGTATCTTTTGTATGAATTAATGCGTAAGAGGGTCTGTACCCCCCCCCAGAAATGATCCCGGAAGTTGGGAATTTTAGCCCCGATAATGACTTATTAAAACAGGTCAATGGATTTCTAATACTCATCTATTGCTCAATTTCAAGAATTGACTTTGATACTTCAACTTAAACTATTTAAACAGTGTAATTAGAAAAAAGTAAAAATTACTGGTGACCAGTATTAAAGTGTAATTGAAAGTTGTGCGATGTTCCACACTCCTAGTCTTCTAATTTTTATGATCAAGTGTGACGTTATTGTGCATTAAATATGTTGTGAGAAGATTATTCAAAGAGACATCACTCATGTGATGGCAAAGTGGTAAGATTATATTGTCGTATTTGGCGATGGTAAAAACCGAATTTATGTGAATAAAATGCAATTAAGCAGTTTAGAAAAAAGTATTTTGGCTTAATATGTGAGTAACTGAAAATCTTGGCAAATTTTTAAGGGATGTTCATTTAATGAGAAGGAACAATGGAAAACAGGGATCGACTGTAGTTAAGTTAGCAAACTCTACACAAAGAATGATATCTTCCCAAAAAAACATCTAGACGTTGTACAAAAACCCGCCAAGTCAGCCAGAAAAAGTTATGAAATTTTATGTTTGCAGTCAAGCGGCCGCGTTTAGTTTATTTGGGGTACTTGTACTTAGGCAATCAGAATTTGGCAGGCGAGAGTTTTTATAAAACTGATCTTAATTCATAGCAATGAGTGTAAAGTAGCTGAAGCAAATGAAATGAGATTAATTCAAAATAACTCTATCTTGCCAAGTTCCGATTGCCTATGTTCAAGTACCCCAAACAAATTAAACGCGGCCGCTTGGCGGCAAACATTAGATTCCATAACTTTTTTTGGTTTACTTAGCGTTTTTTTTTTTTTTTTTTTTTTTTTTTTTTTTTTTTTTTACAACGTCTAGTGTTTTTTTTGGGGTGATAACTAATATTGTGTACAACAACGTGTTAAAATGGGGTTGCATCCATTTTAGTACCTGCAATTGTCTTTGAAAACAATAATTAAAAATTACTGTATAAGGTTAAAAGGTTTGTAAGCTATAGTGGTTTCTCTTTCACTGAATGGACAGTATAAGCAGTATTTCTGAATGAGTAGTAGGTACAAGCATGCTTCATTGTTTTATAGTAATGAATCATTTTATACGTTCACAGTATTATATACAACAGGTGTAGTTAATATACGAATATGCAGAAATACTGATTTGCATCGGTAATTATAGTAATGAAAATAATCAAACTAATGAATAATAGGACAATGTACAAACATAGCAATAAACATAAGTGTAGTAAAAAGTATGCAGATAATTATGTGCGATTATCTGGAACAAATAAAATTATGTTGTATAAATATGTAGAGTAAAATAAATAAATTTTTAAGTTAAAATTCTGAAGAAAAACTGCACTCTTATCTACTTTTATTTTTATTGATCGTTTCCATGAGAAAGTTTCAGAAATTATTTCAAACTGTCAATATGTATGAATTCTTAAAATATTATTTCACAACAATACAAGCCCTAAAGAAGAATTTCTTTCATTGGATTTTGTAGAAAAAAGTTTGAATTTATGGCATGGTTATCACCATAACATTAGTAATTGACTGGACATATGAGTAACTAGGTCGGAGGTCCCTGGGAGGTACCAACTCCATGTAGGAACTCCGGTTGACACATTGGAAAGTTGTCGACGAGGGATGAAAGCAAATCCTTGGCACATCTCTGAGAGGTTTATCCCAAGGAGGGAAGTGTTTCTTAGTAGGGGTGAGAAGTGCATAGGGTGGGCTATTTCAGAGAATCCTAGAGTTTTAACCTTTTTTTTAAATAATTACCTAATTTTTTACGAAATTTAACAATTTAAAATAATGTTGAGATATCTCACGTGTGAATACATTTTCATGAAGTACTTTAAATATCGATGAAAAATTTCCATGAACACTTGTAACCATATTCTAAATTTCTCAATTGCATTTAAAAATTTCATGTTTAAATCAAAGAGGTCTTGAGGTCTCTGAGGACATTGAGGTCTCATTTGAAAAAAATACATACTTTTTGTATCTTCTCAGGATAAATACAATATATTCTACGACGGCACACGAGTGGGCATACGGTTCTAAAATCTCATAACAGGCTTGATTCGTTGAACAGTTCACATGCTGCCACATGTTGTTGCCTTTGAAATCCTTGGCATTTTGTGGAAGTTTTGCATGTCTCTCATATAAAGATTCTCGTCAGTCATTGGTAGTCCCATACTTTCAAAATATTTTTTTGGCGCGGATGTCGTAAATTTGATGCTTTACCAGTTTATTTTGGACTCAATATTCATGGTGCACTTGTGAAATGGTCGTTTGCGAAAATTCAGATTTCATAGCTACCTGGGAGATGTTATGTTCCATCTTTCGTGCATCGACTATAACGCCACGTTCAATGTAATTTAAATCTTGATAGCTGGTCATTGTAGCTGCAGGAATCAAACAAACAACATTGCCAGACACCTTATATAGGCGCTGTCGACCACATCGCATTATTCTGTTCGGTTGCATTTCTCCCTTATTTGAATAAACATGCTTATACCAATTTTTCTGGATCTTCAGTGTGCATGTATTAAACAATTTCCAGCTGCAAGAAACCAGTTTCATCTAGTCTTTCGTTCCTATATTATCTCGAATGGATGTTTATCTGCTGCCTGAAAATCTACCCATTACAGGAGATTGAATTAATTCTGTTAAGAGTTAAGAACATAAATGTAATGAGTGTTTTATGGGTAGTGCTGTGGTGTTTCTTATCAATTATTCATTTACATCTAAATGTATCAGATGTCCCTTTGAGAGTATTTCAAAAACTTATTCAGTAAAAAACAAAAACAAAATTAAAATTTTTAACTAATTAGTTTTTCAATTTTATTGTACTTTTGATACATTAAAATTTGTATCCATCTTCTAAAAGTTATAAAAAAGATCTTGACTATTTAATAACATGAAGTTTGAATTGTACTATATATTTCGTAGGTTAACTTAAGCATTAATTTACTTTGCGAAACAAGTGATTTAAAATTAAGAATTTAATTAACGAAATCAAACAATAATATAATTAAAGTTTAAGTAGCATTACACAGCCTAAATAGACAACTAATTTGTAGAATAGTGTAAATTAATTGTAGAAATTGACGTGTCCATATAAATACTTCCGTAACACTTCTAATACGGAATCCCCCATCTTCCCACTTTTACTTTTAATCAACAGTAGTTAAAGAGACTTCCCAAAATTTCCCTTCTAATATCACGCTTATATCTGTTAAGGAAAGTTGACTATGGCACCAGAACTATCTGTAATCTAATGAGTAAACCAACTGGCGTTGTTGTAATAGCATTTACTGCCTTGCGGTTATTCTCTTATATACGGTTAATTTTAAGGATTTCACATTGGTGAATTTTAAACCTGCAGTCCAATACAGGATAATTGAACAGTTTTAAATTGTTAAATTTAGAAACACTTGCTAGATGTTCAAATTATAAATTCCATCTAAAAAATAGTACTATTCGTTTTAAGCTGACGTTTTTCTTCTGAACCTAAAAAAAAAGCTGTGTTTTCGGAGTACTTCACGGTAAATTCCTCAAATCTTACAATATTAGGTACACATTTCAATATACATTTTGGGAATAAGTTTTTATTTGAACTTAAATGCTATTTAATTCTCTTTCTCTTAAATATAATTAATATCGCATGATTCATTTTATATAATACTTTTATGGCTGTAGTCATATTGTTGTGTCAAGAAAAAGATATTTCTTATGGATATGAGTAGAATGAATGTTGGTACGAATGAGTTAAAAATGTTTTGAATTCATTTGCAGTTGACACACAAAAATAATGAATAAATAATATTTTCTTGTAATGGATTTAGTAGATGCATTAAATAGTGATTCATAGAGAATTTTCGAACCACTTTTGTACTACGATGAATACTTTAATTGAAAACTAACTATCCGCATTTTACTTAATACTGTATAAAATGTTTGATAAATATCATGAAAAAGTTTAAATATTATTTTTTTGAAAAATCAACTAAATGAATTTTTCCGCTTTTCCATCCGTTCATATTTCATATCAGTGTTGGAGAGAAATTTTTTGAGATCTATTGTTTCCTCTTATAAAATATTTAACCTCTTATCAGTGCATGTTTAGTAAATTAATTGCTAAATTCCATATAACTAATAAAAACGAAATTTATAAAATCAAATTGTAAACATAATTTAAAAAGAAAAATTTCAGAAGATAGAGAGTACATCGAAACGATTGATTTCTATTTTATCTCCACACATATGGCATTCTGTTGCTACCTCCTATCCATCGTTGTCTACATTTGCCTTGATAATCACTCCGTGCAACATGATATCCACTCTTCTTCTCATTTTTCACGTCGGCACAACGTCGAAATTTGGTTCGTATCCGGCGAAGTAGGATCATTATTTTCCGCTTTTTCACCTTTAAGATCTCATTACAGAGCCAGAGGATAAACAAGACCTTCAGTGCGTTAGGAATGCAAATTTGTATTGATTGACTTTGCATTGAAATAGATACATTCTTTTCTTTTGATACCTATTTTCTTGAACTATAATTAAGAACACCCTGCTTTAAATTTCTGAAAATTTTGTTTTACAGATAATAAACGCTTTATCCACTAAAAAGGAATTCCCCCAAAAAAGCCATTATCTATATTTTTTACCAGGCAGCATTCACTAATTAGTTTGTGTTTAACAGAATGCCTTCGCAATCATGAAATCCTAGAAGCATTAAAAAAGTTTGATGGTAAAAATATTAGAAGAATTTTCACAAAAGTATTTGTTGTTGGAAATTCTGATATTATTTTTAAATTATTAAAGTGCCTGTTCCTAAGAACGGTCTTATTTGTCCTAATGAGGCTTACAATGATAGTTCAGTTTAAATAATAATATTTTTTCTCTAAACATATATATTATTCTATGCATTTTACATGCATAGACTCAAAATATAATAACTTTTGCGAAATATATAGACACTTATTTGAATAATAGGGATTGGGGAGAAGGGGATAATAATGAAAATATATTCTATTATAGCATAAGAATATTTGAGTAAAACTATTATAAATTTAAATAGTTTACTCATGAATAAGTAAAAACTTGAGATGTTTTGACTTGCACATGAGACATAATTATGTCTTGTATTAAGCTATTATTAGACATAATTAAAATTTCTTTATGATTTAATTTAGGATAGTGGAATGTCCAAAGGAAAATCCAGAGACAAGATTTCTTCATTATTTCTTCAAGAGAAATCAACATTGTTGTAGGTAAATAAAATGCAAAATAACCCCAGGTATCACAGGGTTATTGGCAAATGTCGAAAATAAGGGTTCTAAGAAGATTGGCTAGTCTATGAAGAATCTCGCGAATCGTTCCAAAATACACAATTTCTTTTTAATAAATACGTCAAAACAATCACAAAACATATTGTTTACCACTCCGTCTTTTCTTTTAACACTATATTTTAATTTAAAACTCTGTATCATCATTTCAATACTTGAAGTGTAATTTACCTAGCACTGGGAGAGATTGGTCTAGATCCGTAGGGCACATATTACACATAATACACATTGGGATTGTTCAATATCGAGCCGATATTGGGAAGAGGATTTGCGCTACTGGAGAACACTGAAATCACATTATATTACATAACTTATTTCAAGATTTAAGTACTTTAGGGCGGTTCGGAAGCCAACATATTTTTAATAACTTGACATTAAGAACTGATGGAAGTTTTTTTTAGTATAATGATCTATTACGCAATGCCTTATAGAATGTATGTTGTGTTTAAGCTTGAACGATAATCTAGACGCAAGTTAAGACTTGGAATTTCTTACTTTGTTTAAAGTTGATTTAACAAGTTACCAGTTAGTTAACATATAATTTACAGATTCTAGAAGGTAAGAATAACTTATGTCGTGTCCAATAACATAGCATCTGAAGCTTTGATATCGTTTGAGGATATTTAAAAGGAGAGCGGGAGTGGAGTCTTAAAGGAAGTTAAACATGAGTTCAAATAGTTTTGCCAAGTTTAATGGTACTCAAATATTGAGGTTTACACTGAGTTGCACTTTGGTGTTTAAACGTGTAACTTAGTTCTTCGGTGCATATATCTAATGAAAATCGATTGATGGCCATGAACCTTTAATTCTGGAGGATATGAAATCGTCGTCAGACTTCGTATAAATAGTGCTGTTCTAAAACTGGAGGTATTCGTAAAATATTCCGTTTGATGCATACTAATTTTTAGTCTTTGGATAGAAAACACAGATATTTTCTTAAGTAAGAATAATTAAAAAATGTACTAATAACTTAGAATAATGCATTAATTTTGAATTCTCACTAAATTTATCTGCTACTTAGGGAAATTATATTTTATCAATTTTTTTCTACAACGGAAATTCAACTTCACTAGGTTTTGGAAATGAAGAAAAAATGTATATATGTGCCATAATACAGTATGATCAATCAAGTTATTTTTATGCATTTTTTTTTTATCTAAGTATGAATTGAGCAAAAATCAAACTTGAAATTTTTTTTATTTCCACTCCCACTGTTCAAGAGATACCTGGTTAGTATTTGGGACCTAACATTCCTAAAATGAGTGAAATTATGTAGCTTCTAATTTAGGCTCCCTTTTCAAAAAAAAAAAAAAAAAAAAAAAAAAATGTGTGCACATTTTGTAACATTTTCTTCTAACAACAAAAGTAATAAGTCTTGAAACTCTAATTGATAAGTAACATATAAAATAATGTTTTGTACTTAAAAAATTTCCATTCGTATATTATAAGGTTAAAATTTTACGATTCATGACAGAACAACCTCCATAATTAGTATTTTATTGTAAATTGTTTTCATTTTCGCTGAAACACTTGAGTTTTAATGGCTAGAATTTGGAATAAAACAAATATTCAAAATACTTGCATCGTTTCCGAATAAAATATTATCCATTTTGAAAACAAACAATTCTTACTCTAAATCAGTCTTTCAATCTGAATATAAAAGCTTATACTTCCATTTCAGTACCTAGTCATGCTGAGTTTATAATGTCAATGGCCTGAAAGAAGATGGCGCAGGGAATTCGAAATATTTCAAGTAGAATCTCATTTCTGTGCACAGAAATGCGAGGGTTCACTCCTTATTTGAATGCAGTGACAACGTCCTTCATTGTTCTGCATAATCGAATCCAAATAAAATTGTTTACCTTTCCCCATCTCGCTCCAAAGTATGAAGAACTTCTCAATCGCTCATCCTTACTGTATAAATATCGAATACGTCCGTCGAAAATTCGTCGCTTATTTGCATTTGCGAAGTGAAGTCAAAAGCGATTGATCTTTTATAAGGGATTCTCGAGACAGAACACGCGCGCGTGGAAATCGATCATTTTTCTACATTCACTGGTGATAAAATATCCATACACATTCCATACATATATGTTGGCATGCATTTTGTAGTTGTGTCTCTTTCAGACTTATTAAATCTGTGGAAAGAAGTCGATATGGAAGCTCTCGTTCAGAATATAAATATATATATATATATATATATATATATATATATATATATATATATATATATATATATATCGAGGTTGTATTTTAATTAACATGATTACTCAATTTTAACCAAAAGTGGATTTGTAGAAATTATAAGTTTTTGTCTGTGAAAAGTTTATAAAATTGGTGTAAGGTGGTAATAATTGTGCACAATTTTAAAGGTTATTAACTTCAAAGTGAAAGAAAAAATATCAGTTTTTATGGTTTTATAGATTATAATTTAAAGAACTGAATGTAAATACCTTAACCGTGAAATGTATTTTATAAAGTATGTTGGTGGGGAGAGACTTGAAAAACTGGAAAATCTTTAGAATGTTATTTGGTTAAGGCAAACTTTACAAAAAATATAATTTTATGACGATAAAAATAATTCATATAAATATTTTTAATCAATTACATTTGAACATCAGTGCTTTCATAAAATAAAGTAAATGTCCATCATCATTTACCTTGGACACGTATAAAGTTTTTGTTACATTTCAAATTAATTTGGTATTATCAGCGATTTTATACTGTGATTTTTTAGTTGTAAATTTTTACCCTAATGAAAACGCTGAAGAATAAAAGATAATTAGAACAATACAATTTAAAATAAATGCAGTGCACAAGAATATAAGCTAGTATTATTATGTTTTAGCTTATAGATGGTTCTCAAATACTTCTACTTTATAATGAGAAGTGAACTGTCATTGTGCAAGAAGTATGAAAACAAAAGGTAAGTTTTAGAATTCAAAGTTTTACTAAATTGCAATTACTAAATTATTAAGTTGAAAAAATCATTCCTTAATTAAAAAACAAAAACATTACTAAGTTAAAAAAAATTGTTTCACTAAATTAAAATTCGCATTTTAGTGAATATGCATAACCCAACAATCTCCGAATTCAAATATTTAACTTATTTTACTTTCAGTCAATGGTTTACAGTATCCTAGTCATTGACTTACTACAGTAAACACAAAACCACATTATCTTATATCCAAACTTAGTTTTGGAATAGAAATTTTCTAACTCTCTCAAATAAATTACATTAATTGGTATTTTAACATTGTCTTAGTAGAAAATCTATAATTTTGTTTGGTTCGAAATTAATATTTAGTGAGTTAGAGAATTAATGAAGCTTTTATTAACATTTATGCAAATATTTGAATAACTTTACGTAAAAAAACTTCAGAAAATTCGAAAGAATTCCCGTTTACTTTCTCTTAAGGTTGCAATTCAGAAGTTGTTAATATATATATAAAAAAAAAATGTTTTTTTTTTACGACATTCCAGAGATGATACATGATTATTTAAAAAGTGGAAACTTAATTTGTTCTTGCAGTTTGTGGCTTGCATTCTTTCGCTGGATATTGTCTAGGGAAACCATTAGGCATCTGCAATTTGAAGTAATTTCTTAAGACAATGAATATATATAGCGAAGATATTGCTTAAAGGTAGTATTTAGATTCCAGTCATGGGGGGTTTAAGAATCTTTCGAATGGATAACAAGCTACTTTTTAAAGTAAGAAATGATACTTAAATAATAAATTCAAATAGCCTCATACGTTTAAAAGTATTCAGAAATGTGTTATGGGTTTGAAGCGATAAACACTATAAACGTATACTTTTTTTGTCAGTTTTTTTATGTACAAGTAATTTACGATAGTGTGTGTTATTGAGATCAAGTAAATCAAGAACACGCACAGTCAAATAAATATGAGAAATGTATTTTACTTCTTATTCGTTAAATGTGAATAAAATTGGTGTGGTATTATCGGCCAATTATTGAAACATGTATTCTTAGTAGGGTGGCACTGCCAGTTGTTGATCAAATAAAGAAAGTGCTGCTGATTTTGTATTATTACACCTCCAATAAAGTTTTAAAATGAAATTGATGGTTTACCACAATCTTTTTAATTGTTCTATCACGAGGAAGAATATGTTATGCTGCAAATAAAACAACATCAATCGTGCAAGCATTTTAATTCAATTGAATTTGTATTTTCTCCAAACTTAGACAGGATAATCTTGTTTTTGATCAAAATTATTTCAATGCTTTATCACACTAACCATTTTCGTCCGATAGACCCTCTGTAGAATAAATTAAGCAATTAAAGTAAAATCTAATTTTTTTATCTAAATTCGGTGAACAATAATACTAATAATAATAAAAAAAATAAAAATGAATGAATATTAAAAAGTTGCAAAGCGTAGACTAATTGAAGAGAAATACCAACTTTAGACCCAAGAAAATCTTTTGTTTGTAAAACTGGTAATTTAATGCATTATCCAGATACTCAAATGACGTGCTTCCACACAACCGTCTTTTTATTTTTTTTTACTTTTAGATTTACCTATTTCCATTTCATCCTGCCCAATTAGTGGGAGTTCACGTTAAATCTTGTGCAATGGAAAAACAATCATACCTGGAGCAACTTCTGCTGCAATGAAGTTATGCGTTACTGTGATCGTTTCTTTTTCTTGGCCAGTCTTGATTTAATACAAATGTTGAATGAAATAGGTTCTAATGCTTTGTCTGTTTCTGGGAGTTTGAAAACTGATTTTGTCAGCTTTGTAAATCCTATAGCCATTTTAAAGATTTTCAAGACCTCCCTTCAGTTTTCAAATACTTGTGAAGTTCCTCAAACCGCCCACGCATGTTGGGTTCCGACTCGGTTAATCATGCATTGCCTATTCATGCCGCTCAACATTGAAACTGTTTCTTCGGAGGAATCCTTTAAACAACTTTTCCCCCGGAGTTGAGTTTACAAAAGGATTTGGCTCTTTATCCGCTTCAATGATGTTTTTTACTGCTTCAAATAACGTTATCTGTTTTAACAGAAGATGTTTTTATCGTGAGCGGAATCCAATCCAAAAGCAGTTGTTCCTCTGCTCTGCTTAGGATAGATGATGAGCCGAACCGTCTTCAATCCTGAGATTTTTCTTTTGCCTAAGATAAAATAATAACACCAAGTCAGAGGATCTACTCAATCTCTTTTAGTTCAGGGGTGTTTAATGCGTAGATCAGTCTTTATGTAGGTACGTACCTTGTTATATCCGATTGGTATGTTTGGGTTTCTCGAAGATTTTCTTAAGGAAATGCCTTTTTGTCTGACAACTTCTGAAGCCACTCTAAAATCACAGTCAGCGTACTGGAAAACCTTTTATTGAGCGCCATAAGGAAGCCTGAAAATGCGCCATGTTTTAGTGACAAACAAATAATGAATTTAATAAATGATCAACAAAAGGATATGCACAAGGAGCTATTACTTGAAACACTGCTCAGTTTTTGGATTCTTGGGCACCAATAATTGATCACAGAAGATCAACTTTTGAATTGTGCTCATCTAATTCTGCTCAGGCTGCTTAATTGTGCTCATTTTCGCTCAGGCGTAGTAGTTGATCAGGCAATTTAGAAGCCTTAAAAGTAAACAATCCCAAAAGTTAAAATTATTTCCTCCAATATCTGTGCTATGATAAACAGTAAAATACTGAAAATATTGCTTGTAAAGAGTAATATACAAGAGGATAATTTTCTCTTGACGTAGTTGTTAGTAACTAATTGTAACACTACGAAGACACGAGTTCCCGGACAATAAACTCCTCAATGGTTCGTTCAGTAACATACAGTCCAAATAAATATGGAAACAGTACTCCAACATTAAAGGAAAAAAAATATATCTTATGCTATGGTTTAAACTTATTTCCGTGTGCTTATGGAGCGTTTTTTTTGAAAATTTGATCAACTACTGTATGTGTGTCATACATTGGCGGTGTCACCCTAGTCATTATTTTTCTTGTAATAATCAAATTAATGAGCATTTTTGCGTGGAATACTGTGCTTGATATTTTCTAGTAATCCTCATTTGTACAAGTCCACCATACAGTTGTACATATCGACATCAAATTAAATATAATTTATTAGACTGTAGCTGAAATTTTTTAATCTGACAACATACACGTGTTCTTTTTATCGTTATCTAAATAACAAGCACATTAACTCTGGCTTTACTATTCTAATTAACTGGATATCTATCATTATCCTTTGCTTTTTCCACCGTTGATCATTTGGCTTAATCACGTGCTTAGTTTTTTTTTAACAAAAAGCGCTAGGATTACTAGAAGCTAATGTAATTCGCCCGAAAACACATGTTGTAATCAGTAGTCGAAGTATAAGTAGGCATTATGAACCTGACATATGTAGTAGCAAAGAAATGTAGCATGACTGGAATACGGTAATGAAAGTCAATCATCATTTATCTTGCTGGGATGCCTAATGATGCATTGAGCCAATACTCTTTTTATGGATGATAACACCTTCAGCTGCATTTCCTGCTTTACACTTTGTTTCCATTGGCTGGAGTCAAGGTATACGATTATTCCAACATGTTTTCTATAGCTACAGAATCTTTTCAAATAAATGTCTTTATATTTACAGATATTTTTTGTTTGTCCGATACTTGAACTCATCCAATGTATTTTCTTGTTGTTTGCATATTTTGCATCTAAAATTAAACGTTACATTTATAGTAAAATTTTAATAAGAGCTTGAAACAGAATTTTCATTTAAGTACTTATATTTCCCAAAATCTCAAAATAGCTGGATTTCAAATAATTGTGACTTTTTATTAATAATAGAAAACTATTCGTGTTGATATATAACAAGGTAATGATAGTATTTAACATTATTTGAAGAATGTTTTATTTTATGATATCGGTACATAACTAGGTTTTTTAAAATTGATTATTAGATATGCACAAGTGACTGCAAGATATTATAGCAATACAGATAACAGTGAACTTACAAAAAAGGTTTCATGTTTAAAAATATTAATGTAATATGAAGTCAGTTAAAATTTAATATACAAGTTATTAACAAATTAATAAGCCCAACAATCTAAATAAACACATTCTCGAATTAAGTAACTTCACGTTATGACTTGGTTAGTACGGTTAGTTTACGGTTAGTTAAAATCTATCAATTAAGTATAGCCGAAATATGGGATCATACGATTCGTTGACATTGAATCATTTGAACAAGGAAAAGAATTAATTAAAGGGCAAACAAATAGATTCATAAATCCTCACTAATATTTACTGGAAGCAAGCCTTAATTAATGTGCATCTTGTTTAGGAACAGCAGGATACGATTAATGGTATAAAGAGGGGAGTTCGAATTACAGTAGATGATGAGGTTGTAGATGGATCAAGGGTTTGTTCGGTCATATGGTCAACCTACAGAAAAGAGTTTGGGAGCAACGGACAGTTTCACGTCGTATCAGGAACACTCCTGACCCTTGAACATTTTCTGGGCTAAAAGGTCAGGCTTCTCCGAAGAATCGAGGGCACAACGGTGTCATCATTCTGAAAAGAACTGTGGAGAATGGGGTATTTGTAGATTTCCTTCTAAAAAGCATTAGACTTTTCGTAGGCTCGTTACATTATCACTCTTCAATATTTCAGTTTTTTTGCCAAAACTGACTATTTGTACTGCATCGATCGGTGCAACCTGCTAAATCTCGAAAATAAGACTCTAAACACTTTAAGTTATTCAATTGTGCTGCAAAAATTCATACCTGTGAATGTTTTGGAATCAAAGCTTTAATTTCAAGAATTATGAATAGTTCTAGTATAATTTTTTTCAGTTAAAGTTTTAACTGGCATGTTTTTCATCAGTCACATAATTTTTATATATTTACAAATATCCAAATGAAAAAAATATTTTCTTTAGTATGTATTCTAGAAACTTTTTGATTTTAATAAAAACTTGACAGAACTTTAATAGGCAAATTATATACATATTTATGTTTTAACTCAGAAGCAAACTTCAATCTTATAATATTGTGTATATATTCACATATTTTGAGTAAAGTTTATCATAGCGTGAATGGAATTTTGAAACAAGAATTTCATTAACTTAATATTCATTGTATGTTTTTATTTTAAAGGAAATATTGTGCTTCTACTTTTTTTTCTATGTTGTTAGCTTGGATAATCTTAAACTAAGTAAAAACAAATTGATGGGAAAATGGACTACAGTTATTTTCGATTCGACTGTTCAATTAGCAGATCATTTATAAAATTTCGTCTGTTGTACTCATGCAATGTATTGATTGATGTCACTTTTGTTTTTTAATAATAGGAACAGAAAAATTGGTTTTGAGGTAATGAATCGATTCGTTTTCTATTTCGTTCTCTTTTGATGACATTTAAGGTACCCTTGGGAAACATTTTGCTTAAAACAATACCGATTCCTGAAGCCATTCTAAAAGTACCTATTATTGATTGCAAGAGTGAGTGGGTGGACTTTTCTTATGAACAACTATATGGGCTATTTTGAAATTAAGGAGAAATTTTGGTCTCTGTGATTTTACTGGCTTAATATTTATTCCTTTAAGTGAGGAAATTGGTATTAAGTATAAATAAGTTTACATTTATTATTTTCAGTCTTTATTTTATATATTTATAATTACTTTTTTTTAAATCCAAAGTATGGGAAATGTAACCTCCATGGAATGTTTTTACCCCTGTTTTTTTAGTGTTGTCTGAAGAAATAAACCTGATGAATAATATATTTGTGGAAAAATATGGGTTAAACATTTATTTATTGTATAAATGATTAACTAATCATGAGGAAATATAAGTTTTAATTTTTTTACCACTTTATTTTAAGCACATAAGTTGTTCCTGGTGTGCTGAGGTAACCTCCATGGAATATCTTAAACTTAATTTAAATTCTACATGATAGCAGTACAGTCTTGTTTACCAGAGCTGAAGTGATGCTCAAGTTAATTATTTTGTCTGGTGATGTTGTTGTATGTGCATAGTTTTATATTGTTTGTGAAAAAGCTGTCCAATCCTCAAAAATCTGGCGAGTTCTTTTTTTTTTCATGTAACCTCCATCATCAGTATTGTTATTCCTTATAGTGTTAAACATACTTTTGACGTAACCTCTTTTCTTACCTAAAAGCAAAACCAATGTATCCTCAGTCTTTTAGGTTAAGTTTTAAGCATGATAATCTACTTATTTATAACCTCCATGCGTTGTGTTAACCACGGAGGTTACAAGCAAAATTAGAAAACTTTTTTTTTTAGAAAATATATTTTTCCTTGACCTTTTTTTAAGTTGTAAATGTATCAGTTTTGTTCATAAAATCCTAAGAGTAAAATTTCAATTTTGTTATCTACTTTTTTTGTTTTTATGTTTTTTTATCTTCTCAAATTCCCTTTAAATTCAGAATCGCTCATATCAAGTAATTCTTGAAATAATTTTTGTCTATGCATTCTGAACTAATTTAGATACTATACTGAAAAATACACATCATTTTTCGGTGTTTCAATTTAAGTTAGCTGTTAATTTTTTTCAAAATTTTAAACGGAAATTAAAATTACTGTTAAACAATTTGAAGTACAATTTTAAAAATACTACTTATTCTAAACTCTGTAAATCGTACAGGTGAAAAATGTATTACTATGTAACATTTCTAATTGTGTTAAAGAGGACGTGTCAGTTAATAGACCTACTAGAGTTTCATTTAGGACCTACTATCTTTTACTTGTAAAAATTTTACATGTTACGCATACCATACACAATTGCATTACTTTACATACCTGTATGATCCATAATATCTCCAGAAAATAGTAAATTTGACATTTACATAGAGATGCTTGCTTATAAGAGATCTTTATGTATTTTCAAGATGAACAATACATCAGTTTGATTTGGCAACAAGCTGATAGAGTACTTAAAATCACAAGCATCATATTTTCGCATGAGATTAAACTTAACTCATCAAAATAAATTAATCAACTTACTGATAATCATCCATGAAACACATTAATTAATGACCAAATAATAATCAATCAAACAAAAATCAATCAATCAACTTACACCACTGATCAATTAAATGCATCAATCAATTTATTAATGTAGTATTACATGAACGATTCTTGCTAAATTACTTCCTGTATACCTAGTAAATAGCTTCCACTGGATAGGCTGTATCATGGTGGTCAGTATACAAGCAAGATTCGTTAGTAGAGGGGTGATGCATTCAGGAAATTAGCATTCAAAAAATTTACAATAGGGCAGAAGTAGATCTTTTCTTCGTAGATGAATAAATTCCCGGCAAAAAATCAGGCCAGTCTTGTTTCCATGGCAACAGACAATGCTAAATATTGTAACAGGAGTAATTCCTTTGACAGGCAGTAGTTTGCTTTTTATCACTCGCTCAATTACTGACAAGTCTTTATTAAAGTTCTCTTTAAATATTTTAAAATTCTAACCATTTAAAAGTACAAGGAAATATTGTTACAATTTTCTGATATAAAGAAAAATATTTATAATAGCAATCAGCATTATTCAGTTATTTTACTCAAGTTTATCAAAGCATCTTTACAAATTTACGCAACAGATTCTCAGGACCGTTATTTGGCAAAGATTGCTAAAAGAAACAGGCAATTGACATCAGTTCAAATTGCAAAGGAGTTTTCTGCAACAATAGGAACTCGACAATCTACATTTTCTGTAAGTGACAGGCTGATTAAAGATGGTTGTATGCAAGGAAACTTAATGATTTATATTTCACTAACTCCGGCAGCGAAATGCGACCGGTCGAATTTGTGCAGAGATCATTCAGATTAGTGACCCACGAACTTTAGGCGAGTTCTCTTCACCGATGAATCCCGATTTTGTTTGGAGAGTGATTTCATACTTGCTGCACTATGGAGAGAGAAAAACACACTCAATAAGTCTGAAAACATACATTAAATATAAAGATATAAAGGTGTCGGAATCATGACATGGGCGGGAATCATTTTGAATAGCCGCACTGACCTATTCATTTTTACCAGAGCAACTGTGAATGTTGAAGTAGTAGCCCAAGCAATGAAGATCGAAAATGAACATATTTCGGAAGAAATGACAAGAAATGAAGGAAAAACAACAGTTTAAATACACAAATTGTCCAGAAAAAGCTAAAAAGCTATACTAGACCGACAAGTATAACAGCAGCGACTAAGTCATCACCTGATGAGTCCACGTCTTCTATATTAACACCTTCTCTGTGAAATGTAAGTGATAAATTTTATTTTAAAATCAGTTGCTTTATTTGTGGGAAAGAGGCAGTAATTAATTTTAAGTATAATTTGCATCTTAGGATTGAAATTTGCTTGTAGAAGTGATTGAAATCAAAGAAAATTTACTTAAGAAATGGGATGAACGAAATGATGAATTGGGGAGACAAAGTAAAAATCCTTCTGTTAAGTGTAGCACCTTGATCTTATAGCACCTGAGGCTCGATACCATAAACAATGCCACGACGCATTTTCTAAGACAACGTTAAGTGAACGAGTAGACCGAGGGCAGATAAAGACAGCTTTTTATTACGTTGTGATACCATCGAAAAAGATAAATGCCAGTATACTATTACAGAATTGAAAGATATCATGACAAACTTTTCGGAGAATTTTTATCTATATCTGATAAATATATCTGATAAACATCAAACATATCGTCTTAAGGAATTATTTAAAGGCAGAATTGTATTTTGTAATGTTTTCGGTCACAAAAATATTGTATGTTTCTCAGATACAGATCACCAAATAATACATAATTGGTACAAAAACAGAGAGCATGATTGATGAAGATATTTGAGATTGGTTTACAGAATTAAGTTGATGTTCGTGATGTATGCTGACTTTGTACTAAATGGAGGATTTTTAATCCATTATTCAGCTGGCTAAATGATTCAACTTATGGAAAAATTGTAAATATGTATGGTAATTAGGTTTTTTCAAACTACGGTTACAATGTTATTGCCATCTTCGATGGATATCCAGAACATTCAACCACTTAAAACGAAGAGCAAAGTAGAAGAGCTTCCGAGAAAATTCATGGGACATCCAGTTTGAGGAAAGCACAAAGTGTACAACACCTAAAGAAAGCATCTTAGGCAATAAGATAAACAAAACATGATTATTACAAGTAGTAGCTTCAGCAATGGATAAAAGATCCATATCAACTTAGACAGCTCAAGATGATGTTGATAAAGATATAGTGAATGTTTTTAAGGAAAAACTCAAGGAATTCTCTAATGTGATGGTTGTAGGGTCTGATACAGATTTGTTGACTTTATTAGTGAGCGTAGCTCCATCGAAACAGGAAATGTATTTTCGTAGGCAAAAAGGTGGCAAAGATCCAGCTAAACTGTTTTACAACATTTCCATTTTCATTTAACATTAAAGTAAAATCAGAAAAGATCTCTTGTTTGTGCATGCAATAACCGGATGTAATACTACTTCACGATTTTATGGTTTAGGAAAGATAAAAGTAGTTGAAATTGTAAAATCTTGCACTCAGCAAAAAGCTTCAATATATTTGTAAGAAAATGTATCAAAATAACAATTACTAATTAGTGCAGAAAGGTTCACACTAGGACTATATGGAGTCAATAGAAAAATAAACTTGAATGATGCTCGTCACTTCAAATTTATGAGTCTGGCAAAAATTAAAACTTGCGATCATATTTTGATTTGGCAATATTGCCTCCAATGATCGAAGCATGTCAACAACACATACTAAAAGTTAACTTGCAAATCTAGAAATGGTTAGGCAAGAGTTTGCCAGCTACGGAATAGGAATGGAAGTTTGAGTCTCTAAATGATAATGGTGGAGGGAAAAAAGTTATCCAACCAGTGACTTCTTTGAACCTATCGAGCATGTCTGAGAAATAATAAAGCAAAAAACTAGGGAATAAAACACTGGAAAACATGGAAGAACTTCGAAATGTATTAAAAACCCCATGAGCTTTCATTGGGGTAACAAAACAAAATGATTCGTTCATTCTTTGCCCAAAAGACTCAAAACAGTTATAGAGCTTCGTGGTGGGCCAAAAAAATATGAATTATTAAATTTTAGGTTGGCAAAGTTTGCCAAAGTTAAAAATAATCTCGTTGCATGGAGACTTTTGCTGTATTTTTTTTTTTTCTATTTGATAAATGTTTTTAAATATATCGATTTTTCATACTTATTGAAAAATTTTAAGTACTATTTATGTTTTGAGAGATAAAAATGTTTAAGTACACATTTAAATACTACTAAGTTTTTGAAATGTGAAGGTGTGCGTTCACTTTTGACGCTGACTGTATATTAATCATGACAAAATTAAGATCTTGCAAGTTTCAAGTTATTATCAGCTAGGCCTGAGCGATGTTAACATTTCTGCATCGTGATATATCCCTAAGCAAACATCACGATCTCACGATACATCGAGATGTTAACTATATTTTTTTTACAAAATATTATAAAACAACGTTTTCATAACACGCTATATAGTCGAAAGTTGTACTTACTTAATTTTGTAACATTTTATTGAATTCGTGTATGGAAGTTTATTTCAAATAACATGAGCAGCGACCGAATTATTTTCAGGGGGATACACAAAGCACTCAAGAGGGCCGGTTATTATTATTATTATTATTATTATTTTGGTTTAATCTGGATTTTTCAATTTCTCTATCTTAATGAAATTTTACTTTGTTGTAATTCAGGGAAGGAGAGAGAGAGGGGGGGGGGAGGGCAAATGCACTTCCTGGCTGTGCACATGTTACTTTAGTTATTGGATATTCTTAATTATTAAATCAAAAAAATACTTTATAATGAATATTTATTACTTACTGTATGCAATATAACTATTAAACAATAGAAGTAAAATTAATGCATACTATTTAAAATTATAATGATCATTATTTTTGTGCCAAAAAAATCTGCATTTCCGCTCCACGTCTTATATTTCTCCATTTACACTACCTAGCAGAACAATGCCCCCCATACACTTTAATTTTCACATTTCTGCAGAATGTTTTTCGGCAATAACAATACATTGTTTTAAGGGTGATGTCTACCATAGTGCATTTAAAGATGTATGAGCATTGTCTAAAATGGCATATTTCGTAATAATCTTATAAATTTTCACGAAAGGACATCATCAACTATTTCCCACTAGAGACCTTAAGTGTGGTTCACAATCTCTTTTGACAACTTATCCAGATTAGAAAGAAGTAGATAGGATTGCCACCTACGAAAGTTAAAATGTAATTTTCACATGATTATTTGTGACACTTCAATAAACCCTTAAACATCCTTTTAAAAGTTTAGACCTATCAAATACAGCAAAGCAATTGTATAATAAGTATTTCCTCAAAACTGTTTCGGTACATAAAATCATAAAATTTGCCTGTTAACATCTTGTATTCTTATTACTTACAAATATTAGTACGATATTACTATACATTCAATTAACAATTCGTACGCTACATGTGTTTACTTTATTTTTTTATTTCAGTTTTAATGGATTTTAAATTGGGGTAATTAACGCCATAGCGATTTTAATTCTAATTTCACTCTTTGCTTCAGAATGAAAAAAAAAAAAAAAAAATCAATTAGGAATTCATAACAGCACTTACTAGATTCACCGGTGTTTACCATACTTCTGTTACATTCCCATGCTCTTATTACTCCAGTCAGTTCTATCAGGTAACAAATATTTTTTTTCCAACTACTCTTAGGGATTTGAGTTTGCATTTCATCGTACAAGGTGTACAATTTTATACTAATCGACAATAAAGAATTACAAAATATCCGGAGTATAAACTAAATGAAGATGTTTTATTGATATAATTGTACATGGTTTGTTATTTTTCTTCGCGGGTTGAAGGGGCTCCGTGGAGGAACTGTAAAAGGTTTACGAAGGCACCTATTTCGGCTTATTATATAAGTCGAATTGGACTTATCATATCAATCGAAATGAATGTCCTAGTGAATCTTTTTAAGATGTGTTCCAAAGTTTATTTATTGTACTGGGTCTCTGTAGTAAGGAGAAAAATGGAACTCTTGGCAGTCAGTGCTATTGGGCTAATCTGGACGCGTTAATCATAGTTGCGTTTGTCTTGGTGGGTATTTCCAATCGGTTTACTTTTTCGTTGAAATACACCAACTTTGTTCCAACAAACCTCAATTTGTCTTTATGCACCTCGGACACATTCAATTTATGAACATATGTTTAACCTTTCCCGGTCTAAACATTTGTTTCATGGTACAACCCCAGTTCAAATTGCTTCAGTCGATTGCAAGTTATGCCTCCCTCCCCCCCCCCCCCCCCGTCTCCTTAACTCTTTATCTTTAAATTCACCATCTTACCAACAAAGCAACGGAAGCAAATTGTGTTCCTGCTAATATGAATTTAACAAGTTACCTATAAAAAAAAACAAAAAAAAAACCGTGGATCTCAAGTTCTCTGTAGATCTCATGTTATTATCTTATCCTTTGAAGAGTAAAAAAGAGGAAAGAATTTTCAAAATTTGAAGTAGTTGAGAACCTCACTCTTGTTTTGATGATCAAATGAGCAAAATTCCTCAATATTGTAATAAAATAGCAGACAGTTTTAATCAAACACTGTAAAGGTTAAAAAGGGGGAAGAGGGGCTTTTTTTTTTAATTTTAAGTAGCCAAGAATATTCCTATTATTTAGAAGATCAAGGATATAAAATTTCATTAAATTAATAAATAACTGGCTTTACAACGAAAATTTAGTTTAAAAATACTAATGTTCCCCTTGCGGCTTTGTTTCGCAAATCTTTGAGTCCTCCTTGCAAATTCATTTTGTATCATAGTCACACTTGGTAAATTACGGAAACAATCAGAATGTTTAAGATAGTTGACCCATATGCATATCCAGAATGGTCATGGTCAATGTCATTGATACATGAATAATCTGGGTGTTTTCTATCCATTGTTTCTGGAAACATGTCACTAATTAAATTATATGACAAAAAATCAAGGGCATCTCTTAACTAAAGGTATAATTTTTAAGTACGAAGCTAAAATGTAGCTGATAATTAACTATTCATATATGTAAATCTTTTTGAATATCTATGTCGCTGAGCATTTTATTATTTTGTTGCCATTTTACTAGAGAAATTATTAATGTCTTCTTACAAGAATTTCTCATTGCACAGCGTCCTTTTACAACTGTAAGTTACATCATTTAAGTTTATTTTTTCAAAGATTTCAATTTCATGTTATGCAATTTAAGGATGCATTACTTAATAATTACATAAGGAGTATTAATTATCATCGATGATCATTTTCTTGTGTTTAATTTACCTTATACAAAAGTTAGAAATGTTTATTTAAACGATGTTTCTTTAGTAATTTAAATAATATTTAATAATTTTGAAGGTAATTTTAAACAATTAACCGTCAGTGTGTTATATTTGGTTTAATGATAAAAATGGGAGAATATATGCAGTTTAATACTTACTATTACTTGGCATTAAAAAATAACACGTTTTGATTGTTAATTGTGTCTAAAGTAAATTGTGTTTCTATTTTGTGTTTCTAAATAAATTTAAAATGTTGAGTACAAATTAAACTAAAATGGTCTATTTCAAATAAAACAGTTGCTAGTTGAAAATTTATGTATTTTGTCCTATTTCTGTCTAATTTCTAGAATTATTATATCTTATACAGATACATGTATTATTTCTGTATAACTATCAAAGTGGGAAAATAAGCTATTATAAGTCAGTTACTGAATATCAAACACCCATATATTTCGCTAGAGGTTATTGTGACATCTGGAGCTGACACTATAAATATTTATAACGTTTGAAGCCCGTGTCCTATGTCCCAAATAAAATTTGCTAACATGTTATAGATTTTCCTTTGGGTTACTATGTAATTATTTTGAAGTAAAACGTTTTTGAAAATATTTTAATGGCTCAGTAATAAGATTGCAATACTATATTAACATATTATTCATTAATTATGTTAATGTATATCCCAAACATACTTCTATTTATATGCTTGAATGTATGATAATTCCTTATGTACTTCAGTTATTCAAATTGCATTACTGAATGATTGTATAACTTAACGAAACATTAATTATCTCAGATAAGATTGTTATTGTATCTTATATTTGGCATAACCATATATTCCCAAAACTTTAACCTCCAATAAAATAATTTACACTGATTTCTTATCTCTAATAGTACAGGTCTACAATGAAAAAAAAAAAAGAAAAAAAAAAAAAAAGTCTTTCAAATAGTTACCGTATTTTATAGTATTGTGGAGTCTAATTACTGAAAAAATAACTACACACACATTTTCTTACGTGTAGTGTTATTACAAATGTGAGTTCTAATATGTAAGAAATTTTATATATATAAGAGCAACTTAATATTATTTCTGTTATTTTAAATATATTTCAAGATTTAAACAAAAATATGCTCTGTATAAATTCTATCCAAAAGAATAAAATGGCGTAATGTTGTTTTTTAAACTTTCGGTTCATTATATTGAAATTCAACGCTTATCCGTCTACAAGTATCATATGACATTGACACTATTTCTTAACTATACAGTCTACTAATAATAACAGTGATGTCATAAAAAACAAATTAAATTTGATCAGTAGTTTATTGGCAGATGTTTGTCCTCTCCTACTACTTCCCATCACATCTGGTGCATTAACCGGTTATTCCTCTTACTCCCATTGATGTCTGTCTTAGTTCAGAGCTGTATATGTGTGTAAAATTATGAGTTTTGTGAAGTGTTTTTTACTTGTGGTTGATGGAAACTGCTTCTAGAGTATGTGTTAATTCCCTTTCTGCTCCGTTTGTGATAAAAATAACAAAAGAACTACAATGAAACATTTAGGATTCTGTGTGAATGATGTATTTTGTTTACTTTGACATAAAATTGGGATATCGAGACATGCCTTAATATTTACATGAAGTGTGTAATGTTTGTGTAGAAGAATCTAGGCAATGGTTTTAAGGTAGATAATTTTTTTTTCGGTTTGGTATAACAAAATATTTAAAAAGCCAACTGATGACTTCTATTATTGTACATGCAATACGAAAAGGTTCAATTTATTGAACAAAAGGAAGACATCTTATCGTAACATACCATTATCATTATATCAGTCCCTCTGAAATATATGAGGTATGATATACTGGTTTCCTTCCCTTCAGATATATTGGTTTTCGGTGATATAAAAAAGCCATTCATTTCGAAATGCTGATGATGATGACGCGTATTTTCCTAGTAGCAATAAACCCAAACATTTTAACAAATGAGGATTAAAATATTTAGTCAGAGATTTAGATGCACGGCAGTGCACTCACCAAGTTCACTGCCAGCCATCTTTTACCGGAATACATTCGGCAGTATTTTGACATCTCATACCTGCGTATTACAGTATGCAGGAGAACTGAATTTTTTTTACGAGTAGCTGTTAGCCATTTTAGTAAGAACCCTAAGTTTCAAGTCTATAATTATAATAGTTGTCGAAATAATCGAATTCGAAAACGGCATAAAACGACATATTTTGAAATCCACCTAAAACTTACTGATCATCAAATTACTAAGGTACTTCTAGTAGAGCTAGACCTATGAAATTTTGTATGCTTTTAAGGTATAACATGTATACAAAGGAAAAATCTAAAAATTGAGATTTTCCCCTCCAAATCCCCTAGAGGAGGCAATGTTCAAAACATTTTAATGTCAAATCTAATACATTTCTATTGAGGCAAGATTTTTAAAACTTAGAATACTTGTAGCTCTTAGCATATATAAATAGGGGAGAAACTTACCACACGCCGAAAAGCCTCTAAAATCAAGAAATAATAAAAAAAAAATGTGTACTTGGCGTTATAAATAGACCAATGGCGACCTTTTATCGGCAACGAAAAGGTCGCCAATTGTTGATTTTTTTTCCCCAAATTTTTTGCGAATCTGAATAAACTATTTATTTAAAACAATTTATATTTTCATCATCTATATTGGATGCACAAGTACGTCATGGACTGCTGTCCTGTTAGTTTAACTTATTCTTAGAAAAATCTCGCGCAATTCTCCGCTATTGAATGTTATTGAGAACATTTGTTATAACTTTCTTAAAACTAGTAATTATTGTGCAAACAAGTAATACATTTAAAATTAGCACCTTAACAAAAAGAAGTGAAATCTCGACGAAAACAATTCTGTAAAAAGGCGCTAAGTTCTTCATGCAATGATTATGGCCATCTAAAGTGAAAGTGAGGCTATCTAAGGGAAATCTAGGCCTACATATCTAGCTACAAAAATGCTTGTGTGTTTTGGCCCTTACGCGTCAGTAAACCATAATACGTAATGGCCAAGTGTCACAAATATTTTTGCAGCTAGATATTTAGGCCTCTGCAGGTGAATTTTGATTTTGAAAAGAAAATTTTACTTATTTTCATTGCCCGTAATTTACAACAACTTTAAACTTGGCTCTACTTAAGATCACAATACTTTTCAAGGCCATAATCATTGCATAAAGAACTTGACGCCTTATTAGAAAGATGTTTTTGTTGACATTTAGATCTTTCGCACAAGTTGTAAGAACCAGGTAGAAGATATTTATTGGCTCGTATTACGTCATTTTCACGTTATTGGTACGTCATCTTGGTTTATGAAGAGAGTAGAAGAATATGCTCAGTTTTTCTTTAAAAAGGGTGAACTTGTTTACTGCAGCGATTTCCTAGGCTTCATGGTACCTCGGAAAATGCAATACAAATATGATGAATGGATACTTTTTATTAATTCGTCAAAATTAAATCTAAAAGCAGTATTGTTGTATAAAAGAAATGAATATGCTTTTGTACCTGTTGAACATTTAGAAAGCCGTGCATTCAGAACACAAATCAATTTGAGATGATTTTAAAGGGACATCTATATTGTTTGATCAACAGAGAAGGAAATGATGAGATGATTCGAAATTGAGAAACTTGAGCTTACATTTTAGAACACAAATTAATTTGAGATGATTTGAAAGGGATATCTATGTTGCTTGATCAACAGAGTAGGAATATGGATTTTCCATGTTTTCTTTGAGAATTGGGCAACTATGATAGAAAAAACATTCAGAAATTATTAATCAAAAAAGGGAAACATTGGAACTTGTAGTCAAAAGACAAGTTTGTATGATAAAAAGAGGTTTTGCTTTAAATAGAATTTTGCTTATAAAGCAATTTTTTAAAATCAAAATTTCTAAAGAAAATATATTTTGCTCCTTCTTTTAGACGGATACAAAATGTGTTTCCAAAGAAGGAAAATATCTCAAATGCGATTTTGAGCTGTTCATGGATTTATCAAAAAAAAAAAAAAAAAAAAAAAAACTGAAAGACTGACTATCTATAGATCTCATTGTCAGTAAAACGATGAAAAATTGAAACTTTGAGCTTACAATGAATATAAACGAAAGAAATGCTTGAAAATATTTTAAACTTGTAGTAATCAAACTTAAAAACTAGGAAAATGATTTTGAGAGCCAAAAAGTGTCAAATTATAAATCGATTGCAGATTTGTTTGCAGTTGTAAAATATGAGGGAGCTATATGAGTTTAAAAGTTGATTTTCTCCATTCGCACCTAACTTAGGAAATTTTTTTGAAGATTTAAATGCAGGTCAGCGATGAGTTAGCTGGAAGCTTTCAGCAAGACAAATATGCTTTAAAAGCAATATTCCGTCAGATATTGTGGCCGAAAAAATAGAACATTAGGTCTAAGGGTCAAAGACAGACTGACGTCATGATGCAAGTTCATAAAAATGATTGAATTTGTCTACCTAATAGTTTATACTTACTGTGAGGTAGTATTTATTTGGAAACGGTAAAAGAACCCTTACGTAAGGATTATACAAACTTCAAAATAATTTATGAAATATATATATAAATTAAACACATTTTTTATGTTATCTACTTATGATATATGTGGTAAATATAAAAAAAACATGTATAAAAGAGAAAAATAATTTTAATTACATACAACTTCATAAATTTTTTTAAATCAAATTTTATTAAAAATTCATAGGATGATATTGCTTATTTGAAACTTTGAAGCTTATTTGTACTTTAAAAAAATATGCCGTCTTGAAATTAGAAGAGTCAGTAAAATACAAAATGTTTGTTTTGTAATATATCAGAGAATGAAAATTCCTACTTGACAATCATTTCACTAATTTCAACTAACCATTTTCTTGTGATTTGCCAATCCTTTTATGATTAATCTTATATCACGTAAAGGCAATTCTAAACATTATTAGTGCTCTCTTTGATAATGCTAAAATACTAATTTAATCAACAGATTTCAGTCTAAAAGTTGTATAATTTTCCTAATTGGTTCGCTTCGTGAGTTAAACTTATAAGCGTCAAAATATCAATTCAGAAACGCATCTTTAGCTATTCACACTTATGCAATTTGAAAATTAAAGGTGTGAGAGTGAATCCTAATTTCTCTCTAAGGAATTTGAATAATGACGTTAAAGGCATACGGATCGAGTGTTATACTGGATAAGTTATAATGATTTACAATACGTTAATTTAGTATCTCCTAAAGTTAATGCCATTTCTATCTGATGCAGAACTATTATGAATTAGGTTAAACAGATAAATTGAAAAATTAGATAATGTGTGGAACATATATTTTAAGTTGAAAAATGCACAGTTTTGGAACTAATTTTAAATATTATTATTAGTTAAGTTCTTTATTTTCTATTATAGAGATATAGTAACTATCGATTGAGTTAGTTATTTTGCTAATGATGATTTCTAGATTTATTTAATTCTTAGTTAGAAAACAGTTAACTGTCATCTGTTATATGACGTGTTATAACAGTTTACTTTCTTCTAGTGAATAGTGAAAGGCAATTTACATATTCACTCATCGCAGTTTTGCAATAATAAAAAGAATATCTAAGTCTTTGTGATTTTAAACTCCACAATTTACACATTGCAGGCGAAAAGTGGTTAACGTTGACAAAATTCAGTCCTCCAACTTCGATACTTAAACTGATTAGTCAACTTTGGTTTTGATTAAAGGCAATCAATAGAAATTTTTACATTTATATTTTGGATGTTATAAATGGACAAAAAAGTCTTATCTTATTATATATCTTAAAGTATACTAATAAAAGTAAATTTTAGGTTGCACATCTTTGAAAACTTTAGAGAAAGGGAAAGGAAGTAAAACAAACCGATATATGCCATAAATTATTTTTACATGAAATAAACATTAGTTTCTCAAGTTGCATAATTGCATGTAGCTGTAACATTGTTGCATAATTGTATAAACTTTTAAAGCCTGTATTTGGCAATACTTTTGTATATTAAATAGAAATTGTAATATGAATGCTTTATTTAAAATGTTGCATGTGTCGAAGCGGATTTTTTGTGGCAGTGACTGTCGTGGTGCAATTTTGTTTTTTTCAGTGTTTTATTTTAAGCAAACACATTCTTTCTGACTCTCCAATTTTTGATATAATTGATATTTTTTGTATAATGATTTTTTTGTACCTAATAATTCAAAGTTATACGTTTAACATTTCGTTTGATGCAAAGAAATTATTGGTGCCGAATCGACTTCCTATTATTCAACCTATCGAATACATATAGATATCAATCATGAAAAACATTTTATCTTTAATTGTTTTTGTCTAAACTACACAACAATAACTACGGAATTTAGAGATGTTTTCTGTTTATTCGTTCAATATTCTCTATTTAAGTTCTACCCATGCTTTCTGCATGAAATATGTTTTCCAGCTTGTAAAATGCCTATGCATACCTTTTCTACAATTATTCTTTTAAATTATACTCTGAAGTATAATTTTGCAACTATAGTTTATGCATGTTATTTAGTGAAATAAAAGATAACAATTCGACTTTGACTGTTTAGGTTTACCAGTATCTTTTAAAAAATTTAATAATCCATATAATGACAAGTAATCTTTCAGTAAAATTTGCACTTTTTTAATTTAACATGTGCTTATTAGATTTCTATATACGTGTAATAAGTTAATAACCCTCTCTATATATAACTCTTAGAAACTCCTCTGTATATTTTTGAAAATTGTGTTTGTTCTTCCATCTGTCACGTTGAGAATTGTATATTAAATAAGTTAAAAGTTCTGCATTTTTTTAAGGGAACAGCAAATATGTTTACAAATGAGGTCAATTGTATCCTAATAATTTCCCATGTATTTTAAAAATTTGGTGCAGAAGTCAAGATTATCTAGTTTCTTTAATCCTTGAATGGTGCCTATACGTTTGAGTCATAGGTAAGTATAGGTAACATTTAACTGAAGTTTTTCAAGGAGAGCTATCTTTTTATGCTATTGATGTTTTTAACAACTAATTGAGAATCTTGGGATTTT
This sequence comes from Linyphia triangularis, assembly GCA_963978545.1. Classification (NCBI taxonomy): domain Eukaryota; kingdom Metazoa; phylum Arthropoda; class Arachnida; order Araneae; family Linyphiidae; genus Linyphia; species Linyphia triangularis. Next base: position 82,592,599 of record OZ021722.1, on the reverse strand, counting down.
TTTTTTAAATTCTTAAGCACATAGCATTTAAGCTCAAAGTTTGTGATTATGTGAACTTTGATCCCCCAGTAGCTCTCTATCCAAAAAAAAAAAAAAGAAAAAAAAAAAGGGTTCTCGAGACTTAAGTACACATTCCATCCTAGTTGAGGCTAAAGTGTAATGACTAACCCTATTAAAAATCTTTTTCATTAATGGGTTCATATTTTTTAAAGACAAACAAAAACTATGTAGTGGTATTTAGAAAATAATAGATTTAAAATTATACCTATTTTATTTACTTTCTTTTGATAGAAAATTAATAGGATATAGGCTTATAAATTAGCTGCATGTATTTCAATGCTTACAGAATTAGCGATGACAATCTTGAAAATTATCTACTTGTTTATATTAAACATTAGGATGTTTTAAGCATTAAATTTGCCACATTATACATGATTGTTACCTAAACCTGAAGAACTGAATGACCAAAATGCTTAGAAGTGGCCTTTTAATGATAGTTATTGTTATAAACCAGCTAGATTTTTCTTTCAACAGATTTTTAAAAAGATGAAGCATTTTTATTTTCATTCACATTTCAAGTATTTTTTTTTGAAGTCAGGTATAAATTTCTTAGGCTTCAGCTTCCTTATTAATCAAATGTTGTGAGAAGCTACATGAAGCTATAAAAGCTACAGACAAGTGCGATTTATAAAATGAGTGACTATCCATTTGAGTTTAGTTGTCATACAAAAATTCAAAAGAAAGTGTAACATACGTTTCACAAAAAAATGTTTTAAAATTCTACTAAAATATTTTTTTTTATAGAAAAACTTTTGGAAGTTCACATCTTGGCTCAAAATAGGAAAATCGAACTAGAATATGGATATTATGTGAAAGTTTTTCTATGTTTGTTTCCGTACTCTTTAAACTGCAATATTCTGCTTTTCAAAAAACTCTAAATTGGCTGGAATTTAGTTATCATATGATGACAAACTTAAAAAAGGAGATTTTAGTAATGAAAAGAAAGAATACATAGTCAATATATAAATATTCTGCAAATTATGACAAATAATTCATAATTTATTCAAATCATATTTTAATGAATGAATTGTTTGTGGAGGGAATATTTGGTTAAGATCCTTTAAATATTAGTTTAATCTTTTGAACTTGTATACTAATTTAATTAAAAAAATGATTTACGTAAACATCTCGAAAAGTAATAACCAATCGTTTTTGTTCGAAGAACTCAAATATCTTATCTACTGGTACGTAAGAAGAAGTTCTCAATTTTAATTTCTGTTTTGAAAAAGTTCCTTTCTTTGGCAACCAAAACGCATCAAATTGAAATAACTTTCATGAGATTATGTTATATAACTACTAGAGGATAAATATATTTACCAATCTGCTTTTTTACAAAGGAAATATTTGCTGTACTAAAGGTAACAGTATTAAGAAAACAATATTTCGTCGAATGCATTTATTTTTTAACAGTAAACTTTGAAGGACTAATTCTTAAAGAACATCGGAAGAATATTCGATTTTAGTTCATTCCATTGTGAGTGTTTTTCTTTAGATAAAAACCTATTTCCACAAATTTTGAAATATCACATATGCATAAATACAACTTGAGGCGATATAACAAGTCCACCACAAATAATAGCCAACTTTTTTTTTTTGAGAAAAATAAATTTAATTAAATGTATCCTTGAAATAAACTGAAATCCTCCACAAATTTCAAGTTGTCAAAAGTATATTGATATTCTTTTGAAAACATTTTTATATAATAAGAAAAAATAAAGCTTATTTTGTACTATAAATATCACGTCACAAAATGAAATTTCGATTTTAGTATGGAGGATATAAAACAGTGTTTAATACATTGCAAAGCAATTTCTTAAAAATGTAAGGTCACCCTTTTCCAACTGTTGATAAGTTATGAAACTTACTCACTCATCCGTTCGCCATTCAAACAACAGATCTAGAGGAGATTAACAACGTCTCAACTCGAGTACGTCTTACAAGTTAAAATAATTTATGTAAAAGCAGTAAAGGCTGTTATTTAAAAAAAGTATTAAATCAACCAGCAGTAAATACTAATTTTTTTTATTTTTCATTGTTGTTGTATTAAGAACTGAATATTAGACTAAATATTGAAAGGGATTTGTTTTTATGACATATTTGCACCATTCTGACAAACACGCTTTCTTTCTTCAGTTTTTTATTAACAACCAACTTTTTTAGACATATCACAGTGATTGATTTTTAATCAACTACGTCGAATATTGCCAACTTCTAAATTTTTTTAGGACATTTTGTGATGCAAATTTAACAATTTGAATAATTTCTTCATTTGGTATGTTATATTTCAAAGGTAACAAGTGTTAGCATGGAGTAATTGTAAACGTCAAATCAAAATTGAAATAACTGTAAACATTGCAAAAGAAGGGTCAAAATACGCTAGAAGATCCTTCTACTGCTATAACAACAGCTCGTAATGTCACTTAAATTCAATAACATGTAAAATATCGTTATTCATAATCATCCCTACCTTCAGGGGTAAATATAAAGAAGAGAAACTACTGTAAACATAAGAGTACGGAGTGAAATTTATTTTCTAGAATCTTCGCGATAATGAAATATCAAATTGTTATTGTGACAAGTTAGTTTTGAAGGGTGAACAATGTTCCGTTACTTCCACAAGAGCTTTAAAATGAAGTTATTTAAAATAGTAGAGTTCAAATTTTTGTTATTAATGTTCCACCTGGCCCTCTATCATTGTTGCTGATATTTATCCTCCTACTCCAAATATACGTTTCTTTTAAGTTGTTAGTCCTAGATTTGTAAGTTAAATCCCTAATAATTTAAAAACTGCCACAGCCTCCTAAAGCTTGGTTTGCAAAATAATTTTGATATTATATATTGGGAGTAATTTGCAACCTTGAAAATTCTCGTGATGTTCTTAAAAAAGATCACTGACTTTAGGTGATGAAATTTCCAAACGTATTTCTTGTAGGTATGTAAGTAACTGACAATACCTTATTCCAGTAAGTAGAATGTCCTTTAGCTATCTACTTGAGAAGTTAAATAAAACTCTCAGATTCCGAACAGAGTCTTTTTGTTGTTCCTAAGGGCCTTAATATAGGTTTCAAATCTTCAACTTTGAAGTTGTTGCTTCATACAGAAAGCTAATCGTTTGTTATGTTTCACTATGTTGGAAAAGATAAAGTGAATTTGGCGGACTAACACTGAAAATACAATGCTAATCACCACTCTTTTATCTTGTCATCGTGTTATATAAAGATGCTTTATTTTAAGGGGATGTGAGACTTAAAATTCTCCAAAAAAATAAATTTTATTGTAAAAAATAATACAAATATCTTTAAACAAAATGGTATACATATTTTGTTTCCATCTCTAGTAGAACTTGAAATATATACATTTTTGTTACATGACAACTTTATCTCAAACACTATCTTGAAACTTTGAAACTGTTTTTCTAGGTGATAGATTTTTGTGGCTTATTTGAGTTTAAATTGATATAACTTAAAAACTACTTGTTATAAATCTATGAAATTTTCCACAAATATTTTTCATATATATTTCTTTAATTTGTTTTCATGAATTATGTTTTTTTATTTAACTTTAAAAAAAAAGGTTTTGGAGTTTGGCATACTATGGATCATAAACAATTTTTGCACAAAATATTTTTTTAATTTTTTTTCTAATTACTTTATTGAAAAATCATGAAGACAATTTTTGATATGAATTATAAGAAGTAATGATAATAAGAAGTAAAATGAAGTGAATTTTTAAAGAAGATTTTTATATAAATCAAATTTAGGTAATATCAAAATTTTGAAGTTTTTTAATTTAAAAAAAAAAATTATTTTTTGAATTTGAAAATTTAAACTAGTTTTTAAGTTTCAAAGCCTCATAAATTACTGCTTAAAAAAATTCAGAAAAATAATTCTAAAAATAAAGATTTTAGAATTTTGAGTCCCAGACCTCATTAAACTATATATTACAAAAATTACATTAAAATTTATTTCTCATCAACTGTAACTTTTCAACAGGCCAAACGATTTTTATTAGAATTTCGCAATTTGTTCAATATAAAATATAAGTAGTGTTATTATAACTTTATTTCAGACAGCTTAAAACATGAAAATAGAAATGTCGTAATTCTTCTCTCTCTCTCTCTCTTTTTTTTTTTTTTTTTTTTTTTTTTGCATTGATAAAGAAATATTTTTTAATAAGAAACGACATATTTTTCATGGAAAAAGGATAACGATGTGCAACGTCAATATTACTACCTGAAAACACTCTTTAGTCGTTTCATAAAAGAAAATCATTCAAAACTATTCTTAAGTCTGTTTTGACAAGCATTTGGTTATTTAAATAAAGTGAAAGAAAACTTAACATTTTATATTTTTAAGGGCTCATTATTTCTTGTATTGAAAAACATAAAGTTAAAAAAAAAAAAAAAAAAAAAAAAAAAAAAAAAAAAAAAAAGTTCTGCAATCTCAGTGAATAGTTTATAATTTATATTGAACATGCTGCATGCAATATTTATTCCGTGTATTTATATTTTGCAATCCATATTTTAAACATCAAAACTGCATGGGTATGTAGAATTAATGACAGAAAAAGAAAATTACAAAATTTTCATTTCGTCATAATGTATAAATTTCTTTTGAAATGCATACCATTCCATAATAAAGTAATTGCACAAAACTTCTCACGCAATTTCTTATATGCATATTTAAACTTTTATAAAATCAGTTTTTATAATCATTATCACAGTAAAATGTGTAACTGTATCCATTATCTTTCATATCCTTTGCTAATTTGATAACTATCATTAATAATTTTCATCAAACATTCTTGCATTGTGATTCTATTTTTCCATTTGAGCTATGTTATTTTAAAAGAACTTTCTGCATGCATAGTATTTTTATTTAAATTTTAATACATGCACCTTTATCAAATGAATAGTCAACAATAAAGTAGCTATACTTCTGTCCTTGTCACTCAGAATAATTGATATAAATAAAACTTTTATAAAAAACTTCATTGTAAAAAATGTCAAGTTTTATATATCTTGTTATTATCTGCAATAAAAACCATATTTATAAATAAGAAAAGTTCCAATTAGTACAATAATTTAAGTAATTTTATAATTTTCACAAGAAAGAATAGGTATTTAATAGACGTGCAGTTAAAATTTGTTAAATAAAATTATAATATAAATATATTTATTTATGGTTTTAGTATATTTATCTTTTTTTTTTTTTTTTTTTTTTTTTTTATATAAAAGTTAAAAGCAGATTTAGTTATTCATCAAAAATTGATCAAGGTATCCCAAATATTATAATTTTTCTTGAAGCCGAGGTTAAATTCAACATCTATGTAAATTTGAAAATTTTCAAGTCTGTATCTTGCATGGATGAGTTTACTCAAATGTGTACCTACATTTAATAAACTGATTAAGAAAAAACCCTCAAATTTAGAACCCTAGTGTTTCTAAAAATTCTACTTAATTTCATTTATGGATGTCTCAAATTTATAAGTGAAATTGTAAGAAATTAGTAATAGATTTAATCGAAATGGATCGAAGTCACAACTTCACAGTTGATCCAAGAAATGTTATAATTTCCCCTTTATTTAAAGGTTATATACTGCGTAGGTATATTTCATGTCTTTATCTTCTCCTGTCATGCCTTACATTACCTTGGTAATGATTGATGACCGAAGATTTTGTGGAACATTTTTTCCCCTAATGTTTTCGTATCTTTTTTTTTTTTTTCTTTTATTATAATTGAACTGTTTAAAACGAAGTCTTCAAATTTGGTAGTACAATGGTTAGAAGAATAGATCTTACAATTATATGAAATTTGAATCTTTTTATGATAGTTATAAACAGAGTTATGGGGACTGTAAACGGCCAAAGTTGTTTCTTATAAATATGTGTTTGGCTGAACTTGGTCGGTTGCACTGCCTTGCTTCATGATGTGTAGTCAAGATTTAATTAATTTCGTCGTACATAATAATATTTCTAAATTCAATTAATGGGTTTCTCAAGTAACTCACTTCTAATTCGTTAACTATTTCACAACATAAAACTTATATTTAACTGTTTCATCAATGTGCAGTAGTGTTTACTTGCATCGTATATTAATACCTAAGCCTACGTTGGAAGTGATGACTTTTCATCTCCCTAAATCAGCCGTCAGAGCTCGTTTAATTAAATATATTTTCCGAAAAAAAAAAAAGCGTTAAAATCATTTTGAAGGCACACATTTTTTGTATGTGTCAGTGAAAAAAAAATTTGATACTTTTGAAGAAATATTCTTCTTACCACGAAACCTGCCAAATATCTTTGAACAGAAAAAAGAAAAAAAAAAAAACAACAGTTATAATATCGCTTTTACTGAAGTTATAAGTAATATGGTTTTTAAGTAAGACGAGTACTTGTATTTTGATTATGTCAATTCACACAATTCCATTTAAGCTAAAACTTATAATAGATATTATTCCTTTTTTAGTAGAAGATTAAATCAGTGTTGATGTACCCAAAGTTCAACTAGTTACTACCTTACTTTATTGATCTCATAAGAGAAATGCTTGCACCAAACAATTAAACTCTACAATAGTCATATCAACCGATTTTATAAATAGAAGCAATAACTCTTAAGACATAGTTCATACTTGGGCATTTATTAAAAGCTCACACACCACTGCAACTGTCCCTAAATAATAGGACATTTAATTAATCACCATAATTCCCTTCGGTTAGAATTCTAGCGACGCCTGTTAATCTGTTACTTGTAATCACAAAAGTTGAATAGCTACCGTGTCGCTGATGAGGATTAGTTGTGTCAAAAGACTTATTCATTTTGGTTTCCTGAAATGTACCAATGACACGACCTCTCACTAAGTACGTCGACAAGTCATCTTGCCCGAGAAATACGGGCAGCGGATTATGAAGGCGAAAATAGACTTATGAGGTCCCCTATGCCAGGTGATCGGTCATCGCTTATACTTTCGGTCGGTATTATGCTTGCAGTATTTCTAGCTGCCATTAATTACCGTAAATCCATCAGACTGCCTGGACTGGTTAGAAAACATCTGGGAGTTGTATTTTTTATGTTATTATGCTATAAATGAGCACAATATCTGATTAATGGTTTGAATTAATTGTTAAAACTAAATATAATGGACTTCTATTTAAGAAATATACTGGTACCAACATAAATAAAATTCGTTAAGTGCTTAGTTATCAGCAAAATTTGCTTTTACAAAAAATTAGAGTTTGAGTTATGTCTGATGTGTCGGATTATTATAAACTAATAGAAAATTCGGAAAACGTGACAATAATCAAACTATTAAAAGCAAAAAAGAGTCGATGTTCGTTGAAATACACAAAATAAGATGATTTCTTTTACAAAAGTTACTAGTATTTTAGGAAGTCTCACACAAAAACTTAATAATTAGTAAGTATGGAATACTTAAACCCCACTCGAAGATATCTTACAGATGAATGCTGTTTCCTTTGCTGATAAAAAAATATATGTATAGTTTATCTTTGAATAAAAGATTTATTTTCTAGTACTTCTTTGAAATTTCTATTCGCAATTGTTCACGAATTTTTGATTTAAAATTTTCTTTTACTTAAGAACTGAGAAAAAAAAATACAACGTTCTCTGCTAACCACCAGGAAGCAGTTTTTAAATTAATTTCGACAGTTTCCGCTATGGATGCTTCTCCATAGCGGAAACTGTCGAAATTAATTAAAAAACTGCTTCCTGATGGTTAGCAGAGAACTTTGTATTTTTTTTTCTCAATTTGGGCCAAAGAAGGACCACAGGGCCAAAGTAACCCGCATTTTCGGTACTCATGCTGTAGATTTCATACATTTCTAAATACTTATAAAAAGTGGAAAAAAACAACAACACTATTTATATCTATAAAATAAAAACATATATAGCAGCTTATGATTTAATATAGATATATAAAATTTTACAAAATCACAATTAATATATTGCGTACTCATTTTAAAATTAACATAAGCCAAAATTCTTCATATTTCGTTTCTGACGATACAATTACAATAGCATATTGTATAAAACCGAAGTTGTTACTCAACTATGAGAGGGAATTCTATCTAGAGGTTATTTTAGAACTCTAGGAGATGGGACTATATGGAGGGGATACGTCAATTTGTTCAATCAATTATACCTTTTTGTTCTTTTGTACTAAACAAACAAACAAAAAAATTTAAGGTTGATAGATAGATTTGTCAAATAGATTTGATGGATGGATGGATGGAAGGTCAGATGGACGGATTAGATAAACACACATACAGAGAGATAACTGTTTTAAATATGTAGTTTTTCATTATGTACAATTTATTTAATTTTTCGTTGATTGAACTTAAATGTTAAACATTTCCATTTAATTCTTTATGTTTGATGTACAGGATACGACCTATCATCTGATCAACCAGCTACAAAATCTGTGCTTTGCTGAGTTTTGTTTTCAACATCAAGTTTCAGTATATCTCTCAGCAAAAGAAAATGATATCTAAAAAGAAATTATCTAAAAATTTTAAAAGCAAAATAAATTTGTTCACTATCGTATTAAAATACGAATTTGTTATTTAGCCTACAGTTGTGAAAATTAAAAAGAATTTCTTGTAGTTTTTTTTTTTTTTTTGTTTTGTTTTGTTTCATACATTGAATTGTTTATTTTAAATACTTACTCTGCATTAAAAAAAAAAGTACAAATATTTTAGTCATATGACTACATCAAATACACATCCATTGATATGTTTTCCGAATGATATCACTTCATTACTTTCTCAATTACTTCTGTCGAAGCAACAAAAATCTATGATCGCTATTCTTATTTATGCTAGAACGTCTTAAACCACGATGTTAACAAATGAAAAATAGTTTATTTCAAATCACTAATCATTAAAAGTATGCATTATCCCACTATTTTGCTAGCATAAGTATCAAATCCTTAATTCTGATAAAAGATAGGTTAGCTCTTATCAACTTTCAGCATGTAAAAGTTAATTTACTGCAAATAAAAGAACATATAATGATAAATAATTTATGTCCACCTGACCCGAATGTTTCATAGTCAAACAAATGACTTCTGCATCAATTAGAAACTAAACAGATATTCTAGTCAATAGTAGTATGCATAGTTATTACGATGTCTTGTTCTTTACATAAGGGTAGTATTTGCATAATTAAATTGGAGTGCTAATATAAATCTTGTTTTAATTCGAAGTTGGGTTACTAATTAATCTAACTATACATGCAACATTAACAATTTATGCCTAACCTCTTTCGTAAAAAAGGAAATATATGTAATAAAAATAGAAAAAAGTTTTACCATAAACCATGTCAAATAATTAATGACTAGCGAAACTAATTTATTCGAAATATTAGTAGATGGAAGATTCGCTTTCTTATAATTCAATCAGTAAAATCTAATGTCTGGCAATTTTCTTATGTATTCTGTGAATATACCATTAATAATTAGTTATATTTTATTCAGGAATAGTTGCACCACGAGTTTTGAGAAATTCAGTTTAAAAAAAAATACTTAGGAAGGAAAATTGCATTTTGTGATTTTTTGATACTTCATTTAGAGACACCAGAAATGAGTTCAAATTCTATTTTTGCTTACGTTACTTACGGTCTATCCCTGGATTGATGATATTAGATTCCAAAAAAATTAAATTTTTGTTTAAATAGGAAATTTTAATATATTGTTATTTGAACGCAGAATCTTGAGAATTTCGTCCGCATATCAAATAAGGATAAAAAGTTATAGTTGCTTACAATAGGAAAAACATACATTTAAAGAATAAAAAAAATTAATTTATCAAATAGTGAAAAAACTTTACAGAAGTTAATTATGGAACATATCAAACACTCAAATTATGAATCTAAAAATAAACAACTATTCACTCTAGATATTTCGACATAATTATTAATATGGATGTGAGAAAGGAAATTCGAGTAGCCTTCCATGGTATTTTCTTTTAGAAAATGTACAAAATATATTTGTTTCTAAAACTATAGCAACACTATTAATATTCATAAATTTCGTTGATTCATTATTGAATTTAAGTGTTCTTAAGATAGATTAAAATTGGAATTACATCTATTAAAATCAGTGTAATTCTTTGAAAGGCATTTCTAAAACAAACTATTTTATACAAAATGTATATTTATTTTATATACATAATTACAATTACATTTATGTGTTTCTATAAAATATGTTTTATGTCGAAATTATTCCCCGCTTATAACTGCTCGCACTAGAAACACTTGTGCTGTTTTATGCACCACCCCACCCTCGCCTCTTTTGTTTCTTATCTGAGAAAATTAAAGATGCCTTTTTTTTAGTTCTTGGCGATATGAAATTCCCCTCTTACAGCATTGCTTTAATGTAATCCATTGTATAACAGACAGAGTTGTATTTCTAAGTAGGGTGGGTAGGCTGCAGTCTAGAACTGACAATTTTCAGGAGGCTGTAGTTTGGCAATTTAATCCACAATTAAAATGAAGTATTTCAGAGGTTAATAATATTTTCCGTATGAATTTAGGAATACAATTTATTTAAAAATATGTTTTTGTACTTCTACATAGACTACTTTCTAAAACTATAACATAATACAATTTTACAGAACGTATTCTTGTATTATAACTTACTTGTAGTGCAAACTAATTTGGTTTGACAACACTGGCACAAGCGCAGCAATACCAGATTGGCTTCAACACTGCTACCGATCTGGTAACAATGTTGTTGGAAATAGCTCCGCTGTCAGTAGTGTAGTGTCAGACTAGTCTGTCTGAGTCTGACGCTGACATCCATGTCTATCGGTGTACACAACGGGATCGTTGATGATTGTGTTGAGCGAGGAGTGTTCGTGTTGTTTGTTATGATTTTGCATTATAGTTTAGAGTATTCCAATACATAACGTACAGTTTTTAACAAGTAGGCTACTCCTTACTAGTTACTATGAGTGACGGTAGAAAGAGACTCATTGGCGCTGAATACAAATTAACGAACAAAACTGAAACTTCAAGAACAAGAACTTGTTCTGAAACAAAGAAAAAACTAGATTTGTTTTTTTAAACTAATAGTTTGCCAGTAGAAGCAAAGAACGATGAAGAAGATAAAGGGGTTCCTGAAAGTGCTCATGCTGTTTGTGATGGTTCTGTTGCGGGACGACAATGCTTTCTCTGGAACGAGTTGTTCCATAACAGCCATGCTGTTATCCGTACCTACTGAAATGCTAGTAAGTTCTCACAATGAGATCGTACCTGATAGATTTGATGTTAAAAAGTCAATCTTTATCAGAAAATAAAGAGCCAACATTAGCATACTCTTCAAATACGGATCCTACTTTGTGGATCTTAAATGATGCTACAGTCAATCAGGGTAACATTGAACCGCATTTTCAGTATTTTCTTCTTCCCCACTTATGTTTTAATAATATTTTCCCACCTAATGGCATAAAATGGAAGAATAAACCCTAAATTATTTTTTAATTTACACAAATTAGTAAATGCTGATGATGAAAGCACCAAATAATAGGAAAATAACCCGGCGCAAAGTTACCCTGTCATTCAGGGTAACTTTGAACCACTATCAGAAGTTTTATATAAAATAGCTTTTTTTATTCAATCTTGGAGTCTAGACTACTTTGAACGAGTAAAATTAAGTTTCTAAGTATTTAAAACATCATCAGCTGCAGTTACCAGTATCATAAAGTTTGGATATTTTAAATAACACCACAAAGAATATGTTAGATAGGAACAGTGGATAACGAATCACACATATTACAAAAAAACAAAACTATTTATTATTCAGTTTTAACATACAAATATAGTGAAAAAACAACTTTCAGTTCATTCACTTAAATATAAACTCATTTTATCAATTAAAAATTGAAAAGATAAATAGAAAATAATAAAACTGATAGGCCTCCCTTATGCTATTAGTTAAGTACTATGGTGTTTGCAAGTCACAATGTGACACAAATACAAATATTCCACTCTTATTGTTAAAAATAGTATGATAATTTAAAAACAAAGTTCAAACTTCATAAAATTTCACTTTGGCATTTTTTAGATTAATAGTTATTGCATCAAAGAAAGAATCATTGATCTGGAAAACTTATTCTCGTGTTCTAGCTGGATTGGTTGGTTTGTACGCTCAACGACCTATTTTCATGCACTGTAATGGCTAATCAGTACGAGACCTACAGCTTAACTTGGATTCCGAACCACAACAAACGTCCATGCCTAATCCGGGATTCGAACCCGGCACCAGTGTTCTAGCTGGAATAATAATGTTTGGTGATAATTTCTTAAACACGCCTACTTTTTCATACCACAGATCATCATTGATATTGGGCCATTTCCAATATGCACCAGATTTCTTCATGAACCTCCAAATATCACGTTGTCTTTTAAGTCAATTTGGTCTGGGTACACTTCTCCATCGTATTGAATAATTACGTAGTCGTAAACTTTGCATATGCCATTACCAAAATCTAAAATACGTGAATGGTCTGTATAAAATTCCTGCCTCATTGATGTGTTTAACAGCCACCACTCGAACAACCTCTGACTTTTCAGTAACATTCTCCCAACAATTTGAGCAGTATAAACCTTTACCATGTCCTTATTGTGCAACTTTCATCTCCTCCGAAAATGACAGTGTTGTACATACACTGTCACCTGCATCATCTAGTTCAGGTTGGTTGGTTTATACGCTCAACGACCTACAGCTTAACGTAGATTTCGAATTACAACGAACATCCATGACTAACCCGGGATTCGAAACCGGAACATTTGGCATGCAGGGCCCGAGCTCTAACCACATAACCTTTAGGTGTGTCATCTAGTGTAGGACTTTTACTCTTGCTATCTCCAAGGAGTTCATATGGTAGAGGACTTTAGACAATCCCATCATATCCTTGCTATACATATTCCTTTATCATTTATTTTTTGTGCACATAGATTTTTCACTTACTCAACTGAAAAGTTTTTTACAACCATTACAGGTCGGCAGATTTTTTTTTTTTAATTCTGTGAACGTGTTTCTAATATAATTAGGTACTTTTTGAATTCACACCCAACATTTTCATTTTATCGGATTTTTCATACAAGAAAAGATTCTGTAAATTAAATTGCATTTGTATGTATATAAATGTATTTAAAAGCAAACAAAAATAAATTAGAATAAAATATGAATTATATGTGCAGTGTATACATTGCACACTGTCATCAGCCTAACTTTGAACCGGCTCAAAGTTACACTGAATATGTGGTAAAATGATAGTGCCTTGGTTTTTTGCTTTTTATTAAATGTTAGTAAATAAATAACCCTCAGCTACTAACAATTTCACTTTTTTCAGAAAATTATATAGCTTATAAAGTGGTAAGTTGATACTTTCTTGCATAAATTAGTTAATTTACATCAACTTCAAATAAGCATTAAAATAGAACTTGAAAACAGTACTCCAGAAAAACTACTGAATGACCAAATAAATTATGTACTATTTTGTCAATTCATTTATTAAACTATCAAGCAAAAAGCCAATTTCACAATCTTGCCAGCAGTTTGCAGCAGTGGATCATGAGCAGCTCTTAAAACCCAAAAATACTGAAAACTAGGAGGTGGCGCAAAGTTACACCCTATGGCTCAAAGTTATCCTGATTGACTGTACTAGAGATCTAATAGTAAAAAATTGCTTTGTCCAAAACTTAAATTTAGATTTCACTAACAGCTTAAGAGCGTACAAAGTTCAAAATAGATGCTTGACTAAATCTCTCTTTGAACGGAGATCAAAAAATGGAGAAGTCCATGAAAGGAAAAGGATGATTTTCTCTAAAAGTAAGGGATCAGTTTTTGTGGCCCTTATTTAGTGCTTAACACTAAAGAACGATCACAATTTGACGAACAAAGATGGTTTTAATGACTGTAAAAATAGAAAAAGCCGTGTATGTCACCGTGAAAATTCCCCCATACACCAATCTGTTATTATTACTCTAAAAGCAAGAGGAGTTTCTCTTAACCGTATTTACAGTTAGCTAACTTTACAACAAGACAAAGAAACACACTATTGGAGAAGAATGAATCTTATCAGAATTAGAAGACAATTAAAAAAGTGTGTCCTACTCGATGATCAGCAAGCCAAAGATGACGCGTGCCAAAGTTTACGAGAGTCTTAGGAAGAAGTGTACATTGCTCTGACAAGAATTTCAAATGACACAACAGAAAAAGCAACGACAAGATGTGAATTCCGAGGAATATATAGAAGATTAGAATGCTTTCAGACTGCGTTTATCGTGTGTTTTTGGGGCACCGTACTTCACAGAATCCATAAAGTTAGCAAAGCCATGCAAAGGGGAACTGTGGATGTTTTGTTGGTTAGAGATTTGTATGACTTTCTTGAAGAATATTTTACGGAACAGAGAAACAACTTTGTTTCCTTTGAGGAATTGGCCATGGATATAACTAAAACTACATCTTATGAAAAAGTCAATAAAAGACAGCCTCAAAGAAAAGTTTGGTTTGACGAAGACTGAAGTGGTGAAGTTAACTTTATTGGTAGGGATGACCTTAAAATAAAGACGTTTTTACTAATTATAGACTCTTTTGTTTGTGAATTCAAGAGAAGGAAAATGGCCTATGCATTGATTGTATTATCATGGTGGAGAATGATTCGCCTCTCCTTTTGCTTTTTCGAATTTCTCCGAGGACTTCTGGAAAACTAATGGTCGTGTATAATTCAGAATTGACCACCCTGCGTTGCTCTAACACCACTGTCACCACGTAACGGAAATGTCGAACAAACAGCAACCATTGGCTTCGATGTGTTTCTTCCTCGAACAACTTTTGTTGCATTTGTCTCGTCTTGGAAGACCCATACAGTCGATTGCTGTTTTGTTTCGAGCTCATATGCATCGATCCATGAATCGTAATCTGTATAGATGTGATACACAGCCTTTGATGTACCTTGAACATATTTTTTCAACATTTCCTTGCATCAATCGACACGAGCCTTCTTTTGAGCTTTTGCCAGATTATGTGGGATCCAACGCGAACAAATCTTTTTTACGGACAAATATTCATGTAATAACCTTATTGATGCTTGTCATACTAATGCCCAAAGATGCCTCAATATCACTATATGACACATGACGATCTTGCTTTATCAGTTCATGTACAGCATCAATATTTTCTGGCTCAACAACCAATTTTGGATGCCCTTCTCAGAACTTGTCCTGGAACGAACTTCGAATACGATTTTGATAATTCACGTCGAAAGTTATGAAAAATAATCGCACGAAAATGTTCACGAGTTAATTTCATTCTTCGCCCGAGATGATTTTTTCAATTTACTGTAAACAACACAAATCACGCTAAAATGAAAAAAAGTTTTAAATAAATTATGTTAAAGAATATTAAATTATCATTTGCAAACGCAAGCGGATACTTAGCAACACTTTGTATAGCTATGTCCAGAAATATAAATAGCAACCCTCGTATTAATCTAAAATTACTCAAATACTGCTTACATTTATTGTGCCATGTTTAACAAGATGCTAATACAAATTAGTAAATTAACTCAATCAGAAATGAATATTCCTAATTAACCCCGAATAATTATAATTCATTAAAAAAGTTGTAGATGAATCATCTTTACATGCAGTCCAATTAAAGTCGGAAAAAAAGTACAAAAGTGTAAAGTACATTGGTATTGATAATAAAATTGACAATTGTAAAATTGTTACTTTATTGTATTACCTAACAATGATAAAATGCGCGATGTTAATTGAGTCAAGCTTATATTTTATGTTTCACTAACGTTAGAGAATTTTTTATTTTTATTTTATTAATAACTTAAGATAAAGAGGTTGAAAAATATTGAAAGGAGATGTCTCGAATTGATGACCCTACTTAGAACTCACATGTCCCCTTGTGTCCAATTTTTGATAACAAAATTACGTAGCCCCACACTGGCAATTGAATCGTAGTTGTCTCACACTTTTGGTGAAGGAGATGGGGTGAGAGGGTCCGATCATGATGAATCTAAGGAAAAATCTACATAATTTTCTTAAACTTTTTTCAAAATTATGCTGTTAATTAATAATAAATTATTAAAAAAATGATTAATAAGAAGGTTACATGCTATTTATTTTGTTTGATAAACTGCCGTCTGAAATAAAAACTACTTAAATATATCATTATTTAACAACTCATGGCTAAACTAAATGTTTTTCTTAATTTTTTCCTAATCACTCAGTGGAAAATTATGATTTTTTTTAAATTTTTTTTTACGTATTTTGACGTTTCTTTGGATACTAAATCTACACTCACTTCCAAAAGTTAAGCCCGGAGAGGAAAATGTTAATTTCCTTAAGCCAATCTGAATTAAAGAAGCTGAAATTTGCTGCAAGGGAAGAAGGATATATGCAAATATGTTAGGTAGCAGCCAATCACGGTTTCGCGTCGAGAAATATGCAGAACAGGCAGTCGTATAAGAAGCCGGCATTGTGAAGGGTAATAGGAGTTGTATGTAAGTGCCGATGAAAGGTGTTTAGAACACTCGTACGATTTGTTTTCAAACTAGACATGTTTCTATGGCTTCTAGAAGACGAATGGAAGATTCTGAGGGCTAGCGGACTGTCGGGCGCATTAAAGCAGAACATTCTATTACAGATTTAACTCTTTTCTTCGGCGTTCATCATTCTGTCATTTCACGATTATGGAAACAATTCCAAACCAGCCAAACAGTTGACCGAAGACCTGTAGCCGTCGTCCAAGGGTTACGACCTCCACGGAAGATCTATATATTGCTGTTGTAACCAAGCGGAAGATCGCCCTCCCCATGTGTGACATCTATGATTGCAGAGGCTATTGGTTAGACGATATCTGCCACTACTGTTCGTCGAAGGCTACTCATGAATGGTCAGTACGCCCGAGTACTAAGAGTAAGTGTTCCTCTACCTGTCCAATCCTAAGGGGCATGATTAAAGTGGTGCCTCCAGTATGTGCATTGGATTGTAACTTATTATTGCAATATTATACTCACAGATGAGTCCAGATTTGTTCTACAACCTGATGAGAAGCGTGTAATGGCCTTTAGGGAACAAGGCACAGGCAATTGGCCCCAGATCATCACCGAGCATCACGCATTCCGCGGTGAAAGCATCATGTTCTGGAAAGGGATTTCATTGGGATAGTGCACCGACCTACACATCTTCAGGCGCGAGATTTTGTGACGGCTGTACGGTATCGATATAAAGTCTTAGAACCCCATTGTGAAACTGTACGTAGCAGTAGTAGTTGGTCCTTCTATCTTTTTAATGGATTGCACAGTACGTTCTCATAGAGCTTCCATCATTGACGACATTCTGGAGAGTGAGGGGATTGCGCGTATGGAGTGGCCAGCTTACTCTCCAGATCTTAATCCAATTCAAAATCTTTGGAAGGCCCTCGGCCGTGCTGTATGTAGACGTTTTCCACGTCCAGTCACTCTTAGAGATTTAGAAACTGCCCTACCGGAATAATGGCGATTAATGGAATCTGAGGTGGTTGTTCACCTCTTAACAAGAATGATGACACCATCGATATAGATCAACAATTGTATAGACTGCTCCGATGGCAACGCAAGGCGAAAAACACGCCCTCGTGAATGTTTGCTTTCCTGCCAATGGTGGGACGATTTCCTGAAGCATGGTTAATTACTGTGTTACATATAAATGCAAAAACTGTGCAAATTGGGAAAATATAAACAAGAGTTTTCACCGGTAAAAAATAGTTATTCAAATATGTTAAAGTATTTTTTTTTTTTTATTATTTATTTTTGAAAAATATCTAAAATGACACTTTTAACATTGATTGCTCGTGGTTAATGGTTGATCTCTTATGTGGCTATTCATATCATAAATAATCTATTTTAAATTCAGAACAAATAGGATTATGATCTAGAATAAAACACTTGATTTATATTTATTTAATACTTGTTTTTATGCGTTTTCAAGGTCATTTGGCAAAGGAATGGGAAATGAAATAACTAGATAATTTGTTTTAGATATGTTATATTTAATCCATGTTTTTATGCGTTTCATGAACATTTAGTAGTTGCATTAAAAAAAAAAAGGATGAAATGGAAAGAGAAACAATAACTCAAAATGCTATTGTTCTTTTGTAAATTTATTTATTAATGAAACTGGGGACTGCAAACTGTCCAGTTTATCAGTTTATTTAATACTTACGTATTTATTTAAAAAACTAATGCCTGAAACTAATCAGGTTCGGTAAAGTTTTCCACATTTTTCTCACTTTATAATTAATGGGTCAAATATGTGTCTTTGACTTGCAATATACAAGTTTCAAACCTGTATATTTAAATTCGAAAGTTATATAAAAATATTGAGTATGAAAAATTAATATAATAGTTTGCCTTTGAAACTTAAATTGTTCTTTGTATTAAATTAGTTATACAGTCAAACCCTGTTAACGCGAATTCGAAGGGACCCTTGAAATTGTTCGCCTTAACCGAATTTCTGTTAAACGCATAAATTAACGTTAAGTTTCTTAATGCGGAGAACTGATGTTTTTACTTCGCGTTAAAAGGGATTTCATGTAAGCGATTTCGCGTTAACGGGGTTTGACTGTAGTATAAATAAATTTATATTTTGCAATCTTATTATTATATATTTTCAACAGGTTTTCTGTATTTCTTCAATTATCTTTAATTTCTACTTTTAAAATAAATCTATTTTTAAAGTCTATTTTCATTTGTTTACTGCATTCTCATAACTTGTAGATGATAATTTATTTTTAAAACATTTAATTTATGTAACTTAACATTTTGAGAATTAAATTCAAATCAATAAAGATAAAACACGTTTACAGATATCGACAGTAACTAATATCAAATGCTTGTTCCAAATATTCCAATTCTATACTTAGAATTATTTTGATCACTTATATTTATTGCTTAAACTATTTTCTTCAACTATGTTTTATTCTTAATTTTTTTTTTTTGCTTGCCAAAAATCAAAAGTAACGAGAATATACCATAAAGATCGAAGAAAACCCACATCGGTAATACATATTCCTTCATCCAAGCATCTCGCTATCGCTGAGGTAACGGCTTGTTTCCCCAACTTTAAGCAGTCTATCCAGTTGTTTATCTATATGGATGGATCACACGCTGTACACTTTGTATGCAGGTGAGGTGTACTCACATTCCCTATTAAAGTCGGTTTTTATAGTTTGTTTTAAATTCAAACATAATATTGTTAATGATGCAAAAATGACTTCATCTGACTATTTATGAATATTCAATATTTTTTTTTTATCTATGTTTGTAGTTCTTTATTTTGGTTCATGAATAAACTTAGAGCTACTTACTAGCAACATTTCGCGTCAATTAAAGCATTACTTGTCGATTTGTTTGCATTTTACAGCTCCGTACTTAACTTATGGAAGTGAGTGCAAATATTGCATAATTTTTTGAGTTGTAATTGAACTTTAAAACTTTAAAAGTTTTGTTTTAATATGTAAATGCCACTTCATAAAAATATATATATATATATATATATATATATATATATATATATATATATATATATATATATATATATATATATATATATATATATAT
The DNA here is from genome assembly GCA_963978545.1 of Linyphia triangularis. Taxonomy (NCBI): domain Eukaryota; kingdom Metazoa; phylum Arthropoda; class Arachnida; order Araneae; family Linyphiidae; genus Linyphia; species Linyphia triangularis. Next base: position 82,572,903 of record OZ021722.1, on the reverse strand, counting down.
ATATACAAACCTCCCAAGAGTTACAACGGTACTTTTCTTTTTTATGTATTTCGTCAATTATATTTTTTTTCTCGTTTTGTACTTTCTTCACATGTGAATTTATTTTGCGAGCAAATTTAATGTATTATATTTTATTCGCCTTGTAATGTTGCACTACTGCTATGGAACGAATTATGTATTCGAATATCCATTTACACTTCACAGCTTCTAATTTAGTGTTTTTTATGTGTAATAAAATCCTTTTAAATTAAGTAATAGAGCTCTACGCATTTGCATTTAATTTTTTATTATACATTTCTTAAGTTTTGAGATATAATCAATTACTTCCGTATATTATTACTAGAGAGTTTTTATAGTTTCACATTTCTGCTTTAACAGATTTGAAAGTAAATTTAGTCTTGATTATGTATATATATTTATCGTTTCACGAGTTGATGCACTTTTAAACATTTTACTATGTATCTCATTCATTTATAAAATTTAATTTCAGTAGGTTATAATTTTATTTGTTAGTGAGTTTAAACATTAGTTTAATTACGATTTAATATCTGTAACGAATAAGTATTTTTATTGAGGATTTAAAAAAAAAGGACAAGTAAAATTTATTTATTACTTTTAGAATAACAATACCTAAAACATAATTGTTTAAAGAAGTGTGGAGCTTTTGGAATAAACAGATCTTTATATAAAAAAGTATAAAATGTGCCGAGCCAATGCAAAAATACTCTCATAAATAATAATAATAATAATAATAATAATAATAATAATAATAATAATAATAATAATAATAATAATAATAATAATAATAATAATAATAATAATAATAATAATAATAATAATAATAATAATAATAATAATAATAATAATAATAATAATAAACCTATAACAATAATTTTAACTTTTTCGAATACCACTAAAATGACAACAGTTAAATGACATTAATTCGAAATTTCCTTGAATTGCCTATTGGAGGGATCTAAAAATTTATTCGTAACCTTCCCGGTAAGTTTTTTTGTTTTTCCCATACATCAATTATACCTGGTTTAAAGATTATGAATATTGTAAGAGACAATATACTAAATATTAAAATACTTGTATCCCAATTTTCTCGAAAGTGCGTTCATTATAACAGGCTCTAGATGACTCTAAGCACTTGCATTTGATTAAGATTTGATAAAGATAAAGATTTGAATATAATATTATATTGTAAGCCTCGTCTATTAATTATTGTTTAAAAAAAAGCAAATATGTTTTACTTAAAAAAGAGGGCACATAGAAAAATAAGGCTTAAATTGACTCAAATAAAATTTATTTGATGAAGTTAAATAGTAATAATAATAATAAAAAAATAAAAATAAAAAAAAACTGTTTTTCAAATCTCTTCCAATCCCAACAAAGGCAAATGAAACATTTTATTCCCTAGTTGATTGCTTCAGTTCGACAACTATACAAATGTACTCACATAAAACTTCAATTATTGCGTTTAAAAAATATGAAAACATACATACAAGTGCATAATAAAACAGCTTTTTTAGAAATAGAAAACAAAACACAATGATAGAATGATATCTGAAGAAAAAAGCATTATTACGATCTCTTATTTTTTAATGATTTCTGTAACGGAATAAGGTAATGAATGTACTCTAACGGAACACATTCATTACCTTAACAACCCTACTGAAAGAGATAAAATATTCATAACAACGTATAAACATTCAAGAATCCAATTACATATAGTTTGACTAATACTATCTCTATTGTTGGTATGTAGCAGTATGTATTTATAATTATATGTACAGCTTCTTGCTATTTGTATATTGTGCGAGGTTTTAAGAATGTTTAAATTTTCCGTTGAGTTTGTGTTGTTAGTAGTAATTTTCTTGGACTGAAAACAATGTTAATTGTCAATTGCATTTCGTAAGAGTTATTATTTAATGTTAGCCATAAATATGGTTTCAATAGTTTTTGTTCAGTTAATAATGAAAGGTGTCAGAAAGTTTGAATGTTACTTTCATTAATTTTTTTTTTAATGCAAGAATAATGTGCTTGGCTGTATTATTGAGAATTAACTCTTCTCATATAAATAAATTGTAGTACACAAGAAAATATTTTTCACCCTTTGTAACTCTTCTAGCCAAATAAAAAACTTTAATTCTGAATTGTATCTTTGTAGATCACTTAGAGCTATGTTTATTTAATGCAAGGTAAATTAACTATTATATTAAATATGGCATTTTCTCAATAAAATTCCTAGTAGCACAATTTCGTTGGCCAATATTGACTCGACATTGTTCAATCCCGATATAGACCGTTCTAGACAGATGACTGTTTTGCTACGGATCTTCGCTAATCGGGCCCAGTGTTGGTTAAAATATACTGGACATTTTAAAATGTTGAAGCATAATTTCAAAATTGAAATATAGTGTTATAAGGAAATTCAGAAGCCGTAAAAGATATATTTTTGGTAGGTTTTGGTATGTTAACTTCTAAGAAAAACGTTTATTTTGGAACAATTCTCAAGATTCGACATGAACTGGACAATCTTCCCAGTATCACTGTTTCTGACATTGTTCAATACCGCTGGGCTACATGGAACAGTTAATTAGCGAACGTTTTTATGTGGATTAAGTAAATCTAAATATCGTATTGTTTATATTAAATAATTTTGTACGAAAGCATCCTTTAAGTACATCGGTCAATTGTTTCATTCAGCGTTTTCTAAACATAACGACAAAAAGCTCTTAAATTTTGTTACGTTCTCTTAAGTTTTATGATTTTACATCATAGTTTCAATTTTTCAAAAACAAGCATGGCCGTCGCACGTTCCTGTATACTAGTTACAAGTATTGATAAGTTTACTAAACGCATCCATTTACAAGAGCAACTCATAATTTGTCTTAATTGCCTTCGAGGTGTCCTTTTATCTATGAATTCTGAGATTGTGATTTACCAACATGCAATGAATAAGAGTCTTAATGGGTTCTGTTGCTATGCAGTTGGATTTGTGCAAAAAATAATGGATATATATGAGCTATATATTATTTGAAGAGTCTCACTGTGACGGATTTCGATGCTAAAATCTCGTCTCAATGAGACTTATCATTTGATATAGAGTGTGTCTAAGAAGAACAAATTCTGGCACTGGCAGTTAGAGTATGTCTAAGAAGAAGAGTAGTTAGAGTATGTCTAAAAGTATGTCTAAGAAGAAGAATTCTGGCACTGCCAGTTGAAATTTGGTACGGAAATGTCTTAACAAGGTGTTTCACATTATATCTAGCTTATATAAGTTATAAATAAGCTTCTATTTTTAATTTCTATTACTTCCGTTAGAATTTTTTCCCCGGAATCATCTGGACATAACTTGTCACTAGATATATTGTAAGTATAGGGTTGCAAATGGTCTTGATTCAAAGTACATATTTTTTAATTAACGTTACCTATTCCTCAACTTGTTATGTCTTTATTATTCCCAAAAATGCTATTTGAAGCTACAAAACTACTAACAGAATACATAAAAACAAACAATAACTAAACGACCATTTCCAGTTCTTAGAGATAATAGTAATCGTGCCATTTATCCCAGTCATGGCGTGCAGAACTATTTTAACCAATTGTTTCTCTGCAGGAGACAGAGAGCGATGAGGGGTGGAGCAAACATTGCCAAGAATCCCTCTACCACACTACTTGGGACTTACCGGAATTAAGTGGCGGCTAGTCGTTATCTACTCTCCCGTAGATACAGCATCCGGAATGATTTCTCTTCTTCTCTTACGAATCTCACGCAATGCATTCAATCGCTGTTAAAGAGTTTACGTGCTTGAGTGCTGTGGGATATCCCCTGATTCCTTTTGCTTCCGTTTTATAAAATCTGTTGCCTGTACCTGTTCGTTTAATTCCACTAGATGGTTCTGTAGAAATTTTTAATGATGGTCATCGATGACATCGAGAGACAAAAGGATTCGAAAACTAAAGTATTTTATTATAATAGACTTCAGTCGCGGTGCTGCTATTCGGTAGAGTCACCGCCATTCATAAATCATAAGTCATAAAGTATTTTATTAAAATTCTCCTGATTTGGGTTATAATTTAAGAGAGAAAGCTTTGGGAACAATGTCTGTAAATCTTTTCTCTACGTACATCAGCTGTCTTTTAAAGTAGAAAACTTTGTTGTTTTGGTCTGGACTTCTGAAGTCAAAACATTAAAAAAATCAAGTGATGGGGAAAAAAAAAATGACTACCAAATGCTTGGTAAAATATACTGGACATTTTGAAATGTCAATGCGCAGTTTTATAATTTAAATATTTATAAGAAATGTAAAAATTTTGCCTTGATAGGGATTTTCAATTCATTTGATTAAATTTTAATTTGTTGATTTTCTTAAAATTAATTTTTGATTTCCATACTAAGTTTAAATATTTGTTTCTTCTTTTTCATCCTCTTTGGATGAATTATAAGAACTATCTAAAAATGCATTGCCATCATATCTGAAAGACATGGCCTAAAATAGGACTTAACTTTATGACTTCGAATATATTTGCAATTTTATAATTTAAATTTTTCAGTATGGAAAAATCGTCATTTTTTTCAAGTATGGAAAACTACCCTGTATGTGATAATCCAACACTTGGATTCTACAGGACCAACTTAATTTTACCCTGACACTAATTTTTTTTTTTTTTGAAAATTTTCTTCAGCGGAAGTCACTTTAAATATCCGAAATTCCTTTTTGACACGATCTGTCACTTCTGTCTTATGGAAAGTTTTCTTACAGATTAAAATATATTCATGAAATACCAATAATACACAGTTCAAAACATGATCGATGATGTGTGCTCAACGTATTAGAGTAGTACTTTTTGAAAAATGTTTATAAAATGTTAATTACTTTTTCAGAGAGTGTACTGGATAGTTTGATATTTATTTTTATTTCTTGAAGCTTGTATGATGGATTTCTCCAGTTTATATCATTTGGATCAAGAACTAGCAATATGATGAATAAATCACATGTTGACTAATAATATTTAATAATTTACCAAAAAATAATTTATATAGGAGCCAGACTACTTACTAAGAATAATAATAGACTATTTTAACTAAATTACTAAATTGTTGAAACATATCTTGATACTAAATTCTCACTTATATGCTCTGGCCACATGTATATTTCGTAAAAGATATTCATACACAGATAATGTTTGTTACTTATTCTTTACTTGGAATATTTCATATTCAAATGTATGGCTCATTAATGAATCTGCATGAAAAAACATATTTGAAAACTTCAAAAACTAGGTCATTGCTACTAACATCCTTAAATGATTAACCAAGTGTTAAAAAAAAAGATGGGATAAATTTTAAGAAGCGGGTTAGTATGATAGCGTGATAGTAGAAAGCGGGTCCCTAAACAAACACATTTTATCAAAAATGCATGGCATAAAATGATACTTCAGAAAAGACCACTCCACAAACGTCATTTCGTAGAGAACACCAAGCATGTAAATGAAGAAAGAAGAATAAACTACTTGCAATTGTTTACCACTATGAATAAAAACCATAGCGTGAAGCATTCCCAATTTGTAACCGTTAATCGTAGCCGTAACGTACTGAAGAATGGAGTTCTTTACTTTTAAGCCATTCCCTCCTTTATCTCTAGCGCATGCATTACCTTTGACTGTTGCTTATTTTAGTAAATATTGTAAATCTGTGTCATTAATTACAGCATATGTATTAATCACAACTTTTTCGTTTGATAACTTATTTTTCTTTTTTTCTTCTTGGTTTCAGCATCTAATGTCTTTGCCTTTTATTTCAAACCAGTTGTTTTAAACTATGGTCTTAGTATGTGCTACCACACACTAAAACTTAAGTAGATTTTTAAACATTTATTTATATAATATTTGAAATTTTTATTTCTTATGCTCTAATAAAGTTGCTTATCTGATACTTATAAAAAACTATTAAAAGTAACATAATAATATTATTTTCAGGTTCTTTTTTTAGATTAAAGAATTAAATGTTATTACACATAACTAATGAAAAGTTATGACATTATTTCTTAAAACTTTTAAATAACTTAAAATAAAATATTATTATTATAAAAATGTACTCTGCAGTATGTTTTTACTGTTTGTTAGTTCTTGTGTGTTGGTACATTTTTACTGTTTCCATTATTTTTTCCAAGCAAAAAAATTAATCCAATATTTTACTACTAAGACAAAGTAAGACAGAATAACCACTTGATGGTCTACTGGATCCAATCTATTACACTTAGAGTTTTTCCTCTCGAATTAAGATACTCAGTGTTTATAACTGCTAAAAATATATATTTTCTTGCACAGTGTTAGATTTGCTACACTTTTTATCAATGTTTTTTCTAAGAAAGCTAGATTTTCAGTCGAAAATTAAACGGGGATATTATTTTGTATCACAACTGAAAACAATAACTTACTATATTCCTAAGAAAAGTGAATATCCCCTTTCTTTCCGCTTCACTGCAATTTTCATGAGCATTGCCAAGACACGCTCCAACATAAATACATCCTTCTCTTTGTTTCTGCTAAAAACTACATGATATAGGAATACATACAATAGGAAGAATATAGACTCTTAGTGCGTAATGATGGTTTTAATAAAGGTTTGATTCCATTTTAAGAATGTAAACATTTGATATGTTTACCTTTATAAACTTAAAATAATAATTCAAGTTAACTAACTGAACAAAATTTGGAAAAAAAAACTCGTCTCGAAATTGATGGTTCAGTGTCTGATGAATAATTTATGCTATGAATGCGTAGTTGCTTATGATATTATGATATCTATAGATGTGTAGTAGCGCTCTCTTTATTATGCTTTTAAGTAATACTTCTTAAAACTTTTTATCAAGGTTAAAAATATAAATAATAATAAAAAAAATTGTAGCCACTATCTTTCTCATTATTGGAATTTAACTTACTTTGAACATTTTTATACAAATATCCTTTTGAAAATTTTCTTCCTGGGAAAAATTGTAGCACGTTTCAGAATATTAAATGATGAAATTTAGTTATCAATTGTAAATAAATAATCAAAGATTTTTCATGTAACCTTCAAGTGGAATTATTTACGTAGCATAAAGATGATTTATTAAAAAACTTTTGTATTGTTTTAAGAATGACGCTTCTTGTAATCGTATTTTTATTTAAATTTGAGCATGATTACATAAAAGTGGAATTTTTTCACTATCATACCATTGTTTTTACAGGCACACAAGATGATCAGCATCTTCTGGTATCTGGGAATAATGGCTCTCTAATTTACTTCAAGACATTAAATATAAAACATTTCATTTAGGAACTCAGCTAAATTTAAGTCGACATTTCGCATGTCGTACTGTAACTAATTTTTAATACGCAATCGTAAAAGAGTGAAAATTTTACGCGTAGTGTTGTTTTTATGACCATGGCACAATCTCCTAAGTTATTGCAATTCATTTTTTGTGCTATATTAGTAAAACACATACATTATGTTATTTACATTGTATCTTCACCAATCACGTCATTAGCTTAATTTCAGGCAAAGCAGGTGTATCACAAACTTGATTAAAAACATAAAATACATATGTTAAACAATTGCTGTATTTTAAATCAGTTATTTTATAGGTACATAAAAATGCACATTTTGACGTGCTTGGTATAAGGTGTATCTTCCATATATAATGCATTATATGGCAATGTTTTAAAATAATGACAAATTAAAGTCCCAAATGAAACAACACAAAATTATACTTTTAGTATACAGTTACATGTATACAATTACATGAGGATCTCGAGTTTGATAACTCGAAGTACTTTTAATCAAGTACTTTTTTTTATCCCTTCACCCAATTAAAATTATTTCATGTATTGTTCATAATATCGTGCCTTTCATAACTAAAAATATTACTTATGAGATACTTTTTCAGAATAAATTAGGCTTCAACATTTAAGACAAAAGAACCTATAATATGAATTACATTTAGAAAATTGAACTTTGGCAGGAATAATATTAGTTGCTAAAACATAAAGAATTTATTAAAATGTTAATCAATACAACTGCAAGTTTGCGGACGTAGAGTGAAAAACTAGTCACAATTATTACTAAAGTAGCTAAATAGAGGCAGGCGGTCTTATATCCATCTATTGCATTATACAAACACAGACTAAACTATTGAAGAGAATAATGTACAATTATGGAACATTTCATTTCAAATACAGAGTAAATACTCAAAGAGCTTGACTTTTGGAGTGTGCAATGCATAGTTTACTATAATGTAATTATTTTACTTCAATGCATTATAGTAGAGTTTGTGCAAAATAACATGAAGAATAAATAACTTGCAGTACAATTTGATGTAAATTGAAAAGAATTTGATTGCTTAGAGCAAAACAAAAAACTTCATATCTTCCATGTTTAAAGTACTTACTGATGATCCATTTTAATTTTCCTGGCATATGGAACCAGTTGTTTTAACCGCGAGTATATTATACAAATATAACTAAAATACTGATAAATTTATATTTACTATACTTAAAAATGTGCTTAGGACATTTAATTCAAATTTCGTCCTCCTTCTTAAACCCTGTTTTTGTACTATAGTACGAAGAAATAACAAATATTCTTCATTTCACATCATAAAACTCCACCACGCTCCTCCATATAGAATGCATAAGGTCTTAGGATTGAGCTCTGGCACTCCACACTTTCTGTTTTTCAAGTTAGTAGACACATAGGTGACTGTGACAGACATTTCCAGTTCGGCCATCTGGAATTTCTCTCAATGAAAATGTAACTGAACAAAAGTGTGAGAGGTTTTCCTCCAGAGACTCTCGATAGCCATTTCCCTTGCCAGGGTGTTGTTAGGGTATTTTGGAGTTATCTAGTTTTTGTGTAACTAGTAAATTATTCTAAATGACGAACCGAATACTTAAACTGTAGAGGGTAGAGGTTATATGCCAAAATCTCCCACATTCTAAGAGAGCGATGAGGATGTGGATGTCATCTATCAAATCACAATTTCAGTTTGTAGTAATGCATTATCTTAAATCTTCTTCGCATATTTCCGCTTTCTAAACACAGCAATTCAAATATACTGTTTGAGTAGTAATATATAACTGAATTTAAATATTATAAATATTTAATTGTAAAAACAAAATAATCGTTTTTGCAGTAATCGTTTTGCATAAAATTGATGCCATCATTTAAATGTATGTATAAGCTTTAACACATAACTATTTGTAATAACCTATATCTTAGTAGATTTTATGCATAACCCTAAATAGTGTGTTATTTTACCTAACTAAACTTGGTAACACCAACATCATAAAACATTTAAAAATAAATTCGAATTTTTATCCAATAGAAAACCCGTAGATGGCTGAGACATCGCAAGGCATAAAAACCTAGGATAACAATTCAGATTTCTTATGTATTTACTACTTAAGCGTATTTTGCTCTTATAGAATAAAACATTATTGTAAAATGCTCTTAAAATAAGCTTTTAATATACTAAATTAATGCAATTATGTAAATAAGTTAAGATTTAACATATTTTTACAAAATTTGATTTAAATAAAAATACAATTTAGAATTTCTGATCCAGATACAAAAATATAAATTTAACATCCTTAGTTATTTTTAATGGATTTCTATACACAAAAAGTAGACAATAAAGTTCACCGAGTATTTTTGTTTTGACAAAGAATGATGGATGTTCTGTTAGTTACAACTGTTTAAAAATAGTGTGTCTCTTTATGATACCAGATACTATCTATCATAAAAAAACTTTCACTTAAATGAAGTTTTGAAAGATATAGTTACTTTAAAAACACTCTACATTGTGGTTTACTTTTTTTACTACTGTCTCAAAAAAACATCTATCAAAAATTTTACGTACTCTTCTGAAATTAAATACATTTTCAAGTTCCAAGCATATATATCACATCCTTCACTTTTCACATAATTAATACAGGTATTTTTCTGCGCAAAATATTTTTTAAAGAAAACATACATTGTTTTCCTGGTGAACAAAAGTTCTGCTCATGCATTTATATTACAGTCAAACTCAGTCTACATGAAGTCGATACGATCGCCAAAATTTTTCGTGCTAACCGAATTTCCTGTTAACCATCTAAAACCCTTTTCATCTTATTTATGCAGATTTAAAACTACTACCTATATTTATATTTAATACTGCTAGTTTTTAGAACATTTACATAGTTTTTGAACATTACAAAACAGTAAATGTATTTACCAGTAGGTTATTACTTATTTGACTTATTGAAACTCTGTTATTGAATTTCACTATACTTAACTCCAACTTAACTTGACATCACTAGACGATAGATCTTCATCGTGCTCATAGGCAATTAATCCATTTTAGAGGAGTGGAGACATATTCTCGCCAAGACATATAGCCTTTTGTTCTCTACAGGGTTGTGGTTTGGCGAGCATTATCCTTTCACGCCGCCAAAATGGATTAATTGCCTATGAGCATATGATGATCTACCGTCTAGTGATGTCAAGTTAAGTTGAAGTTTAGTACAAAGGTGTCTACCTCTTCAAAATAATTTAAAGCACATGAGCCAATGTTCCGCTGCGTTAGGAAACAATGCATGGTTTCATCTAAAAAAAGTGGTCTAAAGAGCTAATTGTTTTCGTCTTAAGCGGGATTTCATTGTGTGAAATTTCGTGTTAAGTGAATAAATTAACATTAAGTTTAAGTTTTATAGTACGTGGAACTGCTTTTACTTCTCGTTAAACGGGATTTCTTGCTAACCGATTTCGAGTTTACGGGGTTTGAGTGTAATATTTTGTAGTTTTATAATTTATTGAAAACATTTGTTTATTTTTCCTTTGGAGCAAGATAATTTTATGTCCCTAATTGCCATGAGATATTGATCGAATGGTGGTAAATTTTGTATGGGATCTATATAAACACTCAGCAGTTTAAGTTTAGCAATTATAGAACCGGTGATTGTCTCAAAATAATTTATAAGCAGAAAATATACTTCAGAAATCCAATCAAAGGGAACTCTTGAACAGAGTACCTGGTTACATGTACAATACAAGGGGATTCTTCTCTTCCCTGGAAATTGAATGTACTGTTCTTGTCAAGGTAAATTTTCCACAGCGTTAATTTTAAATAAATAAATAAATAAATAAATAAATAAATGAGTGAGTGAGGGAATGAGTAAGTGAGTGAGTGAGTGAATGAATAAATAAATAAATAAATAAATAAATAAATAAATAAATAAATAAATAAATAAATAAATAAATAAATAAATAAATAAATAAATAAATAAATAAATAAATAAATAAATAAATAAATAAATAAATAAATAAATAAATAAATAAATAAATAAATAAATAAATAAATAAATAAATAAATAAATAAATAAATAAATAAATAAATAAATAAATAAATAAAATCACGTGAAAAAAATTGATAAATCATGAATCATAATTTCAAATTAATATTTCTACGCATCTAATACAAATACAAATTTTGAAACCAACAACAGACTCAAGGCCCAACAGGGTTGGTCGAGTAAAAATTACATATATACACTTATATAGAAAGATAATTTGCAGACAATAATTACAGAATCATACACACAATATACAATAGTTACAGGATCATACATACTAATACAATACAATATATAATGATGACACAGCGTCCTGGAATCATACTGGAAAAATGCAATACACATACATAAAAAAACTCCAACTAAATAGCTCGTGATGCAAGTCAGTCGTGCCTATATACTTTTGAAATTATAAATAGCACTGTACCAAATAAAGAAAAATCTTAATATGACTTATCAAAAGCTTGGTGGAATTGTGCTATTGAGCCTCGAGCCCGGTAAAAAAAAAGCAAAGGATTTCTTTTTCTTGAAAAATTTCTTGTAAAAAAAATGTACAGACGTTTTAAGGATTTTATCATAACTAAGTAATAATAAGTATTATTGCAAGAGTAACTTTGAATAAATGACTGTTTTCCCTCGATTTTATTGTTTTGCATCAGGTCCTGCTACCAATTTTGTACAATTTGGCGATATTTCGTTGCTGAAATCTCCTCCTGTTAAATTAGATAAAATTCAACCATAACCCAAATTTTGTTAATTTTAGAATTCCATAGAAATCCATAGAAATAATTCAAAAAATATGTTAGAACTTTTTAACATTTTGATCAATTCTTAAAGTTACTCAAACTTTTAAACTAGCACTAAACTAAGAATGTCTGTAAAAAAATAGTAAACGTCATTAAATTTACTTTCTATACAAATTAGAAAAAAGGAAAATTGTTAGTTCGATAACTTCAAAGGCACATCTACTGACAAGAATTGTGTACGATGTATCCCATCTGATATTGTTGGTATTGTAGGTCCCAAGGGTTACAAAAAGATTCATGTTCCATTCTATACCACTTTAAACTAACATATTTTCTTATATTCCAAACAATACACCACGTCACCCTTCAAATGTTATTCGCAAATCTCACGGGTTGCATATCCCAATAAAATGAGTGTTTTGCAGTTTGTTATTAACGTTTATACCTCGCAATATCCCAAAACTTCATAACAATGCAATCAATATCCTTAACAATACATTCAAAATGCATTCAAATACTTTATACCTTACCCATATCATTTAAATTTAGACAATTTGCCTTTTGTAACAAATAGTAACACATTGTCTAGAGTTGACTCATCCTCTGTGGACGGCTTACAATGAGATTTATATGGTGAGTATCAGGTATCTTTCAGGTTACGTCAATAATATGTAAACAAAATAGACAGTATAATTTTTCCATTTTATTTTTTTACTTGTAAAATTAAGAAATGATAACACATGACATGCTGATTAACGTAAATGTAACATAGTGTTTAAATAGTATATCATGTACTTCTCTATCTAACTTACTTACCCTAATACATTATTAATATTTGAACCATCAAAAGTAAATAAACGTCCAACATACTTCATGAATTATTTAGGAAACACAAAAAACCGTCTTATAAATACTTATGAAAGAAAATATAGCTTTTCATAATAACAATTCAAGGCTTATTTATCTTTTAACAAGTCACAACTGTAGTAAACATTATCTAAAATCGAGTGTCAACCTTTTGATTATATTTCTTTTCTGCGAAAATATACTTCTAATGTTTTCCATGAAGCACAATACCAAATGAGAATGTATTCCTTTGCGCCACCTATCATTCTCATTTCGGAAGAATGTTAGTCCCATTATGATTCTGTTGATGAGCCATCTACCGATCCTTGTACAAATCTCGCATTAGCAATGGATGGTTTATAAAAGTGTCTCCATATTCCCACAGGGCAACCTCAGCTAAATTACGAATTTGAAGAGAGGTGAGAGGGAATGGCTAATAAAGGAGAAAGGCTTTTACCTCTGCATCTGAAATTGCTTCGCAAACAACATGCTACTTTGGATGAAATGTGGTGACAGTTAATTTAGAGTGCGCAAACGTAAAGGGAAGAGATGATTATTCCTTAATCCTATAATGTATTTATTTAGACACAGTTTGAAATTTGGGGTTACATGATTCTGAAAAGTGGAAAAGTTGTCGATCTGACTGGATTAGTGATTACCGCTCTTTTAAATCTTTTCAAACTTTAGATGTTGCCAAATATTAGCTTCAGTCTAGACTCGGAACTGCCTAACTGACATGATGTGATTATTCAAAACAGCTTTGTGTAGCTCTTGCGTCATAAGAGACCAAATATAGTTAATGAACTATCTCCATCAGATACCATAATAAGTTTTTTATTGATTTTGTTTATACTTACAAGTTAACTAATTTACCTAATTTGTATTTTAAGAATTTTTGACTATCGTTATTGTAGCTTCTGCAGTTATGAATAATTTATGTTGATCGTTATTGACTAAACTAGATTTGACTACTTTAATCTACATATTTTAATTTAAGAATTCTTTATTGCATATTCGAACAGTGTTTGAATTCTTAATTGCAAATTTCTTTGCCTTTCTTTCAGTGATTTGCATTCTTTTAATTTCGAACACAGATTTTTAATTAGTGAATGCGCCTTTATTTCTCTTGGATATAATGTACTTCTAAAATTTGTATAGTTTAGATGTAATAAAAATATATTAAGGTATATTTAGGTTTAAATTTGGAGTAAGCATGGTTAAGATGAATATGCTATATTTTAGATAATAGTATTTTTAACATGTATATAATAAAACAATTGTTGTGCATTATAAAGAAACAACATATATATAAAATAATTTGGGTAAATACATATTTCGTCAAAAATTAAAGTTAGCATTAATTATATTAATACATATATTTTAATAAAAAATATTTTAACACATAACATAATTTTTAATGAAAAAATTCAAATTACGTTATGCAGTTGTTCAAGTAACACTTACGCTTACTGCATAAGCGATATGTTGTTAGCAAAATTTTCAAGTGCTTTCGGGTATAAATGTTTTTTTTTTTTTTTTTTTTTTTTTTTTTTTTTTTTTTTTTTTGTATGACTGAAAGAAACATGTACCACATGTTGCAAGTTTTCGAGACAGAGTATAATCATGAAATTCCGAGCAGTGATTATACCATCAACTCGGAAATAGTTAAGGAACTACAGAGTTTTCTCCATTAACTTGTCATCTAGAACCGAGCTTACTCGAACGATGTTATGAATGGAGTGTTGCAGAAAACGATCATCTCAACTAAAACCATCAATAAAATTCTCCATTAGTGGCATCCTTTTCCTTAAAAGGTTAGAAAATTGCATGCAAATTGTCGCTTATAGCTTGACTGAAGAAAAAAGAAGTTGTTCTACTCATGTTGAATGTTCTTGATCAATACTCAAGAAGCCATTGCTGAAAAGAAAACCAAAATACCATCCAATAGTTGTAGTTTTAAATATATTATTCAGAAATGTTGTTACAGTTATAGATTAGGCTTCTACAAAAGTTATAATTTACAACACACTCAATGCAACTCTAAATAAGGCCAATCTAATTTCCCATTACAATACTCTAGATAGTTAATATTGAAAACTCTAAATAAATGTATGCGATCCTCTCCCTCAACCATGGTTTTTAAATTAAATGCAACTTTTTTACGAACTATCTTGTTAAGTTTTTCGGATGAATAGTTTAATTAAATGTATATTCAATTAAATGCATTTTTTCAACATTACTTTTTTTAAATCAAAGGTTATTAATGTTGAATTCATATTTTTATGTGTTATTTTTGTTAATGTACATGTTTTATTATTATGGGAATTACAAATTCACACCCAAAACTTGCTTTACAAACTTAAGTTCCTTTTACTTTCATTTCTTCCTTAATTTTCTATTTTGAATTTGTAAATTTTCTTTAAAAAAAATTCTGTCAGAAGGCGAAATCAGAAATTTACAGCAATTAAGGAATTCTACTTCTCTATTGATTACATTGATATTCATCTCGAAAACCTCAATTTAGTGTTGAAAGATATAATTGTCATTGTTTTGCATAAAAATTACCATAATTCTAACCAATTCCATCATAAAAGAGTTTTCCTAATGAAAAATAATTTTCGGAAACCTAATCCCATTGCTACGGGAAAACTGTTTAAGTGTACCAAGTAAAATAGAAAATGGTTTATAAATTATTAATTCTGAATCCTTTCAATAAATCTGTTGTAAAGTTAACATGTAGTTAGGAAGATTACTTATTTACAAATCTCACTATATTTTGAACTATTCATTCATTTTGTTACATATAAAATGATTTTTTTTTCTTTCAAAAGACTCTGTTTGGGTTGATTGGCAAAATCTTGCCCCCAATAAAGCCATTAACATAAATTATAAGCAAAAAAAACTTCCTCAATAGATAAAATCCTAATTTGCACAAAAGAAAAAAAAAAAAGAAAAAAAAAATTGGCATAACATACAGGGTAAACTAAATAATATTTATTTCCGAATTTACCGACTTTCTCATTGAACCACTTTTTTATAGATGTACAAACGATCCATGATCGCATGCTTGTAAAATTAGCTTATGGATAAATTTTCATCGATGAATGCAAGTTATAAGATTGATAAACCCGAAAATAGGAATTAAATATAAACAAGTTATCATCTTGTTGGATGAATAAAATATAATTTTTTAACTACAAATTGATTAGAAATCGTGCTGAAAAGTAGCTGAATTATAACAATTCTAAAGAATTTTTAAAGTCAGTAATTATTTGTATAACACGCACATTAGACAAATATCAAAAAATTAAAAAAAGAGTTGAAAATATTCGAAAGTTTTAGTTTATCATAAAAATTATCAGTATTGCGTATAAAATAAGTATTTGAGTCATTAGGATGTTATGGTTTTTAAGAAAATGACTTGAGGGTATCAACACTCTATTAGAAAAAAGAGAGAATGTATCAATCAAAAAGTCTAATAAATGCTACAAAGCTAGCATCATAATACGATTAAAAATGAGTGAACATTTAAAGATTTGGACAGTATAAACGAATTAGTGGATATAAGCAACCTTTTGAAAAAAAAATTCTGGTAGGGCATACGGTATTTTGGAATTGAACCTTCAACACCATGGTTTCTTTTTTAATTATAAGAAGTTTGTGCTTTTGCTGTTTTTGAATCGGTGACGACTGCAACTCTCTGTGCCTTGATAGATAATTTCTGTTGAATGACGAAGACATAGAAAATGGAAGAGGGGGGGGGGGAGGGGGGGGGGGGGAGATTTTCAAGAAGATAAATTAAGTGGTTTTTATAACCTTACGTTTTCATTTCTTGGGGAACACCTTTTATTAATTTTAATTTGCCTTGACATTTAAAAATATATGTTTGGTTTGTATTTGATTTATGTATCTGTAATTATGTTATGAAAACCCATAAATTACACCTAAATTGTTATCTGAAATAAGTTATTTAATTCACTGTTCTACTTTATAAAAAAAATTAATTCTAAATCAATAAATGATTATAAATCACATTCTAATTTAGGATGTGGTCCTAGGATAGGGTACGAAGAATGCTCAATATAGGTGACCTAATCAAATCACTACGAATTCTGTAGTACATTATCTAGTTGTTAATGATATGCCGTTATTGATTATATTGATTTTTTAAACTATTTAAACTATAACTGTCATTTGCCGTTGCTGTGAAGAAAGTAACATCTTGCGCAATTGTAAATTCGAAATTGTATAAACTTGACATAACATCCTACTTGTAAAGATGTTTTTATTTCCCGGATTCCAATTATTTCATGAGATGTTTTAAATCGGTTTTAAGCTCCCAGCATCATAAGTTTCTTTAGCAAATTTATCAAACGCATAAGGCAATTCCATTAAATGAATCTTGATCTAGATTATGACATGTACTTGACTTGAAGATAAACTTGACTTTAAATTAAAGTATTATAAACATAGTTTATTTCGAAGAAATTTTTCACCTCTTTCGTAGTAATAAAGGCAAATATTGATTGAGTTCTTGCATTTTATTTTTGGTTCGATTGCATTAAATTACTTAAATTTAATAATTGAATTTGTAGGTTATTGTTAGATTGGGATTGTGTAATCACATTGTACTGTGATAGTGTGATTATACAATCACAATACCACAGTTATGTCTTGGTCGATACTTTTTTCCACTTTTCTTTATTTAGTATTCAGACGGCACAATGCACTTGGGTACTCCACTTGC
This sequence comes from Linyphia triangularis, assembly GCA_963978545.1. Lineage (NCBI taxonomy): Eukaryota > Metazoa > Arthropoda > Arachnida > Araneae > Linyphiidae > Linyphia > Linyphia triangularis. The sequence goes on along the minus strand of OZ021722.1, from coordinate 82,555,179 downwards.
TGTTAAATTCAGTAATGTTAGGCATCTTAGACTCTTGAGAAGAATTATAATTGATAAGTGTTAAACCAAAACAGCACCAAATAAAATAATAATAATAATAATAATAATAATAATAATAATAATAATAATAATAATAATAATAATAATAATAATAATAATAATAATAATAATAATAATAATAATAATAATAATAATAATAATAATAATAATAATAATAATAATAATAATAATAATAATAATAATAATAATAATAATAATAATAATAATAATAATAATAATAATAATAATAATAATAATAATAATAATAATAATAATAATAATAATAATAATAATAATAATAATAATAATAATAATAATAATAATAATAATAATAATAATAATAATAATAATAATAATAATAATAATAATAATAATAATAATAATAATAATAATAATAATAATAATAATAATAATAATAATAATAATAATAATAATAATAATAATAATAATAATAATAATAATAATAATAATAATAATAATAATAATAATAATAATAATAATAATAATAATAATAATAATAATAATAATAATAATAATAATAATAATAATAATAATAATAATAATAATAATAATAATAATAATAATAATAATAATAATAATAATAATAATAATAATAATAATAATAATAATAATAATAATAATAATAATAATAATAATAATAATAATAATAATAATAATAATAATAATAATAATAATAATAATAATAATAATAATAATAATAATAATAATAATAATAATAATAATAATAATAATAATAATAATAATAATAATAATAATAATAATAATAATAATAATAATAATAATAATAATAATAATAATAATAATAATAATAATAATAATAATAATAATAATAATAATAATAATAATAATAATAATAATAATAATAATAATAATAATAATAATAATAATAATAATAATAATAATAATAATAATAATAATAATAATAATAATAATAATAATAATAATAATAATAATAATAATAATAATAATAATAATAATAATAATAATAATAATAATAATAATAATAATAATAATAATAATAATAATAATAATAATAATAATAATAATAATAATAATAATAATAATAATAATAATAATAATAATAATAATAATAATAATAATAATAATAATAATAATAATAATAATAATAATAATAATAATAATAATAATAATAATAATAATAATAATAATAATAATAATAATAATAATAATAATAATAATAATAATAATAATAATAATAATAATAATAATAATAATAATAATAATAATAATAATAATAATAATAATAATAATAATAATAATAATAATAATAATAATAATAATAATAATAATAATAATAATAATAATAATAATAATAATAATAATAATAATAATAATAATAATAATAATAATAATAATAATAATAATAATAATAATAATAATAATAATAATAATAATAATAATAATAATAATAATAATAATAATAATAATAATAATAATAATAATAATAATAATAATAATAATAATAATAATAATAATAATAATAATAATAATAATAATAATAATAATAATAATAATAATAATAATAATAATAATAATAATAATAATAATAATAATAATAATAATAATAATAATAATAATAATAATAATAATAATAATAATAATAATAATAATAATAATAATAATAATAATAATAATAATAATAATAATAATAATAATAATAATAATAATAATAATAATAATAATAATAATAATAATAATAATAATAATAATAATAATAATAATAATAATAATAATAATAATAATAATAATAATAATAATAATAATAATAATAATAATAATAATAATAATAATAATAATAATAATAATAATAATAATAATAATAATAATAATAATAATAATAATAATAATAATAATAATAATAATAATAATAATAATAATAATAATAATAATAATAATAATAATAATAATAATAATAATAATAATAATAATAATAATAATAATAATAATAATAATAATAATAATAATAATAATAATAATAATAATAATAATAATAATAATAATAATAATAATAATAATAATAATAATAATAATAATAATAATAATAATAATAATAATAATAATAATAATAATAATAATAATAATAATAATAATAATAATAATAATAATAATAATAATAATAATAATAATAATAATAATAATAATAATAATAATAATAATAATAATAATAATAATAATAATAATAATAATAATAATAATAATAATAATAATAATAATAATAATAATAATAATAATAATAATAATAATAATAATAATAATAATAATAATAATAATAATAATAATAATAATAATAATAATAATAATAATAATAATAATAATAATAATAATAATAATAATAATAATAATAATAATAATAATAATAATAATAATAATAATAATAATAATAATAATAATAATAATAATAATAATAATAATAATAATAATAATAATAATAATAATAATAATAATAATAATAATAATAATAATAATAATAATAATAATAATAATAATAATAATAATAATAATAATAATAATAAAAAGAAGAAGAACACCAATAATAGCTCGCATGATTGTGGAAGGATTAATGTGCTGTAAATGACAGTCTGCCCAAAGTTTCTTAAAACACAATCTTATTAAAAGCAAGAAAACGAAAGATAAAACACTCAGACTAGGATAGACATTGATCTGAGATTGATAATGGCCTGAAATCATGGGACACAGATGTCACTGATAGCGTCCGAAATCAATAGTAATCTCAGGAACCTCCAATTGGACAAACATTTACAAAAGGTTAATATGAGAGTACAAATAGACTAAACGACTTTAAGTTCTCATATTATTTTGTTCACCACATAATAAGGATATGAAAAAAGCGTTATTTATTTCACAGTAATAAGAATAATAAATCATTATTTTCGCCAATTAGCAAATGTGGTTGTAAGCATATACATAATTCTATGTACCTTTTCTAAGGTTTATAAATTAGGTTAGTAATGTAGTTTTTGTCAGTAAAATAATAAAAAAATTTAAACGAGACTCTTAATAATTTTTATTCGTATCATTTGTATCCTAAATTGAACTCTTATCTAAATTCATTGGAATGTATGGTTTGTGGTTTCATTGATTTCTCCCATTTGATGCGCGCTTTCAAAGCAGATTTGCCATCAATGGGAATCCGTGAAGTGTTAATCTAGATACCTATCGATTCTAAAATGTCCAGATTATGTTCTAACAGTTATAGTTATCCAAAAATCAATTATCTAATTAAAGAAGAATATTAAAATTTTAAATAAAAAGTATAATTAATCAAAATACTAAAACTGATTTTAAATATTCGCAAGATTTCAATATATACTTAAAAAAATGGTATATAAATAACTTGATTGAAATGCTGCTAGATTAAAACCGATCATAAGTGAGAAACTCAAAGGCAATCCCCAAATCAATTATATAATTAAAGAAGAATATTAAAATTTTAAAGAAAAAGTATAATTAATCAAAATACTAAAACTGATTTTAAATATTCGCAAGATTTCAATATATACTTAAAAAAATGGTATATAAATAACTTGATTGAAATGCTGCTAGATTAAAACCGATCATAAGTAAGAAACTCAAAGGCAATCCCCAAATCTAAAGAATGAAACATGAACCAAAATTATTATAACAATTTAGCAAGGTGTATCCGAATAGTTGTATCAGTAATCAGTTTATTGGATTTTATGCAGCTTCCTACTTAACAACATAAAGTCCTCAGTGATGTTACATTATAAATAACAAATTCTGAAAGGGGATAATTTATGACGTGACTGTTCAATTCCCTTCTCATTACCTTTGTTCACGAAATACCATTTTAATACAGAATATTAAGTATCGTAGTTTTATCTCCGGATCATTAAGAAAGGTTTATAGAGGCGAAATTCCGTGTTGTAGATTACGTTATCTTATGCGACTTTATTAATGGATTATCGGTTTTCGTTATTTTCAATCCTGTTTCCTCATTAGCATGAGGTGCATGCTATCAGAAAAATACTTTTTATGGACACCTATGACTTAACCAATTTTATCAAGAAAGTATTATTTTATAAAACAGAATTCCAAAGAGCTAAAAGTTTGATTAGGTCAAAATATTATTTTTAGTGTTTTAGACAAGTATTACTCTACATATAAATTAATGAAACAATACCAACATCCTCGTAATGCGAGTGGAAGTTAACATATATTTCGAAATTAAAATCATGAAAAGATTATTAATTGTCGTAATAAATTATTGACTTAGAAATCCCAATCAAATTGAAATCATGCTGGTGAGAAAAATGTGTTCACTCATCCTTTTTAGGGAAGCGTATTCGTAGAAACTTAAGCCTAGCAAATACCATTAGAAGTACACATAAAGTACAAAATGGCCTCCGGCTTCCTATTTCCTACAATGTTTTTCTCCAGAGACACATTTTAATTCTACTGAATAGCATATCATATTGAAATTTGAATATCTGTATAATTTATTGCAATTTTTTTTTTCTCGTTTGCTTTAAATGTATTCATTACAATGTCTCATAAACAAAAATAATGTTAGTTCATTTTTACATGAGTCTTTTTCCATGACTACTTTTAATATAAATTTCTAATAGTGATTTTTAGGAAAATTATTCTCTTGTCTTTTAATATGCTGCTATAAGCACTTATTTTCAAATTTGATATTTTTGAAATTCAGTTATATTTTTTTTTCAATGCAGTCGTTTATTCTTTATTAATCAATGAGGAAAAATTTTGTTCATTCTGAACTCAGTCAACATACTTTACTATGGCAAAGGAAATGTAAAAACATATTTGTTTATATAAATTGCATTTTTTGACTCGCAAAAGCGTGATTAATATTGGAAATTGAAATTAATTCAAGCATTAAATTAATGATATTAAACTATTTACTTAATAACAGATCTTAGCATCTTATTCAACCATCAAATAGCATTTAAAACTCCGTGATAAGAGTAATTGAAAATAGCTGATTTTGATCATTATATGTTTGTTGAGAAAATGTTACCGACTCTTATCGGTCTTGTTTAAATTTATTTCTTTACTTGGTAGATGCTGCTTAGTTTAAAGTTTTATTTGACTACCTATTATAGGATAAACATGATTAAATTAAGTTTCTTGATACAACCCTAAAACTTATTTTAATGCTAAAACGTTTTTGTCAATTTTAGCATACATTGACTTGATATATTTTGTCTATTCAAAACAAAATATGCATTTCAAAATGAAATGCACTGATATTTAATTCATTCGATTTCATAAAAATATTTCTATACATAAAAATTACTGAGGATTTCCCTTTTTTTAATCGAGATCAAACTGTTAAAATAAAATTGCAGAACAGTTTAGTACATTTTGGTTAGCTTATGATAAGGTTTAATAAAAAAAAAAAAAAGGAATACATTTTCCACACTGCAAACAGAGCCTTGTGAGCTTAATATTTAGAAAATTTCATAAATAATTTGTCACTACTTTTTTTATTCGTATTAAATTTTAGTTGATTGAAGGCTAACATTGCAGTACAAAACTAAAACCTATTCCTTTAACAACACTATACCTATCATGATAGTTCTTTCATTGCAAGTAGTTTTTATACAATTTTTGCCTTAAAAACTTTTAAATTTTCTGACAAATAAGCACTATACGTTTGGAGAAATCTCTTGAAATGGTTTTCAGTAGTATTAACAATCATTATGAAGAGCTTAATGAATTAATATAAAACTTTTACTGTAGTCTTTAGGACTTACTAAACCAGTGACAGTATGTTTATACATAAAACACTCATTTTCACAGTTTACTACTTCATCTATAATTTTAATATCCGAAACCTTACTTGCTATAAAAATATAAGCCTTCATAAACTTTTCTGAAATTAAATAGGATCCAGTGTGTTTTTATGTAATCGTATGTTGACATTTAAATACTATACATCCTTCATACAACTACAGAATGGTTTTCTTTTATTTTTATAAAATTAATCAATTTTTCTTTATTTCTAATTTGATGAAATATTCCTTTTTTAGAAATAGATTAATTGGTTTATCTTTGACCTAATACAATCTTCTTAAGCTTTTGTTAAGTTTTTTTGCATGAAATAAAAAATCATGACGTCCTCTTTTTCCTCATCTTATTTCTGGTGTGGGGCAATAACCTTTACTCAACAGGACAAGAAAGCATAAAGACATTTTAGTATAAAAAAAAAGAACAATCTGAAGAAAAGAAATTTATGATCTAGAACAAAATCGTATTCTATATTGTATTACTAATTTATTTTAGATACGATTCTTGAAATGATATTTTGCTGTCTTATGAAACAATACCCTTACATACACATGAATTTGTTTTACAATTATCTAAAATGACGATTCATGAATTACAAAAAGTCAATTAATGTAAAACGATGAGATGGAAAACTACACGTTTATTAAGTTCATTTAAAATCATTTTTCATTGAGTATAAACAGAGACTTCGGAATGTATAGTGTTAATATTGCGATAAAAACATGCCATTATGTTTATTATTGAAAGTTACATTCAAATTCATTGCTTTAAAAGCTAACAACTGGAGAGAATTTAAAAGTATAAAACCTTACGACGCCTTTACACTATTGTTTATATTTCCTTTCAATACATTTGTACAATAGCGCTTTAAATGACAGCTATTTGTAAATGGGTATTTTTTATTGCTTCAACTAGTATCTAATAGTATAGCTCAACATCATGTAAATTGAAAACGATATGTCTGAAAAACTGCAGTTGTTTGACACAAATTGCAATATGCAAACTTTAGTAGGAGCTATGTTATTATTCATATAATGAATGCGTTTTATGAAAACATTTCTTTGTTATTCATTAATTAAAAATATATCATTTATTCAGAATTTAAACTTATTTTTACAACACTATTTCCAATGGAAAATACTGCTACATGAAAACACAATGTTTCTTTTAAAAGTATTATTTTGAGAATGATCGATAGTGCATTATCATTCAAGATACTGTTTATTAACTTATTTTTAAATTTCATAGAATTTCACATATAATTAATTTTATTGCTAGTTTTCCTTTCCAGCTTCTTATTGTTAAAAATTATTGCAATACGCACCTTTAATAAAATTGATTTATTATCCTATTAGGTTCACGAGCAAGGGAGAATGAATTTGCATTTAATGTGAAAGAAGAAGCTGAACTAATATAATTTCGTACTACTTAAGAATGAAATTCGCATTTGTTCAGAGTAAAAAACTAATTTTTGTTCGTGTTGTGGTTAGCTGAAATGCTTTTCCACTCATAAACGTAATTGGCTCCCATTAGTAGCCAAGTAATTCGCACCTTGGGGAATAATGATCGTTATTCTATTATTCTGTGAAGCAATAACGTTTTATGGTCAATTCTTCTTAGAATAAAGTAGTCAGAAAAATTGTTGCTTCAACTCTTGAAATATAAGGAATTTAAACAATTATCAAGTACAGTAGTAAACAAATGTGTGCGCTGACTATGTAGTTTGCTGTAAATGATGAAATAGAAAGGACCGTCGTATCTCATGAAAGATTATTATTTTTGTAAATGAATATTGTATTTTTGTTATAAAAGTTCATATACATATTGGTTGTTTGTTTTGGATATTTTCTTGTGCAAGTCTTACACTTGAGTGGTATATTATATATACAAATTTATTGATATACGTTTGAAGGAGAGGGAATTATTTCTGATAGATCTTTAGAGAAGTAACGTAAACTTCAAAGCAAATATCCCATCATCAAATTCAGGATTATCTGCCATAATTGTTATCTATATCTTTTCTTTGTAGAGATACACTCGATAGTAAGAATATATCACCCACTAGCTTGTATTCTCGATTGTTTAATTATTTAAATGTTACTCTTTAGAAACTTCACGTCGATATTCAATTATGTAAGTGATATTTTCCCTTTCATGTTTAAAAAGTTTTTATAACTTTATCTCTTCAAAATATGATATAGTAATAATATAAAGTAGGAAAATTCCTTTTTCATATTTAATAGAATAGGCAAATTGTTATTTAATATGTAAGGACTTTAGTGTAAGACTTCCGATTAAAATATATATATAAAAACATATTAAATTATTCAAAATAATCATGTTCAAAATATTAAATTTTTCAAAATAACCATGTTCCAAATATTTAGTTAAGCTTTTTGTATGTATAATATCATGTTTTTACTCACATTATACTTCAAATTTTTTTTAAATATTCATTGTTCTGTTTCGTAAAATAACAGTTACTTGGTAAGTCTTGTAAATATCACCAATTTAAAAATGCTAATAAACATTGCTTGTAAAATAGAATTGATTCAACATGAAACTAATAATGTGCAATGTGTAATAGAAAATATTTTATAATCCAGCATTTTTTCAAGAAGAACTTGCTACGACGTGTAGATGATTTGTATTGTTGAGCAGCCTCCGTCAATGTCTATCATTTCCTTTTATATTCTCAAACTTTATTTCATTTCTCTCTAGATTAAGTGTGAATATGCATGAACTGTATTTTCAAACTCCATTTCAATTTCTTAAGAATTTATATCAAAATGGAAATGCTGGAAAAATAAACTATTGTTGTGATGGGTTTCCCTATCCACTCTTTCAACTTCAAAATTGATTTTCAAAATCTTTGATGTGAACTCTACCTTTGAATATAAATATCGTGAAAGAGTATGCTTTTAGTTATAATCAGGGTTATTATTTTGTATTGTTCATCATTATTCTTTTTGATCAGGAAGTTTATTTATATCTGTAATCAATCCAAGGTGTTAGAACTACGATTTGAAGACAATTGCTAAGAAAATACATTAAAAGAAGGATACTTTACTTATATACAAAAATGAAGTTTATAAATGAAAATTAAAAGAATTTTCTTTTCTTCGATACTGATACTTACGTTTCAGTTTTCTTTCCTAACTATTTACTTTCACTCTATAAATTAAAGCTCAATTTATATCTTGAACTTGTAACGTAGTTGTTTCGGTACTACGTTAAAAAGTTACCGATTGAGGTATATTGCAAAACATATCAAAATTGTAATTTTCTTTTGAAAAATGCACAAAATCACAGAATCTATATTAAATTAAAACCATAACTTTACCATGCTTTATATATACTAAAAAGTGTTAAGTTTTCAATGATACATTTTAATAAAGTTTACATATATTTGAGAGTTCTTTACATCCCTTATTGAATTTATTGTGAACATTATAAAAAAAAAAGTTTAAAAAAATGCTTTTTAACTATATATAACTTTTAAGAAACAATAGTTTAAATTTAAAAAATATATATGTAATTGCTTAATGTACCTAAAATGTTTTATTAATGTTAATAACGATAAGCTTTTATAGTTTCGATCTATATACATCACTTGAGAATTCACATTTATTTAACATATGACCCTGTACCATGTCATTCACCACTAATTTTCAAAAAGAGAGTCTAGATTTTATTTCCAATTTTTTTCCCTTTTTCTAACGTTATATATTTCTTTTTAATATAAACAACTCCACCATTTAAATTGCATCCAAACTAAAAAATTCTTATCTTAACCATTTTTTTTTTTATAAAGACAACAGCATTTGCAATAGTTATCTATGAGATAGCATTGTGTTTTTATATTTTTCTTAAAAAGGCTAAAAGCATTGGTGCTTATCTGGTTTTCGAAAATTTAATGATTTATGATTGAAAATACCCCTACCTCCTACGTATGAAAATCTAATGATATACTACTGTATTCAATAAAGTGTACTTCAATGTGAAAGTAACAGTTATGCTTTACTAAAAAGTAAAATTTCAAATATTTTTGGGCATTAAAGGATGAATATTTAATATATATATATATATATATATATATATATATATATATATATATATATAACCAAATCAGAATCTGAATCTTTCAAATGAAAATTGACACTTACAGATTTATATATCAACACATTTTTTCAATATGTTCTGAAAAAAAAAAATTGCTTTTTTTAAATGCATATAAAAATTAATTTTTTAAGGACTCAGGAACAGAGATGGGAAAGATTAGTACAGGGGACTTGACAAAAAAAAAACCGTGTGAACTTTGAGCAAAAAAAAAACTCTGAAGCTTGAAAAACAAGGAAGTGATCAGATGAAAATTATACTACGTAATATGTTAGGATTTTAATTTAAGACTTCCTACTAAAAATTTCTCTTCCGGCTAGATTTGAGATATTCTAGTTTTTATACTTAATTCTTAATTTAATGTAGATAAAGAAAGCCCTAGTAGTTCGAAAGCATGCAAAGTGACTGATTCCAAAAGCAGTCTCCAGAAGAGTATTAAGAGAGAAGAAGTCTAAAACAGTATTTGAATAATTTTGCCTGATTTTTGTAGGAAATTCAATCTAATATTGTATATTTCACTTGGTCATTAATTAAGAACACTGTAACCAGGGTTAATATTAATGAGTGTGAGTTTTCTTAAGCAATAGCTCCATAAATCACCTACAAAATTTGCTTCAATTCATAAGTAGATCACAGAATATGCATGATAAGATGAAGCATGCTGTGAATAACGTCATTCAGAAGAATGCATTGCTACTCGTGGGGACATTTTCAAGCAGCAATTATGTTTGGTAAAAGACAATATATGATATATCTTTCATTATGTCACACTATGAAAGGTAGGGAATGTTTTTAAAGTCAAGAAATGTTAATTTGAAAAATTACAATACTAAAAATTAATTTTCTGACTTATATCGACTAAAATCAATGAAAGACTATATCTAAAGAATCTGTGGTTGAATTGCAAAAAATGGAATCATTAGAGTATTTTAGTGAGAAATATAATGTTGGAATTTAATACTAAGACTGATTGAAATCCAATCTTTGTTGCATAGATAAAGGATTCCGATACTTTTGACATTAATAATGTTAATATCTGTGTTTTAGGGCAGTATTTGCATTATTCTTCCATATTGATTTTGAAAATAAAGTATGCAATGCTTCTTCTATTAAAATATATTTTCTTTAACTCGCATTACATGGATTGTGTAATTCTATTTGGAAGGGTGTTTTTACCAATAATATTTCAATCCTCATAATTCAGATTTTGCATGCTTTATTTGAGGTACTTTAATGCACCAATTTCTCAAAGTGAGATTTATGTTTCTGCAAATAAAATATTTTACTAAAAACTTTGATTTTAAGCATTTTTTATTCCTTTACAGGACCATTTTTCTAAAAAAAAATTATATTAAAATATTTTGTGATTAAGATTGATTTATAAAAAAAAAAAAAAAAAATTATATTATTACCTAAAATTCATTTGATTTTTAAAACCAAATGGAATTCTAAATTAGATATATTTTGTATTCAAAAGTTTAATAATTTATACTTTTCACTCTCCGTGTAATTTCAGAAAACAGGGATCAACACGTAGAGAAACATTGTTATCTGTACAAACGTACCTTATTCTCTTCTCATGTGCTTTAGTAGAGCACAAACGGCAACGTCTACATATTTTTTCTAAAGTTGGCATATGGTCACCAAATATAGGCACTTGTTCATCATCTAGAAGAATTTTCTTTCAGCTCAGAAAATTTACACGTTTTCTTTATTGTTTACGACTTTAAAGTCCAGGAATGACCTGTCGTGATAGTCGAAGTCAAAAATTTATATTGGTATTGATGTCTCGAATCTCTTCTACTTACTTTCCATAGGTGGGAAAATAGCTTTCCACCGACATTTAAAAATGTATGAAGTGGTGGGAAGTATACTTCCCACTGCCTTATAAAGGGTTAAATATGATTTTGAAGTGCTGTATAAAATATAGGCTAAGAAATAGTATTTTACAGACACAGTTTAGACTAAAATTGTGAATACTGAAAATTGTATAGACATTAATTTTGAAAAGCTTTTTATTCTATCGAAACTATTATATTAGGCACATTCCTAGAAATACTATCTTGAAATACTTCAGCTGAATGTTTATTTCCATTGGTAGAGAGTTCTTAGAAAGAAAAAGAATGATGTTTTTTTTTAAGTTACTTTTATTATTCAAAGCATTTATGTTTTCATCTGTATGTATATCATATTTAAGCATGTTAAATAAATAATTAACTAAAACTCATATTTTAGATAAAAATGTATCTTTTTCAGTACATGTCAGTATACATCAATGCAATACCAATCTTATCAGATGCCTTACATTTTATTCAACTTGTGCTTGATATATAAGTGTGTATTATTATTACTGACTCACACACATATTTCTGCGTAAGCAATACTTTATGTCCAAGTGAATAATTAAATGTAAGCAATGTAATTAAATGGAGTCATTAGGATATCCTATAGTTAACTAGTAATTCATACTTTATCCCAATACATAACAAAACAATAATGAGATAATCTTGGTTTCAATGTGTCTCTACCACCTGGTATATGCTTTAGCCACATGTTGAGATATTGATACCTTCAGCGAGCAATTGACCTACATTTCTAATAATTAGTCTCCAGTGTAAATTCATCATTACATGGGTAAATTTTGTGATCTATATGAGAAGATAAATTATTTCAAAGTTACATAGTGTATTTCTGAAATTATATCAGTGCGAAAAGACGAATTACTTTACATTAAATTTTAATTTTATTCCTAATATATATCCAGTTTGTATTACTGCAAAATGCAAACGGCTGCAGCAATGAATTAAATCTAATCAATTTATTCATTGAAAGTACAATTAATGAAATAAGGTTTAAAAAGTTTATTTAAAGTTTTAATTTGGAAAAATTGTAAATTATTTACTTCAGAAGAAAATCCTCACTCGAGAAATTTCTCTTCACATGTGTAGCTGATGAAGAGGTTCAGTTTTTTTTTTTTTTTTAATCAACCTTCTAACGAAACCAAGACTTTCAGTTTCAGTTCAAGAACATATTCAAGTATTTTTCATTCTTCACTTACTTTATTAAAAGTAGGAAGGGGATATTCTGTTTTAAAATTTCACCTATAATTTTTTAAATAAAACTTAAAGGAAAGAACGAAACTATTAGGCTTACTGGAGTTTGTATGAAAAGTAAACTAAAAATTTGAAGCTCTCTTGTGTTATAGAAATATATTTTCAATTTCTAAATGGTATATTTATACACATATTGGTTAGAGTATTTGTATGATATCTGCAGGGACTCGTATTGTTTATTTGTACCCATATTAATATGCACAACATTTTCCCTATTCCTTGAAAAAATCCTGAACAGAAATATATGAATTAGTGTAAGGACAAGGACAAGTTTCGCAGTTAATGGTGTTGTTTTTGGATTTGTGTGTAAAAGTTGATGCCATACATCATAAAAATATCCTAAAGTTAGTGCTTTATAACTGACTTATAACATGTTTTGTTCAGCTGACTTATTGTTTTAGAAAACTGAAAATCCAACCTATGAGTAAACATATGGAGTGACATTTTTACTATGAAAAAAAAAAAAAACTCTTACTAATTTTCAATGCCCTTAATTTACACGGCAATAGTTATTGCATTACAAACTTGGTGATTTTTTTTGTTGGAATATGTGTACTAAAAATTATTTCCTTTCATTGTGACACTCTATTGTTGGAAATACTTAAGTTTATGGAAAATAATTTCATACATTAATAATTTCGTATCTGTACCCTTTTTGATTGTGAAATTGGTATTGCATATAAATCCTTAAATGTATTACTTTATACAAGCTAAATTAAAGAATTAATTTTAAATACTGTAGTTTTGTAAACAAAATCTAATATCATGTATAAAATCAGACAGTCTATATGTCGAATTATGTATAAAATCCATATATTTTTAAAACACTTTAATGGCTTGGAATATTCAACAATTTCTAAGAAAATTATGTTTTTGATTAACTTTTAAATGCATATCCTTTCAGTGATTATATTAAATCTTTTTAGTAAACTTAAAACTCTTAAGTAATCAATTTAAAAAAATAGCTTATTAAAAATTACTGGAAACTATAACACTTAATTTAAAATAATGATGTATTTTTACATATGAATATAAATTTCCAACAAATAAAATAATTAAAACATTCCTACTATTTTCCAAAATCTTTTATGAAGCATACAAATAAAGCTAGCATAAAAGTAATGCACAAATTAAATACAAAAATATTCTTTTAGAATGATCAACCTAGACGCTCGCATGCTAATAGGCATGTCGCAGTTATAGCAGATATATTATTTGCTTATATATATTATATCAACGTTTCCCTTACTGTGGATCTGACAAGATATTGCATGTGTATGTATATTTCGACAATTTGCAAAAATGTAAGTTGGGCTTCAAATGTTTATGAACATATGGCAAAAACTCTACGAAAAACAGCAATTACAAATCATTTCTACATTTATAGAAGTACGTTATCTATTAAAAGAAAAGTCCTTACAATACTTTCGAAATTACGTAAGGAAGTTGCAATGTTTTTGTGCAGTAGAAATGAATAAGACAAATTGTCTCGCCTTCAACACTTTATTTGAAGCTCACATATTTAGTAGACGTATTTATCTCTAATACTTGAATATAGGCATAAGCTAATGGTGAACTTATGGACCTATAAAAAAATGCAATTTCTAAAATTGAATTTTAATCGATTTAAATTGATAAAATTCTAGTTACCTGTCCAACAAACCTTTACAGTTATTTCTACTTATGCTGAATATATACTAATTCATTTGAAATATTTATTACATTGTGACGTTTAATTTTCTCCAATGGTTGGAACTGAAACTAAATATAAAGACATGGTGCAGTCGTAGAACTTCTTATGTCTGAAAATGTTTTGAATTAATCTTGAATTCTCGTCATCTTCAAAAGCAATCAAAAACAGTTTTTATTAGAGATATTTTTTTTGTAAAAATATATTTAATACTAATTACTAATATAATAATATGTTACTCTTTTTACAAAAATTTGGCAGGAGTAAAAGTTCCTCTTTGTACCATAACACAACTCTAAAGGTTGTCTTAGAATGGGTTTCTAAAAGTATGTTGTAATGTTTTAAATTTGGGGTAAACTGTATTATACTGTGCATTTTGAAAAAAAAGTATTGCACAAAATGTTTTTTTTTTTTATGATTTTCAATCGACAAAATTCAAGTTTTTTAATTTCAAAATTATTATGTTTGAAATGTCCCATTATTTAAACTTTATTAAATATTGTGCTTTTTACCATCATTACAATTTTTATATAAGTGCTCTTTGATATAATAATTTGTTTATTATAACAATCCAGTTCTAACAAAATATTGCTTCATTTTTGGTTGGTTGTTTACAGTGTTTCTGAGAAAGAGATACACAATTGCCAAATTGTAATACATTATGGTAACAAAAAAAACCCTTCAAATGTACCTAAATTTTTATAATTTAAACTTAATAAGTGGATGATGTACCGATAACTGAATTAACACCTTGGTCTTTACACTAAAAGATCACTACTCACAAAAGTACTACGTCATAATTTACACAAATTAATGTTCGTTCTGAGTGATATTTTAGTCTATAAATAGTTAGTTTTACTATGCAAAGGTATTCAAATTTATACTAAAAATATGTATTCTGTAACTTCTAATTAGAAATGATTTGAACGAGTGATATAGATACTTACTAAGAAATTTGAATAAAATATATCGTATACAATAACATTTAACTGTTTTTGACAAAATCGGTGATCTTACATTTTTAATATCAATATCAACTGGTTTTCTAGAAATGTTCAGTCAATACTTTAGTTCAATCACTTCTCTTATTATACTACTTTGTGTAAAACGTGTTATAATTAATTTAAGCCACTAATTAATATATAATATTTTCAATTAATTAAATTTTAATAAGTAAAATACACCAATGCAAATCTAAAACTGTATTATTAAAAAATATATTATTTGAAAATCTATACTTTTCACATGACTCTAATTAGAACAATGAATATCACATGCTGAAGTATCATTTAAAAACTACTGGAAAACACAATTATTACTAATTAAGATTTGAAAAATTTATTTTTATTTTAATTTTTAATAAAAATATTCACAGAAATAAACAATATGTCATAGGAAAAATACTTAACACACAAGACAAATAAAATTTTATTTAGATTTATTATGAATGTAAAATATTTAAATTTAACACAGTTTTTGTAAAAGGAATTTAATGAATTGTACTACTAAGAATAATTAAAATGACATTAAAAAAATTAGTATATGTTATATAAATAATATTATTTCCATATATAGCAAACTTTATTAAATCAAACACTCAATAAACCGTATGTAAGAAAATTTACCGTACTATAACTCAATTCATAATATGACAATGTCTTCTTCTTTAAATACTTATTGCTAAAAATTTTGAATTAATATGTCTTTGGGAACATATATATAAATAAAATTTATTAGGAAATCCTCTTTATATGCAGTATATGCACAATATATAGAAAATTAGAATAATTTCGATTCTGTATAAAATGCATTTGTAGATATTGAATGAGAAAATTGGTGATATTTTTAAAAAATCTATTTTACGCTTTTCGGATTATAGATATGCTCCTGCATTTCACAATCATGCAAAAATTATGTCTACGAAAAATCACATTTTATTTTTGTAAACCCAATGCAATGGACATTTAATAAAATACGCAGTTTTTTTTCTTCAAATGTATAAAAAAAAAAAAAAAAAAAAAAAAAAATCTGTATTAAATATATTTAAAATGTTTATCAAATTTAATTATCAGTTTTTTTCTGAATATCTTTAAATTTACAATCTGCTATGTACCCGGTATAAATTATTTAACTATATACAAATATCTTTGTAATGCATGACTTAATGTATTAACATGAAGTCTTAAATTTATTTAAAACATCCTACTATATTACCAAACATGGGAATATTACCAATATGAGGTATTCTAAAGCTATGGGTTATTGTTATTATTGAAAACAATTCAAGTAACAACATTTCTATAATGAAAATCTAAGTGAGCAATTTTAGTATTTTAACACATTTTTATAGTTTACTATTTACATATATTATTTATAGAGACGCAACAATTATAAGAAATACTTACACAACTTTATATGAGTTACATGCGTATATTAATGTATAAACATGCTTAGTCATTAATTATTTAAAGAACAAATTGCAGTATATAAAGAAAGTGTTTAAAAAATCGAACTCACTCATAAAATTCTTCTATATGTTCTGCCTTTCAGGATGGAAGATGCAGAGAAAAATATGTGTCAAAAGCAGAAAAATTTCAGATACAAATATTAAAATTAAGTTGATTCGTGCAACTAGATGCTATAACTAAAATTGGCAAAACTCTTCCTCAACTGTTCAATCAAAAGTTTGAAAATCAAACAATAGCACCAACGCTAAAAGTTAACAATTGAGTACTTATGTTTCTAAACTGTTTGTTAAAGTCAGAATCCGGTTACTTTCTTATCAGTTTATGGTCCTTGAGGTTTAGAAAATTCTATTTCATTAACATCGTGACTGAGGTCATGAAAAAAGTTTATTCACATTTGCGACAAAGTGCGAAGTTTTTCTTTTCTAACCGTAACAATCTTCGTATGAAATTCAAATATTCTCCATACAAAATATCTTTCAACCTTGATATTACAATTGTCATAATTTGCAGAAATGCGAGAAGCTCGTCTAAATTTCAGTTCCTATCAAAATGCAGATTTTACTTTTAATTTTTTTCTACTATTTCATTTTGAAATCCTACAACGACACCAACGGAAAACTCTCTTCAACTGTGCACTTACTATGATTTATAGCAAAGGGGATCACAACTTTAAATCCATTCTTTTCAATAGCACGAAAAGCTCATGTGTAAACATCGTCTCACGAAGGAAATGAAGCGCTTGGTTTGCTTTCTAAACTTGAGTAGGCTCGCTCTCAACCTGTTGTTTGTTGAACCCATTGCGGACCGAAATCTCCTTGTCGCTGGACATAACTATATTGGATCTTGATGTTAGAGTGATGGCAGTGGAAGGCTCGAGCTCGTTTCTCGGCTTTTGCTCGCGATTTAGTTGAGCTTTGGAAGATCCACTGCGGGTGTGTTTTGGGGGGAAGACGCTGTTCTCGGCATTCAGTTGAGCGTTGACTTCCATTCGCGCAGCACACGTGAAAGCTTTGGCAAAACTCTTCTTGAAGTTGTCACTCAAAAATGCGTACAAGACAGGATTCATGGCAGAGTTGGCATACGACAGACACCCTGCTAACAAGATGATTGTTAGCCCTAAGTGACTCTGCCCTTGTCTTGGAGGCAAGAGAGTGATGTAGACTTGCGTAATCCAGTAGGGAAGCCAGCATATGACATAGACGGTGATGACGGTCAGTACTAGATAGGTGACTTTTCTGTGAGAGCGCTTCTTTTCCTTGGAGCGATTCTTTGGTCCAACCGTGCGCAATTTGCAAATGACCAAGAAGTAGAACAAGAGAATCAGGATCAGTGGTATGGCGAATCCCAAGGTGAAGGAATACAGAGTGAACGCCTGTTGGCCATTCATGATATCGCCTTCCGGCCAGTAGATGTTGCAGGACAACGTGGTGCCTTGCTCGTTCTCCAAGATGTTGGCGTATATGTAGATGGGGACCATAAGCAGGGCGGACACGGTCCACGCCGTCAGGCATATGAACTTGGCGATGAAGGGTGTCCGGTACCTGGGGGAAGAAATCGGATGACACACAGCTACGTACCGATCGGCGCTCATGACGGTCAGCAAGAGACTGCTGGTGAACTGGTTGATGGAAGTGGTCGTCATGTACATCTTGCACATGAATCTGCCAAAGGGCCAGTAGCTGAAAGTCATTGTCGCTAGGAGGAAAGGGAGGCCAGTCAAGAACATCTCGTCGGCCAGGGCAAGGTTGAAGATATACATATTAGTGACCGTCTGCATCTTGGAGAAACGCAGCACCACGTAGATGACCAGGGAGTTTCCACAGAGCCCGACTAAGAATACTATCCCGTACAATATCTTTGCAAACTCGACCACCACGTAAGGCAGTCGGTAGGGTGGCAGACCTTCAGGCCAAGTACCATTGATGTTACTATAATTAAAGTCACTAAAGTTATCGTATCCACAAGCGTAACTGCTATTGAAGCATGACATATTGCTGAAGCCCTCTTCGGCCATAGTTATTGTATCTAACCTACAACCTGTTGCACGGCAGGTGATGTCTCCTAATGAATAAGTGTCTATTGTTCTTCGTTGAGGTTTATTGAATAAGTTGGGGAGGTATTTCTTCAGGTAATTGAAGTAAAGGACCAGTATCAGCGGGTAGAAAAGTCAAATTCCTCTATTTACGTGGAGCGTTTAATGGGCCGCAGTGATTCGCGACAGGGCGTTTTCCGTTCTGAGGGAAAGCATGGTCTTTGTGGGTAGTGGGGGGTGCTCGTCTTCGATCGGCTGCTTCACTTCAGCAGCGCCACCATACGTTTGCTCCTGAAAAGAGAGGAAGAATGTAAGGAGAAAAAAGTAGGCGATGGAATTGAAACAATAATATTCTCTATACATTGTTTTTCTAGAAAGTTTTGCCATGCAAATGTTTTAACTTCGTTTGAAGATATAACCTAAGAAATGCGTGGGAGTAACTAAAAATATATGTGAAAATGCAATTGCTCTTCTAGACATATGGATGCGCATTAAATATGTCATTGTTTTATTTTAAAAATCCTTTACAATATGGGAAGCAGCAGTTGTAGTTTTTTTATTGGTTATATAATATGTCTCTTTAAAATTCTATGGGTTTCTAAAATTATATCAGCAAATCCCCGATAAAGGCGACTGAGATATATTATCATAAATTTTTGTTCAGGCACTGATGGAATATTTAATTTTATAAAGAATATTACACAAATAGTAAAATATTAACGTTGTTTATTAAGAAAGTCCTTTAGTTCCTGAAATAGTACTTCAACAAAAAACATTCTTTTAAATATAAATAAATATTTTTTAATTTTTACACCTTCAGGAATCGTATATATATAACGGTTTTTCATTTGAATGCCGGACACATTATTTCAATGCTGCAATTATAAAAATATTATTTAGCTTTATGAATATAGTTAAATTATTTCCGTGTTCAATTGTGGGCCTAGAAAGGAAGAATGGTAAATAATTTTTGGAGACATTTTGAAACACGTAAAGAACAATTTTCGTAATGAACACTTTTTAAATAATAAATATCTAAATTAACCCTAATTCCTGATATTTTTGTTGTTTAAAAAATACTTTTTCAGGTTGAAAGTAGTGTATAATTAATAAAAAAATACTAACAAAAATTAAATTCAATTTTCAAAAAAAAATATTGAAGGAAGTACAAACGACCCTATAAAGGCAATCTAGGCACGAATGGGTACATAGTTTTTCCTGTAAGATGATATTGACTCTGGATATACAGTTTTTTTTTTTTTTTTTTTTTTTTTTTTTTTTTTTTGAGATGTTATTTTAAGAAAGAAAACATATTTAATGGACGGATTAGTTTTTATAGTAAGTAAAGTAGTTTATTAAAGTAGAATTTAGTTTATTAAAAAAGAGTTTAATCAAATATTTGAATGACAAATATCATTCTTTCATGTATTAAATTAAAGAGATTTATGTAGAAATACATGACTTATATTAGTTTACACAAATATCTGTATAACATTAATTAAATTAGTAAGTTTAATACAGGGTTTTTAAATGATAATACTTATTTAATTAGCTTTAAAATTGTAATAAATGACTCAGTTTACGAGACTCACTGGGTTTTGCTTATTAGGATTCCTTATTTAGACAAACTTTATTTGCCTTTATTATGTGTTCAAATCTGTTTCTGCTTATTGCAGAATTTTGAAGATCGGGTGAAAAAGACTTATAAAGTCGTCGTTGGAACAAGGAAGCGTAATGTCAAAAAAAGATACGAAGCTCACTGCGAGTCAAACTAAACTTTGTATTGCCCCTTTGTTGAGCACACAGAATATACTGGAAGACTATGAAGTCTAATAATTCATCTGAAATAAATTGTTCAAACAGACACTGGTAACCAGCTCATTTTCATAAATCCTGGCGATGGCACTTTCCACGATAAATTCTGAGTTTTGCTTGTTGATAAATCTGTGTTGATTCATTTTCTTTTAAATGGCTTTGTTTATATCACACACTTATTTGGAGGAGGCCGCTCTGTTTCAGTATCAGATGATCACGACAATCCAATGCCACCAATACTCTTTTTCTCGCTTTATTCGTTTGATAGTAACAGCAGCTGATGTATGTAAATGTTGATCAAACAACCTATACATTTCTACATAATATTTTGTTCTACTTTCCTC
Organism: Linyphia triangularis; assembly: GCA_963978545.1. NCBI lineage: Eukaryota > Metazoa > Arthropoda > Arachnida > Araneae > Linyphiidae > Linyphia > Linyphia triangularis. The sequence goes on along the minus strand of OZ021722.1, from coordinate 82,533,724 downwards.
ACCCATTAAATCCTTATCTTGAGAAGGTGTGCATATGCACATATCTGCATCTTTGAATATATCATTATCAGACAACTGCTCCAAAAGTTCCTAAACATTTTCAACAGTCAATTCAATTGTACAATTGGATCAATAAAATAATGTATTTCAAATTTTTAGTGCAGTTGATGGTGGAATTAAATTTATGAGTAACTACGATAAATGATAAAGATAATTACTGATTCTATTTTAATTACCTTACCTAAGTATAATTTTACTAATGCAACAAGAATTCGATAGATATCATTTTAAAATTGTATTAATTTAATATATTCAAAGGTTTAATAAAGAACTTTAACTAAGTTTGATTTAAAGAGTCGCATCATTAAAGTTTTTAACATATTAAACTAACATACTTTTCTGGAAGTATTCGAGAAAAATTTATGAAATGGCAATTTAAATTAACATAAATGTTACATTACTACAATAAAACAACATATAATGGTTAAAATTTAATTTGTGTATTAATACGAGTATATTTGTAATGCAAACTACATAAAACCATATTCACCAAAGGGTAATCAACGGGGGTATTCGTGCCTACTGACCCTTTTAAGGGAGCTCAAGAAACACAATCAATATTTCAAGAAACACAATCAAAATATTAAAACATACGAAGTTCCAAAAATACGTAAACTACGTTTGAATACGTACGTACGTTTGAACTTGCAAAATTCCAAATAATGGGTTTATAAGTAATATACAATCTTACAGTTGAAATTTTGCCATTGCGAATAACGGGATTTTTCGAGAACAACTAAAAATTATGCCCACGTGGCAGTGAACAACGAAAACCTATGCTGCTATATACCTCAAATAACTTGAAATAAACGCTAAATAATATATTTCAGCAATTTTGATGTTAAAAAGTGGATTCCGTAAAAATTGCGAGTGATTTATCAAAGCGTCCCTAAAAAGGGACTCTGGGCCTTAATGGGTTTTAAATCCTTCTTTTTCGTATCTTCTGTATGATTATATTTTTTAAGCTCCGACTTTAATGTGGTTTGTTTGTTTGTTGTTATTGTTACGCAAATGCAACACAAGGGTCATGCTGTGCCTTGAGTTTAATGTGGAAAATTATTTAAAATGAAATCTCAAATATTTGAAGTACTTGTGTCAATTTATCACGAAAAGCGAAACTTTATAATTTGGCCTTTTTTTTACATGCCTTTTTTTTTTCCAAGTCTGTTAAATAATTTTTTTTTTTATTATTATAAGTGTATTCATATAATGTCATTCGCCATCATATTTTAAAACTAAAATTGATATATATCATAAACATCTAAAAATATTACGATGACGTTTATAATTGGGCAAACGTAAAATTCAAAACTCGCTAATTAAAATGAAAAAATGCCGAAACAAAATTATTTAATTATAATTCATAAGTATGTTTCCTTGATTTTAATTTATTTTACCATCTAAATCCTTCTCTTACATGCAATTACATAGATCTCCTTCATTAGTACACAAAAAAAGAAAGTTACAATAAAATAAGTCATATTTAGCGCAGACAAGTATTATAAAAACTTATTTAAGATACCCCATCAGGTATCTTAACAATGAGCGTGCAACTCGATTTTCACGATCGAATGAACATTGCACTGCAGGATAGAGATAGAAGAACTTCTTCAATCAGATTTGTTACGCCCCGTGGTTCGCGTTACAACTGTAACGGAAGAAATACAGACAAAGTATCGGGTGAGATATTTGTTAGAGCTCGCGCTTCGATTATTTGCACCTTATTCCGCATTTCTCGGTGGCAACGGGAAGATAAGGAAAAAAGAAATTCGACCGAATTCGAAAGTGAGGGGTTAGATTAGCGTGAAGTGGAGTGAGATATTGCGTAAAATTCTTTATTTCTTCTATTTCGAAATTGAAATTTTTGTTGGATATCTTCTTCTTTTTCACCATCGAATGTTTTAAATCATATGAATACAGTTGGGTTTAAACCATTGATATTTAAATAGATTATGAATATTTCATAAATCTAATCACGCCATTTCCATTTTGTACATTACCTAAATTAGTTCAGAGAGACTTCAACCACTTTTTATGTTTAAAAAAAAAAAAAAAAAAAAAAAAAAAAAACCTTGTTGAACTACATTTTGATACAATTTGCAATTTAATAAAAGAGTTTAAAATTTCAGAACTGGTGCAATATATCATTTTCTTTCAGTTCTCAAGAATTTTAACTGCTGGTGTAGCTTGGGATAAGTTTTATGGTAATTGATTTGGCATATATATTTATAATATGGGAGAAAACCTTAAAATTACTTTTAAGAAATAGCTCTTTACAGGAGGTGTGGTAATCAATATTAATACCATTGGATTAATCTACTAGTTTTTTTAACATTTTGACCAATAATGTTTTTCAATTGCTTATTTTACAGTTGCTAATCATATAATTGGATAATTAAATTCAAAGCGTTTTTTTTTTAATATTATTTAAAATTTCCGCATTTACACTATACAAAAATGAGTTTTAAATACATGAAAAATATTCTGTGTAAGAATGGATCGAGTTATTTAAAAATGTGTAATAATAACTTGATAATAGTAGAAGACAAACTGTCTAAAATAGTTTTGAAATTAAGAAATGCATTTGTTTGGTTTCATAATTTCTGTTGTAGAATTTCAAAGGCTATCTAAAAAATAATGTTTGTACGTTGATCAAATTTAGAAAATACGATCTACTTTCAACACTTAATTTTACTTTGACGTCCCTTGGTCTGATCTGCATGAAAATTAATGCAAATAAAACGAAATTCGATGATTTTCTATCCTTCTTTTAAGTCCAATGTTTCTTATAAAGTCCCAGAATTATTTTACAATAATATGAAATTCCATTATTATTGTTTCTTTTAATTACTGGATTTCCTACAATAAATCAAGATTTATTTAAGTAATTATTAAGTTAATTAAGTGTTTTAAGAATGTTTACTTAAGAATCTAAAGGCATCTCGATGGAACGTTTGTAACGATATAAAAATTTCATGTAATTTATCCAAAGAAGAGTATAACATTATTGCTTACTTTTAATTCAAATAAAATGCTGGTGACTCTTCATTACCTTGATATAATGTTGATGTATAACTTTATAAATGCTATAAATGCATGCCACACGTCATGCAACCTACAGAAAAATTATGTAGATAATACATTTTCTTTATAGTCAACTGAGTAAAACCTAAAACACTCTTTAATATCCTATTTGGTTAAGCCCATATTCCATAAAATGATGAGAATTTACTGAAATAACTATTCGCACTGAGAATGCAACGTTGAGTTTTATTGCAATACTACCCCAAAAATATATAAATGAAATGACATTTCTCCCAAAGAATGCTATTTCACTATTTCATCTAAAATTGGAACTGAAATTGCAATGGTTTATCGGAAATTTTTGAAGAAACACATTTACTTTCATCCAGCCATAACAGGAAACTATTTTCAGTTCTAATTTGCTGTTCCCTAATCCCAGATACAGATATAGAACTATTACTACATTGAAGCTATTACTTCAATAGTAAATATTGTGGAAGTCCCCTTTAAAGAATTGCAATTCAGTATCAAAAAAGAAATGTACTTTATTTTCTAACTCTCATCTAGTAAAGGAACAAATGAAAACCCAATAAAATTGTTTTCAAAATAGTCTTCAATTTTTATTAATATACACAGCCCACTTATTAAAAACGTTTTGGGTAAATCAAGCTTGTTTTCTAATATATTTAAAATTATTTAGAATTCTAAAAGAGAATTCACGTCCAAGGATTAAATTTAAACTCTTTCTAATTCACATCTCGTAGTATTTATTTCATATTGTTATGAAATTTTTACATAGGAAATGATGACGCAGTTTATACAAAATAAACTACAATTTATTTTTCATTTTGAAGAATTACAAAACTTTTCAGAACAATGGTAACTCTCTATGTTCTCTCGCTGCCTACAACTTCAGATACAGTGATTATTCAGGCACAAGGAAATTAAACACGCTTTCAGCTCCTATCAAAGCAATATCCAAAATTTATATCAAATATGATTTCAAACCGCGGTCGTATTTACAGGAACGCGTAGGAACTTTCTTGAAAAATATAGTCAACCGATCTGACGTTCTGGAAACATTTCGAAATTTTCCAATTGACTCAGGTGTTGACAACTTTTTTTTATCTATATTATCTCTGCTAACAAATCAATTTAAAAGAATTTTAAAATAAATATGTACACCTGTTTAAAATTATATCGTTAAAATTTGCGTAACATTATCTATTGACAGAATATCGATAAATAAAAACAATATTTTCCCATATAATATATTTCATATAATTCTTTTAACAATAACATTTATTTTTCTCACATTCTATAAAATAAAAATATGTATATTTATAAATCTATTGATTTAACTTTGCTTTCTCCAGAAAATTCCCGAAATCCTTGTATATTTTATATCTGCTTCTGGATGGGAAATCAATTTCTTGATTGAAACATGATAAAAAAAAAAACATAATTTCTATTAGAAGTTTTAGATCTGTTAGAACTTTTAGATTTGTAAAAAAACAGTCTATGAAATAGGCTTCCAAAATACTCTACTAATGTATTTAACATGAAAAGCTAATAAAAATTTGAAATAATATGCAGGTGTCATAATTCAACTTCCTCGATTTAGAGATGTCTTTATAAACTGGTATTGGTACTGTGTAAGAACATAGGAAAGTAATAACTGATGATAAAATTCATCTTATATCATACTTACACATTTAGATAGACATATGGTGTTGTGACGCCTGATCACTGTAAACCAATGGCGCTGCGGTCGGTTGAGGAGCGAGCGTAATTATGAGTAATGAGTAATAAAGAGAGATGAAGTTACAGTCCATTCGTGCAGTGTTTTAATTTTTAGCTATGTTCAATTAGCAGAGAGAAATTTTTTAAATAGAGCTATCGATGGCCCAATTCATATGGTACTTGAATAATTTTTATGAAAATCAATTTCACCCGTTAAATGTTACCGAAAAAATTGTGAATGAAATTTTCAACAAAAATGGATTCCAATAAAATTTTTAATAACTTTTATACCAACGTTGTCCTTAAAGCATCATTTATAAAATTTTAGATTTAAGTCGAATATATATACCTTAACAGCTTCAATTCTATAATGACCAATAATCCTAGCAATCCACTCACTAAAATTACAGTCAGTGCTGTAAAAAATTGATAGGACTATATATTTCCAAAATGATTTGCAACAATTCTACATTTACAATTTTTCACCCCCTCTACTAAAAAAATCTTCTATAAAAATTTGTTTAAACAAAAAAATAAAAATGCAACTGAAAATTTAAACTTATAATTTGGATTTAAAATTTATTATTATAATTAGCCTTGCTCTCTGATGTTGTTCATTACGAAAAATATTGGTTATCTTGGAAACATGCCAATAACAACAATGTAGACCTAGTTTAATATTTATATAAACAAAATTTATTTTGAGTTATGAAAGAGAGTTTTATTTAGAATCAAAATTTTAACACATTCTAATAAACCGAAGTCATACCAATGGTATCCTTCAACATAAAATTTAAAGCAGAAAGTAATATTTTTAAAAGAGCAAAAAGTACTTGAATAAAAAGAAGATTAAAATTGACTAAATTATGCAAATTATCTTTAGTATAAAGTGAATCCTTTAACACAATAGTCTTTTAGACTGATTACATATATTAATTATCTATGAGAGATAAAAAAGGAGTACCGGTTACAGAATGTCAATCTCCCTGAAAGTAATTTAGAATATGAAAAAACTCGGCCACTGCAAATTAGTTTTACAATAATGAGAAAATTAATATTTTCCCCTCATATCCTTTATAGTCATGAAATGATTACACATGAATGTCTTCAATATTTAACTATTTCATTTCAAAAGAGCGCTAAATCATTCAGATTCAATGTTAGATAACTTACACTATCATAAATAACAGTATCGTTAAGTAATTAAATATAGTTAAAAAAGGCAGTTGAGCAGACAGTCGCATTAAATAACAAATAAAACCCTCTGATTTGTGGGTGAGAAATCTAATACAGTATTACCTCGATATCTCAAAGTCGAAGGGACACTAAAAAAAATTTGAGATAGCGAGTTTTTGAGATAACAAGGTTGTAACCAAAACTTAACAATTCAGTTAAACATTTAATATACTGAATAATTGTCTAAAAATTAGTCATGGTAGATGAGAATAAGTATAAATATGTAATTATAGTTGAAAAAGTCTAAATACAGCAATTTTAATTTTTAGTCGAAAATAATAAATGAGTACATGAAATTGAAAAGATTAGTACTTACACTATAGTAATGTACATATTAAATAAAATGTACAAGGATGAATTTATTCACTACTAGTTACTTAAAAAAGTCCAGCATCGTGACCTGGCTACATCTCTTTTGAAATTGTTCTTCAACCAATTTTTCTATTTTAAAAATAGCGGCGAAGTCATCCTTTTCCACGTTTTCCACGCATATGGACAAGCAAATGAACTTTGTTTATTGCTCGTTCTCATTTTATTGTAGGACCCTCTCTCCCCCTGTTTACGCCCCTCTGTTCGTGCTCACTATATCTCGTAATTGTATTCTTTTTGTTCTTAAGAATGGCAGAGCAGCCGATTTTGTGTGCTCTTTTATTAATAGGCTTTTGCTTCATCGGAATAACCAATAAAAATGAGTTCTTGTAATCTTGGTTCGAATTTTGACTTGTGGCGTTTGTTGAGAATGAAAGCTTTTTAAACGAAGATTTTTAGATACAATGCAGTTGGTTTTCTGCCAAAAAATAACTCGAACGGTGTTTTGCTTTGCATGATGCATCGTGAAGGACATCTGTTTCTCAAAAGAGCGTATTTTATTTGAAAAATAATTGTGTGTTCTGATTCTGATAAATGATTATAATATTTGCTTCTACACAACTGAATGGCGATTTTTCTGGAAAACTTCATTTCTTACTTCGAAAATTTTTCGACACAACAAGGTTTTGAGTGAAAACTCTTCAACATAAGAATTGAAATTAACATTAGATGAATATGCAATATCAAGGGAAAAATTATTTTTCGACATATCAAGTTTTTCACGATATCGAAGTACTACTGTATAACATTATCATTTTATTCAATGATTTGTCTCTAACCAAAAAAATAAATAATAAAAAGCTTATACTATCGCTTTGTCCTTCAAAGGTTACCCTTCTCAGATAAAATAACAGGCCGTACATAACATACAAGGACGACTTTTTAAACAAAGTGCATCGCTGAGCTGCCGATGGGTCAAGTTACCATAGCAAAATGTATCTGCTTGTTATGAACTGAAGTAACGAAATTGCTATCAGGAGAGTTTTGCCAAAGTAACTTTAAAGGAAGTTGACACCTTTACTACAAATATAGATATCACACACACACAAAAAAAAATTGGTATCGGGGGTACTTTTCTGTAGTAATTTGGTCACCAACCTCACTAATTCATTAACATTATTTTTTATTATATATAATTCGATGGGTTTTATTACGCTGTGTCTATAATCGCATGAGGGAGAGATTTCGGTGATTAAATGTGCTCAATTTCTTGGTCTCAGGGTCAAATGTGAAAGAACGAATATACATAGATGAACTAAGACAGAAAACTTCATAGCTACATTTTCACTCGAATGGAAAACGACTTTTTAGTAGGAATTGGTAGTTTTCAAAGATATTTATATTGTGTTATAAATATTGGAAATTAATAAAATAAACTTCAAACTTTCAAAATAGAATATTATTATTATTTGTTTTTGTTTCGAAATAAAACCACAGACAAAGACTGTTTAACATTCAACTGCTGTGTGCGGTCTGACAGACCACGAGACATTTTTGTAGAATGCTTCCACCACCTAAAATATTTCCTTTCTGACTTTTATATTAACTTTTCTTTTACTATGTTTCTTAAATTTTTAACTGGTGTTCACCAATTTGATTGGCGCAATATGATCCGCGTGTTGGCCTTGCGCGAAAAATGTCAAACCACCCAACCACAGCTATTAAAGGTAAAAGAGCAGAAATAAAAATGTCATTAAATTAAAAAAAAAAAAAAAAAAAAAAAAAAAAAAAAAATATGTCGAATAATCCCCCAAAAAATTATATAAAGACATCTTGCTTTAAATTAATACAATAACATAATTTAATTAGATATCTAAATTATAGAATATAAGTAAATTATCGTGCATGATATTTTTGCATGTTGTAAAAAGCTGCTGGATTATTTTTAAAGCTGAATTGACAAGTAGAGAAATTATAATTTCAGATACATTCTTTATGCTCCTACTAGTGGGATGTTAATTATCTTCTGGACTCTCAGTGACTAGACAAATTTTCAAAATCAAAAACTCATGAATGGTTATCTTTCATATTTTGTCTAGTTCAATAAAAACTCATTTTTTAAACCCATCTGTTCTTTGAAAGAAACATAACAAATGCCACATTTTTCGCAGAATATGTGATGTATAAGTACATAGATGCAAAATTCGGCTTTTAGATTTTTTGCAAAGCAATCAAAGTCATAGTATAATACTCTACATAGTTAAGTATTATTAACTTAACTATTTAAAGTATTGTAAATTGAATTTCAAAGTCCTTAATTCATATTTTTATTTTCTTATTTACTGAATAGGCTGAAATAAATTGATGTTTGTTATCCTTTTTAAAGGTATAAAAATGTAATATATTCCATTAAACGAGTATGATCTTGGATAAGAAAAATTTAGTATGCCCATTTCCAGATGTAAATGTGAGCATCATATACCCTTACTCTAAATAAACTGTAAGAAAGGAAACATTGCTCTTAGTAATTTACTCTATAAAACAATTCAAAAAGTTTTTATTATTTTTATTTTTCAGCAAAACTGTAAGAGTTGTTAACAATTGCTCCACTGCTCCAGCTGACAACTTAAGAGTTGTACTTAACAAAGTAGAACAATGCAAAATGATTGTTACTTATGCATATAACTAATTAAGAAAAAGTTTAATAATAATAAAGAAATATTACATGTAAATCTTAAATTTTAAGACAATTCGCCGTATAAAATATGCAAAATTTCAATTCAATTTTAGTACTTTTATGTAATTATGTGAGCTCCAGCGTAACCATATGTTGCATTCAAAATACTAAAGATATCAATGTCTTACAATATATTTTTCACATATTAAATTTTACAACGCTTTTTTTCTATTGTACCCTAATACTAATTTAAAATATGGAAATATAGCATTATAAAATGTATCATTATAAATGAAGAAATATATCATTATAAATGAACAGAATTGAATAATATTATAATATAGCAAAAAGAGCAGTGAGGTTAAAATGCTCTCTCTCTAGCGACAATGGTGTACTGTAGACAAACTTTCAAACAATGCCTTTTTAGTTCTAAAAGTCTTAGAATAAAGCTGCTTGCATACATGTGTCTTGTTTACGATTTTGTTTTGTTTTGTATAAATATTTATTCATTATATAATCGTCGACTAATTTTGAAAGCAAAATATCTGAAAAGTTCGATACCAACTCCTTACGTTTTATGATAATTACTTATAAAACTCAAAGTTATTGTGTTTATTTCATGTTCAAACACATACTTGAGTGAGTGAAACGAGTGAAAATTGCGTGCATGTGAAATGAAAATTGAAATTGCGAAAAAATGAAATTGCTTGCGAAAATGAGTGATTAATCATTGCATGAAATGCATATTAAAAAGCGCAGTTTGTATCTTGTTTGTTTCGACCCATCTGATGATTGGTATATTTCCCCCTCCCTTCTTCTTAAATGGAACATTTTTATTCAGATTTACTTATATTTCGGTGAAAACGAAATAAATGTAAGAAATCGAAGAAAATAAATATTTGTGATTTCATTTATGATTATAAAGGTATGAAGGTAAAAAATAAATGTTTCTTTTTATAAAATTTTTATTAATTAATTATTAACAATTAAAACGTAGTTAATCTAAGGGCTGCATATTTATTTCTGGTTAGTCTTTAACAAAATCAGACTTTCGTGCAAATAAAATTACCAATATAGCTAAAATACCAGGTATTTTGTCGAAACATAAACATTATTCATTTGTTGAAAATTTACTAAACTTTGTATAGTTTGATATTTATTGGATTTTAATATAACTATGAAAAAATATTATGTTTTAGCAATTGACATTTTTAAAGTGCACTTGAATTTTTACACGTATTTGTTACTTAATAGTAAAAAGACTTATCTATAAAAAATTTCCGCGACTTACAAGATTACTTTTTTTTCATCGATTAAAAAAAGGTGTAATCAATGGTCGGAATTTTTGCCAACCACACAAAAATGTGCACTTCTACCTCGAATTCCGCTGCATTCCATACCAAACAATTCACCACATGAAGTTGGTATCTGTAACATTTAATGCCAGTTTCATATAGGTTTGGCGCCATGCAATACATTTTTAGAGGTGTCCAGAAATTCCCAAGCATTATTATTGGGACTCTTTTCCTAGGAGCTATAAATACCACTCATCCATAAAAAGCACCTTTAATATCTTAATGGAATAATGCGCATGGCAATGGTCTACTTTTAAGTGTGTCGTAAAATATGGACCAAAACTGATTGCTGGGCATCAGAATGAAGTTTCAGTTTTAATACTGATTGCTGACCGGATTGGATGGGGCTTTTGGGAGATTGAAATATCATAAAATGTGGAACACCATTCGGTTTTCTAGATCTAAATTACATTCAGGTAAGAATAAAATTCGAAATAAATTAAATTTAAATCTATAAAATTTTAGACTGCTATAAGTCGTCTGTAGTTTAAATTTTGATTAAAAACTTAAATAACATCTAAGTATCTACATAAATATGTTTATTTTAATTTAACTTCACTTTTATCTTCTTGGTATTCTATGAGTACTTTCAAAATATATCATTCAATCAATTTGTGTCTATTTTATTTTAATTAATATCTGTAGATAGATTGAACATAAGTTTGATGCGAGACTAAAATATTTTCCAAATTGAAAATCTCAGATGGGCCTAAACTTATTAGTAAAGTAATTTTAAATATTGGATATTGTAAGATTGCTATGCCGTATTATTCCAATGTCTAGACATGGGATGTGTAACTTTTGGTAAAAAAGTCTGCAAAATATTAGTTGCGTAAGAAATTTCTACAATGTATTTTGAGCAACACAATATTTGTTTTTTATAAAAAGTATTCATAATCTCAATAACAATCTCAATAACATTTTATTATTAGATTTTAACTGAATTTAGCTTAAGAGTATTTATAAATTTCATAAAAATCTGAAAGGCTCAACCATATTAATTCTAACAATAATGTTAAAATTAATAATATATTTTTAATATTAAAAATAAATGTCTTCTAAAAAAAAAAAAAATCAGTTTTTGTTTTTCTGTTTTGTAGATTTTAAATAAAAGGAAACGTTGATATTTATCAATTGTTACAATTTACATATTCATCAATTCCCAATGGTGATTGGTTTTTTAAGACAACAAATCCTCTGTTCACATAGCTCATATCGTTCAGAACCAGTTTTCTGAGTACGACATTGATTTTTCACATCTGTCCTGGCCACCACAGTCAACAGACCTCAATATTATTGAAAGTTTGTGGTCTTCATTGGATAGGAAATCGCATGATCACTAGATATCGCCATCATCGTTATATTGACCTGCCATCATTGCAGGAAGACTTATATATGATTTCCTTGGCTTCTCGGAATGGCTAACTACAGGAACTGTATTTGTCCATTTCGAGAAGACTGCAAGCTATTTTGAATGCAAATTGTTTTTATACTCCATATTATGTAATGTAACATGTTTTTTAGAAGTTTCCGAGTGTCCATATTTTGTCTAATTCCCGAACTTCCAAACCTAACTAAGCTATGCATCTTGAAACATTTTAGATTGTATGATTCGGGATGTTTTGACTTAAAATATTACGCTGGTTTGAACTTCATTTAAAAAAAAAAGTTATATTTTTACTTAATTTAAAGCCATTTTTTTTATTTCATAATTTGGTGATAGGTGGAGGCACTAAGCTTTTTAAGTTTCAGATATATTTAAACAGTTGCCAAAACATGTTTGCCTTCATTTCGGTGTTAATTTTGACACCATGTTAAGTTTAAATAAGCATTGTCGCAATTTTAAAATATACGAATAATGAATCAGCTAATAAGCATATGATATATAGCATCTTTAAAAAAAAAAAAAAAAGTTTGAATAGACAGAGTCAAAGGGTACTATTTTTCTAAAAATTAATGTTATTTAAACTGTATGACAATTTGAAGTGGGTTCACTTTCAAATACATTTAAATTATGAAAATATCCTTTCAAAAATAAAATAATCACAAACGTGTAAATTCTTTTATTTTGTTGCCAAATTTTGAATTGAATATAAAGTACAGTAAAACTAAATATGGAGATTATACGCAATGACATCATAGTCAATTCATTGCAGCTTGTTTAAATGAAATACGCATTGCGATTGGCTAATAGAATTTGAAAAATTGAATTCGTTTTTAAATATGTGTTGAAATTGGACACAAGCACGTTGCAAATGTTACCATTCGATGCATTTCCGCTCCTTTAGCGTAGTGCATAAAATCAATTAGCTAAACAATAATTATTATTAACTTATTTTTATTGACTTCGAGTTTGTGTGTTTGTTTGAGTGTTTGAAGTGGGCAAATCTGCGAAGGGCTACTTAACCCAATTGCTATTATTCAATCATATTGAAACTGGGCAGATAGACTCATAGTTGATGGCAATGCATTCTATAATTTAATTTACGATAATTTTGGGGGGAATTTCAAAATTGGACTTTAGAAAATAGACCCGGACTGGTTTTAGACCAATGACCATTGATTACCTGGTCAATATTTAGTCAATTTGGAAATCAGGAACTAATTTATGGTTATATTAAGAATATTTTAAATTATGATCTCAAAAATTAATGCGTTATATATAAATATAAATAATGCTTGGTATTATAAATAAAAAAATATTGTAATAATTATACTATAAAAGAAGACTTGTGTTATGTTCTTGTGTATGTGACTTGTTCATTATGATAAATTTTCAATGCATTCGATGTACTTGATGGATTTTTTTTCCTGATCATAGGGGTATTAAAATTTTTGTGCTTTTGAGGTCTGCGTTTTTTCTACTTTTCAAAAGTTATTTTTTAGGGGGAGGGGACAGGAATAATTACTTCATTCACAACAATAATCTGAGAGACAATACATATTTCCTTTGTAAATGTGGCTTAAAATTGATAAACATACAAATTCATTACTGCACGATTTGCACACTTCTATCAAGCTGATTCTCAGTTCGTGTTCGTAAATTTATCACAAATATATTTAAACTGCGGATTTTGGGAGACATCGATCTAATGCATGTTGCACGAGAATACATTCCATTAATAACTTTACCGGATTATTCCTTTGAGGTTTGCTAAACCTGTCTAGGTACTCTGCATCTCTAAGTACAACAAATGCATTGTGATGTATTTCAATAATGCACCGACTCAGAAAATCGTGGTTGATTAGTATAGGTGGGGTGGGGGGGGGGGGGAAGTATGTAAATTTGTGTGGTTTTCAAGCTGAAGAGCTATTCATAAAATTCTGAAATGTATTAATGAGTTTTCCGCTACCTATGAAGGAATGTTATTTCTATAAGGTGGATTATTACGATCTAGAGAAAAGTTGTATAGTTGAAATATGTCAATCAAATAAAGTCAATGTAATGTGTATTACTTGCATTGTTAATAGTTATACATATTTTTATGTTTTATATTCTTTATTTTAAGAGCATCTTTAATAGAATTTAAGTCAGATAAAATTAAAAACAACTATTTATTAAGTTTAATTTTTCAAAAAAAAAAAAAAAAAAAAAAAAAAATTAGTACTTCATTCCGACAAAAGAATTTTTTTGAAGTTTAACTATTTTTTCTGAAGTTATACATAGTTTTTATTATTATTTTCTATATAATGTCTGAGTTGATACTTACATATATGAGACATAAAAATAGAAATTTGAATGAATGCAAATCTACTCGACTTATTGTAATAAGTGATTTTTCTAAAGCACTGAAGAAATATAGCTGCATTAAAAGCACTACAATAATTAATTTTTGTCTTATCTATTTTTTTTATTTTATTTTGCAAGTAAAATAATTATTTAAAGCATACATTGAAACATTTAACACATTAGTCGACAAACTAAACTGTAATAGGCAATATATTATTAAGAAAATTGTCGCATCATCTACTACTTAAATTAGGAAATAAGAACTCCCATAAATTCTGTATTGCACTTAAAGATAAATCAACAACTGACACATACAACCATTATTACATCCCATTTGTAATTAAAAGTCATTGAACTCCGTTCATCCGACTAGATGAAAAATTAATTACGGTGATGACATCAGTAATCCCTTGTGATTCCTTCCACGACAAATATCCAGAGAAAGAAAAATACATATCAAGGAATGCATGAGCTTTCACCTACCAATTTATTTAAAGCATCACCAAGGATCAGCCTCTCTCTGAATCCTCTGCTCCACAAACGGGGGTTTCATACGCAAATTGATTTATTTCCAAATCCATGCCATGAATACCAATGAAGATTCCGGTTGAATGGGGATGGACCTAATTGATTCTATCGCCTCCGAGGCGAAAACCAGTTAACATCCCTAAGGGAGCTGTCCGAGGGAATCTGACTATCAACTGATAATTCTTGTTTTAATTTAGTAAAACAATTAAAGAAAAAAAATAAAAGTTCTCTCATTGAACTAAATAATTAGAACACAAGTTGTGACTGCATGTTGGAGATTTAAGTTCTCAATGATTTCTTGGGAGTAGGTTGATTGATCAGATCATTAAAATAAGCTTCTGGCTCTTAAGTCTGTTATATCCTTCATTACGAAAAACTTCTTTGATTGGAGATGTCCTCTCGAGATGCATGTGACATTAGATAAAAATTAACATGATAATATATCAGTAAAGCCATTTTAGTAAGGGACAGGTCTAAAAAAACTAGTGACATCCTTTTAGTAAGTCTATGATTTTAGCTACCATCAGAATGGGATAGGTAGTCATTAAAATAGTAGACGATTTACTGAAAGATTCACAAATAAGGAGAGTAATGGTGAGGGCGTAAGTATCAAATGCACATAATATTATCAAAATTAGGTAAACAAATTGGTAAATTTATTATCTTTCAGAATAATATGTGGTAATAATGAAATTTTAACAACATAATCTCTTTTTGAAGCTTAAGGTATTTGGAATGTTACTTCAGTAAAAATAGTAAAAAAAAAGTCTTAGACATGTAACCTCAAGGACATTAAATGTTAATATTTCACGCTACAGTCCATGTCTTTATTTCTAGTCTTCAGTGAATCTGTACAGTTAAAGCTGAGTAAAAAAACCCACTATCTAGGAACGCGGCAGTGTTCCACAGCCAAGTCGGATACTATATTATGTTTTTGAATGTATCTTTCCTATTTCTGTAGCAAACGGCTCCACCACTTAATCTATAAAGAAAAATTTAATCAGTATAGTCACTGGTAATCTTGCAATATATTCTCCAATAGTAACTATAGTTTTTTTGGCCATGAAAATGGTAGAAGAGTGTTAGAACAAAAAAAATCATCCATAATATGAACAATTCAATCCGTATCAAACTTATTTCTATGTGTTAGTATAGCTAATTGACCCGAGATATTTGCAGGGAGTTGCTTTACATAGATTGAAAGTGAACTCGTCATTATGTTTTATTCAAAGAAGAGACTCTTTTTTTTAAGTTACTCAGTTCATGAATGTCACTTTTAATAACCAATTGGTTTAAACAGCTTGTATTTCTGCGTTTGAAAGAAGAGGAGGAGAAATTATATTGACGTTGATAGGAAATCTAGACGTGTGCTTTACTTTATACATTATTCAACTATTTTTCTTCACCAAATTAAGAGAGTGATTGAAAAACGCCATATTTCAATGTAATTTTATATGTCAGCGTATCAAAAGTTTACATTAACGAGTTTCAGACTTGAAACTGTTTGGTACTTAAATTATAGTCATCTATTTCATTTTGTTATGAAATATAAAAAGTAATCGATTTATTATGCCTTCGTTTTCCATTTAGAGTATTTGAAAATTGAACAAATGGTTTTAATATAGAAAAATCCCCTAAAACTATCTTAAAATTATTCATGCATTTTATAATTTTATAAAGAATTTTAATTACTGCAATGTGCACTCTGCAATGCCCTTTCAAACTTCACCAAAAAATTCAATGTTTTTTTACAGAAATACATGCCGCATTAAAAGAATTTATGACAAATAAGTGCGTTATTAAGAATAAACCTTAAAGTTTTTATTTATTTAACAAGTTCTAGACGAGCTTATTTTAAAAACTCATAAAACAAACTCCAATCTTAGCTTCCTTAGAGAAAATATTAAAAAAGAAACACAAAAAAATTGATTATTTTTATAATTGAATTTCTAAAACAAATTTCAATCTACTGATTGGCTTTATTAAATTTTAACAAAAAAGCTAAGTTAATTGGAGCAATTAGGAGCTTTATTAGATTATGTAAAGATAAAAATTCCTTTACAAATATATTTTCTAATTTTTCTAAAATCAACAATTGCAATTAAAATTAGTTTGCTTTTTTTGTAATATTGTGTACTAAGAATTATGTAATGTCACAGTTTTTGAAAATTAGCCAAAACTTGATATCATATTAATTTTTATGAACACATTGTTTAATAATCATTTTTAACACAAAATTACATACGTGTTTAAAATCGATTGAACATCAGAGTATATAACTACTATTTCAGTCCACCCACTACCCATATCTTACACCTAAAATAGTATACTAAAAGAATATGAAATTGTTGAATTTATTAAAATGCAATATGAATAGTGCGCATTTTATTATATCTAACATAAGTGCAGTTGCTTTTGTGGGCTGGATAATTAGTTCTTTATAGCTTACTGTGAATGTTTCTTATAGGAATGGCAAATATAAAAAGAAAGGAATACTGAAACTTCACTTGCACGTTTAACATTTTGCCAATTAACAAAATTTTAAGAGGGTCTGGGATTCAAATTTTTAAAATCTTTATTTTTAGAGCTATTTTTCCGAAAATTTTTATGCAGTAATGCACTATGCTTTAAAACTTAAAATACAATTTAAAATTTTTAAATTACATTTTTTTTTAAATAAAAAAACTTCAAAATTTTGATGTTTCCTAAATCTGATATAACTAAAAATCTTTTAAAAAAACCACTTCATTTTTGTATAAAATTAGATAATTCGTACAAAAAGTTTTCTTCATCATTTTCAAAAAAGTTCTTAGAAAAAAATAAAATAAAAAAAAAATATTTTGAGCAAAAACTGTCTATAAACCACAGTAAACTAAGCTCCCAAAACTTAAAAAAAAAAAAAAAAAAGTTAAATAAAAAAAAAAAAAAATTTCTGAAGACAAATTAAAGAAATCTATTTAAAAAATAATTGAGGAAAGTCTCATAGATTTATAACGAGTAGTTTTTGCGTTATATCAATTTCAATTCAGAAACAAAAGGCCATCACCGAGAAAAACATTTTCAAACTTTCAAGATAGCATGCCTGAGATTCAGTTGTAATGTAACACAAATTTAAATACCTGATAAAAACAAAACTTTTATGCCATTTTATTTTAAAATAGTTGTACTATTTTTTACAATATTAAATTTGTTTTAGAAATTTTAAAACTTTTGTGTTTCAGACACCCTTTAAATCCTTATATTAATTTTATTTTTATTACAAGCCTCTACATTACAATTAGGTTTATAAAAAATCTAGGTCCATATGCTCTTTAAAAATTTTCAATTTTTACCATTTTGTAGTTGATTGTTAACAAGAATTTTTAACGGGTTGTTAGGCAAAAATAGTGTTGGGGTATAGGAATTTTTTATTTTTGAAAAGACATCTTATACGTTTTAAAAATAGGAGTGAAAATCAATCCCAGAGAAAACATCATGTCAATGTTTCATTTCGTTGAGTGTTTGTGAAAACGTGATTATCTTGAAAGGTACCGGAAAGCTCTTTTGTTGCAAAAAACAACATGAAGGGTTTCTCTGATTCTATAAGATGCAGCAGCAAATCTAATAATAGCACACTCCCTTTATATAATTGTATGATTAATTATGTTTAGAATAGATGAATAACTTTTACGGAAAATACCAAATACTCTAAGGCACCTTGAATGAAACAATGGTTATTAATTTATTGAGTTATTTCGATCAATTACTGCTTAAATTTAGATTTTTTCTGCGAATCTTAAGTGTTTTTGCTCACATTGTAAGAAAATAGAGAAGTGTTATATTTTAATTCTATGTACGTCAGCCTTCTAAAAACTAAAGCAAAATGGACCGATAGTTAGTATTTTTCAACATATGTTAGTATTTTTGATAATTTGAAAGGCGCTTAGTTTTTTTGGGTTCTTTTACAATAACTTTTTAGACCTTCAAACCATACAAAAGAATTAAATTTTTTGGAGATTAATATGGAATTAGTTTTACCATTGATGCAGTCTAAAAAGTTTGTGTGTTTTAAAAATGTAAAATATAGGTTTAAATCCAGTTTCCTCTAGATATCTATCTTTTGCAGCACTCTCTGCTTATTTCATTAGTAATAAACATGTTGAATACATCAAGATGTTGTTAACGCATCTCGATTAATATAGATTTTTCTTCAGTCTGAGTGTAAAAATATTCAGTGATTTATTTAAACGATATAGCAGTTTAATTCAAAATATTGTTGCACAAATTGTCTGTATATAGTGTAAATAGTGACGTATTATTTTAAAATTCTATTGTAATTTATTTTTATCTTATTTTATTTTTTATTAACAGCGATTATACAAGATAGGAAAAGGTGGCAACACCTAAAGCAATCGAGAAATTTCGAGACGTTTCTTTTCCGACGAATTGGCTGGAAATTTCGCGAATATTCTCTCGCGCCAAGTATTTAAAGACCGGAGGTCGGGAAAGTTTTCAGATTGACTTCGGACTTCGTTGGAAGCTGATCGCGATCGCTTTGTTGACCTATTGGAGTGAGCTTGTATAATCGCTATATTCGAAGCTGTTCTTGTTGAAGCTTGTATTGAAGTTTAATAGTGATTGCACTGTTGTCTTTGAATAAATTTTGTGAGTTTTCTGAAGAGAATAAATACTAGTTCTTATCTGAAAAACTGTGCCATCATTGCTTCAGTGGAAAAATTCATAACAGTGGTGTCAGAAGCGGGGTTTCATAATTTCGAATGCATATTACTAGAGGAATGATGGAAGACCAAATGAAGCAACTGATGGAAATGATTGCTGGAATGAAGGCCCAACAAGAGTCCGCCGCCGCCGAAATAAAAGCCGGTCAAGCCCGCCAAGAATCAATGAACGCTGAACTCGTCTCTACGATTGCCGCCGGTCAAGCCCGCCAAGAAACGACTAACGCCGAACTCGCCACTGCAATCGCCACCTGCCGAGAATCCACATCAGCAGCTATAATTGGGATTAAAGAAGAAATGCAATCCGAATTAGCTACAATGGTGGAATCTACGATAATAGAGACTACTACTAGTGTTCTACAATCGGTAAAAGAAGAGGTTCTGAGTGAAGTAAGAAAAGAAATCAGTGAGAGTTTTCAGGCTGTTAATGGGAAAGTTGACTGCTTGGGAGAAAAGGTTTCTACAGTGAAAGAAGATCTTGTGACTGTGAGGAATGAAATCGATGAAAAGGTTTCCACCATGAAAGAAGAGCAGGAAAAGTTTCATGACGCTGTTAAAGAAAGGCTACGGAAAATTGAAACGGGGGAAGCTATGACAGTTGCAACGCTTAAATGGGATAATGTTTCCACTCCCTTCATTACGCCACGTTCCAACATCAAAGTAGCCACTTTTGATGGGAGGTCGTCTTGGCGCGTTTATCAAGCGCAGTTTGAAATTATTGCTTCTGCGAATGGTTGGGACGATACTTCGAAAGCATTCCATCTCGCAGCATCTCTTCGAGGTGAAGCTGCTGACATTTTACAGACACTACCTGAAGAGAAGCGGGGAGAATTCGTGGCGCTGGCAAGCGCGTTGGAGTTGAGGTTTGGGGAGCGGCATCTAAAAGATTACAACAGACTGCAATTGAAAGTGAGACAGCAGAAGGCCAATGAAACTCTTCAAGAATTGGCATCGGATGTAGAAAGACTGTCGCTCCTCGCTTTCCCAGACTGTCCCTCGGACGTACGAGATAATCTGTCTCTTCAGTATTTCGTGGATGCCATCAAAGATCCCGACATACAGCAGGCTACCAGGATGTCAGACAGCAAATATCTAAAGTCCACCTTCGTCTATGCCATGAGAGTAGAAGCCGCACAGCAAGCTTCTAGAAAAGATCGGCGTTTCGTACGTGGAACATTGACAGACGATTCCTCTGAACTTCTTACGAAGAAGTTTCAAGAACTGGAAAACAAGGTGGAGCGAATGATGAGAAGTAATCCTGGCACGAGGGATCGAAAAACTAGAGTGGTTTGTTGGTTCTTTAACCTCGAAGGACATTTCAGACGTGATTTCCCTGAATTGGACAGGAGAGGGGACAAACCCTCGTCCGAGTCTCAGCAGTTAAACTAAAGAGCGGCTATCTCTCTAGGAGGTGGTCGCCGTGTAGAGCAGGTGGTGCCCCACTCAGCCTCTATCACATCTCATCCCTTCAAGGAGGAAACCATGGTTTATTGGTGGAGAGCAAGATCAATGGAACTAACTGTCGTCTAATAGTTGACTCAGGGGCAAATGTAACCATCTTGCGGACGGATGTAGCCCGGCGCCTAGACAGCCAACCTCTTTTCACGGCGCCTTCAGTTTTACTACAAACTGTGACTGGTGACAAAATTTATGTGCATGGGAAATTAAATGTCAACATCTCCTTTGGATTTCCCACCTACACTCACACCGTTTACGTCGCTGAAATTATTGACCCATGTATTCTTGGACTGGACTTTTTACAGAAAAATGAAATTACTTTGAATTTCGAGAAAGGCGAGCTTCAAACAGGGAAAGAAGAAGTTCCATTGTTCGGTTTGGACTCGGAAGAGCCTAGTGCGTATCGAATAGTAGCTCTTGAAGACATCACCATCCCTTCCATGACAGATTTGGTAGTAAAGGGTTCAGCAGAGCTCCCGAAAGCCTTCCGATTTGGAGTAACGGACTTCCCATCATCGAATAGCGTCCCGAAAGGATTGCTAGTAGGAGCGACGCTTGTGGATCTCTCTCAGGAGGTGGTGCATGTGAGAATGGCTAACATCGGTGATGCTACCAAAGTTATCAAGAAAGGAGAAGAAATTGCCACCTGCACACCTGTTACAAGCATCGAACGGGGATTGAAGGAGCTTTCGACCGCACCCTCCGCGGATTTAGTGGACCAGCTTCTCGAGGATGCTAGGTTGGAAAGAAGTCAAGAGAAGGTTGTCGGAAACCTTATAAAATAATTTCAGGACGTTTTCTCCATGTCATCGAAAGATGTAGGAAGAACGAAGCTTACACAACATCGAATTGACACAGGAACCCACTTACCGATTAAACAACATCCTCGAAGACTTCCATTTGCAAAACAAAAGGAGGTCTGGAGATTGTTACAAGAAATGGAAGATAATAGAGTTATTGAACCCTCCTCAAGTCCATGGGTCTCTCCAATCGTACTCGTTCGAAAGATGGATGGTTCTACTAGATTTTGTGTGGATTACCGGAAGCTGAACGAAATTACGAAAAAGGACAGCTATCCTCTGCCAAGAATTGATGATACTTTGGACACTCTATCGGGGAACCAATGGTTTTCAACTTTGGATTTGAAGAGCGGATACTGGCAAGTGGAGATACACCTCGACGATCGTGAGAAGACTGCCTTCACTACCGGACAAGGATTATGGCAGTTTCAAGTGATGCCGTTTGGCTTATGTAATGCACCGGCTACGTTCGAACAACTAATGAAGACTGTGCTTAGAGGACTTTCCTACGAGACCTGTCTGGTATACTTGGACGATATCATTATCACCGGGCGAAGTTTTGATCAGCACTTGCAAAACGTAAAGAACGTGTTCTTGAAGCATAGGGAAGCCCACTTGAAACTTAGCCCATCAAAATGTAAGCTCTTTAGGCGGAAAGTCGGTTATCTCGGACACATTATCTCATCCGATGGAGTGAGCACAGATCCAGCCAAGATCCGTGCTGTGCAAATTTGGTCTCGACCGCAAGACGTTCATCAATTGCGAAGCTTCCTAGGCCTGTGCACGTATTACCGTAGATTTGTGAGGGGATTTTCCAAGATCGCCAGACCTTTGCATCGACTAACAGAGAGCAAGCAGAAGTTCCTGTGGACTGCCGACTGTGACGACTCCTTCAATAAACTGAAGAACGCTTTAACATCCGCGCCTGTTTTGGCTTTTCCCGATGTTAACAAGGACTTTATTCTGGATACAGATGCCAGCAATGAGGGAGTGGGCGCCGTTCTTTCCCAGGAAATTGAGGGACAGGAGAAAGTCATCGTTTATTTTAGTAAGAGCCTGTCAAGATCCGAGCAGAACTACTGCGTCACAAGAAAGGAGTTACTGGCAATAGTGAAGGCCGTTGAACACTTTCATCATTACTTGTAAGGCAGAAAATTCCTTTTAAGAACTGATCATGCGTCTCTGACTTGGTTGCTGAATTTCAAGAATACAGATTGACAAATAGCGAGGTGGATTCAGCGCCTGCAGGAATACGACATGGATATCCATCACAGAAAAGGAACGTTCCATGGAAATGCAGCCGCTCTTTCTAGAAGACCATGTCCGGAGAACTGTCTATTTTGTTCCAATGCCGAGTCTAAGTTTGAGGTTAACACATCGGCCGTTCGGAAAATAACTACCACGTCAACTACTACAGACGTGGACCCTTGGAGTGATCAGAATGTTCTAAAGAGTCAGGTTGAAGATCAGGACTTGAAACCTCTAATTGAATTCATGGAAGCAGCTACCAGAAAACCCAGTTGGCAGGAAATTGCACGCTATAGCCCAGCAATGAAGAGATATTGGGCTATGTGGGACTCTTTGCACTTGAAGAATGGAGTACTGTACCGTCGATGGGAGTCCGATGATGGGAAAAGCTTTCGGTGGCAATTAATCCTTCCAAGATCTAGAGTTATCAACGTTCTAGAAGAACTTCACAGCAGTTCTACTGGAGGACATTTTGGTGTCACGAAAACTCTTCAGAAAGTCAGGGATAGATTATTCTGGGACAAAGCAAAATCCGACTTGGAGAAGTGGTGCAAGTTCTGTGATGCATTCAATTCGCGGAAGGGACCGAAGACCCGAACTCGTGGAAAGTTGCAACGTTACTACGTAGGAGCACCATTCGAAAGAATTGCTTTGGACGTCTTAGGCCACCTACCTCACACAACTAATGGCAACAAATACATCCTAGTTGTCATGGACTACTTTAGAAAGTGGCCAGAAGTATACGCGACTCCGGATCAGGAAGCCACAACCGTAGTAGAAGTCCTCGTACAGAATTGGATCTCCCGATTTGGCGTACCCCTGGTGATACATTCCGATCATGGGACGAACTTCAACTCTGCCGTCTTCACTGGGCTGTGTGACTTGCTCGACATGGAAAAGACTCGTACAACTCCCCTGCACCCACAATCCAATGGAATGGTCGAACGATTTAATATAACGATTCTGAATCATCTATCCTTGTTTGTTTCCAAGAACCAGCAAGATTGGGATCAAAAACTTCCACTGTTCCTTTTGGCCTACAGAAGTGCTACTCACGAGACCACCGGCTATACACCATCTCAAATGATTTTTGGAAGATACCTTAGACTACCCTGCGACCTCCTCTTTGGACGACCACCGGACACTCCTTCCTCGCCTGTCCAGTATCTAGATGATCTCCAGGCACGTTTGGAAGCCGTACATCGGTTCGCCAGAGAAAGAACCAACATCATGACGGAGCGCATGAAGGTCCGCTACGATGCAAAGGCGAGGGAACGTTCATTCCAGGAAGGTGACAAGGTGTGGTTATGGAATCCTAAACGTCGGAAAGAACTCTCCCCTAAGCTCCAGACGAACTGGGAAGGGCCGTATGTGGTCCTTAAGAAGATCAACGACGTCGTGGTAAGGATTCAACGGACACCCTCCTGTAAACCTAAAGTTGTACATTACAATAATCTAGCCCCATATTATGATAGAAGTTATTGAATGACCTTTCCTCTTAAGGACTTCTCTGCCCGGGACGTGCAGTCTTTAAGAAGGGGGAAATGTTGCACAAATTGTCTGTATATAGTGTAAATAGTGACGTATTATTTTAAAATTCTATTGTAATTTATTTTTATATTATTTTATTTTTTATTAACAGCGATTATACAGGTTAGGAAAAGGTGGCAACACCTAAAGCAATCAAGAAATTTCGAGACGTTTCTTTTCCGACGAATTGACTGGAAATTTCGCGAATATACTCTCGCGCCAAGTATTTAAAGACCGGAGGTCGGGAAAGTTTTCAGATTGACTTCGGACTTCTTTGAAAGCTGATCGCGATCGCTTTGTTGACCTATTGGAGTGAGCTTGTATAATCGCTATATTCGAAGCTGTTCTTGTTGAAGCTTGTATTGAAGTTTAATAGTGATTGCACAGTTGTCTTAGAATAAATTTTGTGAGTTTTCTGAAGAGAATAAATACTAGTTTTTATCTGAAAAACTTTGCCATCATTGCCTCAGTGGAAAAATTCATAACAATATATATTAACACGTTACAATAATTGGTTTCGCATGATATTAATTTTTTAGGTTTTATTAAATTTTAGAGCAGTATTATAAAGTTTAATAATTGAGTGAGTTAAAGCTTCATATTTCATGAGAAAGGAATAATTGTTAAATATAGTATAAAAGAGAATATATAAGCTACATTACCAAAATAATAGTTTTTTATGAACGGTATTTAAAAATCTTAACTAGCTTTAAAAAATACTTTTTATTTTAATGACGATGTAATTTGTGCAATGTACAATGTGATTAAGTATTTTAAAAAATTATACCCTCTAGAGTGAGGTGTATCAAAAAACTTTTTTTGTAAATTCATAATTTCAAGTCGATAAAAAGTTGCCACTATGCTCACATGTTTACCAGAAAAAAAATGTAATTCAATTGAAAAATATTCAGTCCTCCAAGAATGGACCTGAAGTCTGATGTTTTTTGACAAAACGAAGCTTTTTTTTTTAAAAAAAAACATAAATATAAAGCAAATTTTTATGGTCAAGAATAAAAATGTAAGGTTTAGAATATTAACAGTAATAAAAAAATTATATCTACCATTTAACAGTTAGGTCTCTTGAAATCTACATGAAAACCTCATTTTTTAAAAAAAATAATATATGGATATTTTTTAATTTTTAACACATTCTTTTGGTTAGTTTAAATTATTTTATTTATAGTCTATGTATACTAGGGTTAAGACCTTCCGCGGAAGATCGGTATATTGTTGTTGTAGCCAAGCGGAATCGAATATAGCTCTCCATACGTGTGACATCTATGATTGCAGCGGCCATTGGTAAGACGATATCTGCCACCACTACTGTTCGTCGAATGCTACATATGAACTGTCTGTGCTCACGGGAGCCACGAGTTTGTGTCCCTTTACCCTTCCAAACCAAAGGAGCACGAGTAAACGTGAATAAACATAGAGCTGCTTGCAGCATTTCATGTTAATCCAAGCAGTACTTGTCAATTTTTTCGCATATTACCACTCCGTGCTTAACTTTTGGAAGTTAGGGTATTTGTTTAGTATCAACAAGGTTTGGAAGTACCATCTGAATATAGTCGGGATATATGTAATGGCATATACATTCACTTCCAAAAGTTAAGCTAGGAGCAGTAAAATGCTACAAAAATGGACAAGTGATTGACAGGAAAGGCTGCAAGAAAGTAGCTCTATGTTTATTCAAGAAACAAAACAAAAAATTACTAACAGTGATAAAAAAATATTGAATTTTCATAAATTATAAGATAATGTCATATTTGCGTCATTAACAAAATGATGTTTAAATTCAAGACAAACAACAAAAACTGACACTAATAAGTGCACCCACCTTTGTATGCAGGTGAACATACAAACATACAAAAGTGGGGTGCACGCAAAGGTGAGCATACGAAGTTTACAGTGTGTTATCATGCTTGTTACGAGGTGATTAACCCCCGCAGTATCCAGTAATCGCCATTCCTCATGTAGAACAGTTTTTAAATATCTGAGAGTGACAGGAGGTGGTAAACGTCTACATACAGAACGGCCGAGGGCATCCCAAAGATTTTCAATTAGATTAAGATCCAGCGAGCAAGCTGGTCACTCCATAAGCGCACAGCTCTATGGGGTCACACATTATCGTACATTAAAACGAAAGAAGAATCAACTGCTGCAGCGTACTACAGTTTCACAATAGGGTGTAATACTTCATTTCAATACCTTACAGCCGTCACAGAACTTCGCCTGAAGATGTGAAAGTCGGAGCGATATCTCAATGAAATCCCTACCCATACCATGATGCTTCCACCGCGGAATGCGTGATGTTCGGTGATGTTCTTGACCCAATTGCGTGTGCCTGTTCCCTCCAGACCCTTACACGTTTATCATCGGATTGTAGGGCGAATCTGGACTCATATGTGAACAGATGAGCCAATCAGACACAACCAACCAGATACAGTCCAATTCACATATTGGCAGCACCACTTTAATCGTGTCCCTTTGGATTGGACGGATAAAGAAACACAAACTCGTGGTTCCCGGGCGTGAAGACCACTAATTTGTATCCTTCGATGAACAGTAGTGGAAGATATCGTCTTACCAATGGCCGCTGCAACCATAAATGTCACACATGGGGAGGGCGATCTTCCGCTTGGTTACAACAGCAATATATAGATCTTCCGTGGAGGTCGTAACCATTGGACGACGGCTACAGGTCTTCAGAAAACTGTTTGACTCGATTGGAATTGTTTCCATTATCGTTAAATGACGGAATGATGAACGCCGAAGAAAAGAACAACATATGTGATATGCAATGCTTCATTGCGTCCGACAATCACGCCTGGGCTCAGAATCTTCCATTCGTCTTCTGGAAGACATAGATATACTACTAGCTTGAGACAGTAGTGGTTGATATCGTATGAATGTTCTAAACACATTTCATCAGCATTTACATACAACTTCTGCCTTCACAATGCCAGCTTCTTATACGACTGCCTGTTTCGCATATTTCTCGACTCGAAACCGTGATTCTCTTTAACATAACATATTTGCATACTTCTTTCTACCTTTGCAGCAGATTTCAGCTTCTTTAGTTCAGATTGGCGTAACAGAACAAAAAAGTCTTCTAACTGAAATATTCATCCAAAAAGAAACGATGTAAAAATAATTAACAAGAAAAAATATGTCATTTAATATAATGCATATACAAAAACTCTAAAATTAGTTATTTATTCTTCAAGTTCAATTATTTTAATGTTAATTAATAAGAGCAGGTATCCATAAATTTCCTTTTTTCACTTTCATTATCTAAAATTGTGGATTTTTTTTTCAATATATTTTTTTGAAATAAAAAAACAAACATAAAAAATATAAAAAATTTAAAAAAAAAACCGCTTCACTAAAATATTGAAGAATGTATCACAGCCAGATTAGTTTCACTTCGGTTATTAATTTTGAAAGTAATCTTAGAAATTCGGCATGTGGTGTAGAATTTTCAATTTTCTTGATTGTACGTATGATCGATTGAAAATACTCAAAATAAAAATAATAAGTATATTTTTTATTAAAACATAAAAACTTTTTTTTTTTTTGGCTTTTTTATATCAATTGATTTGTTATTGTAAGTGCACTTGGGTTCTAAATATTTAATTTAAGACATGTCACGTAAAATTCAATAAATGAATTGAAAAAAAAAAAAAAAAAAAAAAAAACCCCTACTAAGTTCGTTTGAAGTACTGTAACTTCAAGTAAAATTACAAATATGTGCTTTTATATAATTACACTACATTAATTAAAAATGAATAGAAGTTATCATTTTACCTATTATGGGTGAATAAAATATTTTAAAGCAATCGGAAATCCAAAGTCATGTCTTAATGAATTTTAATTTGTGCAAAAGTAAGGAATTAATGAAGCAATCCATATACAGATTTAGAGAAGCTTTGAAAGCATATTATATTTAAGGATATGTATTTGAAAATACTCTACAATCTAAAATCTATCTTGCAAAACCATGCAAAAGTGTACTCTAAGATATAATAAAATATCCTCTGTAACTTATATTTGAAACCTTAGTACACAAAATTTTATGTGCTAATACTTTTATGTTTAAAATATTTTGTGCTAAAAAAATATTATGCAATAATTTACCATTTGCTTCGCATTTTATTGTATAGCTGTTATAGACTACATATAACAAAAATATTGTTCAAAACTATAAAAGCTATTCAATTCATTAGTTTTTGTAAATATAAATGAAAATATATTTTTAATCATTAATTTGCTTTGACAAAATGCATTTTGTTCCATGTGAGTCAATTAGATGCACTCATTTTCGAGTAATATTTAAGAATATTACTGAAAAGAAATTTAGGTTTTGATTATATTAAGGCTTTGTGTGTGTGTGTACCGAAATATTTTGATTTTCTCGTAGTTTGAACAATTGAATTAATTACTGCTACATTTTTTGTTTTTTTTAGTTTGAGGACAAAACAAAATTATTGACTAAGTTAGATATTATGACACTATAGTGTGTTGAAACTGTAAGAAATCATAATTCAAAATTCACATTTTTGACATCAAAAGTAATTGTGCCATTCATTAGAATTGAAAAGTATGATATTCGTATCACAATTTTTTTCATATTTTCAATTAACTGAAAAGAGATTGCACTGGCGATTTCGTTCCTTGCGTTTTGGATTACATAAGCATCTTGTTAGTATGTGTCAATTTATTTTGTATAAAGATTTTGAATTGTTAATTTTCTTAGACAATTTTAAGTGAGAAAGTAAATAAAAAATTTCGAGTTAATATTTCAATAAAAAAACTTTTTGAGATCATAACCAGAAGTATGTAGCTAAATACGCGTCCAAAATAATGTTCTTAGGAATAGTTAATTTCGTAATTTAATTTGCTTGAACTCAGGAAAGTAGACTATAATTCTTCTAAAGGGATTTAAAGCGAAACTTTTAAGAGATAAACTGCCTTAATTTGCAATTGTATGCATTAAACAACAGAAATTGCTAATTTAAAATTTTTAACTGTGTATTTTCCAAATTTAAATATTGAGTTCGTAATAATTTTTAAGATAAAAATTACGAGGTTAATTTATTTGAATTATATACCAATTAAAATACTTACAGAATACCGAAATTTTAAAAAATACATCTATAAAGTAAATACTTGGCAAATATATTTCGCAAAACAATTGCTAAAAACTAAAAAAATGTATTTGGCATGTAGTTTTATAAAGTATTTATTTATTTTTGGAATATATTAAGTTATTGAAGTTTTTTCTATATTAATTCAAAACATATAATAAAATACAGTCTCCAGCGTAATAATTTTAATTAACTTTAAGTGTATTTAATTACAAAAAAAATTGTTAAACATTGTTGTTTCACTTTCTTTTTGTAGGTACTTCAAAGATGAGATGAGTTACTATTGTTCCCAAATGGGCTTAAAAATAGGATTACATTGTTATAAATTAATTTTCCCAAGTAATTTGGCTTTCTTTTTTGAAAAACATAAAATTGATTTCCTATGATAATTTTAAATGTCTTATAAAATATTATTATCAAAAAGCACCAAGAGAAGATAAATATTATGAGTTAATTAATGCATATTTTATTCAGTAATTATTTATGTTCAACCTTAAAGAAATATACCAAAAAATAGGCTTCGTACAAGTATTATCAATCTTCGCATAATAAAATTTAATACTCGATAATTACTCTTGTTTAATTTCAATCATAGAAGACAATTAAACCAAGTGTTAATTTTGATAGCATAATTATATACATTGAATTTAAAAAAAATTATTTTTTTTTACATTAAAATATTTTCTCACTATATATATTTTAATATTTTATTTGTAAAAATTGCCTGCGTTTTGTAAGAAGTCACAGGGTTAGCTTATGTGAAGAAAATATTTCGAGAGTATTTTTTTTTTTTTTTTTTGTATTGAAGTAGTGAATCATCTGCATAAATGTATCCTAAATATTTTATTGAAAATAGATCACAAACAACTTTTACAAATGAGCTGGAATAGTTACAAGTAAAAATAAGCAATTCTTATGTTTTTCCAATTTGACCCAATTAGGTTAAAACCTATACTTTTTATGGGAAATTTCAAAAGAAAAATTATTGCAAAATGAGGCAAACGAAATTTTCACATTAAAGTGTTTTCATTTTTAACCTATGTCAAGAAAGACGGAGATTATCAAGTTAATTCATAAGTTATTTTTATTCTCAAATGAGTCTCTGGTTAAGAGAGGAACTAAATCGAAAACCGTACCACTGACTCCCCCACCACCATCTCTTAAAACAAAATGTGGAAGAAAAAAAAAAAAACTTTATAAAAATAAATATCATCATATCCTCAACTTGAACTAAACTACTTTAAAAATGCAAAAGTAAATTTTATGCCAACCACCAATTTATGATTTCGAAGTAAATTGGCATAAAAAACTAGTACCTACAATCATGATATATTTTGTCAAAAAATTATGACTGCAACGGAGAAACTTATTTGAGAAATTGAATATTTGTAGATTTTTAAGGGGTTATCTAAAAATAATTTAAGTAAGGACTTATTAATTACGTTAATTTCGCTCCAAATTCATAAAATCGTGACAGGCATAATGTTCAAGTTTAATTTTTTATGCTTTTTTAAAATTCTTATTCATTCACTTTTTTTTTAATTCTGCATTAAATAATTTTACGCTTATTTTTTTTATCTAAAAAAGTTATTCAAAGTTTATTTTAATGTTGTACCAAAAGTCAATACATTTTATAGAAACTCTTATCTGCCTTTAAATGAGGTTATTTCTTATTCCTTTGGAACAAGCGGTAATAAAAATGAATTACATACCCACTTGTAAATCCTTGCAAAGCACATCGAGATTGCCGATGCTCAGGTGTTGTAATACCAATAATTTTTTTACCCACATTACCTCCTAAAATTTCATGTGATAAAACACGTCCTTTCATCATCACATTTTTTTTTCTAACAAACATTCCACGGGCGAATCTTCTAACGTTTACTCAAGTGTTCAAACAAATACTCTGCTGTAGCGAAACGATGCCATTTCAAACAGTCGCCAATGACTCGATCCCAACTCTACACAAAGCAGAGAGCACGTTGTCATCAGATGGAGACGTTGTAGGCAATCTAGGTTATTTCTAGTGTATTTTTTATTGTCGTTTCCCTGTTTGAACACTTGGGACTCTAAACTGTGTTTTATGGTTCCGTCGCGTGAAATAAAAATGAAGTTCCATTTCGGAATCGAAGGCGATTGTGCTTCCTGAAAACTCCTTTTAGGAGTATGACAATGGAGAAAGGGGCTTAAAAAACTTACTACGTTTGTCTAAAAGGTCTTTCAGATATAGCTTCACATTTCTCTACGTTTAGAGCGACGATCGGAAAAGTTTTGCTGCGTATGAGGAGATCAATTTTTATTTCCTTCGTGCGTGTGAGACGAGTGGAGGAAGTATTTTTTTTATGGAAGATGTGGACGGGAATAAATAATTTTATTTAAGGTATAGCTTCATTCAGAAAATCGATGTTTACAACTAGGGAATTTTATTTGTTTTGATTCCTTTCAGCTAATGTAATATTATCATTAAATATTTTATGAAAGTAAGTGTGCCCTTCTTAAAATGCTATTTACATATACATTGTATAAATCAACATTATGACTTCGCAATTATACAACTCCATTGATTTTTCAAACCAATATTTTCTGCAATATTTTACGGATTGTACAAATCAAGTTTATTTACTTGGGATTATTTAGGCAGTTTAGCAATAAAGTATTGGTTTCATGCCAAAAATATTTTTCTAATTGAATTTTATTCACATAAGGTTTTCGCTTAAATCTCGTTTGCATTTGTCTTTTTTTGCAACAATCAATTGTTTTCTCATGCTCAGATTTTTCAAACTTAATACAGTTTCACATACCTCATCAGAAATGTAACTTTTTTGATAACAAAAACACAAAATTGAAATAAATAAATAAAATATTAATGGCTATAAAATCTTGATACTAAATCTTTTTATATAGATTGACAAATTCCAGATTCTTTATCTTCCAGTTCATAATTTATAGCGATAGAAATCAGATTAAAAATATAGATAGTGAAAATACATTAAATTCTACACTCAAAAAACTAAAATGAGGCAATTCATTTTGTTTTGCCTTTGGAATAAAAAATTTTATAGTGTTTTTTATGTATTTTTTTTTATCACAAACAAAATGTTCTTTTTGATCTCTGTTGCTGGCATTCTTCAATTTTTCATTTAATTAAAGATATTTCGAACAAAAGTTATTTATCTATTCAAATTCAATGTTTAATCGAATATTGAAGATGTGATATACAATTCTTTTACTTCAGATTTCTATAAGAAACACCTCCCCTTTATACAATTCTTTTACTTCAGATTTCTATAAGAATCACCTCCACTTTTTCTCTTGATCAAGGAGTACTTCCTCTCCGTTTCTTATCATTTATTTTAGAGTTAATCACTATAAAATGCGCCGGGGGAGTAAAGTCTGCATACTTACGAGACTTGCTACTGAGGAGTAGGCTTACACACCGCAATATTCAGTATTTAAACTTTTAGGTGTAGAAGAATGATAAAAGCACTATATTGGTGATTTGGAGAAGGCTATTTGGAGATGGTACAAAAACAGTATTCATATGAAAATATGCAGAAACATGCATTTCAAAAGAATATGAGAATTGCAAGCTACATTTTTCAAATGTAAGTATAAAATAAATATTTTATGCTTTTTGACAATAAGTTTCAATTTTATCTACGTTAAATAAGTTATAATGTTCCATTTATCGATGCTACAGGAATTCTTTTGGAAGTTTCTTCAAAACTTATTGGATATTATTGATGAAAATATATATATTATAATATAAAAAGAAAATTACATAATGTTCTCTTATGAAAAATAAAAGTTGCTTCGTAACTCTGTTTTTAAATGTATTAAAAAATTTAATTTTCTTTTAATACGAAATAAATTTAAATTGTTACAGTCTCAAGACTTAATTTTTTTTTAAATTATTAGATATGAATCGATGTACCTGTATTCAGGAATAAGAGAAAAACACGCATCTATTTTTAAGAAAGAACCATTTAGATTTCTTTTTATTATTGTAGCAAAAGATAATAGCATGCATTTGAAAATTTTAATATTTATCAGATTTCATTTGATTCTGAAACATATTTTGAAATAAAATTTGTAGATGAATTGTTTAATTTAAAAGGCTAAAAAATATATAATTATTCAACACTTGTTGTATTGATTGACTAAAATAGTAAAATATTGATTCATTTTTTTGCAATAACATTTAATAATTTTCTTATAGATGTATCGAATTGTAAATTAATGTAAGTCGAACTCAAAGTATTGTTCCAGTGTAAAAAAGCACTGGCTAAGGTTTATCAAAACATAATAGGATTTGGAAATAAAATTCTTAGTCATTTATACGCATTTTGAACCAAAAACATATAGTACAAAAGAAAGCTTTAATGCATACTCAAAAACTACATCTCTTCCCAATAAAAATGTGAAGCAAAGGATTCAAAGAAACTTGAGTGTTGAATAATTTCTTTATCTCACCTATGTTACTTATGCATAAAACCTATTTTAATGGTCAATTTTGTTGCAATCTATGTCACGCACGTGCAGAAGTATTGAATGTCAATGAAACTGCAATAATGAATACATTTTTATAAAATGTACTTGTTTGAGAACCACAGATGAATTTAAAGACGATGAGCAATTGTATAAATGAAAAGAAGAAATGGCGTTCAAATCTATGCGTTTTTAAGTTCCAGCATGCGCCAAAGTTTGGAATTAAAAAAAAAAATCAATGAAAAGGTAATGTTTGCTTCAGTAAGTAACTAATCAAAAGTTTATGGAATAAACGCTTTTAAATTGAAAAACATACTTATATTCAATATTCAAACTTGAAAATAACTTTTTAGTTGAAGTTGCATTGATAGTTTTGAATAGCTATTTATCCAACTGATTTATTTGAAAATCATATTTAATACATAAATAAATGTTTATAAATAATATTTATGAATACACATACTGTCGATAACTTGATAGAATAAGTAATGATGAATCTTCATATTTCTAGTTTAAAATGATTTTGTGTTTATAAAATTTTCTTCTCAAACTACTTTATTTTAAAGTGGTTTATGTATGTTCCCCTGTTTAATGTAGTATTTTTATTGAAGTCTTTAAATGTTTAACTGAAAAAGAA
Source organism: Linyphia triangularis (assembly GCA_963978545.1). Classification (NCBI taxonomy): domain Eukaryota; kingdom Metazoa; phylum Arthropoda; class Arachnida; order Araneae; family Linyphiidae; genus Linyphia; species Linyphia triangularis. The sequence goes on along the minus strand of OZ021722.1, from coordinate 82,499,036 downwards.
TTGTATTATAAACGTACTGTATTTATGTTTCAAACCAAATATTTTTCCGAACCAAAGAAACAATGATCACTAAGATTAAGTAGTTTTGAATAGTTTATTGAATATCATTTCTACGTCCTGAAAGCTCAAGTGAAAATAAGTTTTTCTCAAAATGTTTAAGTCATAATTGAGTTGTAATGAATAAAACTAATTTTTCTTGATCGCGTCATGATTAACTACTTTTTCTTATACCTAATTATGCTATTCAGGTACAATTAGTAAAAATAATTTTATTTTGGCTAAACTAATTTGTTCTAAAATCAGTTTTTTTTTTTTTTTTTTTTTTTTTTTTTGCAACACATTAATTTTGAGGCTATGTGAGTACTTATTAAATGAATCATTGTATTTATATGTATATATATAAAAAAACTTTATTGCATTGGTAGATATAATCAAGGGTTATAAATAACACATCGTGTCCTTCATCACATAAAGTGGTTCATCATTCAATTGAAATATTTTGTTTCACCGTATCATTATATCTTGGATTTGATCCGTTCTAAAACAAAGGCTTTAAATTTCATATTTCTCTGAAGTATACAAACAAATTAATTTTCAACGATCCGTTTGCATAACAGGTTAAGAATAAAAGATCAAGTTCAGGATTGTAGGTTTGAAATTAAATACCTTTGGTCTCAAACCCTTAAGTGAATATTTAATGTTGCCTTATGCTGTATGAGTAGAATCGGTTAAATTTTAAATTGAATCAGACTCTTCTCTTTGGGGACTTGGAAGTTGTACAATGGTTTTGATTGAATGGATAACATTTTTCTTGTAGCCAGATATCATTTTATAGTCATTGCACAATGCGTGCGAAATTTACTTTGAAGGGACACTAATGAAGTACTTAACATTTGTGTTGGTATTATTTATTTGCATGATTTCTTTGTCAAATGAAAATGTCACAAATATTTATAGTATAAAGTATAGATTTATATTTGGATTAATATTGAATTCATAAAGATTTTTTAAGGAAATAGAAATAAGTTGTATTTTTAAAAATTTATATGGTGTGTGTAGGTTTTGAGCAAGCAGCTTGCAATATTTTATATAAATCATTTAACTGACTCCTTCTCTACGAACCTTTTAATTATTGATACAACATTCAATCTTTGGGATTGAAAAACTTAAAATTTTTTTTTACCTATATCAAGAGTGGTATAAGAATGAATATTACGATCTATTCTAAAGCGATGTATGCAAATTCAAGAATCATGGTATAGAATTAATATGCATTAACCACCATGCATTACTCCATTGCATTATCATTGTCTATGTCATTATTGATTTTGATATACATACATGGACATAGATAAATAGTTATTATTATCGAATCGTTTACAATTATTAAGTTCGTAATTTTATGCATTGATGATTATAGAGATTTAAGTACCACATAACTATGTCATTCTAAGATTATATGGATTTAAATTTTGCTTAGCACGAAATATGTAAATTCACTTTTCCGACCTTATATTGTATATTAACGAATTGTAGTTTCCTATAAGATAACACTGACATGATTACTTTGTAACATAATGCTTACGGTGCAATTTTGGAATGCTTAAAGTGAAGCAGCATGAGTTCAAGATTTTACTTAAAAGATCATGAAAAACATGGGTTACAAAAATTATTACTATTCTATAAAAACAATTTAAGATAGCAAAAGCCTTTATGAAGCAAATGAAATTTTATGTATTTTATATTTTATACGTTTATATGTTTTATTTTGTTATTCCAAAATTATATTATTATTTTGCTATTGTTATGAAGAGCTTATAAATATCGTCATACAATTAGAAAATAACCCAATACAATGAGGATAAAAGGGCAGCATTTTGACGTACTAGTGAGACTTTCGGGTTAGCATAATAGATAGTGGAAATATATAAACATTTCCCCACTGCCCTTCAGCGTTCTTTTATCCAACCAGTTAAATTAATAACTAGACAAATGTGTTTAGTATAGGCAATAAAACTTCACCTCACAATATTACTGCATAATTGACACATTTAACCTGTAAATCTCCAATCATCGTGCGTGTACTTGCTTTTAAAACAACATTTAATAGCTTCTTAAATTTCATTTCTGGAAACTAGAATTGTTGAAAAATTAGTCATATGCTGAAATAAATATATGTTATAAATTTAAAACTCTTATTTATAATTAAAATAATATTGTATTGTTTTTATAATAAACATTCAGAATGAAAAACATTTAGCCTCCCTGTAAAAAATGTGTTGTTCAGACGATTCTTTTATTTTATAAATATGTATTGATTGGTATTTGTATGTAGGTAGTTAAAAAAAAAAAAATCCCTTTATCAATTTTTTTCTCATTTCTAGAATCTTGCAATTTATTCAAGGATATGTTTATAACAGAACATTTTACAATGTTGTAATATTTTATACTCAAAATTACAATATTTGTTGTAATAAATGTAAAAATAATCGTAAATTGTTGTTATTATTAGAACGTGACAAAATGAAAAATACGTACATATTATTTTGTTTTTGTGTAATATTTTGAAGTAGTACAAATATGATATTTTTTTATTCGACTATATTGACTTAGAATGATTAACTTGTCATTTGAAGCCAAATGAATACAATTTTCTTCAAGTATGGGCTCTGAATGGAATTTTTCAATCCTAATATATAGCTTAGTATTGGAAAACTTTCAGAAGAGTATATTTTAAACATATTCCACAAAAATGTTTTACATATACATTATATTTTAAATTAATAATAATAAACCCTAATAGCCAGAGAAGATGTGAGATATTTTTGAAAATTCCAACGTTTGTGAAAGAACGGTTAGTTAAATTATCGATACAATTCAAGCCTATTTCAAACTTTAAAGCTTATATTTTATAAACGGGTGTCATTTTGTTTAACTATTTTCCTACCATTTTAATTATCACAATCAGGAATAGCTTCATAAAACCAATTCATATTACTATAGTATGACAGACAAACATTTAATTCAAAAGGACCAAAATGCCCATTTACTTGGTCCTAGTGATACCATTAACAAGTAATTTACATATTTATTACTAGCTAAATTTTATATTTGATTAAGATAATTATTCAGCAAGTAATCGTGATAATGACACACTTTTATTTAGTTTAATGAGAATATTTTCCAATCAAATATTGTTTAAAATATTTTTGTGAAGTTTAGAATTTATTTTTTTACGCTTATGTACTTACAAAGTCATACTAATTTTTGTTAACCCAGGTAAGTATTATGACTATTTACAGTATTTACACTGTAAATGCTGGTGTCTTAAATTTAGACACAAAATGTCTGAAAAATTCATTTCAGACACATTAAGTGACTTAATTGGCGTAGCATTGATCCATTTCAGACATAACACGTGTCTGATTCTTTCTGAAATCACATTTAGACACACTTGGTGTCTTAAATGTAGACAGAAAACACCATATTAAGACATTTTGGGATTCAGACACCTAACATAATAAGACAACTAACGTCTAAGACACCAAACACGATTTAAGACATCATGTTTTGTGTCGTCGACGTTTTCATCAGGAATTCATGATGGGAGTATTTTTTCCGATTCAATTATACGATTTCAGGCGAAGGAAACACTGTAAATAAACAATGGAATTGATAAACGTAATTGCAATATGCAAAATAATTTATTTTTATTTTAAGAATTTTATTTGTATTTTAAGATTTTTGTATTTGTATTTTAAGATTTTTTTATTTGTATTTTAAGAATATATCACCAAAAGCGACTTAAACACTCAAAGGAATGGTTAAGATAAGACATTTGGATTTTAAGACAGGAAACAGGAAGTAATAAAACGTCTGAAATGTACGACTATATAGCGAAACTTCAAAATGTTCATTAACCAATGAAATAAGAGAAGGGCTTTTCGAAAAGCATTTGGCGCATGCGCTGTGTAAAGAATCTTGCTTCATTTAAACGTAATACTGTTTGTATTTTTCGCTCATCTCGTACTTGGCGTTCGTGTAGCTTTCGATTACACACAAAATGGCTGTAAACTATTCTAAAAATGGTTGATTTCCTTCTTTTTAAGTGGCAGAAATAGACAGTCGGTAGTTCCAAAAAACAAATACTTTCCTATTTTAACTTTAATGTTAATATCCTTTAATCTTGTGCTTTTGTTTAACTGTGCTTAAGAATTCTTTTGGAAGCGTTCCTTTATTAAATCAACATGGAGCATTTCTTGAGATGAAGCAGTTGCCTTACAAGAAATTAATGCGAACCCCTTTTTGAACTATTTAGATTGGCTTTATATTTAATAGGTCAATGAATTAGTGAAAAATGGGGTACCGTGTTACAATAAGTGTTATTCAATAATACACTTATTTTCAGTGTTTTTATAATACATTTTAATTGATCTAGTATTTCTAAATGACACCCACAGAATTCTAAGTTTTCTGTTTTTACATTCAGTTATATTTTTATTGGTTTTGTTGCATATTACAAGTACTAATGGGAATATATTTGGCATGGGATTTGGTATAATCTGAATAACATTTATTCTTGGTTCTCGATGGCAGCAATAAAATTATGAAAATCAACGCTACAAATAATTTGTGAAACATTTCATATTTGTCAAAATGAAGAATTTTTTTCTACATATGTTGTTCAAACATTTTTAAATAATATTTTAGCAAAAAAGCTCATAATAATAGGCTAATAATTTATTTATAATCATTTATATAAAACTCGGTTAAATAAAATTTTCCGCAGTGAGTTGAATTGTGGTAGCTCATAAAAAATCTTATAATGCAAAAAAACTTTATTTTAGTTTTATTTCTAATAAATGTCTATATACTGCATTAAATATCAGATTTCACAAAATAATAAAAATAAGTTTTTTATGCGTTAGTTTGTTGAACGTATGAAAATTTGCATTTTTTTAAGTAATAATCTAATTAAAAATTGAATTGCATAGATTTTAATAATATTTTTGTTTTGTATGTAATTTATGTTATGTAATTGACGTGAAAAATTTCAATTCTACATCTTTAATTGTTTTTTAAACGAAGCATAAAATTTTTGGAAAAATCAACGTTTTGAGAAAACTCGAGAAAACTATAGAAATTTTAATAACTTGCATGTTTTTCAAATTTAATGTGCTCTACCTCTGTATTTTGAAGCAGACATCTTTATTCTAATGCCTTTTTTTATATTAAATTTTTTAAAGTTTTTTAAATGCCCTCTCTAGTCTTCTCACCGATTAACTTGTTGAAATGCGTTGTACGCCCCCCACTTTGGTGACTTTGTAAAATGCCGCCAAGTTGTATTGACACTTCCACTGAATTAAACTTAAGGTTTGCCAAAATGGGTGCCAAGTTGTAATGGAACCATATAGGCACCAGGTTACCATATTTGACGCAAAATCACTAAAAAAAAGGAGAGGGGGGCTTATAACGCATTTTAACCGATTAGCAAAGTGTCGCAGTGACAGGGAAAACTGTTGTAAAAAGGTTCTATCCTCAAAATTACAGGAATTAAGAGCATACCAAAATTTGGGAAACCAACTTTTTCAGAAACACAAAAAAAATTGTGTGGAACTTACATACTTTTCAAATTTAATATGCTCCACCTCTATATTTTGAAGTATCTCCTTACATACTTCTAATGCCTTCTGTTTTACTTGTTTATTTTTATGCATCTTTTGAGGTATTTTTTAAATGCCCTGTATCTGCTTCAGCTATTCGACAATAATTGAAGCGTCATAGTGTTATAATCACTGCTGTTGGGTAGTGTTATTATAGGGGAATGTTATAACCCGGTAAAATTCCCAAATGGGGAATAATTAGATTACAACTGCTTGATCCATCATTACCATAAATTTATGTTGCCATATAATGTATCCGAAGCATTTTTAGACTTGCCAGTGCAACGCATAGTACTATAAACCAGGTGCATGCTTACATTACGCTTGTTATTTGTCCTTGAAGTTGACATGAAAAAAGCAACTGAAAACTATGATACAATCTTAGTAGCCAAAACTTTTCTATTTGAGATTCATCCCCAATACAATGTCTACTATACCAATGCATATATTTTACAATAAGTCCCTGTTACTATCTCTTACTTGGATATATTAATAGTTGTTGTTTTACAATCTCATGCTTACATTTACCAGGAAAGTGTAACGTAGTCAACAAAAAGTTATGAGCAACATGGTAGTAATACAGTAATTTTTACTTTTTTTTAAATAAAACTTTTTAATATTAAATTTGAATTGGTTTGTGTAAAATTTTGAATTGTTTGTGTAAAAATTTGTCCAACATCTGAAAGGTACCATAAACAACCTATTCAGACACATCAACTGTCTGAAAATATCCCCAATTCAGACACTCCAAATGTCTGAAAACATCCCATTTTAAGACACTTCATGTGTCTTAAAGATTAAGACACCATTTTTCGTCTTAAAACAGTGCCACTTGTTTAAGATACTTTTGTGTCTTATTTTAAGACATTTCAATTTGCTGTGTATATATTGTAGAAACTGTTTCTAATTATATTTTTTTTATTCGAACTACACACATTTGAAAGGAGCACCCATCTCTTGGAATTGGTTTCTGAAGATATATCAGAAATAGATTGTTGAGTAGGGTGGAGATAATTTTTTTTTTATTTAAATTAGATACCTAATAGTAATAAAAAGTTGTCCCTTATCATACTGAAACAGAATATAATTTTTGTTTATTGTTAAAACAAGATTTTCAGGGTCCACAATCAAGTTATAAACACTAGTACACACGCAATTTAAAACACACGCAATCAATATTGAAAACAAAACTTGAAAAAAAATCTGAGTCTTTGAAATGCTTTCAGGTGTACTAAAAACAAACTTAAAACTTAAAATTTAACAAATAAATTATATATAAGGATTAACAAATATTTTATGTAGTTATAAAAGATTTTATTTATTTATAAAACTAAAAAAAAGGAAAAAATCAATTTAAAAGAAAGTTTTGTTTTTATAACTGTAACAACATAACAAAGTAAATGGCATGTCCAAACACAGAAAAGTTCATTGACAGATATTTCTTTTTTTAGAAGATCAAAGAACATTATTAAATATGGTTATAAAAACTGTTGACACTAAAGTCACTGAAACTATCAATGGTAAGAACTAACGCAAGTCATTACAAGCATTATTTATGTCAAACGACGGAAATACAATGAATTTGAAGATTTTGAAGTAAATGTTTCATCGGTTTCAGAAATTAAAGGTTTATTTTACAAAGAGTGGGTTGTTTCCTCAAGTTTTACAGTCAAGAGTAGGTGAAAAAAAAAAAGGAACGATGAAAACAGCTCATACCACGTTGGTCAATACATGACCATTAGTATGGCATTTCCTATAGAGCAGGGTCTATATGATTGCCTCTGCTGTACTTGAAGATATAGGCGTAATCTACGCAGAAAATACATGTAGTATTGTAGACCGGGGCAAGTTAAAAAGAGAAAATTTAAAATATTGTAGATCTCTTCTATCAAGTAGTTACTCGAATAAACTTCGAGGTCTATACTTTGGCGAAAGAAAAGACAAAATTTTAAATTGTATTAAAGAAAGAATAAAATATTACGTGCGAATCATAATGAAAGAGCATGTTAAGTTGACGGAGGAACTCGGATGGTAATATATTTGTCACATTCTTCCACTTACTGGTACAACTTTAAGTGTGAAAAGAAGGCAAATACATAATTTTAGGGAGTGCATTATATGTATAGATAATTTTGTTGTCACTGGATGTGTCTGTACTAATTAATGTAAATAACGCAACTCCTAATGGTATCATCAAATTATTAGAAACGGATTTCAGCCTTTGTAGCGGTTTATTTGCCTACTTCATGGGAATGAATTACCCTTAAAACATTTGCTCGAATATCTGGATGGAACAACCAATGGACCTATGGCATATTCTGGTCATTAGTAGGTTGTGAGGAACTTTCTTTTTTTAAGTTTAACACATTAACCGCTGGCGTTGCGTTCACGCAACGCTTAAAAAACATAACTATAATAAATATTTAATCAATTTTAAACTAATATTTGGAGGTTTATGTTCTTTGGTAAGATTACACACTTTAATTTCAAACAATAAAAATTATTCTTAACCTTATTGTTTTCTTGCAGTAATAACTTAAACATTTCCAAAATTCGCTAAGTGAGACTGACATTGCTAAATCGATTCCGAAAAAAAAATTAAAGGGAATTTTTTTTATTAGACATAACATTTCATATCTCCTTAGTTCACTTGAAGGTCACACGCAAATATAAAATGTTTTGAGGAATTCATCTACGAGCTACGATGTTGGAAATACTAGTGTTGCGCTTGCGTATCGTCAGCGAAAGAGAGGGTCAAAATTTTCTGAACTTTTTCTCACCGAGTATGATTACAACTGCTTCATTTTGATTTGAAATATCTCGAAAGCACTATCTTACGCTCAGTGAAGCTCTGGATACTTTTTACACCATTGATTCAGATGACAATGAAATGGTCATTGTTATTATTTAACCAGAATTTGGCAAAGTTACTAACAAGGAAGAAGGGGACAATACAGTAATAATTGACTCGAATCTTTTACTAAATGAAATTTCTGGTGAGGTTGAATTACATTTAAATAGGAAAGATAAGAACCAAAATAATATGGATAATGCAAAGACAAAGAAAAAAAATTGAGCCTTTGAAATGGAAGAAAATAAATCTTATTTATACATCGGGGATACCAAAAAATGAAGAAACATCACCAAGTTGAAAAACTGAAAAGAGAGTTAGAAATTTTAAGTTGTGAGGAAATTTTCGTTAAGTTTTTTGACTCTGATATTTATGCATTGCTCATTTCATCAAATTAATATATATGCTCAGCAAAATAATCGCACTGACTTTTTTGCTTCTGAGAGTTGCCTAAAAAGGTTTATTGGTTTACTTCTTCTTACTGGATACCATACATTGCCACAAGAAGAAATGTATTGGTCATTAGATAAAGATGTATCGGTCCCGTTTATTAGGGAGTCAATGTCACGTATTCAGTACAGGAATATAAAACAAAATTTGCATATGGCAGATAACATCTATTTTGACAAAAATGACAAATTGTACAAAGTGAGAGTACAAGAATGAAATTTGTTGAATAAGAAATTTTAGTAGTTTCAAATATTTGCACACGACCTAAGTATAAACTAACAAATGATTCCTTATAGAGGAAAACATTCTGCAAAAATGTTCCTAAAAGGAAAACCTGTATGATTCGGTTATAAATCTTGGACCCTTGCATCACGTGATGGTTTTTATGTTGATAAATTTTGTTAGATCAACTATTGGTAGACCAAGCAATTAAGTCTTCCTTTTGCAATACAAAATCAAAAAGGACATTTTCTTATGCGATCAAATGACAGTAAAAGACTTCGTTGTAAACATTGTCAAAGTCAAATTATGTATCGCTGAAATGGTTGTGAAGTGGTTTTACATCAAGAATGTAGTCAATATTTTCATACAAAATAAGAAATATTAAATAAATGTATATACTTAACATAGTACGAAAAGTTTATATTTTTGAAAAGAAGCTTTAAAATATAGCCTACGGTAAATTACAGTCGCTGAATATTCAACATTAACGGAATATGAAATTCTTGAAAACCGCCGATTTTAACTCGGTTTTACGCTGACATTGCACCAACGCAACAGTCATTTTATCTCAAGATAAGTAAAATATTCCAACTTTGTCTTTAAATATGTTATATATGACCCTAAAATCACAAATGTTATAAACACTGACCATGTTTTTTCAGGATTTCGAGTTTTGGCGGTTAATGGGTTAAAAAATTTGAAGTAGTTTTATCCATAATTTTGTGCAATGTAAAGAAATATCAAAGCACGGATCAAAAATATTTACTGGATATAAAAAATGCTATTCTTACAGATATGTACTCTCTCCCCCCCCCCCCCTTTTTCCTCGATGACCTGTTTGACGTAAACCATAAAATATGTGCTATTCTAGGTGGCTCGATACTGCAAATCACATTCTGAGACTGTATGTGGGAACACCAGAACCTTAAATGAACTTCCACAACATTTTAACACTTGCATGTAAAGTTTATGCTCCCATGTGATTCATAAAATAGTGCAAACCTTCCTGTAAAGACGGAGCTCGTCATATTTTCGACACCATACCGAAATCTCGGTCACCAGGAAAACTTATTACTTTGTATAATCACTGACGATCTATCTCAAGTGATGGAATTGGTACTACGAAGAAACAAGCAGGTAAGAAAAATAAACTTTTAAAAAAATAAGGAAATTTAAGAAACTCAACTTCAACTTCGAGGCCAAAGATTATATTGACATCATTGACTGTGCCAATGCAAGCATTACATAACCTTCAATCACCTCTCTTGTTCTCCATGCTGAATTAGAAAATTTATTAAGAATGAATTCCTTTATTTCCATGCCATAATCAAGCCTTAAACAGAATCCTACCCTGGTTTCTGAATGGCTTGATATGTTCAAAAATTGAATCTTCTAAATATATGAAACTATTTAACACAAAGCAGGAATATAACACTACGTAATAATGGGTAAATTTTATTTGAAAATTTCTTGATTCCTAAAATTATTAACTCATTAACTTACCTTATAAAATGATATTGTTGTAAAAAACCATCTTTACAATACAATAATGTGATTTTAGTAAATACAGTGTTAACAAATGAAGGGATGTTATAAGATTTGTGCCTTTGCCCATTTTGAAAGGTAACATTTCATGTTTCTCATTTTACATGTGCAAATTTTTTTGTAAAAAAATAAGTAAGGGTTGATCATAATCAAACAAAGCTTCTAACTTTTTTGTTTTATGCACTGAATAATCATAACTGTTGGGATATAAAAAAAGTGGAATGGATATTGATTGATTTGCTGATTTTAATAATTTTAAATAGAAACCTTACCATGCCTTGAATAGATGATTTATTTGAGATATTAACGACTTAACTGCACAGCAAAAAGAATTCTTCACAATTGAATTGAATAAGATTAATATTTTTTAATATTATCACATCAAGCGACACATTTGATTCGATTTCTTACCACACAGAGGGTAGGAAAAAAAAATGAGAGTTTCAGTTTCAGTTCACTTTTCAAAGAGATAAAGTAAAAAAAAATAAAAAAAAATATATGAAATGTTTTTGTTTTTTTTCTTGTTCAGAAACAATGTCTAATTCCTAATACCATCTGGTGTTAATCTCAAGTCCGAATAATAACAATCTAATCGTTTTCATAATGTGTCGATGTTAGTGTTATTTCTTCTATGGGTGTTTAATTTAGGAATTATTTTTCAAATTTTTAAAAACAAAAATGATTGTGGACCTTTAAGACCAAAAATTAGAGCTCTGAAATTTTTAGTGTGTTTAATTCCCATGCAACATGCACCATTCCATACTATTAGATAATAAAATAAGAAAATATTTTTTTTACCCTATACTATCACTCCACTCTAATGTAGAGATACAAAAGGCATTCAAATTAAAAATAATTATAAATTTTTTTAAAAAACAAATACTTAGTATTTGGTTTATAAATATTGCTCATAATTAAAACTAACATTTCGAAATTCGCTACAGAATACTACATTAAAAAGGTTACCTCTCTTTAAAATAACAATAGTTCGCTTTATTAAGCTTTTGTCCATCATTTTTCTACACTACTGATGTGCTGGGGACATATACTATGTCCCCCTCTTGTTATACCACTAACAGATGAGAAAGTATGTGACACTATGAACTCTGTGTGAGAAAATCCACTTTAAAAGGTGCCAATCCTATTGTTCTTTTTATTTCTTATTAGATTTCCCCTTTGCTTATTGAAGTCGTCGAAGATGAAATTCCCCACAGCATGAGTTATGAGATAGACATAGGAGAGGGACAGAGCAGAGGGATTACATAGATGTGGAGGTGGCGTACCGGAACAACCTATATGGAAGAACTTTATTGGATTTCAACGCAGAGTACAGAGATGATATTTTCAAACCTGAAACATTATTGACACTGCGCTCATGTTTAAAATAAGAAGTCCCACTTTTCAGTTTATTCAACACGACTAGTGAAAAAAAAATTGTGTAGTATTTTCAGAAAATATTAATATTTATTTTGTTTTTCTCCTTTGTTTATATAGCTACATTCTTTGGAGACTCACACAAAGAAATTTATCTTTGTAGTTGGCAAACTTTATTATATACTATTAACATGTTGATTATTTTGTTGATCGTCAACGTGTTTTCAAACATATAGTATATTTTTATGAATCCTCAAGAACTTTGTTTCATTTCTGATTGTGTTTAGTATACTAGAACTCAACACCAAGTAATTTTATAACGAAGTTTACATCCCCTCATAAATAAAGTCAGTCAGTCTTTCGTAAAATTGGATCACGTACATCAGAGTGCATTTTGACAAGTTAATTAACTTTTCGTCCAGCAACGCGGTATCCTTTTAAAATGCCTGACTACACACATCAGGTTATGCATGTTTAGAAATTTTATAAAATCAAATACATTTTTAAAGTCATAAGTAATTTAAATACAGTAAAAGTATGTGTTTCGTTGTAAGGATTAATTTATTTCTTAAGCAAACAAAAGTATGTATGTACAATTATATATCTTAGTTGAATAATATGCTAGTTTTTAAAATAATTTGGATACTAAGTAATGAATACTTAAGGAAATGTGGTTAAACAAAGCCAACAAGTTTTAAATTTTGCTGAGATGATATATAGTGATAGTAAATTAGAGGGGTAATTAAATTTAACAAAATTTCAAAATTAGTATCTGTTAAATCTTAGATTCAAAGTTGCCAAGTGGTTTAAGGGAAATTACAAAATTATAAAAGTTGAGTTATTTATATATAAATTAAACTTTATTTTAACTGCTTAAGACATAGCTATAATACCCGGGGAAAAGTTATTAGCTAAGAATTAAGGTAAAATACTATACTACGCATAAATTTAATACTGGTTCACTAGAACCAAAAGTTTAAATTTAGCTTTTATCAAAAGCCGCTTTTTAAGAATTTTACGCTTTTTCGCTTTATAAAATTTTAATAACTTTTATCCTTGTTACATAATTAATTAAATTAATTTAACAGCTTGACTGGTTATGAGGATAAACTAAAACATTTAGGAATTCTTATGTTCATTGACGTTGAAAGTTAAATAAGAGGGAAAACTACCAAGCGATTTATATGAAATTCTTTACACTTGGAAACTACAATGACACAAACATAGGCAAATAAGACCAGTAAAATCATTTATGCAATTTATAATTTTTTCAAGTTACAGATGAACTATATTTCTAACGAATAAATTGAGTTAGAATTAAATGAAATATGAAATTATAAGGATTTCTGATATGTAGCACATATGAGATTTTTATTTAGTTTCCAGAAAGGGTACAGGTTTAATATTAAAAATCACGTGTTTGAATCCTGGCTGTACCAGTTTGGGCTAGGAATAAGCAGCTCAAAAATAATCGAACTGAGATAAGTTACAGAGTATGCTTTAATTCTATGATAAAATATATCCTAATAAAAACATCTCTGTAAAAAGGCGCATTTTTCATGCAATGATTTGGCCGTTAAAAGTATTGAGATCTAAAGTAGAACCAAGTTTAAAGTTGTTATAAAAAGGTCAATGAAAATTAGTAAAATATTCTTTTCAATATCAAAATTCCTCTGCATAGGTCTAAATATCTAGCTGCAAAAATATTTGTGTCACTTGGCCATTACGTGTTCTGATTCACTGAAGCATAATGGCCAAGTCACACAAAGATTTTTGAAGCTAGATAGTTATCCTATGCAGCATAATTTTGACTTTGATAAGAAAATTTTATTATTTTTTCATTACCCGTAATTTTTGCTGGTATTTCACTTCTTTTTTTAAGGAAATTGGAAAACAATATAAACATTTTATCTACAGCAATGTATCTATTTATTAAGTGAATTATATATTTTTACCATTAAGTTAAAAATATGTTAATTTGAATTCATCAGTCTGTTTCTACACACTAAGTTCGTTAAACAACTGCAGATGTTTTGATTCTTATTTCATTTTTAACTTGAATTATTGGTAACACCCAAAATATATTATTATTATTGTTAATTCATACTATTTCATTTCATTATATCTATTTGAAACACTTACGAATTTCCCATTAAATATCTCTTCCTCTCTAATTTTTATAGGTTTTTTTTATCCACAAGAATGATGTCCGTATTGAATTACTAAAAATTATATGTACCCGTACAATGCCACTAAAAAAGTTTAAATGTGTTCTTAGTTCAATATAACATCTAATTTTATTAAAATATTTTATTTGTTATCAAGTGAAAATAGGCTACGAAGAAATTTATTTAAAAATTGTAATTTTTATGCACAGTATAAAATTCAAATATACGTTTTTTTTTATCAATACAATTGAAAATCATTATTTTTTCTTTTGCTACACAATCCTGCTTGAGAACATAGACTAACTCTCGCAAATATTATTGCAACATATAGCAAAAGTTCACCATGTAAGTTCCACCCACGCTGTTTTCTTCCTATTTGAGTGTTTTTGATATCTTACATCAGACATAATCGATTAGTATGTGTTGTTTTCTCTCGGTAAGTAAAGATGAAAAATACTGAAAGAAACTAAAGTCAATAAGGTGAAGAAACTTGTTTCTAAAGACTCAGATAATGCTTCTTTTCCAAATCAATGTATGCTATTTTTAAGTTTCTCTGAGTTAAGGATTAATGTAGACAAAGATCACATTCTTCGTAGTTAAAATAAAAAAAAAATAAAAAATGCTATTCAATTGTTGAGGAAGTTTAAGAAAAGACATAAAGCACAGGATAATGGATGTTAGTGTAAGACATATGTGAATGGTAATATGGTAATAACTATATGCACGCGGAATATACCGGTTTTATATTATAAGACTTTAAAACATGGACCAAGTGTATGGTCATTTTTTAAAAATTATTGTCTTTTAATGATTTGTTTGACAAACAAATTCTAAATTCTTGCTTATTTTAGGTTATAAAATAGGTTTGTTCAAAATATGTGGTTAAAAAAAAAAAAAAAAAAAAAAAAACTGTAGAAGTGTTACATAATACGCATCTTTTTATTATTTACTATTTATTTTTTAACATTGTCTTTTTATTTCTTTTTTATGTATTATGGAATAAAATTAATATTATGAAATATGTTTGTTTAATTACCATTTTTTTTTCGTTAATAGATATCTTAGAGTTCAGTACCACAATTATGAGAAATTTTGTTACTGTATCTAATTTTGTTGATTATTTTTTCTAATCAACAAAATTAGTATATATATATATATATATATATATATATATATATATATAACCAATTATATTTTAAAGGCCCTATAGTTACTATCAAGGAATTGTATAGATTGGAATACTTTCAAAGTAAATTTTCGATTCGGATCAAAGAGGTCATAAATAATTTACAAAAAATGAGTGACTTAACTGAGTAGGTCTTCTAAAATGGTTCACAAACCAACCACAGTCTCGAATTTGCCATTGATAGTGAAAAATGACGTACTATATTCGAAATAATTTATAAAAAATATATTTTTCATATATCCACTAGCTAAACAACATTCCGACTTTAATTAAACCTTTTAATTTTGTTTAATTATCTGATTAGAATGTTAAAAAATGTATTTTGAGTATACAATCTTATATTCCTAAGAATAAAGATAATAGTTACTTTCATTATTCCCTTATGTATAATATCTTATTTCACAAACTTTAATGAGATTTAAAATTACTTTTCTTGACAGGAGAGAAAATACCAACAAGAAAAAAACCACCTGTCTTCTTTCAACCACGCATTTAAAAATTTCGTTATTAAGTCCACCGCTTTTGAAGTGTCACTTCATTCATTAAAACTAATGAAATGTCTTTCTTCCTTTCATCATCTAAGACGTTAAGAGAGTGAAGTGATTTTATTTTTTCTACTTTGTGATTTATATCACCTTTATAATTCTGAAGATAAGTGTATATTTCATTAATTTTTTCACAACCAATCAACTTTTAATTTAATCTGAATGAATAAAGATTAAGTTATATTTTTAATAGACCTAGGGAAATACTAAAATTAAATTATTTTATTTATAAATATTTAAGAATTATTTTTAATTAAGTTAATTATTAGTACATGCATTACTTGTTTTAATACTATTGTGTGTTTAATTCATTATAAGGATTCATAATATTCAATGTATTATTATTAAACACAATTTACATACAATGTGAATCAATGTACATACATTTGAGTAGTCATTTTAATTGTGCTTAATTTTTAAGACTTAATAGAACAAGTAGTAGGGAAAGAATCCGATGAATAACCAAAGTAAACAAAGGTGTTCTAGAACAATTAAATAAGAGTTGGTATTGTAATTTTTCACAATTTTTACCTTGAAAAGGGATAAATGCTATGCAAGTTCAAAAAATCTCCCACTAAGTACTTCCATAATCTATATTTAAAGTGAGCACTAAACACTTTTTAAACTATATCTGGAATAAAAGTAAATGCATCAAATGCATATAACTTACTTTAAACTTATTAATTTAATTTGCTGGTTTTAGTGGAAAGGTTAGTGATTAATTTCCTAGTCTTAGGGGTAGAAATTTTGTCTGACTCTAATAAAACTGACAAGTTTTCGGTGCTTCTAAATTCCCCCTCCCCCCCCCCCCCGACTTTTTATCACGACTTATTCATAGAACCAAGCTTGAAAAAATGATGAATCAATTTTCAAAACATTTTTAATTTAAATGCAACATATACTTCAAAGATGGATGATACATGAAAAGATGCTAATCCTCACTATGTTTAACTACAGGTGTTAAATTTGTGCGCCTATGGTAACATAGCACATATCCCAACAGTAGTTCATTCCATACCATACGTTCAGTGGCCAGTAATGGTCAATATTAGTCATTCAGCGTTATCATTTAACGATGTGTTTCTTCAGTTCTTAAAAAGTTATTGGTTAAGTAAAAAGTTCTTAAATTCTACTTAAAAACAATCTTGTGTCATTTATCAAGCTTCAAGTACACGTAGTTTGTAACTCAGCTCACTTTAAACCAACTTAAATAAATTTTATTTGCTTCACTTTCATCGCAGGTGAACTTGTTGGTATGGATGTTGTTATTTGATGCTATGGTTCCCAGGTATTTTGATTATACGCCATGATATTTTTCTACGTAAGGTTAAGTTAATTACTTCTAAGGTCTATCTAATGCCAAAAACACTCTAATAATTAAAAACAACGCATCATCCTGCTGTGAAAAATTAGACGGAAACCTATTATTGAGCGCTTGGAATTAACTAGAATATCGTTTGGTAAGTGCCATGTGTCCAAAAGTGCACACATTTAGCATATTTAGTATGCTCCAGGCAAAATTTAATTTAGCAAAACAAATTATTTAAAGCATTAAACTTCATATTTAATCTCTGTAAATAAGTATATTATAAACTGCCATACAAAATTTAACTTCAGATTACTTTACCAATTGATGTGTTGCTGGGTATTAAAATAAGAATATAGCTGATTATTAAAAAAATAGGGGACAAACAAGATGAGATTTGGAGATTAACAGATCTGCTCCATAATCTGCTCATTTCCTGAACAAAAGAGTTCAAAAGAAAAAAATTAATTAAAAATACAATACTTTATATTTTATTTTTTGAAGATTTTTTATTTTAAATTATTTGATTTAAGGGTTTTTAAAAGTTGTATTATGACACAAATTGCTGAAGGTTTTTAATTAAAATGATTAAAATGTTATTTGAGAAGATACTTCCATACTTATGAAATAAACATGAATATTTTTTACATAAAATATATGTTCAGTCTCGCCAATTCCTAGCTCCTCAAATCAAATAAAGAAGCTCAAGAACTCTGATTTCAAAATTGCTTACTGTCTCTTTCAATTTGATGGTGATTGGCATAAAGATGTTTTTGTTTTTCAGTAGACATTTTACTGTCACTGTTAAGACGTTACACGAGATATCTAACAATTTGAAGAAGTTGGAAAGTTTTTAAGCACGTATTTCGGAAATTATAAGTGACTTATATGCTTCTCGTAAATGACAAGCTTCAATGTCTTTTATCTTTTACTAACTATATTCATTTTATGAAAGTTTTTCAGTATCTTAATAATTTAGAAATGAGTGATGATTTCAAAACTTGATTCCAAAATACTTTTATAATGTTTTTACATTTTGTTTGTTAATTTTCATTTCTTTCAAAGTTTATACTCATTAATATGTTTTGAAACTTCGTATTTTTTTGTTATTATTGTTTACTAAAAATATGACGATTTTGACGCATTGAGTGGTATTCTATAGCACTCGACGGCATATAAATAATCATCCTTATTGTACTCATAATAAAAGGTAATTAATTTTAATATAATACGTAATTTACTCTATTTATGAACACTTTGATTTCTTCTGTTGCTTTTGGTTTTATTTGCTCCCCCTATCGCTCTTCAAAGTGTGTGTTCTTTTGTTTATAAATCCCTAAAATTATAGTTCTCTACTTTTCTCAACGATTATGCTTCTCATATTTGTATTATTCTTACATACTTAAATGCCTTGGAATTTATTACATTATTGTTGATTTTTATGCATCAAAATATTGCTTAAAATGAGATACTCTAAAACATTATTGAAAGTGTTATGAATTTTAGTTCTATATCAAATAATTGATGAAATTTTTTAAATGATAAGAGTGTTATGCTTTCCTGCGTTTTATTTTTCATTTGCTTTTACAGTATATTTGGTTTTTAAAGCAATACTTTATTCAGTCACCAACAATCAGTCTGACAGAAATGAAAAAAAAAAGTTTTTTCATCCATGTTAAATTCACGTAGGAACAGTTTTTTAGTGACAATGACTGTCAAAATCTAACTTGTCTCTATGTTACTAGAAAATTTCTATCATAATAAAGAAAAAAAATCAAATCAATCATAACCTTAGTTAATAACGACTGCATTAAACTCAACTACTATGAAATAACACACCTTATTATTGCTTAATATATCGGTTTAATACAGTCGTTTATTTATACCAACGGGTAAACCCTTTCTTATGGAAATATATATTTTTGGTCATCATAAAAATGTTAGTTTTTCCAAAACTAAAATAATATGATATGCAATATAAAGGTTATAAAACAACTAAGTTTTCAAATGTTTTACTTTGTTTATTATGTGAATAATGATGACAGAAAAATTTTAAGTGACTGCCATGATTAACTTGTAAGTTTTAGTATTAATCAATATTGTTCAACCTCATAATTTTATTTTATTTTTAAATAAGTGAAATATATTCACTGTTAATTTAGATATTGGCTATATTATTTAACTTGAAAATGTGAAAGTTATAAGTGGTTACACTACTTTACCCGAAAAATAATGGTTAATTATATGTAATGCGGATTGAATCATCCTCAATTATGATTCTAATAGCAAATCGTAAAAACTTTACTGGTGACTCTCTGCGAATCGCTTCATTGCAGACTCGTAATTCGTTTGAAGCTACACGAACCAGGTTTCAAATATTCGCTAAATGGTTCATTGGGACGCCAATCCAGATGCTTTGCTTGCTAAAATGTTGATTGCTTCGAAAATCTGTAGAGAAAATTTGGTATCTCTTCCCATAGAATCTTCATCCCACCCAACACTCAGCCCTCCTTCCAGACAAAAAAAATAAATTATTTTCCTTCAGGAAACAAATAACTTTCACGGTAATAAAAACCAAATAATAGTCAAGGTGCTATAGGGTTGCCATATAGAGTAAGGATTCTGGCTGCCAAAAGCAAATTACAGGTCAAATACAACTTATTCTTAAAATACTAATCTCTACCGAATAGTGGAAGTCCTTGTTTCTATGGACACACAAACATACACATAAAACGATTCTTTTATTAGTAAGTAGCTACGTGGCCTCGCGTTGCGCAGACAAGTCAATATGTATAGTCTAAGATATTGAAGCTTTGTAAATTAATAAGGCTTCACTCTCTAAAAGGTTTATTGTTATGCAAACCTAGGATAGTATAATAATATATAATCTAATATTTTCAAGACAGCATAAGCTCAGGATTATTTTGCCCTCTAATATTTTCAAGGCTGCATAAGCGCAGGATTATTTTGCTCGCCAAGATGTTCAAATACCCCAATAATTATAACCCCCTACACCTTTTAAGGAGTAAAACACATTTTTAATTATTTTAGCAATCTCTCATTAATAGAATTCTCCTATTACTTCCTCAAAATCTGTTTTCACAAAACCCAATGTAACTCATAAAAAGAAATTCTTCTAAGTATTTATATCATTACAAATATTAACTTTGTGATCCATTTTAGAAACAAACAAAAAGAAACATACACATCAGAATAAAAAAGAAATAAGAAGACTTAAGGCAAATAGCAATAGGAATCATGTTGGCGCCATCTGATGGGACCTTTGAAAACTATACTAAAAATAAATATTAATATATACATATTTTTTTTAATTTTAAAATAATTATTGAGCTTATCAAAATTAGAGATCAAAAACTACTTATGTTTGAAATTGGTTCTTATAGTACTGGAAGTTACGTTCTGTAGTTACAGAGCTGTATATTCTTTTTTTATATAAGGATAGATGATAATATCCTTATTATTTTTGATAATCTCTTTTCCAGATTTCTCAACTCTTTGATCATTTTGTCTGAAGATGCTAATTTTGAAATCACTGCCCAATAATTTATGAACAGTCGCACTATTGATTTTAAAACTTAAATGTACACATTTGCTATATAATTTTGGTCTCTTTGCCTGAAACTGGATTACAACTTATCGAAGAATCGTAGTTTAGAATGGATCTTGCATTGCACAAATTATTCTTTTATTAGATGCTTTACCACAACTCTCAACCACCAAAAGGAATAATCACATAATTATCAATCCGTCTCTTATATTCATTTTGAGACTTATTGGACACTCGCATTATATTGTGGTATCGTGGTCGAGTAAAAATTTCATTTTTGAACGAAAACAATTTCTTCTTTAATTCAGGACAATTTGGTCTCAAATGCTGAGTTGAGTCGCATTCATAACAACGTAACTGCCTTCGTGTTTCCAAATTTTGTTCATTCCTGGAATTTCTTTTAATCTCTGGTCTACCTTGAGCTTGATTTCTGAAGGAAGTAGAGTTTTCTATTTTGGCTTTGGAATCAACTGGAAGTTTTGTTCGCCATTTAGGAATATTCTTTTCCCCATTTCTCTCGGGAATTTTTCTCTTAAAATTCCCATGAACGTTGTCATAAGCATCAAGTTTTGAAGCTAGTTCTATAGGAGAAGTTATGTTTCCCCATTCTTCCACGAAATGATCCTTCACTTCGTTAGGCACACGACGCTTCAACTGGTCCACCACCATAAGACCCAAAAGTTGTTCGTAAGTAGTTATTTCTAAGCCAGTCACATGCAGCCAGTTGCATTGTGGAGTTCATATGCAAAGTCACTCCATGTAGATTCTGCATTTTTCTGGTGTCGAACAAGCATCTGTCAAAATCTCTCTGGACTTAACTTAAATCTCTTAAGAAGCAGCTTTTTAACATGTTCATATTCTTTTGCCAATTCAGACGGCTCACGGGCAATCAATTGGGTTATGTCATATGGTAACAGTCCTATCAGGTGAGATACCCAATCCATCGATGGGATCCCAGCCCATTCTGCTTGCCTTTCAAAGAGTAACAAATACAGACTGATGTCGGTTTGTTTATCATCAAACTTCTGCATGAGGTGTCGAAGCTCAACTCTTGATCTTTGTGGATCATTTTGCATAACTATAGGTCCTCTTTCCGATTCCAAGTGGAGTTTTTGCAACTCGTGTTCTTGTTGTAGTTTTATTCTTTCTTGTTCTTGTTCAAACTTTTCTTTTTCAAGTTCACGTTGCAATTTCAGTCTTTCTTGTTCTTGTTCGAATCTTTCTTTTTGTAGTTCTGCTTCCTCACGTTCTTTCCTACTCTCCATTATTACAATTATCTGTTCTGTGGTATTTGACCACAATAACAGATGAATGAGAAGGCAATTCTTAGACGAAACTTATTTAATAAACACTTTAGGTAAAAACTAGAGAAAACATTTACGTGGGCGCCTACACATACTGACCCACGGATTATTTACACACCAACAGAAACGTAGTTTTAGAATCGAGTGTTGCCACAACAGTTTTTAACGTTTATATGTAATCAGTAGAATGTTCCATTACAAAATAGGGGTGAAGGGAAAATAGGCGTTGATTTACAACAATTCCCCTCTCAAGGGCTATTTTCTCAAACATGAAATATATAAACATAAAAAAAAAACATTTCAAATTTGTAGCAATTAAATATCAGATAAACCAATTAAGTTGCAACAGTTCTTGTGTTTTGGTACACTTAATCCTTTGGTCAACACATCTGCTGGCATATCACCTGAACACAAGTATTTGACATCAATATCACCATGCTCAAAAACTTCTCGAACAAAATGGTATCTAATATCGATGTGCTTGGTCCGATTATGGAAAACCGGATTGTGCACAAGCTTCTGTGCTGATTGGTTATCAGACATAATAATGGTCTGAGAAGATACATAATTTGCAGACAGTTCAGAAAGAAATCTTCTAACGTACACAATCTCCTTTGAAATTTCGGAAAGTGCTATGTATTCCGATTCAGTTGTAGAAAGAGCAACCGATCGTTGTTTTCTGGATTCCCAGTTGATTGGTCATCCGGATAATTGCAGTAGAAATCCGGTATATGACTTTCTATCGTTGTGATCAGATGCCCAGTCAGCATCGACGAACGCCTTGAGGGGTTCTCCAGTGCGTTTAAAAACTATTCCAAGGTTTTGGGTGCCTTTAAGATATCGGAGTACTCTTTTGGCAGCTATCCAATGAGCTTTTCCTGGATTTTCGTTAAACTGACTCAAGAAATTCACTGCGTGCGTTATATCAGGCCTAGATGCTACAGAGAGGTACATAAGGGAACCGAGAAGGGAGCGATAGGGGATATCATTCATCTCAAGTTTATCCTCTTCATTTTGAGGACACATGTCCTTCGTGAGCTTTTGACTACAGTCCATAGGGCATCCAACAAGCTTAGCATCCTGCATGTTAAATTTACGAAGACTATCCTGAATATATTTGCTCTGTGACATTTCGATGCTATCTTGACATTGCTTGAATTCCATTCCAAGACAATAGTGCAATGGGCCTAGATCTTTCATTTTAAAAGATGCAGACAAATTATCTCTAATTTTTTCGTAGGAAGATATATTGGAAGATAAAACAATGAGGTCGTCAACGTAAACAATGATGATCACTTCTTCGGTGGAGGTTTTCAACTTGTAGATACATTGATCTGACACAAGAGGTTTGAAATCTAAAGATTTTAGCTTTTCATCTAGTTTGTTGTACCGACGACGACCCGATTCTTTTAAGCCGTATAGCGAACGTTTAAGTAAACAAACTTTGTCTCCTACAGAAGTATCTTTGAAACCTTCAGGTAGTTCCATGAAAACAGTTTTTGTCAAATTTCCATTTATGTAGGCCATTACAAAATCCAATTGATGAGCTATAAGATGATTCTCAACTGCATGAGCTAAGACGGTTCGGATTGAACTCAGTCTTGCAACAGGGGAAAAATTTTCATCGAAATCACCAATGGTCTGTGCACATCCTAATGCGACGAGTCTAGCTTTTAATTTTTGTACAGTTCCATCTTGATTAAATTTGGTCTTCAAAACAAATTTCGAGGGTATCACCTTCTTATTTATCGGACGATCAACAAGTTCCCAGGCATTTTCTTTTACTAACGAATAAAATTCTTCATTCATGGCGTCTATCCATCCATCAGCATTTTTGCTTTTTAGCGCTTCTGACACGCTAGGAGAAATATCAGAGTCATCAAAATCAGCTGTGGTATTCGCGTAGTGAAATAGCTTTCGAGGGCGACCTCTGTGACCTGATCGGAGAAAATATGGTCGGCCAGATTTGCGCTTTGGAATAGCATCACTGGTTGCGTAATCATTTTCTCCTTCGCTACTTGTTGCATCATATATATCGATGGTTACATCATCCTCTTCCAAAGGGCTCTCCTCTGCTATTGGCTGCGGTTGCAATGACGTATCCGACTGTGGATTTCTCGGAGGAGAAGACACCAGACCATTTGGTTCCATTTCTGTTGAAGATTCTTCGAAAGAAAAAAAATAATCTAGCTCTTTTTCCAAGTTATCACAAGGAGGGTTGAATTCGTTTATAAATTACACATCGCGACTGACGATTACCTTTCTTGTTTTTGGATCCCATAAACGATAGGCTTTTACACCGTCTGAATATCCAATAAATATAACCTCTTGTGACCTTGGATCGAATTTTGATTTTTGGCGTTTGTTTAAAACGAAGGCCTTTTGACCGAAGATTTTGAAGTATGCTGCAGTTGGCTTTCTGCCAAAAAATAACTCGAGTGGTGTTTTGTTTGCCATTATACTACGTGAAAGGCATCTGTTTCTTAGATGGGCGCTCGTTCGGACTGCTTCTGCCCAGAAAGTAGAATCCAAGTTTGCTTGAAAAAGTAAACAACGTGCCATCTCAACTATTGATCTGTTCGCTCTTTCCGAGACACCATTTTGCTGTGGAGTGTATGGAGAGGAACGCTCTCTGCGTATTCCTTCTTGTATTAAAAATCTGTCGAATTCTTGACCTACATACTCCAAACCGTTATCCGTACGTAGAACTTTTATTTTCTTTCCAGTACGATTTTCGATGCAGGCTTTGTATTTAAGGAATGCGTCTTTTACTTCTTCCTTAGTTTTGAGGAAGAATATTTCTATGTAGCGACTTTTGTTGTCGATGAAAGTCACAAAATAGCGTGATCCTCCAAGTGATGGTATTTTCATCGGTCCACATAGATCAGAATGCACTAGATCGAGTAAATCTGTACTAACAAATTTTGACTTCTTCGGATAAGGTGTAGCACTTTGTTTGCTTTGTAAACAGATTTTACAGTCCTTAGGGAGTCACAGTTGTTGTTTTTGAAAGACAGTCCTCGTATCATTTCTTCTGATTTTAATTTCTTTAGGTCATTTTCATTTAAGTGGCCGAATTTTTTATGCCATATTTGAAATTCTGTTGCGACAGCTGCACTTTCTATGCTTGGTTCAATGTAGTATAAATCCCCAATTCGTTTTGCACGCATCATAACAGATCCATTTTCTTCAATTACTTTTGCTTCATGAGCATCAAAAATTACAGAACGGTTGTTTCGTGTGCATTTTGAAGTTGATAACAAGTTCATTTTTAGTTCAGGAACACAGAGTACATTTTCAAGTCGAATTGTTTTGGTACCTTGCTCGTCGGGAACTGTTATTCTAACGGAACCTTTTCCAGTTATTTCTGCAGTTTTATCAACAGCTAATTTAATGAACGAATTCGCTTGTTTCTGGAACTCAAAGAACATATTTTCATCATTTACCATATGGGAACTGGATCCACTGTCAAACACAAAAGTGGTGTTAGTTTGGCTTGCTTTCATAGAAATTTCTGTGCAGATTGCTGTTGTCGCACACTCGTTTCGTTGTGTCGAACATTTTCTTTCATCTTTTGAAGATGTTGTTTTGTTTTCTGCGATTTTCTTGAAACAGCTTTCGGTTTTATGGCCCCTCTTGGTACAGAATCCGCAAACGATGTTTCGAAATGGTTTATTACTCATTCTTTTATTTTGATTAGCTGCATTCCAGGAATTGTGCGGTTTCGCTTTTTGTTTATAGTTTCCTTTAGATGAATAATATGCGTTTGGTGTATCCTGGCTTCCTTTTCCTTGTCGGGACTCGAATTCTTCCAACAGCTTTATTTTTAGAATATCAGGTTTTGGCAGTTCGTCTCTTGATTCGATTGCACACCGAAAATTTTCGAAACTATCCGGGATACTATATAACAATAGAATTGATAATAGATCGTCCGCAATCTCGATTTCCATCTCGGTCAGTTTGTCAACTGTATCGAAGAACGAGTTTAGATGCGTGGACATATCCTCGGTAGTCATGCGTTTGAATAATAGCTGTTTTAGAAGTGTTGCTTTTTTAGCCGGACCTTTTGACTCGTAAACAGATTTTAACTTCATCCATACTTCGTTTGAAGTTTTGCAATGTTTGACATGGCAAAGTTCACTGGGAGACATAGCTAAAATTATATCTGCTTTCGCCTTTTGATCATTTACAGTCCATTTTGTCAAGTTGACTTCAGTATCCGTTGGTTTCGGTTCCGTGCCGGATGCATAAATCCAATGGTCATTTTTGACCAATATGGCTTCAATTTGAAGTTTCCAGGTATCATAATTCTCCTTACCGAGTCTTTCGATGCTCATGGCGTTTGAAGACATTTTTTCGGTAGATATGAATGCTGAATTGGTATGCAGGAACGAAACTTTCAAAATGGCTGCCCGTTGGTTTAACGGTGCACGTTGTTAGGCTTAGCTTCGCCTAGTACTACCTTCAATCTTTGCGCAGTGGAAGCGTGCTGGGCCCAAAACCATTGTGGGATTTGACCACAATAACAGATGAATGAGAAGGCAATTCTTAGACGAAACTTATTTAATAAACACTTTAGGTAAAAACTAGAGAAAACATTTACGTGGGCGCCTACACATACTGACCCACGGATTATTTACACACCAACAGGAACGTAGTTTTAGAATCGAGTGTTGCCACAACAGTTTTTAACGTTTATATGTAATCAGTAGAATGTTCCATTACAAAATAGGGGTGAAGGGAAAATAGGCGTTGATTTACAACATGTTCCTTAACGTAATCTTCGTCATAATTAACACTTGTAGTGATTAATTTCTTAAGATCTACCAGTTTAAGACCAGATGTTACTTTTTCACCTAACTCTTTTGCTAACACCCTCAAATCTTCTTTCTTAGCACGACCCAAAAAATACATTTTTAAATGTAATAATTTACTGGAGAGTTTATATTCTTCACCTAACACAGAACACCCTCAAATTTATAATTATTCTTGTAAATATAATATAAATTTTATACCACTTGACCGCTAAAAAATATTCAAGTATGAAAATTTATCATAGAACAGGAACATAAATGTTTTTAAAAGAATTCAACATTTTTACCACTTAATTTTAGCAATTGCAATTTTTAAAACTCAAATCAAATTAATTGCATCTAATTTAAGTATATAGCAATCACATTTTTAAAAGAGAACATGAAATAGAATATTCAGAAATAACTTCAGATCAAGAATAAAAAATATCTAGAACTAGACTTCACTTAAAACCAACTCTTTTACAACTTTAACTAAAATTAGATTCAAATTACTTTTGTTTTAGTAATTTCCAATTCTTTGAAATGTTAGCACAAACCCAAAGCATTTGTTATAACTGGTACCTAAATAAGTGTTCTTGTTATAAGAATCTTACCAGATATTATATTATGGTATATATATAATTATAGTAGCACAAATAATCAAATATAGCATTAAATTCATACCATGTTAAAAGAAGACCTTCAAAAGATATAAATTCAAATACTATCATTATTTAAATGCTTGTACCAGATACTAAACAAAACTAGTTTTAAATAAATTTCAAAGAACTTAAAATCAACTATGAAGCTGAAAATCATAAAATACAATTTTTTTCACTTTAATTGTAATTATATCCGAGGACCGGATAATTCCTTTTATTTTATTCACCAGAAAATGGACTTGCTCCACCACCAGTTTTAAAATCACTCTTGATCTACGACGAGTAAATAAATATAACTCATGTCAGATGAGACAAATTAATCACTTGAATACTGCACACAAATGATATATGTACACACTCCACAAGTAATCATTACATTATTTTCATTTGAAATATTGCACACAAATGAAACTGGAACCTTGATCGGAACCGAAACTAAACACCTCTTGAATAACTCAAGCACTAAATACCAACCACAAGTTAGCACTTTTGATAAATTGCTCTTGCATTACAAACATTGAAACTCGCAACGTATCACCAATCTTGAAGTATTGCACTCCATTGACGACTTTGAAAACAGAACTTATGATTCACGAAGCACTAAACAAAAACACCACTCTTGAATCAAAGCACCACAAAATCTTCAAGATGAAGAATTTTTTCTCTTCTCAGGACAGGATGTCACTGGCGATCTTCAGGACGAAGAAAAATTATCAATCTGAACGGATGTCCATCAAAATCTGTAGAAACAGAACTTGTCATTCACTGATGCTGACATAACGAAACACAAACACCACTCTTAAAAAAAACACACAAAATCTTCAAGATGAAGATTTTTTTTTTCTTTTCTCAGGACAGGATGTCACTGGTGATCTTCAGGACGAAGAAAATTTATCAATCTGGACGGATGTCCATCAAAATCTGTAGACCGGATGTCCACACTGAATCGAGGCTTTTCAGTTAATTTAATAAGCAAATTGCAATGCTTACCATTCTACACGACGAGTGTCCATACTCGAACATTGGTTTCAGCACACAAAGAAAATATATAAGCAAGGCTTGCTTAATATTCCACACGATGGATATCCATCAGGTACTCTTCGCGCCAAAATAACGGTCGTTAATTCATTTCGTCGTTAAAATAAACCTTACAGTTCTTTTTCAAAACAACGGTTGTTTCAGGTTCAAAAATCACACCGCTGGAACCAATTTAGGCTGTGGTATCGTGGTCAAGTAAAAATTTCATTTTTGAACGAAAACAAAACACATTTATTTTAAGAACTTCAAAATGGCGCAGGCATTCGTGATCGTGTTACATCTTGGAATAAACGTCTGTCCTCTCTCGTCTCTCACAGGAGACTAAGCAAAAAACAACATAACAAATACAACCGTCAAATAACTGTTTTGTGGCGCCCTCTATATTTTACAACAGCAATTAACAGTTACAATACGTTACAATATGAAAGAACTTAATGCATGAGTAGTAGGGTGGAGTGAAAAATTTAATAAATGTAAAGAAATAGAGCGGAAAAGTTGTATTTTTTTATATATTATTTACCATGCAGAAGCATTTCATTGACAAATAATATATAGAGATTCCGCTAGGGAAATTCCGCTCGACATGAAATTTACAGACAATGCGTAAAAACTTTATTTAGACCACCGATTGAGTATGACATATATAATTTGGGAATTCAGACACTTCAAATTCGCCCTCAAGCACCATTTCTTTGAAAGCTTCATTTGAAATGCCCATGGTAATTCTAGATACAGTTGTTTCCCAATTTTGACAATTTATGATTTCATGGTAGTCTTCAGTTTAAATCGTGAAATGTAAATTTAAGGACTCCAATGTTTCATTTTGCAGCCAAGATTCGATGCAAACCCTGATGAATTTCCGATCATTTGTAATCAAAACTAATAGTGAAAATTCTGGTTTGCCATGTATAAAAGCATAATACGATAAAATGCTCCGGGTTCTTGTCTTGACAAAGTTGTTGAACACTGTCCGCTACTCACAGTTTGGCACATCAAATAAATATACTGTTGATCAATGTTTCAGTCTTTTCTATCAACTTGTGGCAAGTTTACTGAAAATGTTTCCAAAAGTAGAATTGTTAACTGTTGACAATTAGCCATTGCTTGTCCAATAATACAAGAGAACGCACGAGAACCTAAATGTTGCATTATATGCCGTTGCAGAACCTCGTTTGAAAGGAACTAGAATACGGATTACAAAACTCGGTAATTTTTTTTTCTTTTTTTCTTTTTTTGTTTTCTTTTTTTCTTTTTTTGTTTTCTTTCTTTCTTCTTTTTCTTTTTAATACTTCGAGCAGCCTTGTTACTACTCAATTTCTTCCAGTATTGACATTCTTTCCATCATTTCAGAAGACTGCAATTTTTTCAGCAAGTATTCTGATCTCTGTTGGATTATCAATTATGCTCTTGGTACTTAAATTCATTTCTTGAGAGGTTATCGAACATAAGTGACATATATTTCAATTACTGTCTTGCAGTATTTTTTTTTTGTCATCTAACCTGGCAAGTTATACTCTCTTGTCTTTTCTACCAGCGAAGTACAATACATGTACTGATGTTAATGGTTCTTTTTGTAACCTGTATGCTATGCCTTTTCTTTTTGCTCTCGTGATTTTACTATACGGCCAATAACACATGAAGAATCTTAATCCGTTACTATACCCAAGTGATGCACAGAACTTGCGATTGCTGCTGCTGCTTTGTCAGGCAAACCATATCTGGCCCACCTCCTTTTCAACTTTGATATAAGAAGTTGTATTTATTGTGAACTCTGGTGGCGGCGCTGCTCCATAACTGTGGCTGTTGAGGTAGAAGGCATGAAAATATTATCGTGTTATTACATTTTCTGATGAACTCGAATTTGATTCTAAGAACACTGGTGCTGTACTTTCAGTTAATTTGAGAAATTCAAGATTTTTCCTGTCTTTTTCAGACGGATTTCTCTCGAAAGATCTTTGTTGTCTTTATATCAACAGCAGTACAAATGACCATTTTTCATTGTTATGAAGAAACACCTGTTCTTGAACGGGGACCTTTCGACACTTTTCACAACTGCAAGAGAAACATCCACACTTACAGGTTGATGTATCAAACAAATTTAGTTTGGCTTCTTCTCTGAATGCTTTGAACATGACCTCGCAATATTTTCTTATTTGTTTCCCTTTAATTGATTTTAACAATTCTTTGTACATGAGTATTGAAGCTATCTTCCATATTTCTTCTGTTTCGAAAGCTATAATTTCTAAGACTACTTTTACGGTCGGTTCTTTCATTGTTTCATAGAGCTCTAAATCATGCCTCACATATAAATAGCACTTTATAACGTCTTTATACGTGAAAAAAACAATCTCACTAAACGTCTTTGATTCCCCAAACACGTTTGGGACACTTAAGTTCTTATTTTAACTTTGCAACTGGTAGTAATTTTTCAAAGCGCATTAGGACACATAAGCACGAGTTCAACTAATAAATACCTCTGTTTACTGTTAATATTTAATTTATGGTGCTTTTAGACAAAATCAATCCTTAAATTCTGTTTGATATTTTAAGAATAACAATTCACAAAACTTTCATTTACGGTCGTTTTTCAGTTATTATGTATTTTTAGTAGTAAATCGCAAGCGTAGCGATATCGGGCAGACGCAGGCGATTTATTTGAGAAGCAATTCTCGAGGGTTGGCAAGCGTTAGCGAATAGGAGGTGCTGCCCTCAAATTATAAATATTTACTTCATAATTATATTGGCAATTTCATATTCTTTTATATACTTTTACTGTATTAAAAATTAAAACCCTATTGAAAAATGATTTTTACAAAATTCAGCTAGTTTTGTAAAATATAACCTCAGTGCGGAACTTCAAGATTAAAAGATAGAATAAAACTTTTTCAGCCTAATGTTTATGGTATAAAATAACAACTTTTCCGCACTATTACTAATTGGTTTTCGAAAAAAATCAATATTTGTGCCTGTACTTTCATTCCACCCTAATGAGTAGGGTTCAAAAGGAATAAAGAATTTGTTTAAAATTTCATTCGACAGAACAATTTTAACCGGGTTTTTATCAAAAAGTTTCCAGATCTGCCTCCTCTTATAATTAACAATATAAAACCCTCGTATATGAATCTATAAGATCAAATCCATTTTTTTTTTTGAGGAGGTGTATTTATATGCGAACACAAAACTGCAATGAAAATTTAGCGGTGTGTAAAACAACAAAAGGAACTTTCATCGAAATTCAAATGCTGCATTTATTTTAGCCATATGTTGTCATAATACCGCATACCGCATAATTCTGGATAAGCTAGAATGTTGCCTATATTTACTTAATTGGGAATATATCTGGGTTAAGAGACTTTTAAGTAACTGAATCGTATATTCAAAACATCCCTCTTTACCACAAAACTTTTCAGAAAAAAAGAGCTACTAAAAAAATCTGCTAAAAATATAATACTACCGAAATAAACCAAAGGAAAACATCACCTACAAATTTGAAGAATTTTAATTGTGTGTAAAATTTATAAGATATGTTTTGAACAAATAAGTACTTTAAAGTCATTTCCTGCAAATTACTTTTTTCATACTAACAGTTTACGACCAACACAATATATCACAAACATTTTAAAATTTGTTCCAGAGTATTTATGTTTCACACTTTATGTTCTGATCTAAAAAGTGAAGTATAAATATACACGACGCAATCGATATGTTTACTTTACTATAAAACTTGACAAAAAATCATGTGGAAAGAAATGACTTAAAGAAACTTGTTAAAACCCCAATTAGTGGTAGTGAATACAAAACAGCAATATTGTTAAAACCAATTACTTTTTTATTTTAAAACATACATTGTATATGTACATTAATTATATAAATAGTAGTTTATCAAATAAGCGTAAGTATATTATTTTACATCACGTTTTTAACATTGTGTTTGTATACATTACAATATAGTCAAAATATTTCTTAAAAATTGAGAATATATCCAATATATTTACACTTTCCTAAATCCACTGAATTTATTCATCATACCTTTCGATAAAAAAAAAATTCCTTGCTACAGCATATATGAAATATCAGGCGATAGATTGAATTTAAAAGAATGTCGGATGTTCCAATAGAAATAAATTAAATATATGTATATATGGTTGAGTCAAAGTGCACGATCCTAAGAACCGATCCCGAATTTAAGAAAACTCGGCGATATCTAACTTTAAAATCAGCACATTTTACTTCAAATTCAGAATAAGCTGAATCCACATAAATGGTTTTATCGAATATTTCACCAAAAAAGAAATTCCTAGTCATGCATTTCTTTGCTCTCTCTTCACTGACAGATATCAACAAACTTAAGGAAAGGCCAAAATCACTGAAAAGTCACGTTCTTCTGCGAGTTGAAGAATAGAGGGAATACCAGATCTGAAAACTAATTTGGTAGGAAAACACTCGTTCGCGACTGATTTTCGGAAGTTGTTCATTGTCAGTTAAGTTGAAGAGGAAGAAAGAACAATATCAGTTCATATTTCAGAAAGTTTTAGCCGAAACTTTATTGTTATCAAAATATATAAAGAAGATATACTTAGCTGGTGGCTTTTCTGGCCTTTGGTTCATTTCTGAGACTATCGTAGATTAAAAGTAAATAATACAAATGAACAAATGTTAAGATAATACTGTAATGCAACCGAAAAAAAAAGTGTAAATATAATATAAACATGCATAAGATGATTGCTTCCTAAAATTTGTTTTATTACAAAAAGTATTTACTCGCAAACTAGAACATATTTCAACTGCAAAACAATTTTGAAGTACATGGAAAATAATATGTGAATATTATTGAAATCCTATTCAAGATACATATTTCTCCCAAACGAAATTAATTTCTTGCATTTATTTGCTTAAAGCAAGCAGATATCAAAAATGTATATAAAAAGTAATTAAATGTACACATTTCTATCAATAAAAAACTATTAAATAAATGCATATACATTTCAGTAGCTTAATTGTGACAACGAAATGCAATTTAGATATACCTAATCAATTATAAAACTGTGATAATATTTTTTATATATTTTAATTTCGTTATTAGATATTAAGGTGGCTTACACATTATGTATGAAATTAATTAAAAGAACACACATTTGCATATAACAATTACAATTGTAAAAATAATGTATATGGTTGATACATATCAATGTAGTAGTACCAGTAGATTTCAGTTGTGCAGGTGAATCATTGATTAAAATCAAAACACTCAAAGGGTTGGGGCCTTCAGATATGATCTCCACTAATTTTTCCACCACTTTTCGCAGTGTTATCGTACTGAACTAAAGGTTTATTATCAGTTTTGGATGGAACATTGTTCTTCTCACATTGAGAGCTGCTTTCAAGGAATGACCAGTTTTTAATGTAATCACGAAGAGTTCAACATATATCTCCTACTTTTCCGTAAACAGTATTTAGATAGTAATAAACTTCGCTTTTGAGTAACATAGCTAAGACATATAATTAGAGAAAAAAAATATATAGTTCAAAGTCTCATTCACTCTTCGAAAACTCGGTATGGCAATCCGATATCCCATACTTAATTTTTTTTACAAATACACATCCTTTAGTGATAAGAATGTACTAATGTCCGTAATAATATTGGACTTAGATGATCTGGAAAAAGGATCGAACTTTATATTACATGATAAATATAAATGAATGACTAATTCTGAAATAAAAGTTATTTTATTTTGGGATGAAAATGGGTTGAATCACCGGACTGAGCTTTGAAGGTATTTAAATTCACAATTTTTTTTCGAATGAGTAAATAAAAAAACATTATTGCCCGTTAAAATTAATTTATGTCATATTTTGTCCACTATTGCTGTGATTAAAGAATCAAAACACAGTATTTTCATAAGTACACTGTAATTAATATTTGGTAAATATACAATCAAATACGATTAAAAAAGTTTTATGGTGACAAGACTGAATGCGTTGGAAACATCCCATGGCTTGAAAGTAATGATAGAGCATAAATGACACCAGAGCTTCTAAAGATTATCATGTTACATTTACAAGTTTTTCCAAGACAAACAATGATGTCAGAAGAAATCAATTCTGATTTGGTCAAATTTTTAAGTTGTTTTATTTCTGTCAAGAATATATGTATAGAACTGTTAGTATCATTACACGAGATTTACTTCACTATTTTATATTTAGTCTCTGACTGTATAAATCTCATATATTTACCATATTAATTGCATAAAACGTAATTTTAATAAACATTTCATGCATTAATCCACTTTAACAAAAAATTAAAATTGAAATACTGATGTATGTTTAAATTTGTGGTGAAACCAGTGCAGACATTATGACTATGGCATTATCACTCACCATAGATATAAATTTGTGAGAAAATATGCTTCAAATATTTTCAATTTGACTGTACTGCAGAAATAGCGAAGGGACTTCTTTGCATTTTGTTGTAGTATTATTGAATTACAAATCAATGTTTTAACGAAGTAATTAAGAGAGTGATTTGTAATGTCTGCAATGAAAAGTAAAACTAATCCATTTGTCGGATATTGCACAAAACAAACTGATCAGCAATGAGATTAAGAAATTCAGAGACCACCGCCCCCATTGTTTCTCGGCGTCGGATAAGTGAGTTATGTTTCGACATTCTTAGACAGGAGGGCCTAGACTAACTAGTATACTCCAAAGATAAATGGGTTTGCGACCAATTTATTGCAGTGACCCTACACTAAGATTAACTGTTTGGAAGGATTTCTTCATTGCAAGTGTACAGGAAGGAAATCTCTTACAAGAAATCTGAAATTGAATTTTCTTTCAGGCAGGACCTTGGAGCTTATTGTTTCTCTAAAATAAATTCCTTCTGATTTGTTTTACCAATGATTTTGCAATAAATGGAGTCTAGCCTGTTTTCTCTTAGGTAATAATCACGTTTACAAAGCAAGTTAAAACATTGCAAAATAATTGGAACATTGGTTGGCTCACTAGATTTATCGAGATTTGCTTTTTTCATTCTATTAATATAAATGCCATCTGCAACAAATGTGCACATATGTATCTTGTATATATATATATATATATATATATATATATATATACAATAATTTGCTGTGAAAATATTGAAATTTATGAGTAATCTTATATAACAGTCTATATATTTTTTTTATTTTTGAAAATATAGCTTACATTTCAGTTCATTTTACTCATGAATATCATGGAATCATGCAGTGAAAAGTTAAACAAAATATATTTTTAAACTTTTTTTATATAATATCAGCCGTTTTGACAAAATATTGGTCTTTTTGGTTCTGAAAAAATGTCGAGTAAAAGTTTCCTTTTATCATATAATGCACATTTAATGCAATAAAAAGTTTCATTAATAAGTTTCTTTTAAAAAAATTGCTCCGAGCGTAATCGAATACCTTAAACAAGTTTCTAGTTTTAATGTAGGAAATGTATAAAAAAGAATATGAAATTGCTGATATAGTTTAGATCATCAATATTGGTATGCAAATCATGGTTATGCAAAATATTATTTGCATGCGATTTAAAATAATGTAATAATTTCTATTTTAAATAGCAAGTTTATTAAAAAAATATTAGCTATATTACATTTTAATTTGGTATAATTCATTATTTACACAAGACATACTTAAAAAAAAAAAAAAAAAAAAAAAAAAACCTTTATTTTATTTATTTTTTCATTTACGAGTTCCGCTGTGACCTTGGATGAGTTCACTAAAAGACTCCTTTCAAGGATAATTGAAGGATGTCCTTCAGTGTCAAAACACACAATTTAGGAATTGTATACAACTAATTGAGATACGGTTATTACATTTAGGTAAATGTAAATGTGTCACACGACGCAGGTCTGGTTTCTACAAGCGTAATCAAAACTTCTATATCAATACATTCTATTATTTTAATAAAAACAAAATTGTGTTTTTATTTGCGTAATTATATTAACGTTATAAGTATTTCTTATTTATAAATGATTGAAGAATAACCAAACTAATAAGTAACCAAATTGTAACTACAGTGACTCTAGAGCAACTCCCCGTACAATTTAAAAATGTCTAATGTGAAAGCGCGCATTTGGTTAGGTACTTAACCAAGTCATCCGCTGTCAGCCTGCCCCCTCCAGTAGCAACCGATGGCTGTTAACACATTGTTGTCCGTTTTTTTTTAAGCCACTGGGTAATGTGAAAGGGACCATTCCCTTATCCACACTAAATTAATTTCACCGTCCGTTTTTCTGTCGTTTGCACAGAATTTGAGGAATGAATTTGTCCATAAGCACGTGACAGTTACCAGCATATCGACAGTCGTCAAATATATTCATTAGTTGAACTTATGCTTACGTGTACTCGTGCATTATGAAAAGTGGCTGAAAATGAAATGCGTTTGCATGGTAAAATAAATATATAAAAAACAACTTTTCCGCCTTTTTACTTTACGTTGATATATTTGTTTTCGCTTTACCTTAATCTGTATAGTTTAAAAACATTTTTTAAATTATTTCATAAGTTATATATTTATGCAGTTTTAAATTCAAATGAGAATTTGGTTTAAAATAAAATTTTTAATTGGAATACAAATTAGTGGCAAGAATTTTTCAGAGGAAATTATGTCACTACTTTACAAAATAAAACTGATGATTTATTAGTCTCAAATACACCTTGTACAACAAGTTCATTACCAAACTTGAACAAACACAAAGGTTCACCTCACATAGCGATAATTTAGACTCTAAGAAAAATATTGCTACGATCCTTTCAAAACAGTTATAAATGTCCAACTGACTCTAGTTTCATTTTCCAGCATGAAAGATCCAGAGAAACCCAACTGATGATCAGCACGCACCGGAAAGAGCTCGAAATTTCTTGATTAAATCCTATACTAAACTTCAACTTAACTTGACATCACTAGAAGGTAGATCGTCACAGTGCTCATAGGTATTTAATCCATTTTGGCGGCGTGAAAGCATAATGTTCGCCTAACCACAACCCTGTAGAGAACAAAAGGCTATAAGGTTTGGCGAGAATTATCTCTTCACTCCGCTAAAATGGATTATTTGAGCACGGTGAAGATTTATTGTCTAGTGATGTCAAGTTAAGTTGGAGTTTAGTATAGTCATTGCCAATCAGATTGAAGCCTGTATTATTGCTGATAGTAAATAAGCTTAAGAAAATAGAATTTAAAAAAGGAATGCGCACATTATTTACTATTATGTACAGAAAAATTGCATTACATTATGTAATTCAAATCACATAAGATGTAATGCGCTTTATAAAAATGCATATGTTTATCTTGAATTATATAATAATGAAATACATAATCAACATTTGTCTATTATAAAGGGCCCTCAGATTGCAAAGCTTAATTCAAATTTATCTTAATTTGGATTAGTTAATGTTATCGAGAATATATTGGAATTTTATTTACTTTAAATGTTTGTTTTAATATTGTTATCGATTTGTTATATAACATTCGCGTTTTGGAAACATTAAAACATGAAGTTGAAACTCACATTAAAATTGTCCAATTTAAACATAAAGGGGTTCTGGAAATTATAAAAAACTCTAAATTTCCATTCATATCAAGAAGAACTTATGTATTTTGAAATTTTTATCAACTATACACAAAATATATAAAAAAAAATGTGTTTATTTGAATTTATAATAAAATAATGCCAGCTTATGGTATTAATTTTAATATGATTTCTTGTTTCTTAGAAATAATAGCAATTAAAAATAATTTCTACGTTTAATATCCAATTCTGTGAATACAATATGAATAATAATTAAACGTTACAATCTATTTTACGTTTAATGACGAAATGTGTAATGTTTTACTTTCATGGACTAGAGTAGAAACAACTTCATAAATTAAATATTCATTTACATTTCTTCATTTTTTAGATTACTTACATTGAGCAGACTAATTTTTACATCTCCAAAATACAAAAGAGATACATAAACAATAGATTTGGAATACTTCTTTTGTACTTTTTCTTTTATTTCCTCTATTTGAATCCTAGATTTGCAGAGATCAAAAGAAGTGAATTCATTAAATCTCTTTAAATTATAATTACACTCCGTGCATGAAATCAAAATATTTTCAATTATCTTTTGCTGCTTAAAAATGTTTAAGTGAAAGCTTTACTTTCTTTTAAAATCGCTTATAAAATGTCAAGTATTTTTTAATGTGTTCTCATAAAAGGGAAAATTTTAGCGCGGAAATGTTTAATTTTCTTTAACTATTTTGTTTTTCGATCTCGTTGTAGTAAAATAACTTTCATTCGATTCTTTAAATGAATCTAATAAATTATAAATCAAATTGGATTTAAAAAAAAAAAAAAAAAAAAAAAAAAAAAAATGACTGGCTCTTTTATAATAAAATTATTTTTCAATAAAACTATTTCAGTTATTTATTTGCTTTATGTAAAAGAAATTATAATCAATGCAAAAGAAATTATTTTTTATTTAATATGCTTATAATTTTTAATTTATTGAGAACCTTGTTCCTCTAATTTTATACTCCAATTTCTCTATAACAATACAAACAATACAGTCTAAAACAATACAATCTTTTAAAAACAAAATATTAAATTAGTTTAGATAGTTTGAACAGCTGACAAAAACATTTATAAAACTTGATTGAAAATGTAATACAAGTATAAAAAATGTGTTGATATTTATATGTAGCGATAGATATGAATATTTTTCCAATAAACACCGTTCTAATAAACGTTATAGGAAGTGTTTACATCTTACATTTTTTGAAATTTTAACTTAACATCTAAAACAGGAAGCTAACTAAATTTAATGAATATTACTAGGTATAAAGCAATATAACAACAAAAAGTTTATAATAAATATACAGCAATTTTAATCTATATTAAATTAGAATTAACATTATTTAAGTTAAATTAAATTGTATGAATGCATTTTTTTCGTTAACTACATATTCTATCTTACAAACACGAATTTTATAAGAATTACCATTTCTTACTTTCTTTACAAGAAGTTATTAATTACTGTATTGATCTTTACAAGCTTAAGAACTTTCTTTTTTCTTCATTAAGGAAAAGTCTAGCAATTTCTCAGTAAAAGCTCATTTTTTTTGTTAAGAAAGATTATAGGTATACACCACCAATCACTCTGATGTTCTCTTTCTGCATTTGAAAGGAATGCTTACCTCGTTAAGGGTTTTCTTTTGAATGCGAAAACATTTTTATTGAAGTTCGGGAATGAAAATAAGACGTGGAAACATATAAAAATCCCATTTGCAAAAAGTCGTCCATTTTAGCATTGATATTGTGCGAGTGGTTGAAACAGCATTCCAGAGTCAAATTGGTTGTGAGGTTTATAGAGAGTGGGCGTAAAAAAAATTCAAAGGAATTGAAGGAACAGAAAGCTAGAGATAAATTTGAATGTGTAAGAGGTTTAGATAATGCAGAACTATTTTTCTTTGGCAATGAGAAGGTCTGAAAAAATAAGCTTGATAATTTTCTTATGTAGTAAGATACTTAGTAAATCTTATCTCAGTACTTATCTTATTTAGTATAATGCTTAGTAAAACTAGTTTGTGAAGGTATGAATAGTTTTTTTTTTTTTTTTTTTTTTTTTTTTTTAATTCTTTGGAATAAGAACAGAGTAAAAAGTACATTAGGGCACAATTTTTATTTTAACACATGCTCGATTACATAAAAAATTGCTCCTTTCCTTAAACGGAATTTTTAGAGATCCTTAGAAAGATATTGATATACATTTTTTGGTCATTTTATTTTATTGTTAATATTTCGAATGCAGCAAATTATGAGAGAATTAAATTGATTTTCACAAATAAGTAATAGTTAAATTATCATAAATAGTAATTTTATTCAAACCAGGATTTACAATTTGTTATTTTTATTCAGAGTTGCCACAGAACCGGGAAAACCTGGAAATCAGGGAAATGTCAGGGTTATTTCTGATTCTGGAAAAAATCAGGGAAATGTCAGGGAGTTTTCTGATTCTGGAAAAAATCAGGGAAATTTTTAAAATTTCATTAAAATCAGGGGAATTTTGTATTGTTTAAGGCACGTTCATCCATATTTTGGCGCTGTTTACATGGAGATTGATAGTGGTAAGCTATTAGAAGTTTAATGTTACGGAATAATTTAAGCTTTTCATTATAGCAAAACTATTTCTTAAAAAATTGCATATTATCTCTTTAGCATACATGTTCTATTTGATCAGGGTGTCTAGACATCTGGAAAACCTACGAAAATTGGGGAAATTTGAAAAAAAAGTTTGCCATAAAATCAGGGAATTTTTATAAAAATCTGTCAGGGAAATCAGGGAATTATCGGGGAACTTTTTTTCCTGAATTTTGTGGCCACCCTGTTTATTTAATAAACTGAGATATACTTTGAAGACGAAAATTATTATGCAAATCTAACGACATTTTGTCACACATTTTTTTCTCGTCTGTAAAACTTGGTAAGGATTATTTTGAGATTTTGGAATTTCATAAGTAAAATAAAGAATTTAAAAGTACTTTATTAGTATATAATGTCTAATTCTTTTTCAATTATAGCACTGACTAGAAAATTGCAGTTGTAAATGTTATAAGAAAAAAATGAAAAATGTTAGGGAAGTAAAATATTAAATAAAGAACATATATAGAACATGAATGCTTTTAAACATTAATGCATTATATTTTAAATGAAAATACATATCTTTCATAATTTATTATAGTTATCTCATAAATAAATAATAAAATTCCCAATAGCTTTAATGCGCAACGTGACAAGGAAAAGAACACATTTCATAAAGCTTGATCAAGACAGTTCCTCTAACTTAATTATTCATTTTAGCAATAATCCTTCCGCTTTACAATGCAATTTCTCCTCTAGACTCCTTTTTTTCTTATCTAGACATATTTTTTCATTGTCTGCGTGTAGATTGCAGATAACGAAGCATTCGAAGGGAGGTACTTTCCATCTTGAGTAAATGATAGCAGGAAATGGAGAACGCGAGCAGCTTAATACTAATGAGGTGTCGTAAAATGTGCAGTAAAAGTGATATCATTAACCTATTAAGACCACATTGCCTCGTTTACACGACGCAACAAAGGAGAGAAGGGGGCGTAAAATGGATGAGATAAACCCAAAGGGGGGTGGAAGGGAAAGTCGACTCGAAAATGAGGAACTTGGAAGTATTTTTGGAAACAGTCATTGCGTATTAAAGTGTTATGTTTGTAATGACTATTTTTTGAATCTTTATAAATGTATAAAACTATGCAAGGCAAGATTTTAATGCAAGTTGTGCTAAAGCATTGTATATTATAGCCTCATATTGTTGTATGAGATGTTTAAGTGTGTAATTATCACTAAAATGTTATGTTCATTTTTTACGGGATATCAGACTAAAATACCAAGCATAAACAATTTGACAATTTTTAATGACTGAAATCTCTCTCTGCTAAGTTTGAGAATATTTGATAAAAAGAAACCTGTAATTCAGTGTTATTTTTCATAAAAACAGAAATGGCGAGGGAACTTGTCACTACATTTGCAAGTTCAAATCAGGTGTCACTATATGATGCTAAGATGTAAACTTTTCATTTAGTTATCATGGAATCACTCTTTCGATAAAACTTCAAAGCATTTCTAATTGGAAATTTTGGATGAATTTTATGTAGTTCTACTAATCTTATCAATATTGTCAATTTAATTAAGCAAAATTACCGATAGCATTTACGACTTTGGCTTAACGGATTAAAAAATGATTTACGTTCACCATTTATGGTTATTCTAATAAATTTTTAGTGAGAATTTGTCTCAACCAAATTACTTTTTATTTAACAATTGGGACGTGCCTTTATCATTTGCAGTTTTTTCAGAAAATCTGACTTCAAACCTTCTGACGGCATAGAAACAGACAGGGTTTTTTATAAAATTCTTTTTCGGCATTTGTATAGGTGAAGAGCTAAATATGAATATATACGTATTTGAAAATTGATCTAATACCAACTTCTTTTATAAACAATAGTACATAATATTATTCGCTTTTCATGTAAAGCGGTTTTTACTGTATTGTTTTAATTCATTAAATATATATACTTTTTCTAATTAGATTTTGGTATTTCTTTGTGATGGAAAGATTAAATCTCCTAAAGATACATGAATATATTTAAAGAACTGAAAAAACATACATTTTAACAAATCAAAAGTGTAAAATATATCTAAGCAATCTACACCTTCCATGAATTTTAAATAATATTTATTAAAACATGTCTTAATTGTTTAATATTTATCAACGAAAATATTGAAGTCAATAAATTATCAATGTCAATTGCCAAGAACCGATGTAAAATAATAAGTACTGATAATTTTTTAAAAATTTAAACTAAAAAGGAAGGAAAAAGAAGTTATGTCGGTAACATTATAATTTCACATAACGCATTCTATTCGTATTTATTTAAAAATTTAAAAGAGTTACTTTTCATCATTAAATCGTTGCTGCAAAAACTATCTAGACCAAGCACACTATAATAAATTGTAGGATCTTATATTAAGTCTCGCAAAAATATTTAGAAAATGTTTCCTGGAATAGTTCAAATATAGCATATTGAAATGTCACCAGATTGTAAGCTTTAGCCTTCATCTCTTAAGAGTCTATTTGTCAAGGATGGTGTGTGGAGAAAGTCTCGCAAAGTTGGTTTCTCTCTAATAAAACTTTCTCTTTTAAAGGTAAATATGGAGGCTCCTAGTATATCAACAAAACAACTCATAGTATTTTTACAGGAAATAGTTTTAAAACATGTACATTTTATTAAACTGTATAATTAAGCAAAATATGTTTCTGTAAGATTTATCTGTTCCAGAATAATATACTAAATATTGAAGCATTTTAATTAGGTAGACTTGTGATGGAATGATGTTCGTTTTTAATAAAATAATTCGATTTTCATTTAAATTAACTACAAGTTGTTGATCTTTTATGGTAATTACACATTATTTTATCAAAATATTCTAAATATCCCTGATAATCATAATTTTGCTAGTTTGTAATCGTAGGTAAAATGACGAATGTTTTAATCCTAAACAATTATAGTCAATCTTTAATTTATCATAATTTATCTCAAAATAAATAATTTTATGAAAATTTAGTAAATTGCTCTTAAATTCATTTTTGAAATACCACTCATGTTTAATAAACTTGGATTATAAATTCCAAAATTTGATGTGTCGTTATGAAAATTTTCCCTATGAATACTATTTATCTAGTAATAGGATCTATGATCTCTAAAATT
Organism: Linyphia triangularis; assembly: GCA_963978545.1. Classification (NCBI taxonomy): domain Eukaryota; kingdom Metazoa; phylum Arthropoda; class Arachnida; order Araneae; family Linyphiidae; genus Linyphia; species Linyphia triangularis. The sequence goes on along the minus strand of OZ021722.1, from coordinate 82,455,040 downwards.
AAACTGATTTGTAGAATATGGTATGCTTTGCAGTATACACCGAAATAATTTAAAGAAAGTAAACATGTGTGTTCCTTATGTGTTAAATGTACTCTTATACCTTAGCATAATACATTGAAAAAAGAGTTCTCTGTCATATTTAAGACATCTTTTTTTAGAGCATTATATGTATAGAATATAGCATCCATCTGAATTTGATGATATAAAACTAACTACTTAAGTACTATAACTATAATATTTATATCGGGGATGTAAATATATTTATAAAATTTGTATATGATTATTTTCCCCCTAACGTTAAGACTTAAGAAACTTGTGTATTATTTTTGGGAAATCGGTTTAGTGAATTGCTTTTTGTTGGAGTATAATTTCAAAAAAAGTATCTTATTGGTTGTCAATATATGAAATCCTCAAATTTCCTTTAATATCCATTGCATTTCATCCGTTATTTTTTCTAAATAAATCATCTATCTTATTTGTAAAATTTTATTATTTTTACTGCACATGATTTTTTAGTAGAAATGCACTCTAGGATGTGTCATAACTTGCTTATCAAGTAATTTAAAAATTCTACACGTTACGAAATAAATGCAATGTAAAATGTTTTGAAAAATATCACAAAATATTATCTACCAAGTTCACTGCCAGCCATCTTGTACCGGAGGCCACTCAGCAGTATTTTGACCTCTCATACATACGTAAAACAGTATGCCTGAGAGCTGAATTTTTTGTACGGGTAGTTGTAAGCCACTTTAGTAAGACTCCTAAATTTCAAGTCTCCAAATATTTTGGTTGACGAAATAATCAAATTCGAAAACGGCAAAAAACTACGCATTTTGAAATTCATCCAAAACTCACTCACTGATCATCACATTACAAAGGTACTTCTAGTAGAGCTAGAACTATGAAACTTCGTATGCTTGTAAGGTTTAGCGTGTATACAATGTATAAAATTGAAAAATCGAGATTTTCCCCTCCAAATCTCCTAAACGGGGACAATGTCGGAACATTTGAATATCGATACTAATACATTTCTATTGAGGTTAGAATATTAAATTTTTGAAAACATGTAGCTTTCAGAATATATAAATAGAGGAAAAACTCACCACACACCGCAAAGCCTCTAAAATCACGAAATAATTAAAAAAAAGTGCACTTCATTATTCAATCGACCATGGGCACAACCTTTTAACGGCAACAAAATGATCGCCAATGGTTATAATTTCCCCTTTTATTTTTGCAAATCTGAAGAAACTATTGATTTAAAATAATGTTACATCATCATCAATCTTGTTGAATGCATAGTTGCTTCATGGACTGCGGTCAGGTAAATTTAACTTTCTTAACAAATCTCGTGTAATTCTTCCCTAATTGGATATTGTTGAGAGTGTATTTTAAAACTTCCATCAAACCAAATAATAATGAAAAGAATAAAGGAGTCGGCAAATTATATAGTTCTCGTAGTTGGCCGCCAATAAAAAGCTTGTCAATGGTCGAATGTATAATAAGTACCCCACTCCCCCCCCCCCCCAAAAAAAAAAAAAAAATACATGTATGTTCCTTTTAATCCCAGGAAGTTTCTTGCAAGTTTAAAAATTATGAACACTAAGTATTTTAAAACTAGTTATTGTTGTGCAAATAAATAATAAATTTAAAATTAGTACCTTAAAAAAAGAAGGGAAATTCCAACAAAAACATATCTGTAAAAAGGGGAGAAGTTCTTCATGAAATGATTATGATCGTGAAAAGTATTGAGATCTAAAGTAGAGCCAGGTTTAAAGTTGTTGTAAATTATGGGCGATGGATATTAGTAATATTTACTTCGTAAACTCAAAATTCTCCTGCATAGGCCTAAATATAGAGCTTCAAAAATGCTTGTGTGACTTTGAAATTACTCGTCAGTGAACAGAATACGTAATTAACAAGTGTCCAAAATATTTTTGCAGCTAGATATTTAGATCTATGCAGAAATAAGTAAATTTCACTAATTTTCATTGCCTGTAATTTAGAACTTTGAACTTGCTCTACTTTCGATCTCAATACCTTTCACTGCCATAATAATTGCATGAAGAACTTGCCGCTTTTTACAGAGATGTTTTTGTTGGGATAGTGGCTTTTGAAATGTAATTAGATATAATAAATGGCACTTGAAATTAAGTTTTGAGATTAAAAAAATTCAGCTGCCTGCTAAAAATTAATCTTTGTCCACATTATTTTAAAACTGAGTTGTAAATGTAAAAGTCTGCCATTTCATCATCAATTTTATGGATAACCATTATTTTTGTGCAAAATAATGCTTGTGAAAGTAAAATTAGTTACAAGATTTTTTTTTTTTAAATGCCCATTCTATTAATTGATAAAACTTTCATTTGTAATATTTTGGAAACATTTCAATGGATCCAGGTTAATTTCCGCATGACCTTCGCAATTGAAAATAATATGCTAAAATGTTCTTCTAAGTTCCATTTCAAATTCAGTTAGTTAATAATTAAAGCGGAAAACAACGCTTGCAGTTGATAGCTGGAATCTAGATAAAACTGAATTTCCCCTGAAAGGGAATGTGTATTACACCATAGCGTCCTGCAACTTGTTCAGGGTTTACCCGAAATGCATTAATAATTCATTCTTCCACAAAGCGGTCTTCTCTGATTATGAACAGCCGTGTATGTATTCATGCGACCATCATTCCCGGCCCAATACTTTACAGCGTCTATTGCTAATGAGTACCCAGGTAACACAATTAGCCAATTTGGAATCGCCTCGCGGGAAGCAAAGAATTTAGCTGCCACACCTATCCCTTCCCTGGTGAAATTTATGGATGGTACACAGATTCATTCTTCAATATGTAGTTGCTGAGGTGGCAATTTAAGGCAGAACCCTTAACTCAGAAATGCAACGGTCTGTGTTGTACTGATGTCTGTGCAACTGGATGTGAAGTGCGTTGCATATTTATGGTAATGGTTTGTTATATATGGGGCAGTTAGTTATGTCGTGTTTTAATGTACACAAATGGTTGAAAAGGTGAGATATAGTTATATCATAAGGATTGTGATTGAACTATTAAATGCAATATTTTAATGATAATTTGGATTTTTATGAATATAAGTAGATAGATAAGTACACATTTGGGAAACAATTATTTAAATGTTACGCTTAGTAATATTAATTGTGTTAGTCACAGAAGGAAAGAATTAAATATATGAATTCGTTCAAAGTTGTGAACTTAATGTACCTTTTAATGTTGCTAACTCTTTTAGCTGGAATTTAAACATTATTTGACTTGTGGTCTGGCGTTACCTGAGTTCATCAACTTTGAGCTTTGAATAAATATGTGATTGTCTTGCGACTTGTTGGTTAAAACGCTGTCCACATACAAATTATTAAAATTAATTTACTTGCATTTTAAGTTAATAATATGTTTTTTGTATACTCCTAACAAATGAAAATATCGCTTTCAAAATTAATAATAAATTGAGCTATGTTTTATACATAACTTATATTAAAAAAACCTAAAATGACCATTTGTAATTTAGAAGGACAAAAATTGTCTTATGATATCGTAATCGTAATTTTATTTAAAATAGAAAGGGGTATTAAAAAGGTAAAAGTGAAAACTTGAGAGAAAAGATAATTGTGAAATTTTTATTACTGATTTAAATCTTAAGATTTTAGAACGAACATTTCTTAGCGGTAAAAAGGACATAATCTTTTAAAAAAAAAAATAAACACAAGTGATGTATTAAAGTATACATGGGATACGCGACTGATAAATCCTGTCATAGAAAATTAAAAAAATAATATTTATTGAAAGAGATTATACTTGAAAACACTCTGAAATAATTGCACAATTAATTATTGTTTTCACGAGTCTTGAATTCTAATTTACAATTGTGAATCTAAAAAATATTTGACATCCATTATAATGAAAACTGTGGTTAATTAATATCTCAATTTTTTTCTTCTTGTCAATGGAACTTGTGTTCTGTTTATTCAAGTTTGAATTAGTATTTTAATTATGGATGATCTAAGTGCGTATCTATCTACTGAAAAAATAAGCATTTTCTCAACCAAATCGAAAAGTATTGTTAGAAAAATATGTAAGAATATTTTTAATTTTTTTAAAAAAGATAATCAAACAAAAATTATGCTTGCGTTCAATGAACATCCCTTAGGTAATATAAAACCGAACGGTGAAGGATCTGAAGAGGAAAAAATGTAATCGAAGATGAAGATATATTCAGAGAAATGCTATTTTTAAAGGAAAGAACAATAGATAACGTTTGAGTTTGAAAGAGAAAAATCTTTCTTTTCTAAAAAGAATTCTGGTGGTATTTAGTTTGTAAAATTTCCTCAAGTAAAGTAGAGACTTTTATATACATTGTTTAGAAGGTTAGACATATGTCAAGTAGGTTTTAATCTTAAAAAACAAACAAAAAAAAAACGATACATATTTTGTCATCAATATCTTTTAATGCTTTAGAATTACTAACATTTTTAATAATACTCATTTTTAACTATATACAGATTTTATAAAGATAATAAATGTAAATTGAATGAAAAAAATAAACGTTCAAAAATAACATTTGTTTTGTTTTCTATGAAATACATGAATAAACATTAGTTTATGAAATGACAAACACATACTTAACTTTGTATAAAAAAATTCAAGAAATTTTTGGCTACTTTTAATATATCCTTTCACAATGAAAATATTCATTTAAATATATGTTATTTATAAACGCAATACAGTATTTATCTGCTATTTCTAAATTGAAAATTGTAAGGGATGTACATAGCTTTATTATTAATATGACAGGTAACAATAGTTATTTTCGTAAACTTAAAATATTATTTTAGTTTTAATCCTCAAAATTCTTTTATATTACAATATTAAATGATTTTTAAGAAGTTCTCTCAGGAAGCTTATCTTATCAGGCAACTTTTAAAAAGTAATCTATTCTACGTGACTGAACTTTGAGATTTCATTTCCAAGTTTTTACATAAGATCTCAACTCAGATGAATTGATATAATAAGAGTTCCTTGCATATTTTTCAGAAGCAAACGCAGCAACCTGTATTGCCTTTCAGATCGATTCTACTTTAAGTCTCATGGCACGTCTCGAATATTTCTCCAGGTTACCTTTTCTGCTTAAATCGATGAATCGTTTTTTCCTTCTTTTCAGATAAAATTGTTGAGATTTCTCTCGGTAGCATCAGAATACAAGAGAAAAATGAAAGACCATAGCAAATTGGATAAATAAATACTTTAAGGCATAGGATCAGAAACATATGAGCAACTTTAGACCTAAGCTTATAGAGAAAAGAAATATTATTATTGATAATCAAAGGTATTTTTGGAATTGCACTTCTAAGAACTAGTCATTGTTTATAAAAAGGAAATGTATGTGTGTGTTTAAGAGGGATTGCACGTAAAAATCGCGCAAAATCGCCAAGATTACGGACTCAGAATTTCACGATTTTTTTTTCTTATGTTACTTTTCCCTAGGAAAGAATAAATCGGAAATATGTTGGGCTATATATATTTTGTTTTTGGGGAGAGGGGTTATGGGGTGTCAAAGTGCTCGTGTCTTGCAGAAAATCTGATGCCATTTTATCTGTTCTGTAATTGAATTTATGGCTGGGTTTGAAGAACTTCTGATAATTTTTTTACCTAACAACTTATAAAAGTTGTAACTCAAAGTAAAAATTCCCTTGAAAATAGTGAGTCACATATGAGGAACTTCACCCCCCTTCCCCCATTCGGCGCTATTTCGTATAAAATACAATAGTAAAAATTGCATTAAACATCTCCATATAAAGAGAATCTAAGGTTAATATTCATTGAAGGAGCTCGGAGCAACAAGGTAAAGGGACCCAAACATAACCCTTTTGGAGTTTTTGTGTTATTTCAGAGCACTATTTCTGCTTTCGCTAAACTCTAACATATATACTGCTTACATGGAATTGTTGTCTCAACATAGTACTTTCCCAATATGGAAGAACATTTTTTGAAGGTTAACAAATTTACGTGAAAATTCGATTTAATATGTAACTACTTTCGACTTGAACGCGATTTCACAGTACTTTAAAATGATTAATTCTGCTGGCTACGACCTCCTACATATATGCTGCTTACATATAATTGTTGTTTCAACATAGTAGTTTTGCAGTATGCAAGAAAATTTTTTGAAGGTTCAAAAGTTTTCAAGAAAATTCAATTTAAAGTGTAACTATTTTCGAAGGAGACACGATTTTATGGTATTTCAAAGAATTTTTCAACTTGCTCCAAGCTCCTACGTACACTGGTGTGCAAAACTTAAGCAACAGGTGGTTTTTTTGCCATAACTCCACGAGAAATCATCTGAGAGGCATGAAATTCAGAAATGTGGGAGAGTATTATGTACGTAAAGGATGACGAAAGTATCGGCGCTGAAAAAGGAATACAATACACACGGTATGGAATCAAACAAAAACAAGCTTTATTGAACGCATAGTATTGTGACTCATGATTGTCTATCCAAGAGGAAGAACAACAAGCAGATGTTCCTTAATAGGGGATATTCCCTCCCCTTACTGCAATGGTTGCTTCGCACCGTCTTTGCATACTCAGAACCAGCTGGTGCAACATTTCTTGCGGTAGGAGTGCCCATTCCTCAATCAGCATCTGTTTGAGTTGTTGGGTGTTCTCCGGAGGATGTAAGCGTGCTGCAATGCGTCTCCCCAAAACTTCCCACACATGTTCGATGGAATTTAAATCTGGGGAGTACGCTGGCCAATCCATTCGAGTGATATTTTCACTTTCCAGTAGCTCCTCAACAGCAAGAGTCTGATGTGGCCTTGCATTGTCATCCATAAAAATGAAGTCTGGGCCAATGACACCTCGGAACAGACGCACATGGGAAATGAGTACCTCCTCATAATAGCGATGCCCGGTTACAGACCCTCTATCGAAAACGTGGAGCTCAGTTCACCCGTTCAGCATAATGCCTCCCCAGGCAAGAACTCCAGGACCGCCGTTACGGTGTCTCTCCTTGATGTTACTGGGATAAAACCGGGTCCCGACCTCTCTCCAAATCAAAACGCGTTGAGAATCACTTCCGGTACTGAACCGACTCTCATCCGTAAAGAGGACACGACTCTATTAATCAGTTGTCCAGTTTTTGTGCTCTCTGTACCACTGTAAACGGTGGCGTCGGTGGCCAACTTTCAACGGGAGGCAGCGTTCAGGACGGCAGGCAAATAGGCCTTCTTTGTGAAGGCGTCTGGCCACAGTAAAGCGCGACACTTGTCGTCCCGTTGCTGTACAGAGTTGCTGAGCAATGGCGCTTGCTGACTGCTGTCGGCCTCTTTTCACCTGCAGGACGATATATCGGTCATCCCTTGCAGTTGTCGTCCTCGGGCGGCCACCACCAACCTTTTTAACAGCTGTACCTGTGGTTCGGAACGCTTTCCAAGCGCGCGAAACGACACTTTTGTTGATACCGAACTCTGCAGCTACACTGGTGACAGTATGCCCCTCCTCCAGTTTTCCGATCATTCTTCCACGTGTGAGCCGACCAAACGGTATAGTGGTTAGCGTGCTGGCTTCTAGACCGCGAGGTTGCGGGTTCGAGTCCCGTGTTGGCATGGATGTTTGCAAATGTATGTTGGTTTGTTAAATGACGAAATGTTTCGGCGCATTATAGCCCTCGTGTTGCTGACGGCGCCAGATAATCTGAATACAACCAACCAACCAATCTTCCACGTGTGAAGTCGTCCAGGTGATTCCTTCTAGCCATATTTCACGAACTGACTCACTGGCACTTGCAGCGTATATGTTGAATTGCGTCTCCGTCCTTCCTTTTATTCTACTGTTGAGCTGCGCGCTCCGACATCACGCGTTTTGCGTACGCTCATGTCGCCTCTGACGTTTCGTTCCTGATATTTGCATACGCATGACGTTTCTACTGACTTACGTGTTCATTGTACTGATCTCCAGACCTCCTTATCTGCAATTTCATGGCTATCTTCTAAATTTTTACATTGTTGCTTAAGTTTTGCACACCAGTGTATATACTGTTTACATGAAATTGTTGTTTCATCATCGTAATTTCACAATATGGAAGAACATTTTTTGAAGATTCACAAATTTTCAAAAAAATTAAATGTAAAATATAACTACTTTCAACGCGGACACAATTTTATCATTTTTCAAAGGATTGTTCCAGATGAATCTTCACGCTCATAAACGAATATTTCTTGCACGGAATTGTTGTCTCAACATAGTAGTTTCATGATATGAACTCACATATTTTGAAGGTTCAAAAATTTTCAAGAAAATCAAAAATTAATATGTAACTACTTTCGGCGTGAACGCGATACTATGGTATTTCAAAGGATTGTTCCAGCTGTATCCGAGGACCTAGACGAATACTTCTTGCACGGAATTGTTGTCTCAACATAGTAGGTTCACAATATAAAACACATTTTTTGAATTAGCCGACGTTTTTAAGAAAAATCTATTTTAATAACCACTCTTAATCCATTTCTGTTATTTCACTGTTCCTTGTTCTTCTTGTAAAAAAAGTCACATTACATATAATATTTTTTATACACCATTTTACACAAAGCTTCCATAATTTTCAGGTATAAAACATTTACAGCTTTCAAACTGTCCACAGTTTTTTTTTTATAGCTGGCAAAATTTTGACTTTGAATAAAATAAATAAACATTTTCCATAAAATAATAGTTTTTGCATAAAATAAAAGTATTCATGAATTAGATTTAAGCCATTTGCAACATTCCTTCGAAATGGATTAAAGTTTATATAAAAATTGATTTTTCTTAAAAATGCCGATGATTCCGATTTTTTTTTTTTTTTTTATATTGTGAAACTACTATATGTTGAGACAAGAATTTTGTGCAAGACGTATTCTTGTAGAAGCTGCAACTATCTTTAAAAATACCAAAAAATCGAGTTCTTATCGAAAGTAGTTACATATTAAATTGAATCTTCTTGAAAGTTTTTGAATCTTCAAAAAATGTTCTTCTTTAATAATGAAACTATTATGTTGAGACAACAATACCATGTAAGCAGAATATGTGTAGGAGGTCGGAGTTAGAAGAAATAATGCTCTGAAATAACACAAAAATGTTTCTCATGTTTGGGGCCCCTTACCTTGAGTCTCCGAGCTCCTTCATTGAATGTTAACCTTAGATTCCCAATATATGGAGATTTTTAGTGAATCCTTACAAAAAATTCCTTTAAATCATATCAAAGTAAAGATTAATTGCATTTTTAAATTTGGATTTTTTCGAAAAAGCACCTTTTTTTCGGGCGAGGGAGGGGGTCCTCATCTGCGACTCCGACTATCTACAAGTGAATTTTCACCTTGAGGTGGTAATTTACAAGTTACATAAGCTGTTAGGCAAAAACATTATCTGATACCCTTCAAACATAGTCATAAATTCAATTACAAAACAGCAAGAAAGATAAAAATGTTTTCCTAATACAGGCATATTTCACTCTTTGATTCCCCCTAACTCCAAAAATAAAAAAGATATAGCAAAAATATTTCAGGTTTATTTTTTTCTAGGGTAAGGTAACAAAAGAAAAAAAAATATATATGAAGAAATTCTGAATCAGTGATGGCTTAGGATATTGGCGATCTTGTCGATTTTGCCCTGATTTTTATGTAAAGTAGTTGCGTATCATTTTGGATTTTCTTAAAAATGTTTGAACCTTCAAAAAATGTTTTTGCATATTACAAAACTACTATGTTGAGACAACAAATCCATGTAATCATTATAAATGTAGGAGGTCGGAGCCAGCAGAAATAATCATTTAAAGTACCATAAAATTAGTTACATATTAACTTGAATTTCCTCGAAAACTTGTCACACTTAAAAAAAAAATGTATATCCATATTGTGAAACTACTCTGTTGAGACAGCAATTCCATGTAAGCAGTATATATTTAGGAGGTTAGAGCCAGCAGAAATAATCATTTGAAGTACCGTAAAAGCGCGTAACGCCGAAAGTAGTTACATATTAAATTGAATTTTCTAGAAATATTTTAAACATTTAAAAAATGTTCTTCCATATTGCGAAAATATTATGTTGGGACAACAATTCCATGTAAGTAGTATGTATGTTGGATGTCGGCGAAAGCAGAAATAGTGCTCTGAAATAACACAAAAACGCTCCCCGGGTCATGTTTGGGCCCCTGGCCCTGAGGCTCCGAGCTTTCAGATGTATTCTTTCCTTGGAAAAGGTAAAAAAAAAAAAAAAAAATCATGAAATTCTGAGACAGTGATGGCTCGCCGATGCCTGATTTTTACATGAAATGCCTCTTAACATCTCATAAGATGATTTTAATGCAAAATATTTTAGCCAATTTAAAAATTTAAATTTGTAATTTTTGTATTAAAGCTGCTTTTTTAAATTAAACTATATCAACATCTTCTTAAGTTTCGTTTCTTTCAATAGTATATAATTATGTAAAGTTATTTTAAATTTGGAAAAAAAAAATTAAGATTAAAAGAGTCTATTTTTTTTATAGTGAAAAGTTAAATAAGTTTAAAGTGAACTTTTAGGTATAGTTTTAACTTACTAAAAATTTTGGTTATATGTTCAAGCATTTCATATTTCAAAATAATTTACTAGGAGCCAAAAAGTTGAATTAGTGTAACTTATTCTTCAAAAAACTATGTATGAATTCAGTTAATTTTCAAGCTACATGCTCAAGCTGAATTTCTTTAAAAATATAATACCTCTAACTATACATAAAATAAATGAAAGTCCCTTATATCTTCTGTATATATGAACATAGAAATTTCCAGAAATACTTAATGGAAGGAAGAGAGATTTTTACGATATATTAAAGAATTTATGGAAGGAACTTAAGTAAATTAATTCTTACTCACTAGTAAAAGAGAACCAAGTATATATTATTTTACTTATTAGTTTACATACCAAAAACATACATCACACGCGCAAATCACGGTAGTATTTCCCCGCATGCGCAACGATTGTCGGGAACGACGAGTTTGCTTAGTTCTGTATTTTTTTTTAATTTTTTTTTTAGATTTTTTAATTTAAAATACAATGTATTATGTCTAAAGTCCACAGCAAAATCAATGATGCAATGAGACACAACAACGAAAAAAAGTTGAAATATTATTTTCGTTGCGGCAAAACTAATTTGATTATAGATTTTGTTGTAGCAAAATTATTTTTGTGGTAACAGATTGCGGTATAGATTATCGGTTTTATATATTAGATTATTTCTGATTTCATTCAGTGCTTTATTCAAATTATAAAATATTAGGTAGACGAGAATAAAACGAGCTTAAAAAGTAAAGATCGCATTATACGAAGGTATATATTTAATATCGAGTATTTGATACTACGAAACAAATTACTTCTGATTGTTATAGTTATCCATTTATTACATAAACTGCCTTTTGATAATTTAAATTATTGTGTCACACATCGCTTCGAAGAAGTTTTCATGGTATAATTTAAAGTAGGCCATGAAAAATTTAGGCACGAACTTAAGTCCTCTCTACTAATATAGAATTAAAGTAATTATTTTTTTCAGATTTGTAGTTTTTTTTTTCGGGCATTCAAAGCCACATACCACTACGTTTTAACTTAAGTTTTAAAAAGTTCCCACTGATAAGTTTAAAAATATATATATATATTTGTTGACCATGAAATTTTATTTTTATTTCCCCATTGACTTTTCACAGTAACCAATGAGCAGGTTGAAACATGAAGCATTTCTTAAATAGTTATATTTGATACAGAAAATCAGTTTCCGTAATTTTATTTCACAAATATAGTAGACTAAATTTTATTGAAATATTCTGGCATTTTTTATCAAATTAATCGGTATTCCAGATCGAGTGGTGCTCTTGTCAATATTAAAATCACATTGGAAGAATAACTTTTAGAACAGGAAGAAGCACTGCGTTTGATTTGGAAGCATAGAATATTAAGCAACTATGTTTAATGTAATAAGATTAAAAAAAAAAAATGAAGCTTATATTAGTTTAAAGTAATATAATATAAGATACTATTGATTCTTATTAAGACGTATTATAAAACACTTATTTTAAATATTTACAATTTTATAATGTGATGTAATAGATTTGTAGAAGACCTTAGATGATTAAAAAAAAAAAAAAAAAATCTTTCAAATTGCTCAAAAAATTTAACTCTCCAAAATCACGTGGTTTGAAAAACTTAAGTACAGTGAAATTTCGATATTTATTCTGTGAAAAACTAATGAATATTCCTTAAAAATTAAACAATTCAAAATACAATATTTTATGGTGTTATCTTAAAATCGATCAAATTTAAGCAGCATTTAACTATTTTAAGATTTTTTTTATAATTTACTCACAACATATCTACATTTTTTTCTAATTTTATTATAAGAAGTGTCTTAAATATGCATGAACTCTTAGTAATACCCCAGATATAAGACTCCATTAACATTTTAAAATTGTCCGGCAAAATTGAATGGTAGTGCTTTGATTTTTTTTCCCTTTTGTTTAATGTATTAATATATTGCTGAATACATTGATTCAAGCATCTAACAACCTATGGATGGATATATGTATCCATGTGAATATAAATGTTTATATTTTAGTTCAACTCAAATCTGCCATCTGTTATATGCACTATAATATTTAGCCACTTTACACGTCAAATATAGCATGCTACTCATATAAATGTCCCCTGATTTACAAAAGTTGCGGATTTTTAATGATTTTTAAATAAAATGTTCACAATTTGAATTGCTCTTGCACGATTGTATGTAAAATAGTATTTTGAGTTTCATTGATTTTTCAGATTCACCTTAATATTGATATATAATTAGCAGTACAGAGAGTTTTTACACATTTTACAATGATTTTGTTAAAGGATTAAAAAAATTCAAATATTTTTGGCAGGACAACTTCTGGCAAAAACTAAATATTTCAAATTAAAATTATGTATTCCGAATTTACTATTCTTTCAAAATGGCGCCTGTAAACAAGCTGTGGAGTGAATTATACGTTTTAACATTTTTCGAGGAAAAAATGTCCTATTCTGTAATTAAAAATCATTGTGAAATTCATGGTATATAAATGTTTGTGCAAAGTAAGCAACATCAATTTTTAGGAAAAGAAAACTGGTCAATTAGTATTCCCATTTAAAAATAAGACTTCAAATGAATATTAGGAAAAGGTTTCTACACCTTCAAAGTTTTGAAAGTGAAAGCGTAGATAACAAAATAAAATCCGCCAAAGCAAAAATAAATTACAATACCTTTAATACATCCGTTGTAACAAGAGAAATAAAGAAATCAATATGTACAGATTAAAAGAGATATAAACATTAGGTTCAACGTCTCTTGCCGAGGCATGTGGCTCAACACGAGACATCTTGTAGAGCTCTATATGAAAATCATTTTATAGGAGATAAATATATTGCTATGACTAATGAAGCTTATATTTCCCCTTAAACGACTGTAAAAAACCGATCTATTCGCTTTTGTAAACGTTGAGAAAAGATGTTTAAACTTGGTTCCAAACATACTTATGAAGTTTTAGTAAATATTTTGTGATTGTTGCAGGTTTCTCTTACAATGGGAAATTAAAAATAAGAAAATGGGGCAAAAGTACTAAAATCAACTCATCATACACAAAAGATTGTTTTTCATCTACTGAATTCATATCCACATATTCACTGAATACATTTAATTCATTTTTCTTAAACGATTTACCCAAAAAATATATAAAAAATCGATTTTGAGTTTGTAGTTGTTTATCAAAATTTATTATTTCCCTTTTACAAGGAAATCTCATTTGTAATAATATCTCAACAAGAAGTATTTTTAATAATTTTTGAAGACAAATTCGTTACCTATTAGTGTACGTAAAATTTTCTTTAAAATGTGTTTTTCTCAAAACTACATTTTTCATTATTCATGTACCTTTTGTTTAGAAACTGAGCAAACTATTTTTCTGAAATTTTTACCGCATTTTCCTTTTGTGTATCTGTATGTACTGAAGTGAGATTTTGTTGTTATTTTAAAAATATTTTGTTTTGAGTGACTTTCACAAATTTGAGTGACTTTCATGAATATTCATTAAAAAAAATGAATTACAATTAAAAACTAATTTCAGTAGAATAACAAGTGTCTTCCAAATAAACTTAAAAAAAAAAGGCTTCCATGTCAAATACTTTCTGACAAAAGGTACGTGAAATAAGCCCAATTAACACTACCGGTATAGAGGGTACCAACTCCCCTTAAATGAGTGAAACTGTACCAAGACAAAGCCACCAGTCATACTTCGAAAAGTACTACTGCATTCCGTGAAAAATTGTAAACTGACACAGGAATTGTACATAAACTTTTCAAAATATTCCAGTGCAGTCCTTTTACCTTTGGTCTTACAGACCATTTCTCCATTGGTTTCCTAAAAAGAACACTTTCTAAGCACAACCTCACTACAATTGATACACCCTGGAAAATTGTGAAGAGAAATAGCAAGAAATACTCCTGGCATTTTTACAAAAAGCCTTATTACAAGGAAAGTACGCTGAAGACTTACAGTTGATAAACAAGGTAATCAGGTCAAACATATATATATAAAAAAAAATCTTTACAATTTAAACATCCAATAATACGTCTTCGGAAACATTTGAAAAATGTTTTAATCTGTATCTATGAATTTAGTACAAGTAATAATTATAATTTCATTTAATCGTTCAATTTAGTTTTTAATTACATCATAAAATCTATTAAGAAACTTAAAGCTACTCAAGTATTAAAATAAAATACGCATTTATTTTTTTGACCCAAACTTTACACTAATTTTTACAATTTATGAAATACTTCAAGTATATCAGCTGATCCATAGTTGCAATTTAAAAGTTTACACGTTTGATATCAAATGTGAAATAAATCAATACAGTCAAAACTGATTAGGAAATACACAACATAGACATACAAAAACTATAAACCACATAGGAGATAAACCATTTTAGATATGCAAACCTGGCTATTGAGGGTTTTGTACCGATTACTCTGCCTGTATATTTAACTGGGAATATGAATATGATATCATGCGTAACTATTTCAAGGAACTATCTAATACTACATTAATATCATTTAGAAAAATATACATTAATTTGATTAATAAATTAATTAGTATTATATCTTTAATATGATGTCCAAATAATCATGTTTATTATTATAGAACTCTTTCAAGTGTAAGTAATTAATGCTCACAAAAGGATTAAGAAAGTTTTTAGTATTCATTAAAAACTATGCTCTTTTTCTCGTCAGTTAGTCATTAAGATTATAATAAAAAGTAAAGGACATAGATTGATTTAAATGAAAATGAAACATAGTTTTGAACTTACCCCCTTACAGAAACATAGCTTAACATGAAACATAGTTTTGGAATATTACATGTATCAATCTAAAGAAATCCAAAATGCTAGTAACCAACATAAGGTAGCAGTTATATATAAATGTCAACATTAAATACTACTTTCTTCCTATTCCTTATCACTAACCATAAATATTATTGGAAGTGGAATGCAACATATTTACATTAAAAAAAATAACTTCTGCTTTGAAATTAATCTGAACTACTTTTGAATTTATCATTGTTGTCATACTAACGAGTTAATTCACCTTTTCAGTGAAATTAATGAACATGTACTAGTTTACGAGATATCTAAATACCATTTTTAGTGCATATAATTTAATTTAGATTAATATACATTTGTCTAAGTGATAATTAGTTAGAAATTGAGCTTATTATTCTTAATGATATGAATTATTCACAAAAATAAAGGAACTCATTATATTGTACATCAAAGCAGAATGCTTTCCAAAACTTCTAAATTTAGAAACATTTCTCAACCCAGCAGTGGTGTTATTATTTTAAAAGTTTATTTTTCCAGTAAAGAGTGGGTATAATTTAAAACCTGGCAAAATTACCATATATTAGGAGAAACTTATACTATACTAATGCTTTTCCTTCTTTAGTAATTACTGCATGTCAGATTTAATGAGGGCTTGGTTTCAAAACTCAGCAGCAAATTCTTTAATCTTATACGAACTGTCCTATTTATAATTGGAATAAATTCATTGTTCATAATAATATAAAGTGTGGTTATATTTTAGAATATATTCAATTCAAGTTTATTTCCGCAACTTAAATTCACGCTTTTGAGTATAGTGTTTGAATAACAAATCATTGATAAAATATTCTCTCGCGGAACTCAATAATTACGATAAAACAAAAATGTCAAATAATAATTTTTGTAATCTATATATATAATTCTCTTGCGTAACATCCAAATTCGTCTGTATTTCTGTGAGCAGAATGGCAACGACTTCAAACATCCGATCACAAATCTTCTAAATGTACTTTATGCACGAATTTTCAAATTTAGCAATCCAGCCAATCACAATATATCGTCTGAAATTTGATTAATACTTCTGGCAACAGCAACAACTTGGATTTGCTATATTTTGTTTTTCTTATTACAGTCTACAGATAGAAATTGCCTATTTAAAACGTATTGATTTAATAGTTACGGTGATGCAAGAATAAATAGATCCAAGATGTGTACATTTCTTTTGAATTAGAATTCCGGATAAACCAGACTTTTTGGAAAAGTTATCTGCTGGAACATATTCCGGAGGTCGCTGGGTTGCATTCAGCGCTAAATCGTCTACTTTAAAAAAGTCGCAAAGAGGCTTTGTGCCTATATTCATCAAATAATCAATATAAATCTGAACCTATATTCATTTCTAATCAGTTCAAATTCAGCTATTAAGAATTGAAAACTATCAGAATAACGAATAAAAACCACTCAACTTCAAAATCTCATACGAAATTAATAAAAATAAAAAAAACTTTTGGCGAAATAGGGCTAATTTTCTAGCCAAATTTGTTTTTCAAAAAATTCCTGATGATTGAATGCCGGATAATTGGCATTTCACGGTTTTTTATTTTCTAAGTATCGCATAAAAGATCATGCAAACATATGATTGCGTCGTTAAGAAATTTCGATAAGCAACTTTAATTATTTTGCGCCTCATACGAAACCAGCCCGTAAATTTTAATTGTTCAATGAAATAACCAATCTCTTTTTAAATATATGCACGATACTGTTTATTTTTGTTGTTTTCCAAGAACTATCTACTACGTTGCCACACTGTCCCTGCTTGACACGTCTCGACAGCAGTTGGCTAATGACGTGACAAGTATTCTGGCTCTTCATAAATAACAAAACGTTTTCAGTTTCATGACATTATGCAGCTGAAAAAACTTTTGCTAGGGCATATTTTAAATGCTTCACTTTGAGGCGAGCAAAGGGGATTTCATAGCAATCCAGGGGGTTGGCGAGCGTCAGCGAGCAGGGGGCGGAGCCCCCTAGTAGTACTTAAAATTAAGGTAAAGAATATTTGAAACTAAGTTTATCATTGTTCAGAAAAGTATTTTTAATGAACTTTCTCAGAAATTCTTATAGTGAAAGTTATATATGTATTTAAATTATATTAAGTGTTTGCCGGACGTGTTGTATAAAATAATTAACGCATCTAAAAACTTATCTTTAATAATATTCGGATTCTAAAAGTAGACACACAAATTTCAAATGATAATCTTTATAAAAGTATATAAAATTATGTTAAAGAGTATTTAGAGAGCAGATAATAAGTGTATTATTGTTAAGAAAAAATACGTTTAATGCACTTATTCAGAAATGCTTATAGTGAAAGTTATATCATAATATAATCATAAAGTATCTGCTGGACATGTTGTATAAAATATTTAGTGCATCAAAAAATTTATATTTTATAATATTCTGATCAAATGACAATAGTATTCTTACATTTGGCACTGTATTGTTGGTACCATGCACACAGGCATGAAAGTGTTCAGGTTTTTCGCAAATGTTTGCTTGTGAAACTTAAATTCAGTATTTATATCTCATACAATTCAGCAAAATTCTTTAAATAAGATGCATGTTTACATGAGTCTTAATATACATACAAGAGGAAAACAGACGGATATAGTAAGCAAAATATCTCTCCCTCATAAGAAGGAACGTGAATTCAAAACTTGCTTTGAAGGAAATATTATACTGATTGAGCTGAAAATAATAATAAACAATGTTTCTTTTAGATAAAAGCACACATGGTGGTTACAAATGAAGGCCAGTTTTTATCATTCAAGATAAAAGATCACATCTGTCTTTGTGTGATACAAGCAAATTTACACCAAGAGAGAAGCACTACGTGAAAAATTAGACACCGAGCGGGGCACTCATAGAAGAAACACAAAATTATCTTATCTTAATTTAACCGTATTTGGCTGGGAGAAGTAACTGTAACTATTACATTTATTAGAATAAATATTTTTTTTTTTTAAATATTGCTTTAAAACTAATTGTTCCCCATTTTCTCAGAATGATAAATAATTTGTGATGATATTTTGTAAAATATTAAGTGAAACAAAATATTGAGAAATTACACTGTTCAAAGCAAAGTAATCCTTTTTAGTAATACGAGTAGTTTAAAACACGAATAGTATGAATAAATATTTTTTTACTTTGTGAAACCCCTCTGTTTTTTTTTTTTTTTTTTTTTTTCAAAACTGATTTTAAGATCAAAGAGTTAGATTTATCGATCTTGAAATCAAAAACACTGTAAAAATGAATTTGTTAGACTTGTTGTTTCCAACTTATAAATTATGTGAAATATAATAATATTCCAAATTTTACATTTAGTTTCATTCATTTTACTTATTTAATTGCCTCATTGAGTTCAGTGATGTAAGTTGATATTTTACTTTCAAGTAACCATATATTAGCATAGGTTAATGAAAATATTGAATTTTGTAGAAAAAAAAAATCGTTTAGACCTTCTTTATCGAAAAACTTTCTTTAGACGTTTTGGAATGTTTTGAGTTAAAAAAAAGTTGTCTGGTAAAACTGTGTACGTGTCTGTTGTTAGCTTAGTGATGGCCATGTGACCTGTTATTAAGGTTTTCGTCAAGATGCGCTTGCTCATAAGATAGCTTCCATTTAAAAAATTATGTTTTACAGCAACTGTTAAAAAACGGCTCTGAATTTTGATTTAAATCACTGTGGTAATGTCTTTTAAGGTGCCCAAAACATCCCTACTTCCGAAATGTCCGTGAAAATGCAATAAAGGCGTAAAATAATGAAAAACAAGGGAATTTCACGCTGAGTTTCCTTCCTTTGACTATAGCCCATTAACTACTGTGTCTTCTCTGTTGCACTTACAAGAAAGGATAATGTAATATTTATCGAAAAGCATATCGCCATTTTGGAGAGGGGTGTTGAGGGGAGAGGGGGGAGGGACAATATAATATTTTTTGCCAAAGATATAGCCTAACTGGCCATTTTTTTAAATAATGAAAATAAGGAAACGTAAATAGAAAATTACTCCAATTCATGGCAAATTTAATTATAGTACTCAGCATTCATTGTAACTGAAGTTGTACTAGGTCCCACACCCTTAGGTGTGTGATTTTTTGCTGCAAATTACCTATTAAAAGTAGATCGCATTACAAATCTAAAAGTTTGTTTTAGTTACTATATTGATAACAATAAACACTACAGTGAGTTATTTATAACCCAACGTGATTTCAGCATATTCAATTTTAAACTTTATATTATACCTTCCCAGAACTTAAAGTTTAAGAATTATAGAAGAATGAATTCATTAAAGCATGAATTCATTGAAGAAAGAATTCATAGAAGAATGAATTCATAAATGAATGAAAGTTTACTTTCGATTATACAAAACAGAAATTGTTGCATAACAAAACATGTGTAGTAATATTTCTGGAATCTGAATAATTCCTTCTTTAAAGGATAGTTTATTTTGGTATGACTCCATGATGTAACGAGCCTTTCATGAATTTCATTGAAATAGTTGTAAGATATCATCATTGTGTACCTACATCTACTTTTATATTCGATTAGCATTTGTTATCTAAATGACAGTAAAAAGCGACCTAGTTTGTAGAAAGCATGGAAGATCATAAAACAAGTGATATAGAGCATGTATAAGTAGATACTCTGCAAAATGATAAAATAAATATTTGTAGAGGACACATAAGTCCCTTCTATTCAGATTTATTGTTATAAGTTTGGTAATAAGTAGATGATGGCAAATTTTAATGATCATCCATTATGCCCAGAGGAGGCTTTAGGATTTGAGACAAAATATTGCGATATAAAATGTACGGTCATACATAAAAAAGTACGGGAAGAACATTATCTCAAAAATATTTTCTTGAAAGACGTCAGTAAATGGATCATTTATCAGCAAATATCTTGATTTTTTCCAGAATAGACTTTTTCGCATCTGATTTAAATTGCTTCATTTAATGTTTTCTTTCTCATTTAGGGAAATGTATCCACTAGATCTTCATTGAATATAAATTCTATTGAGTCTTACAGATTTTTGCTTTGGAATCATGATCATACAAGCAAGTATATTTTTTATTTTTAATGCCAACATGTTAAATGTATCAGATATAGAAACATTGTCATCATTTTTAAAAATACAACTTTAGTTTAAGCATCAATTACTTTTTTGTTAATTTTTATAAAGTTTTATGTATTACCAATTTAGAAAAAATTTTACAATCAAAACCAAATTTCAATGTGAATAATCTTATTAGAAACGAAAAACTTAAATAATTAAATTGTCATCAATGATTTATAAAACTTTTCTGATAAAGACACTTAACTTGAAGAATAGAAATATCACTTTTAAATCGATAGAAAGTGTGTTTTTAAATGTTTATATTAAATTTATTCAATGTTTCCAAATGATGTATTAGGATTTTATCTTTTAAGGAATTTCGTCAAACATTATTATTTTTTAATTGTTTTGAGTGATTTTAATTTATATTTATCATAATTTAAAAATTGAAATGATAGCAAACACAAAACACATTTTTATGTAGTGCATTGACAATTCATTTTGTACAGTGTATTTTGTACTAGAATTTATTAAGGTTATTGCACAAAAAGTATATACCTTGAAGTACATGAGCTTTGAGTACAAATTATATATATTGTAATAAGGAACACAAAATTTTAATATTTAAATATAAAGTTCAACTGCATTTACTAATAATAAACATTTACTTATTTTCATCTGTTAAACAATCCCAAAAATTACAAATTATTGAGAGCAATTAAATATTAAAAAACACTTACTACTTTTGAATTCATCCAAGGCAAATATTTTAAACATTTTTCATTGTTTAAAAAACATGTATCTAAAAAAAAAATTGGCTTGGATTTGAAATGGATTAACTGCTTAGAGAAACGCCTACTGATTATGTAATTCTCAACAAATACAACATTTACGTCGATGAATGATGTTTAGATTAATAAAAATATGAGTGAGTCTTTTTCTCGATTTTAAAGTACTTTATTATATAATACTCTCAATATACATTTTTTTTTTTTTTACATAACTACTTCATTTTCCTATTCTAGGATTGCTAGCAGACCTAAATGTGCAAGGGTTTGAATTGTAGAAAATAAAATATTGAATTTTATTTAGTTGAACGAACGCAAATAAATTGATTGTTTACTCATGAAATTCAATTTAGATTGAGTTATATGACATTCAATTTAAATTGAGGTTTTCAAATTCAATTTGTAAAAAGTCACAGTACAAATGCGTTTCGATTTGCTATTTCCTTTTGTTATTTATATTTTTGCTTTCTACTAGTGTCTTCAAATAACGAATTTTAAAACAATGGTTTATTTTTAATTTCACATATTAATGTTTTGAGTGGAATTTTTATTTTTACATATTTCCTCACCATTAACATAGAAAATATTTATAAATGTCATTGTAATATTATATGTAACAAACAATAGTATAATTTATAAATTTTATTTACGCATAAAAATATTTGATCTTATCACCTCGTCCAGCGATGTATCTTTCGTTCATGAGATCTTCGTATTTCAATAAATAATATAACGATTAAGAATCGGGTGATCCTTTTTTAAACATCCTGTATTTAAAAAAGATTGTCCCTATATTAGGAGGTGCTACGCAAAAGCAAACAAGTCTATTTTTAAAAACTGTTGGTAAAACTAAAAATTTTTATTTTATTTAACACCTTACACAAGGAAAAGCTTATTATTAAATTTTCGTTTGTATCCTACATCAATATTTCAAAGTAGTTTTTTATAGAAATATATCTAATATTTAGTTATTTAACATTAATTATCATATTTAACATTATAGCATAACAATTAAGATAATTTAAAGTTAATCACCCTATTTCGTTATCATTTTTTTTCTCCAGTTAGTAAGCTTAATTCTCTAATTTGATTTTGAAACTCATGGTGAAACCAATGTTAAAATCCGTAAATAATACAATGTAATAATCCATAAACTCTACAAAACACAAACAATTTATTTTGTAAAGCTACTCCAAATACTGTAAAGCTATTTAAATTTTGTCAGGTTGAGATCGAAATGTCAGTAAATTCATATATACTCTTTGCTATTGTAGTAATATTTATTTAATCTTTTAAATTTGTCAAAATTCTCGAATGGCAACCTTTTTTTGTCTACTGGTTTGTTGCTAGTATGATCTCCACCACATGACTTTCAAGCTTTTATTTTTCATTACCGTTTTATCGATATTAAGTCACCTTGTTCTTTAATTATAGTTAGGATCATATAATATAAAAGTGCATGATATAATGTATCGATCACTTTACGTTACTAATACTTAAGTATGAACACATTTTACAGTGTACCTACTTTTCTGAAATTCATCGATGCGTTATCCTTATTTGGTTGCATTTGATGTCTAAATTTTAAGCAGTTTTACTCTTTGTTGGTATGGTGAAATGGCATAAAAGATAAGCACCTCAAATGTGCACTGTATGTATTTTCTTCTTTGCCCGTATTCTAACAAATATAGTTTTTTCTTTTCTAAATCTAAAATAACCTTCTGTACTTTTCAATCCGTTTTAATCCATTTTTAACTTAATTATAACACTGCAATGTACTGTATAATTACTTTTGGATCATTAAAAAACAATTTCACATAAAAAATCTCTGTTCCAACAGGTTAAAAAATTATACAAGAAAACAAAACCATTTGTGAAATTCTGATAGTCTCATGACTCATAGTTCATCATAGGCTTCAATTGAAATTTTTTTTTCCTTGGTTAAATACAAATGCTGAATGCGTATTTTTTAAATAAAACTGTCTATAACTGTAGATAGGAATGCTATTGAAACAATTATTAACTCACAATTCAATATTAAATTTTTGTGAATTTATTTACTTTAGCATGGAAACTTCACAAATGTTCAAGAAAGTAAATGATAAAAACCTATTCCAAATTACGTTACAACTTTGCAAGTAACTAAATTTCTTGCAGTTAAATTTAGTTTCAAGTTACTTAAAGTAACTGATACTTATATAATTACTATTTCGATTGTTAAAGCAACAAAAAAGTATGGACAAAGTTAATGTGTGTAAAAAATGCTTCTTCAAGACGATGCAATTTCATGAGGTCTAATGAAAATATTGATATTTTTATTATTTTATGATACATTTACGTTAAACATGGATCCTTATTCTATTAAAATAGTAAACATTTAACTTAAATTTTATATTCTAATGTTTAAATATTACGATCAATCGTTTTTCAATAATGTTTTCCATTAATAAAATTTACCTCCTGTGATTACAAATCTGTAGTCCAAAGACTAATTTTCTTTTCTGGGGTAAAGTAACTAAATAAAAACAAAACAAGGCTTAGATATCTAGAACGCTTGATTAAGTTCAAGATAAATGATCGAGATATTGCAGTAGGATTAAAGCTAATGGCACGCAGAACAATATGCTTGTCAGTGTCCCCTCCACTCAGCTAAGGAAAGAGCCATTTATCAAAATTTTAATGGAAAAGAGAATTTTTCATGCCAGAAGCTAAGCGAAGTAAAAGAAAGGCAAACTTACATTGAGGGTAAAAATTTAGCATAACATACTTTTTGGAAAGTGTTTTTTTCCAAATAAAATTTATAACTTGTGATTTCGAGCAACTCTCTTTTGTGGATGTTCTTAATTATTTTAAGAATCATCTTTTTGTATAACTTCCTTTTGAAATTGTATTCATCATACATTAGAAGTCTCAGTTGCAAATCTAACTACTGAGTCAATAAGAAGAAGAATATTCTCACTACTCATAAAAGTAAATTTTATATCGTTTCCTTTTCACTTTGTATTCACCAAAAAGTATGTTAAATAATCTGAAAATAGTTTATTTATAAAAAGTTTTGTATTTGTAAAGAGAACAAAATTGCAGTTATTTCTGTAATTTTTTTACAATATAATTTTTCATATATATTTCTTTTTTAAAAATTTGATCTTTTCAAACGAACAATTTAGAATTAATAAAAATCCATAAAAAAATCTAATGTTATTTAATAAATAACCACATTTTCTGCAAACTAAATAGATTTAAAATAATATAAATGACGTTTCATTTATGTAAGTCGGTATCATAAGTTCTTCGCAAAGACGAAGTGCAGAGTATTTTTGCCGCTAAGGAAGAGTCTTTTTAAATTTCTAACTTATCGTGCCATTCTTATGTGTAGTTTTCTAAAATATTCTTTATTGTGGCTATATTCCAAATTCTAAAACTTTATTTCTTAGTCATAAAAAGAGAAAAAGTTTAAATTTTTTATTAAAATTTTATCAGGATATTAAAAAGTACACCCAAATAATTCCATTTCATTAAATTAGTATTTTTAAATGATATTTAACAAAAAATGCATTACAATAATATTTGAAATTGAATTTATATGAAGTTTTATGTACAAAATGATTCTTTAAAAGTTGCATAGCTAATATATTAATGTATTATAATATAGTTACATTAAATGAAATTATTTAATAAATAATTTTATTACAGTATGTAAAGATTATTTTACTAGTGTAGCTATAATTTTCTATAGCAATAAACACTTTAATTAGGAAAACAAAACTTGAATTGCAGTTTGAATGAAAAAGCTCTGTTAAACATCAGCCTGCTGGGATTTAAAGTTGGAAATAACTTTTCTAATCACACAGTCAGCAACCCATTTTAAAAATAAAAGCTCATCGAAGAAGTTTTTCAGTGACTTTAACGTGTTACAGTTCTTATCGTGCCATAAATTTCATTTAGTGATACAACTGAGAATTTGCTAATGTTCATTTGTAGTACACTTGAGGGTCAGACGCATTTAAGTAAAGTTAGACGAAGAACATTTTCTGAGTATTTTTACCTAGGATATTTTTGACTTTTCTGTTGTAGAAATGTTCTTTTGTGTTTTATTTGACGTAAAGAATATCATCTCATATGAGCAAAGGTATTAGGGAAATGTTCTGTTTTAATTTTAATTTAACATTTTTCTTTATTCAAAATTGTATTTTTATGCATTTTCTCTTAATATGTGGATAATTGTCCAAGAAGTATAAATCACAAACTTAAAATTCTAATAAACGCATATATATATCAAAACCCGAGTATATTAAAAGATACTATATGTGATGCACAGCGTGGTATCTAGCGTGGTATTTTCAGAAACGTTAGCACTTCCATTTTCATTTTAATGTATTTAAGACCGTTTGATTTTTTGTTTAACGTGTATGCTTTATTATTATCGTAAAAGGAAAATTTGAAGTTTACAAATTAAATATTTCAATTCAAAAATATTAAAAACTAAGTTTAAAGTAATTCATAAGTTGTTGTTCCGTCTGTAAATAATTTGCACCCAGAAATTATTTCTATTTATAATTGAAAGCAAATATTACTATAACTTTTCTCAGTTTTACGTTCATGTTTGTTTTTATAATAATGCATTTCTAAGGCATCAAAAGGATAAAAATGGATAAAAGGATTAAAATTGTGTACCCTTATGATAATTTATTAATGAATATTTATTATATGAATAAAATTAATTTAAATAATACTAAGTAGCATGTTTAGAGTAAACTAATAAATATGGAAAAGTGGATTCATTTTTAAGAAATAAATAATAGCATATTTATATTAAAAAAGCAGTTTAACGATAAATTATTAAGCCTAATTTAAAGGGCTTCATTCTAACACTTCATAAGCATGTCTAATAATTTTGTAAACTTTAAATTATTTTCATTTCAAAAAAGGTGTTTACTCCAACTTTTTCCATCATACAAATAAAAATATCTTAGAAGAATATAAATATGTAAATAGTTTGTATTAAAAATTCTTTAAATACAAACTCTTTATAGATTTATATCTTCATCCAGTTTCCAAAAATTTTCTATTTTCAGTTTTGAAATGTGCAGTCTCACATGAAATAATGACATACACCCCCGCCTCTCCATCCCATACAAGAAAACGCTTTCCCAACGTCCATATAAAAGTGTTTATCAAAGCGTAAGCATCGTGAAGATTGTGTTTATGGTAAGCATAATTCGCAAACTACTCATGTCTTCCGCACTATACAAAAGCTCGTAGAAAAAGTAACGATATTTGAAACAGGAATATCGCTTCCGGCTTTACAAGGGCCGTAAATATTTCTCCTTGCCCGTAATGGATTCCGCATTGTAAACAACTAAGTTCATAATTCTATTTTTACATTGCCAGTGGCATTAGAAAGTGACAAAAAAAAATTAGACTTTTTTAAAGCAGCAAATATTTGTACTAAATATTTGAAGTGCATTTGTTCAAATGCAAAACATTTTGTAATTTTTTTTTAGCACGCGAAATATTTTTTTCTCATTCATGGCAATAGAATGTATCATATGATTTAATATTAAGGATTATTAAAGATTTATAAATTGTTATAAACTTTTTTTTTGCGTTTTTAAACATATATATTTCCATTTTTAAATATAGTAATACATGCATAATTTTTATAAAGCTAGAAGTGATGCTGAAACAAGTTCTTTAATAGTAATTATTCAGAACTTTACTTATAAATTATTCTAAAAATTGATTAAAATCCAAATTGGAGAACTTTGATGTATTGAACAAATATTCTTACCACCGACAAACTTATTATTTTCAATTGTTATATAAATGTCATACTTTAAAAATAATACTTTATAGAGCTAATCCATAATTAAATATCAATATATTTTGACAACATGATGAAAATTATTAAATATTGATATTTTTTCCTATGTTCAAGTTTTCAATTAGATTTGTTTTTGCTGAAAATTTAGAAACATTTTCTTTAATTTGTTTTTATTGATGCTAAAAAAATATTGATTTAAAACCGATATGTAACATTATTGTTTAAGTAAAGTGTTAGGTTTTACATTATATACCTAGGATTTATATTATTGTACTACTTTTATAAAAAATAATATTCCTTAGGATGAATCACATTAATAATGCCGTTCAGATAAATGAAATTAATAGTATGATATAAATATTGACGTGTTAAAAATCGTATTAATAATGACATTATGTTAAAATATTATTATCATATAAATAAAGACATCATGTGAAAATTTTAATATCATATAAATAATGACATTTAAATATGGACGTGATAAAAATGGCGTTTACTTTATTCCTGACAATTAACTGCATGACGTTAAATTGAAAATTTCATACAAATGAATCCTATCTATTTATCAATCGTAATAAACCACAAAGTATTTTATTTAGCTTTTTATTTGTTTGTTAATTTTTGAAATATAATATATATATATATATATATATATATATATATATATATATATATATATATATATATATATATATATATATATATATATATATATATATATATATATATATATATATATATATATATATAAAGTTCTTTAATTTACAGCATATAATAAAATCAATTATAATGTCTGCATGCATAACGTGTAAAATTTGATTTTCAGTTAAAAGTAATGAGAAGAATTTTTTATATTAAAATAATGATATATTTTATATGTATATATATATATATATATATATATATAAAATATATCATTATTTTAATATAAAAAATTCTTCTCATTACTTTTAACTGAAAATCAAATTTTACACGTTATGCATGCAGACATTATAATTGATTTTATTATATGCTGTAAATTAAAGAACATTTTATCGTAGGTTTCAATATTGTTTTTAGAAACATTATAAATTAACATTTTGTCCATGTACACTTTATTATAATGTAATAATACCCATTAAGTTAGAAATTAGTTATTTTTCTCTCAAACAAGTGACTGAATGAATCATTCAAACTATCAAGACATGGAAATTACAATTAGGGCAATGATTGATGGTGATAATGTTGCCGATGATAATGATGCGCTGTTGCATCAAACTGTTTTGGCTGATCACCCGTCATAAGGCGAAAGTCTTGAATAAAGAAAACAGTTACTAAGTATAATAACTTGCCAATGAATTAGGTAACGGTCCGCGTACAGGAGAATATGAGTTATATGTTAGCAAGCGAGACGACAGATGAGGCTTATTTGTCTGGAAAATGGCGTCGCCCAGTCCGTTGGGTAAAATCATTATGAAATATACATGCATACAACAATCAATACATGTTTTCCTAGAATACGGGTTCAGACTCTTGGTGTGAAATTATTATAAGCACTAGGATTAATTTCTGTAATATTCCTCACAAGAAATGCAAAGCAAAAAATACTATATAATTGTTTGGTATCTCCGTAAATTTCTTAATTTGCATTTTAACTTAAACAGATTTGTATTTTTTCATTGGTTTTTTTTTTTTTTTTTTTAATTCAATATCCTAATAAATTGTGATTTGTTTAAAAAAATCGGAAGTGAAAAAGACTTGCTTTAGATTACAAAGATATAAGATGCTAGTTTCCCATCGCAGATATGTCTCTTAGATTTTTCAACAAATGTCTTGCCTCTTGAATAGTTTTTGAAGAAGATTGCAAAGCAAACATGATAAGATTTATAAATATAGTTAATGATCGAATTAATAAATCAAAATGAGGTTGCATTGAAATTTGTGATACGTTGGAGAAATAAAGAAAACATTAGTGAAATAAAAAAATGCTTCTGAAATTATTCAGAAAAATACATTTTTTTAAACATTGAATAGTTAAACAAACTGAAATTATTTCTATAATTATTGTACGGTCTCAAGTACCAATAGTTTTTCAAATGAATTACTATTCTTTGAAGACAGAAAAGCCAGATAGAACCCAACTTTCCTCTTTAAAGCATTCACAGTATAATTTTTTATAAAAATTTTCACTGAAGAGAGAGTTTTATGATATATATTTTAATTAAGAAACTTTTTCAAGTATCATAATTACATGCTTTTTTTCTTTTGTGCAGCTTTTTGTATTTTGGTATTAAAAATAAACACTCATCTTATTGTTTCCTACACTTGTATCAAGTAAGAAAGTCGATGTAAAACATAATTACTTAAAATTTGTGATTTTTTTTTTATTTAGGCTCCCTTGGCTGCAATAAAAATAATTAAAAACCCTTACATAATGAACAGAATTTCATATAACCTTTTTATAAAAACTTTATAATTAATTTCTGCTAATTACTTCTCATCAATGTTGTATGATTAATTTTTTTAACATTATATATATTTTCGTTAATGAAATATATGATTAAATATGCATTTTTTGTTGTTGAAAAACTTTATTATTATTTTATTCTTATATGCAAGCCATAATAATTATTAATAATTGCTAAAAAAAATTGCACTATAAATTGTTTAACCACAGGTTCTATCATAAGTTAGTATTCCTTTCATACACATATATCCTATTTGTCCATATGTATACTTTCAAATTATGAACCAATTAACTAAAATATAATACCTTGACATAGTTATATTTTATATAAACTTTATTGATATTTTGTTCTTACATGCACTGTTAGCCATAATAACTATTAATAATTGCCTTAAAATATGTAAACTGGGATATGTGTAAGTGATAAAACGTTTTACGTCAGATTTGCACTTTTTTGCTTTAAGCGAATCATTTTTTTAACATAAATTAGTATACAGATTGTATAGTGTACTATAGACGTATCTCAATAATAAAATCTGAAAAAATTTAAATGATCTATTCTTAAATTATTGTTAAAAATATTTTTTTTTAAATTAAACGGTAACGGATTTCAAAAATTAATAATTTTATTATAAATACCATGCAATTTCTTTTGAGCTAACAATAGTCGCTGTATCAGGTTACATTGTATAAATTCAGATGAGTCTTTGCTAGGTTGGCGGTTGAAAATTATTGTAAAGCACTTGTTCAAAGACTGCTACTTTTTTAAATAAAACTCAGTTTTGGCAGCATTTATTTATGGTAGGACCTGTCTCAATTATAATTATTATAAATTGAAACAGTGCGGGGAAATGCTTTTTTATTAAAGCAACTAATTGGCATAAAATGTTGGAATGTTATTACGCAACAAAAACAAAATATGTTTCTAAGAATAAGTAGTTAAACAATTTTGCGTTTGAAATGTTGTCTCCCTCAATAAGGAGTACAGTTCTGGATCTATACAATGATAAACACACACACACACAAAAAAAAAAAAAAAAAAATTGGATCACATATAAAAGAGGCCTCATTTCATGTATTAAAAATAAGCTTAAACTCTTTTAAAATTCTATACATACGTGACAGCATGATTTTAATATCTCTTTCTTGAATATCCAGAGAACTTCGAGAGCTCGATTTTTAGAAGTTGAGATAAGATATTTTTTTATACCCAGGAAAGAAGGAGCCTTTTCAGTCGTTAAAAAATGTAAGATTCGATTTTAGTTACAAAACAAAGTTTGTAACATGTGTTTGTATGCATAATTTAAATTTATGACAAGTAAGATTTTCTTATTAAAGTAACGAATACTATATTTTGGGACTTAAAGTCATTAAGACTAAAAATGCACTTTTGAGCTGCAATTGGAACGAAGATAGAAATTTTACATGTATGCGGTTTCACACCATGCTGAGCTTTAATTATAAAACTTGATTATGTTCCAAAATTATTATATGATAAAGCATAGTAATATTACAATATTTAAACAAATTAAAATTCAAGTTGTGTATGTTATTTTAAACAACATAGTTTACGTTATTTAAAATGACATACATCTCTTGATACTACATTTTAATATTTATAAATATATTCAGTTTGAAAATTCCAAAAAGAAATGTTATGTTCATTAAAATAGATTATTTTTTAGCTGGAATTTTGAGGTAATTTTATTTTAGAGTTACGACAAAAGCCATATTCTGATTTTTTTAAAAATCATTTTCTTAAAACTGTATTTTATTAAATTCATTATTTCACTGGATAGTGACAGTAAATTCAAATATTAGAAAAATTTATAATTTCTTTAAAATTAATAAAATATTGAATAATTATAAATTGCGTAAAACAACTTTAATTTATTTAAATGTAAGATAATTATTAAAAGTATGATTATTTATTTAATTTTTGAAACACCATTTCTTTTACACAGAAGACATTTATGTTAGTATTGGTAAATGAAGGTGATATGCAGAGTGATATATAAGATAAATACATGTTAATTATTAACAAAAATATGAAAGTTGACCTTTAGTTGGCTGTAAAAAATAGGAATCATTGAACTCAAATGAGTTAAGGAATTTTCGTATTAGTTTGCTTTAATTTTTAATGAAATATATTTTTCCTTTTTGAATTATATTTTTCATTTCTATTTGCTTTGTTATGTGTTAAATTTCATAAAAATGCATAATGTGGGACGCATACAGGGCCCGATTTGAAAAACCGATTACTATAGACGCAGCGAAGAAAATGCGGCTCCCCATTGAAGGTAGTCTGTGTCATTTAAATATTAATGAAAATTTCGATTACAGCCTTCATTAAATTAATGTTTAGATATTAACATATTTCTTAATTAATGAGATATAAAACTATTAACATATTTTATGGAATTAAACAAGTGCACTAAACAGAGTATTTATCAATTTTAATTGCGTACATTACGTCAAAGAAAAATTTATTTTGAAGTAATTCGGTGGCCCAAAGAAAGTCTGGGCCATAGACACATGCTTTACTGGCGTTATTGGAAATAAAGTCCTAGACATATATGATACATTTTAGTTTTTTTCGAAGATACAAAATTTTTTTCTAGAAAATTATTCGAAGAATAACATTGTAAATACTGTTAGGAAATTGTTTTAGTTAAATTTATTGGGGAAATATTAATTAACATACAAATGTGCAGTGTTACTTTCTCCTTAACCACACATAATGGATGTATTTTATTGTTTTTAAACTGCACATGTAAAATAAAATTGTTGATATTACATTTCATTAAACCTACATAATTTAAGTGACGAATTTTTGTGTTTTTCTAAGCTTAAATCGTAGTGGTATAACTAATTCAATAGTTGTAGTACCTTCAACTAAGTTGAACATTTAAATATTGTGTTTTCTAACAAAATGTATACAATGTGTACATAGGATTTTGTTTTACAGACAATGAGTGAAAGTATATTATATAATAACATTTTAGATTATAAATTCATTATTTCAAATCACTTGATTATTTAGTACCAAATTTAGAAGACAATTTAAAATACATTTTCAACAGAAACAGAATATGAAATATATACATTTAACTAATACTATAACTACAATGTGTATAATAATATGTAAAAGAGGATTACCTAAACCACCATAAGCTCGAATGAGTATGTTGATGTCTATTGAGTTACAATTTAAACAGTTATTTACTTAATTTTAAGTTGAAAACGCTAATCTACTTGGATAATTTAAGAATCAAGAGTGGACTTCTCAAAATCTGTCTTTCTCACTGTGTACCTTGTTTCCAGGAGCCAAACAAGAGAAATCGTCTGATCTTCGAGGCATGTCGCGCTCCCTGGTGAGAGCATCCGGAAATATACCATTATACACTGACAGTAGATTTCCGATCGTTTGTTTTTGGGCTTTTACGAAGCATTTGTTTCCAAAACAGCTTATCTTGAGTCTCTAGAGAAAAATGGGATTGCTAAACTCTGAGGATGAAGTACATTTATTATTAGTTGCGGCTCTACATTAGGTTTCAATTGGACGGGGTGGTTTTATAAGTAATAAATCGCCAGACAAAGAATAAACATGGAAACAGCCTATAGCAAAATTTGCGAGGCACACTTAAAATAAAATTAATTTCTATTATTTAAATCTACAAAATATCATTAAAAATTATAAATTACGGTTTTTGTATTTAC
Source organism: Linyphia triangularis (assembly GCA_963978545.1). Taxonomy (NCBI): domain Eukaryota; kingdom Metazoa; phylum Arthropoda; class Arachnida; order Araneae; family Linyphiidae; genus Linyphia; species Linyphia triangularis. Next base: position 82,421,740 of record OZ021722.1, on the reverse strand, counting down.
AATATTTAATATTGTATGAATAAAAGAGAAAAGTAAAAACACAAATTATTTAAATGAATTTTTACTTAAAAATTAGCTAAGAAATTGAATGCAAGTTAGGTCATAAATAATAAATTTTACAGTTTTATATAAAATTCATTGAAAATCACTTTATTCAGTTACATAAAATTTAAATTAGAATAACGCTAATGTATAAGATTGATTTTTAATGTGATATCATAATCGTTCTTAAACGTTTTTTGTAATCATAATATTTCTGTGTGAAGATCATTAATTCATCTTGCATCATTAATAGTTAGACACCACTTCATGTTCAGCAGTTTAGTTTGCCTTGTATAACTGATGTAATATCTTTTTAAACGGTTTAGTAATACGCAATCTTACTAATATGTATTTTAAATAATATGTATTTTTTATGTAACTAATATGTCTATAACTAATATGTATTTTTAAAGCATCATGATGATGTATTTTGCAGCCTAACCACAAAAAATTATTATAAACATATAAGCATCTAGAAGTATTTGAATTTATTTCTTTAATTTTACATGCATAGTAAATATATTCAAATTTACTTATAAATCAGTACATATAACATAAAAGGTACCCAGTTTTAGAAACTTTATTTTGCTTTTTAAATTGCTTTATAAATACATTAACTGTTTATATTTTTAAAATCAAGAAATAAAACAATAAGAATATTGGAATAACGTTTCATACATTTAACTATAATATTGCGTATTCAATACTATAATAGAAATATGCTATCTCAAAAATTGCTAAATTTTCCACTGTTTAAAACTACGAAATATTGATTAAAACTTCCAAATACAGATACAATTAATCATGAAATTTCTTCAATATCAATTTAAAATTTTCCTGTTGATAAAAATACTTAAATTAGTGATAATTTTATGGTGTTACATCCTTTATTATAAATAGAAATCGAATAAATCAGTATTTTTGCTTTTCAAATATATCGTTGAGTTTTGAATAGAAAATAATTTTATGACATTGTTAATTAATTTTGAAAGGAATATTTGTAAATTTATAGATTTCGATGATAATCATAATTACTCACATACTAAAACAATATATACTCAACTCATAACATTTTATAACATGAAAACCAAAGTTCCACCAAAATTAGTGGTATTGTACTTCTTTTATAAAATATCAAATATCAAATATGCAAGCCATGCTATTGTTTTAAAGATTTATATTAACAAATATGTGTCCTCTCGGTATTCATTAGCATTATATTGTCTTATATGCTGCTATATGTTCACTAGGGTGGTTCAAAAAACTTTTTTTTCAGCTACAGACCAAGACACCCCCTAATTTTTTACATTTACCCATAGTATTATTCTCCTAAAATTTTAGCTGCCTACTCCTATAAGAAGGTGGCGCTCAATGACCATTAATTTCTGTACTTTTTTGTAATTTCGCATAATTTTCGAGTTTTATGCTGATAAGAACGCATGTATACATTTTTAAAAAAAAATTATGTGTTTTAAATACATGCATTATAGTTTGGCAACAGTTATCTACTGTATCTGGCAACATCCATATTATCAAAAACACCGTATGAGTGAAGCATTTCGTTTGATTGTTCTAGTAGTCGCAGCTTTGGGGCATGTTCCTCGAACGTTTCCTCTTTAAAGAGGGGTCAAAAATCAAGAAAAAAAGCTAGAAAAGAATACGCTGATTCAAGCAATGGGTAAATTCAAATCTGACTGTCCTGTAGCCCTTCATTGGAACGGCAAACATCTGCTAAAATCTTTTGGATTAAGGAAGATTGTCCGTTTGTCTTTATATGTTTCGAGAGATGGTATTGAAAAACTTCTTAGTGTCTCAAAGTTGAGTGGTGGAAGAACAGCGAAATATATTTCAAAAAACTGTTTTTATGCTAGACAATGGCAAATTGAGGATTAAATTTGGACACAGTTTTGATACTATGAGTATGACTATTGCTTGTGTATAAGAGGCATGCATTAATTTGAAGAAAAAATCGGACGTGAACTATTGTGGCTAGCCTGCTGACACCATGTCATAGAATTAATATTGGCAAAGTTATTTAAGTTGTGCTATGGTTCAGTTGTGCTATGCTCATGTTTCACAGAGGTTTCTCTCTTCAACAGACTTAAAGTCGTTTGATAAAGAATTACACAAATACAGGATATAGAATTGAAAAAAAAAATATGTTAAAAAGTTTAAAGTTTCAACTGTACCCTATCTTTCATCTGTGGATAAATCTATAATAGTTAGAGATGATTATAAAGAAGTAATCGAGTTGACAGTAATCGTTTAGGCAATATACCTGAGAAAATCAATTGCAGAATAGTTTTATCAATTCATCACTCACAATGGATAGCTAAACTGCTGTATATTTTTAAATCCTTCTATTCAGAGACCAGCAAGAGGCTTTCCATGCAACTAACAGTTAAAAGAAATGCAGCTCCAACTATTTGTACCATTCAATGCTTTTTTTTTTGTACAATAAAGACATGGATTAGACAGCAAAAGAAAGTTTAAAAAGAATTGCAGATATTAATAACTCAAAAGATTCCAGAAGTATAAAAGGGTGCGAGCTATTAAAAATATTGAAAGATAATGCCAGTCTTGCAGAATTTATGACAAAAACAACTCTTGATATGGAAATTTTTCATTATTACGTTATCGAACATGTCTCTACAATGACAGTGGTTTTCGCTAATTTGAATGGCAACATCTACAGGATTTATGTTGTTTACAATTTCCATACTTAACCCATATTTTTTTAGATGTTATTAACTATTCATTCGATTGATTTCAATTAGATGTTGTTCTTGGTAGGAGATTGAGTGTCGTTTGAAAATGTTCATTAAGTACAGCTATACATTTAGAAACTTTGAATAGATCTGAAAGTTAGAAACTATTTATACTCACTAGTTCACTATTTATTGAGTGATAATTTTATGATTTGAAATTATATTTTGGTATTTAGATAATTTCCGATCGACCATTTTCGGTTTACAAAAAATGTAGCCAAGTGGTACTGTAATGCTTGGTTAAATGTTGAAATAAACACCACTACTGATCTACATAACACCACACTAATTATTCATTTCGTATTTAGGTGTAATAATAGTTTATTTTTAATGATTTTCAGGATTTTACACAGCCTAATTTATAGAGGCAATTTTATCAGAATTTCAAAACATAATGAAGTAGCACGAGGGATTAACGAGTGTTTGTGAGCAGGGGCGGAGCCCTTTAGTGTATAATTATTTCATAAATTTTTACTAATTTATTTAACATTTTTTAATATTGGTATAAATAAAAACTTTCCTTAAGAAAATTGCTTTCAATTATACTTATTAGCAAATCCACTACAAATACCCAAAAACGCACAAAATGCGAAATTTTACTGTTCTTTGAGCGCCATCTTTTAATTGGAGTAGGATTCTGAAATTTTGCTAGAACATTTGTATGGGTAGATGTAAAAAAATGAGGGGGTGTCCTGGTCTCTAGGTTAAAAAAAAATGTCCCCATATATTTTTTAACCACCCTATGCTCACCACAAAGCCTTATTCTTGATTCTGTTCAATGTGTTGTTTAAAATATTGTCATTGATTACATTAATGTTGCGAATTTCTATATTTTAGATCTACCTTACTTGCTACTAAGTACCCGGAATGAAAACACATTATATGAGCACTTCGATTGACTACAAATAATTATGATCAGATAGGTTGCAAACATAACATTTCCTAAACGTGCTTTCATCCGGGTACTTAGTACCAAGTTAGGTTGAATCGTTCTATAGATTGTTGATTAACATAATTCACAAATATCATGTAAGATAATAAATAGTATAAAAATTAATTTCTTTGTTTTTAAAGAAAATTCATATATACCTTTTGCTCATGATTACATGGGCGTATGATATGCATTTACCTGAGTTGCGTATTAAAATACTTCGGCTAACAAGAACTTACATTAAACCCATAACCAAATATTTCCATTTAAAACGTAAAGTCGATTTTTTTAACAGTCATATATAAATATATTTTTATGGTACTTGAAAATAATGTCATTATTCATACATGACGAAAATTCCTACTTCTAATGATATAAACTTTAGATCCAGTAATCTATTGCAAATTTTAAAAAAAATAATAAACTTGTCTTATTTCATATATCTGGAATATTACAATTCACTAAATTTCTCTTGCAGTATGTCTGAAATAACAATCCATATAATTAACAATCAGAGTTGACGAGCGCATAACGATAGTGTCAACTGATCATAGGATCGATCAGCTTCCTGCAAAGGACCCACACATTCTCTACCTCATATCCAGAACAATGCTTCCTGATACCATGACATCCCCAAGTATTCCGCACTGCTAATGTTTCATTACATTTGGCAAGAGACAATTACACTGTTGCTATCCCTCATTTGTCAAATGTACACTTCCTTTGCCTTTTGGGTAATGGGGCAGATATTCAAAGGTTGAGTTTAATTGAATTGATACAAAGAGACCGAAATAAATGAATACTTTCTTCAGAAGGATGCTTGGACGTGTAACAAGTTTGTCATGAAATGCATGGATAAAAGTACTTCTTATATGTTTTGAGAATGACAGTTAATGGATATTTGAATGCTCGGCATTTAACGATGCCCTTCGGAATGATTGTGACTTTCAAGTATTTAAGGAATACATTGACTAGTGTGTATCTAGGGATCAACAACTTCAAATAAGAGGTGCATAGCGTAATTATCATTTTGAAAGCAATGATGCGCAAAGTATTACAAGCTGAATCCTAATGAGCGTCTAATGATATATGCATTGAAATACCTGATCTATGATTTAGCATATTGATACCCATTTGTGTGTTTGGGAATTCCTTCATACTATTTTAATTATTGTAGGTGTGGTAAGGTATGAAATACACTTGTAAAATTTCAAACATTATAATTTAAATGAAACTCAGCAACTAATACATTTTCCATATTCAAATTATATAGAAGCATACTGTAAAATAATTAAACAAAGCTATTTAAGAAAAATCGAGAAAAAATTCTTCACGTGAAGTTTTCAGTTTCAAGTTTTTAGAAAATCATTAATAGTCTAAAAATTTATTTTTAAAGACTTTTTTTTCTTCCGGAGGCTGGTTTCTTTGTTGAAATTCATAATTTTGCAAATTATTTGCAATTTTAAACTTTCTGATATGTGTGAGAAAATTTGAGTACAGCAATATAACCTTTAATCTTACACAAAAAATAATTTAATGAAAAATATTCGAGTAAATTTATTATCAGTGTTGTTGTTTTAAACAATATCTGAACTAAACGTTTTCACAATGGCTTTACAAGGGTAAGTAAATATAACTTAAAAAAAAAAAAAAAAAAAAAAAAAAAAAAACTTTCTGTGAATCATTTAATATGGAAGATCATAGATAGACCACACTGGCTGATCAAATATTGGATGATTTGCGTTTAACTTCTTATTTTCTCTCATAACTCAGGAATAAATTAATAAAGACATTGCATTTGTCAAAATCTTAGTCTAAGAAATATATCTTGAATTGATGACATTTATGATTTCATAGTGATTTACCATACTTTCTAAATATCGGACTTTTTTATATATTTTCCCTTTATCATCTCATGACTTAAAAACGTTATAAACGATATACATTAAACTGACTAAAAATTACAACCGAAATATATTAAAAAATACTACAGTTTCGTATTGTAAATGATTCTTAAAGATTAATCACACTTACATAAATACTGAATATTATGAAACAGGATGGTTCGATGGGTTAATACTAAATAACGCAAATCTTTTTAACATTCCAAATGTTTTATTTTACAATAATTGTAATTATATTAAGTAATAACTGTTGTGTTATTATCTTATTTCAGAAGATTTGTATGTATTATAGCAGTGATGTCGATGAGATAACAAACTTTTGAATGGCTATGTGTTTACGATTGTAATAATATGAAACGGTTTAAAGAAACAACTTTATTAGTTGATACCCGATTGTCCAAACTCAAACTGCTACCTTCAAATCTATAGAACACAACTACCTAGGTACAGCGAGAGGATATCTAGTCGTGACAGCACGAGGATATATTCATCCAGCTAGAGATGCACGAGGATATATTTTTCCGCTATAGACTCCCCCTCTGGGTCCGAAGTCATCCCGACCAGGAACCAGACACAGGAATGTTCTTGCGATCTTTTAGTGAAGGTGAATCTGGGATTGCAGCTTTCTTTTTAGGCCGTCCGCGTTTTCGTAGAGGTACTTCTGGCTGAGAATCTTGACCTTGGTAAGGAGACAGTGCCAAACTATGATAAGTATCCAATGACACATCAAGATTGTCTTGATTAACCACTTAATATATTGTTGGAGATCTTTGAGTCAATATTACATATGGTCCGTCTCTTCTCGGCATAAACTTTGATGTTTTTCCATGTTTTTTGTTGCCATGTTTTTGTTTTTCCTTGTTCTTGTTTACCGCTCTACCCAGGAGTTGTGGTCATTACCGACCAATGTCGCTAGGCGCGGCTTTAGATCCCGGTTTTTTTCTTTCAACTGGATTTGGTTGAGGGCGATAGAAGGGAGTGAGACTCTGTTTTATGTAAAGGAAATACAACAGTTGTTGCATTATAGCGCTTACGAATTGAGCACCATTGTCACTAATGACACGACGGCTGAGCATATATCGAAAAATAACTTCAGTCAAGAGGGTAAGCGCACACTCTTTTGCTGTGGACGTCTCAAGAACAACAGCTCAATCCATCTGGTGGCACAGTCTTCGACTATAAAAATTAACTTTTTCCCTCCTTCTCCTTCAGGTAATGGACCGAAGAAGTCGATGGCAATGGTTTCAAACCTTTGGGCATACACAGATGTTTGTAATAAACCTGAAGGCTTTTGGTTAGAAGCTTTGTATCTACTACAGTCGGGACAATTCTTTACGTACTCGGCAATAGTTTTGCGCATTCCAGTCCAATAATATCGAGTAGCTATCCGTTGAAAAGTTCCTTCTATACCACAGTGAGAAGCAGTGGGAGCGTCATGGTGCTCTTTCAACACCAACTCTGGTTCATGGGAGGGGACAACTAACTGAGCATCTTCCAATTCTGAATCTGGAGAGTACCGGTAATGAATTCCGTTATTTATTAGATAACCCCGTCCAGTCCATCTGGAAACATCTGTATCTTTTCCTTCAAAACTTTCAATGATATTCTTTATGTCATCATCTTTCAGCTGTTCAGTTAGTATCACTGCTGGACGTCGAGTAGGAAAGTCAGCAACAACCATACATAGGTCACAAACTTCTTTGGATTCATCATGACAAGTTTTACATTCCTCAATAACTCCATCTGTCAATAATCAATCCAGTTCCTTTCGAAGAATTTCTTTCTCTGGTGGAGGAATCCTATATGAAGGTACAGCCACTGGTGCATGTGTACCGGTATCAATGTGATGTTCAATAAAAGGGGTGGCTTCTCCCCCTGGACGAAACACATCATCGAAATCCTTTAATACAGAATTCAAAGCGTCTCTTTGCTCTCCGGTCAATTGCTGACCCTCTTCTTTACGTAGAGAACACGAATTGATTTTGAAACAAGGTGGAGGCGTTAAAGTTGGAACACTCTTTTCAGATACAAATTCGTAACATTCATGGGGTCTGTCATTGTAAAACCATACATATTCTTTTAGGTTTAAAACAACTCCAGCTTCTTGTAGAACATCGATGCCCAACAATGTTCGATTTTCTTTTGCATCTGGAAGAACAATCAACTTGATTTTGAACGCTCTTCTTTCAAGTTCAATGGTAACAACAGCAGTGCTTACATTCAACCTAGATTAATGTCCATTAGCCATGCTCATAACTCGTTGTTCAGGTTTGAATTGTACTCCTTGTTCTAAAAGAAGATGATGTAGCATATCTCCTGCAATACAGTGGCTTGCTCCGCTGCCACTGCATACGATCCCATATAGTCCATTAATTGAGACCTTCAAGTTAGCAACTTGAAAATGTGCACAGAATTGGAGTTGAATGTTTCCGAAAGAGGATTCCCCATCATTTCTTTACTTGGTGCAGGTTGGACATTTGAATTTGATAACACACGGGGATCCACATCCATAGCACTTAAAAGTATTTCCTTCTTCGGTCTTGAACATCAGTTTGTACGTCTCGTGTCTTCTAGATTTGTAGTTATTCTTAAAAGACTTTTGTCTGACGGTATCATTGCTAGATTGGAAAAGTAGACTCTTGTTTCCAACAGGTTGATCTTCTTTCTTCGTAGTTTTTCGAAGACTGCAGTAAGCATCCGATTTGCCTGCAAGCTCACTTGGAGACACCCATCCTGTCCATTCTTCTAAGAAGTGGTCTCTGAAATTGGTAAGAGCTTTTTTTTTTTTTTTTTTTTTAATTTGGTCGGAAATTATCAGATTCTTTAAACTGCAAAAATATTCGATCCTTAACTCACAAAGCCATCCTTCGAAGTAGATTCTTATTTCAAAATAAAAATCCCGCCAAGTGCTTTCCTGTCTTTTCTTGTGTTGGCAGAAAAGTTGCTTAAACCTTTCAGCAGAGAGTTTGAATCTCTTTAAAAACCTCTGTTTGACATTCGTGTATTCTTGTGACGTTTCTTCTGATTCTCTAGCTATTAATGTAGCCACTTCACTTGGCAGTGATCCAATTAGGTAGGGTACCCAATGTGACCCAGGAACCTGCAAGAATTTTAGCTGTCTCTCGAATAGATTCAAAAATATTGCCATGTCATCTTCCTTGGGATTCAAACTTGGAATAATCCTCTTTAAATCAATTCTGTGTTGATCATATTCTGAGTGAGGGACATTTGCAGATTGTGAAACACATTTTTGAATTTCGAGCTGTATTCTTAATCTTTCTAGCTCATACTCTTCTTTTCTGCGAGCTTTTTCAATTTCAAGTTCTTTTCTGCGTGCTTCCTCAATTCCTTCTTTTCTGCGAGCTTCCTCAATTTCAAGTTCTTTTCTGCGAGCTTCCTCAATTCCTTCTCTTCTTAAACGATAATCTATTATAGTGGAAAATATTTCTTTAACGAATTCAGTGTCGTAGTTCCGTGAATTAATTGTCAAATTCTTCAGCTCAACTACCTTTAAATCTAAACTTGGAACTTCACCCAATTCTTGTGCCATCAGCTTGAGATCCTATTTCTTTCCACGCCCCAAAAATGCCATAGCGAGAGTCAAATCTTAAATGCCTTTCAGAATTAACCGATAAAGACCAGATACTTTGTTTACTTGAAAACTGATACGCAATTTCAGAAGCCACACTCGGGAATTTTGAAACACTAACTTCAAATGCGAGAGGAAATATCGCCAAATTCTCTTTATGATCAGGATGATCCAAAACCTTTAATATTCAAATCGGGTCGAGTAAATTCCTTTCAAATTATTCCTCTGGGTGAGTAAAACCAAAAAATTATATGATTTAACTTAAAGTAGACTAGATATAGCCTCCAACATAAATAAAGTAACACTTATATGTTCCTTTCGTTTTAATCACCGACACATATACTCTTCTCTGGGTAATTTTCGTATGTTTTCGAGCTCCAGGTTTGGGCGCCAATTTATAGCAGTGATGTCGATGAGATAACAAACTTGTAAATGGTTAAGTGTTTATGATTGTAATAATACGAAACGGTTCAAAGAAACAACTTTATTAGTTGATACCCCATTGTCCAAACTCAAACTGCTATCTTCAAATCTATAGAACACAACTCCCAAGATAAAGCGCGAGGGTATCTAGTCGTGACGACAAGAGGATATATTCATCCAGCTAGAGATGCATGAGGATATATTTATTCCACTTGGATTGTTGGTTTTTGGTTTCTAAGCTACGATATCAAATGTTTACACCAAAGTAAACACACATTATTTGACAGCTTGTCCGCTCCTATTTATGGCTGATGTATAATGTAGTTTAAAACTTTATCTGCAGTATTGCCTTTAATTTATAGGCTATAAATACCAATTTTCTCAAATATGTTTTTTTTTTTTTTTTTTTTTTTTTATTTATTTATTTATTTATTTGTTTGTTTGTTTGCTTATTTATTTATTTATTTACACAGTCAAAAAGAAAAGTTTGTTTATTTTTTAATATATTTATTTGTTTGTTTGTTTATTTATTTATTTATTTATTTATTTATTCATTTATGTATTTATTTATTTGTTTGTTTGTTTATTTATTTGTTTGTTTATTTATTTATTTATTTATTTATTTATTTATTTATTTATTTATTTATTTATTTATTTATTTATTTATTTATTTATTTATTTATTTATTTATTTATTTATTTATTTATTTATTTATTTATTTATTTATTTATTCATTCATTTATGTATTTATTTATTTATTTATTTATTTATTTATTTACACAGTCAAAAAGAAAGACCAATAGGGCATTTGACACCATCAACAAATAATTGCCAGATGCGGCATATATATATCTAGTATTTAACGAAATAATAATAATACAAGTAGTTTTAACTCGAAATAATTGCTCAAAATCGAATTTTAAAAATTGGTTTTATGAGTGCATCGTCACATGATCAAAAACGCTCGGATGAACTCTTCTTCAGAGTGTGACGTCATTGTTGTCCACATTTGTAAACAAACAGCTTCATACGTTTATTTTAAAGTTTGGTTCATCTCTTTTCCTACTTTATGAAAAAATATGACTATTGAAGGTTACTTTTATAAAATATTTATTCAAAGAAACTTTATAGGAACAATGGAAGACGGTTTTCTAAAGGCAGACAGTTCGAATTCACCCAAAATAGATGCTTTGATAGTGGGATTCTTTTTCAAGTTAAGCCCGTAATTTTATTCTGCTGAGTTTAGAAATGTTAAAACATATGTGTAAGTATTAATAATTCTCACAATTCTTATAATTAGTAAAGCAACAACAACCCTTTTACAGTTATAATAGTCATAAAAAACATTCGGATAAAAAAAAAAGTAGTGATTAAAATAATCGGCCGTGTACTGAAAAACGGAATGAATAGGAACACTTTTCAACTTTCAAAATAAAAATCGGGTGTAATAATACCATATAAGAGCACATTTTTGACTTTTTAAAGTGGGCCTTACCTTCTTCTATGATGATCAAGCCAACAATGTTGGAAAAAACAGGACTTGCATTTATTTTGATTTTATTATGAGAGATCTTTAATACGACAGACAAAAAATGTTTTTGTCAAAACAAATTATATAAACAAAACAAATATTTGGGTTTCGATTTTCCAAAAAAAAAAAAAAAAAAAAAAAAAAAAATCAATATTTCAAAAGTGAATTTGTACTTAAACTTAATATTGCGTAATTAAAGCATTTAAATGAATTAAATAAAGTATTACTTGTATCAAAATGATTTTCACAGAAGTGAGTCGTAGTCTGAGGTGAAAACTTAATTGATTCTCTTCTTGCAAGATTTAACCACTTTTTTTGTATGTCTGCTTTCCTGGGCACATGTATAAACAACTTGTCTGGAGTTTTAATTGTAATACTTGTACAGTGGGGTACTGCACAACACCGATACCGGTGAGACATTCCTTGGAACGAAATCAAAAGAGAAACACATTGCAGGCTTGAAACTCATTCCCGATGCTGTTTATGCAATAGTGACGTCACACAGTCAGATAGGTTTTTGAGCAGTGTTTTAGGGGAGGTGCTTGTGCTTGCTTTTTAAAATGCGATTTTTTGCGTTTTTCGGCATTATTTTGAAAATAGAAAAATAAGTGTCTTTTATTTTTGGCATACATTTTATTTGAAACATATTTTAAAAATTTGTCAAATACCCAATTCCAATTACATGACAGGATAAGAACACATGAAAACACGGAAACATACAAAATAGCACAAAAAGATTAAAACATTAAAGACAATTGCGAAAATAAAAAAATAATATCCCATTTTAGTTTAAAAAAAATATCGAAGAAAAAACCACTATGAGGGGGCAACTTATTTACTAAGTCAATGAATTGATTAATGGGTTGGTTCTTTAGATAATTTTTTGTACAGAAAAGTTTACTAAAGACAATTTTATTTCGAGTAACATGTTTTGGAGCACATAAATTAAGTAGTTTTAGTATTGTAAGACAATCAATGCTGCTGTTTAATAAATTGTAGAATAATTTAAATACAGATATAGATCTACGACATTCGAGTGTATAGTTGGAAATATTAATGTATTTAAGTGGTCCTTAGATTTGAAAGAAATACAACGTACACACTTGTTTTGGATTTTTTTTATGGTTATAATTAACGACTTGGTAGATGGATTCCATGTAACACAATTGTAATTTAAAATGGGATGAACTAAAGAATTGAAAAGGTTAATGATTACAGAAATATCTATAAAAATTGAAGTAGTTCGTCTGAGCATTCCCATTTTTTTTGTTTTGTTTGCACTGTTTGTAATATCATGTATGTGTAAATTAAAAATATAACTAGATTCATAAGTTACTCGAAGGTCCTTTACGTAAGATTTTCTAAAGATGGAAATATTATTTATAGAGTAATTGTTTAAAATAGATTTTAGTTTCCGAGTAAATGTTAAAACAAAACACTTATCGATATTAAGAAAAAGCTTATTCTGTCAGCACTAGCTATTTAATTTATTGAGTTCTGATTTCAGAACTTCACAGTCATAAGATGATGTTATGCACTTCAAAATTTCTAAATCATCAACAAATAATAAACAGGGTTTAAATTTTTTTACAATATAATTAATAAAAAGATTAAAAGGTATTGGAACCAGAATCCATTTCTGTGGTACACCGAAAGTATTCAGAAAATCATTAGATAAAGCAGATTTGTATTTGACATAAAGAGTTCTCTGAGTTAAATATGAAAGTAACCATATAAGTAGTTTGTGATCAAAACCAATATCTAACAATTTATTATGTAATAATTCAATATTAACAGTATTAAAAGCTTTAGCAAAATCAGTATATATAACATCTAGTTGTTCATTTAATTTTAAAACGTTTGAAATATTGTTATTTAAACATAGAAGATTGGTTGCAGTTGAGCGCTTTTTCATAAAACCATGCTGATCAGGTAAGATACTATGATAAGTTTGAAGAGATAATTTATTACAAATAATACTTTCAAATACGTTAGCAAAGCATGGAAGGATGGCAATCGATTTATAATTTTTTATAACCGATGTGTTACCTTTTTTATATACAGGTGTAACTTTAACTGTTTTCTGGATATCGATTCAGTTAGTTTCGTACTAAAACGGTGTGATTATACAATTAGTTCGAGTCTTCAACGTATATGACTGCAACACAAATCAGAAAAACACGCCATGCAACTTTATTTATTACATGTTTTTTAAAATCAAATTGAATTTCAAGACAACATTTTTATTTATTGAATTTTCACTTCTCATTCGCTTGTATATATTAAAAAGTTTACGCTTCAAGAATAACAAAAAAAATAAAGAAAAAAATAGATATATTAGATTGGACCATCACTTCAGTTCTTTTTAAGCTCAAGATGACATTCTACAACATCTCCGAGGAATTCTCTTAATTTACTAAAATGGGTATCCTTTATAGCTAAAGGTCTAGATCATCAGTTTTTTCCCAACAAGGTAAAAAACCACTTTGATCGAAAACGATGGAACGCTCTTAGATGCCTTAAGGGATGTATTTGACTCTCCGACCATGTTAGAGACTTCGTGAGTTTCGAATTAAAATTTCATTGCTCTTGAAATGAGATTACTTTTGCTTTTAGTTGGGGTTCTTCCAAGGTTATAAAATGTCTCCTTAGGCTTTTAGGCTTTCTTTATATATTAAGATTTTCCAATGAATCTTAAAGGCACGTTTTATTTTTAAAATTTCAATACTTTAATTAAATGATATTTCCAAAAGGACTTCCAGAAAGAGTAAATTAGATTGGTATGTTAAAGATTTTGTTTATTTAGTTATTTTGCTCTGTAATTGCTTTTGAATTTGTTTGATTATCTGTACGTGTATTAAGTTATTTTTATGTTATAATGCAGTGTATTAGTAAAGTGTGTGTTTGCAACCTTTTAAATTGAAATTCATATTAATTTTATGTTTACATTGTTGTCTTTTATTTTGTTTGCAAACATTGGAATAAAATATGACATCGTAAACATAAGCTACAGTTAAAAATGTATCCACAAAAACAAAATATACCAATTATAGTTACGTAATGTAAAACAAACGCAGGATTAAAAATTGATTAAAAACAATATTTCAGTGTAATTTATCAAACACTGTGTAGCCAAAGCAGACATTATAATTTAAAAAAAAATAAAAAAAATAAAAAATGTTGTTTATAACACATAAGCAGGACGCTGGTTGTGAAAATTGATAATTCATCTCTACCTTATTATTTTAATGCAGTACAAATGGTTGTGGTTGAAATTCTTTAATTTCAGTCAATATAAATGTACAGATTGAATAAATATATTATAGAAGGAAATCATTCCGCAAAGAGTTCAAAATACGTCTGTCAAAATAAAATAATAACATATTTTTATTGAAATACTGGCCTTATTAGGGTGGTCAAAATATTGAAGGTCAAAATTATATAAGTCCTACCCTCTTATTTTGTTCCAATGTTGTAAAAAAGAAATCAGATCAAATTTGAGAACATTTCAGTAATATTAAAAGGTAGCTCAATGCAAATGAAGTTCACATTATTGTCCCATAGTATGTTGTTTTCAAAGGCTCAAACTAATTATATTTGTAGATTGTATTTGTCGTTACAATTAACAGGAAATAGAAATGCAGCTTTTGTATGCACACATATTTTTTTAAATATATTTTTAATTGTAACTTTTTCAACTGGACAGAAAAAACCTCATGATGGGTACAACGGCAAATAGAGCTTTAGATAGAACGGAAATTTCTGATCGAAAAGGCTTCAAAAGGAGCAAAGGTTACAAGATTCTCTGACAAACATAAAAGACGATTGGCTAGCTTTTCTGATGCAGCTTTGGATACTTCTTCATCAATACTTTTATAGTGCAATAGAGATTTTGTCAAATTGAAAACATTGTTGGTCACATTTTGTAATCACATTTTGAGGTAAAGGAGCCGTCATCCAAGTCTTTAGGTATACTTGAACAGAAAATATAATATCCTTTTCATCTCTTAGACGAATGATGAACTGACAACTAAACGTCCATATTTTAAGAGTACAATATTTTTGATATCCATTGGAACGTGGTGTATTGCCGCATTTATCATAAAATTAATTCCGAAAGATTGGATTTTACTTAGAAATATTAAAATCAGTTTGAGAAATTCTTGGTCATTTCTTGACCGGATTTCATCCAATAGTTTTTCATCGAATCTAATTATATTTTGGCCTTTATATGAGGCATTTAAGTCAAAATGTCCTTGTTATCAATTACAATCTTATATTTTACTTTATTAATGAACTCTCAATAGGCCTAGAATCTTTTCAGGGGACTTACCATTGGTCCGGAATTTATTAGTGCGCTTATTAAAATCTGTATCAATAACCAGCTCCATAATATATTGTCGACAAGTCTAATAAAGTAGTGTCTTGTTCATTTTTTGTTCAAGCAAGAGACAGGTACCATTCCTTTGGCCAGTATTAACATTTGTTGTGCAACAGCAGATACTTTGTCATTTAAGGCTAAGATCCAAAACTGCATAAACTACAGTTAGCTGTTAGCTTGACTTTATCCGGTTGCTAATGGCAATTTTGCCACTGGAAGTAATTGTGCTACTCTTTCCAGATAGTATATCATTAACTTTTATTTTCTAGTAAAGTCTTGCAACGGTTTACTGTCCTATCAATTTAGAACCCTGTTCATGAAATTCGGTTTTGAGCTGCTTAAATATATTAGATAGGTGTTTAATTTTTTCTCTTGACGAACGAAATGTCTACATAAAGTAACACCATGCCCATCAGAACCCAAACTCCTAGCTATTTCGATAACAACAACCAACAATCAAGTGCTTCACTGACTGAAAATAAATATGATAAAGGTTATGAAAGAAGTTAATGGAAGAAACAATCCTGCAAAGCGTCCTGACATTAAACTCAGCATTTTTATGGACCTGAAATTTGAGAATTTAGTGACCAAACAATAAGCTTTGTTGTTTGAAAGAATTAGTTTACCTGATACATTTCTTCAAGTAGATCCATAAATCTGGGAGGTCCAGGAGTGCTCATAGCAGGAGGATTATAGTAAAGCATTAAAAATTGTACAAGCCATTGAAGTCAATGATCAGGCTGAAAGATGTGTAGCATTCATTATAGAGTTTAATCGGAAAATAACACAGAATGAGAACCAACTACTATTCTTTCTACACGTGGGGGAAGAACATTAAAGGGGAGTTTAAACCTTTTGACGGCAACAAAAACATCTTTTATAGCGTAATGTTCGATATGCTTTAAAATAAAATGTACTTCATATTTTTAATTGATATTTTTTATATGGTACAATATTTAATTCATGCATAAAAACAATAATTATTTATACATAAGTATGTTTTAAAAAAAATTATCATGTGAAACGTAATAAAAAATAAAAAAAACAAAAATTGAACATAAGTCACCCACAAGATATTTTATTCAGTTTCTGGAATAAACTCAATATTAATATTGTAAATTAAAGCTTGAATTTTAAAATTTGTCTCTAATTATAAATGCCATTTTATAAATAACTCGTCATCTATATTCTTAATTCCTGCTTCAGAGATTGTAAAACTATCACGTGTATGCCCAAAAATGTTTTACAGGAATAGGAAAAAAAAAACTTTAAAAAAAAAAAAAATAGTGTGGTAACATATATTCAGAATTTTTTTTCTAAATTTTCCATTGCGTTTCACTTGATAACTCAAAAAAAAAAAAAAAAAAAAAAAAAAAAAAAAAAAAAAAAGTGTATAGTTATGCGTAAAATAATTATTGTTTTTCAAGAAGGAAATAAACATTATACTGTATAAAAAATATCCATTAAAAATAGTCAATCCATTTTATTTTAAAGCATATTGAAAATTACTCAAAAGAAGCAATTTTTGCTGTCGTCAAAAGGTTTAAACTCACCTAATGCCACTGTTGTAATATTATTATATTGTTTTATAATTATTTTTATTTCGCAAAACGCTAGAAATTTCCACAAATTTAAATTTTACATTTTCCTGATTTTTGTTACTTTCTGCTGTATAAATTATTCAAATTAAAAACTTTTGGGGTGCTTAGCTACCTTTTAATAGTAAAATAATGGGCTAAAACTTTACATTTTTTTTTTATATATAAAAGGAACAAATAACGCGGATAGCACCATTCAAATCTTTAAAACATAAAATCGACCTTCTTTGGACCACCCTATAGTCATTATGTCTATTTTATAATATCAATTGCATTCAATCCCAACAAAAAATATATGATGAATTTTGAAAGGGAGGAAACTTTTCATTTCTGCTGACACATTTTTCAAACCCCAAATAAGATGTAAAAATTTTTTCAAAATTTTTTCACTTATACTAATTCAACAACATTTTATTAAAATTTACCGTATTTTGTTGGAATCCTTGATGATATTCTTCTTGTAAAAAAAAAACATACCGAGGAGGATCAACAGTCAATATTCAAGTAATCATCACCGTTTTTCAGTATTTAAAGTAAGCTATCATTATTCTGCCTTCGTTTAAAATGTACTGTACTTAAAAAAAGGAATGCACAAATATATGAAATTAAACATGCTGAATCACTCCAGAACTTCTAATAAATTATTCATTTTCATATTCGGCACAGTGAGGTTCTTTTATTATTGAACAATCTATCACAACCGTCCTGGATAGCAATTTTGATTAATAGTTTTGAACCAACTGTAAGTTCTTGAGAAAGACTATACGTTCTATATCACATTTTTAAATTACAATAAATACCACATTTCAAGAATTGTTGTGTTATAAAGACGTTGTCAAGCTTAACGAGCTCCAAAATTTTAAATAATTTGAATAGCATCAAATTCAAAATCAGTCCCTTAAAGAAGCAATTAAAGGAACGCAGATTTCCTCATTCTTTTTCATTTCTATTGACATGAACATTCACAGCATACTATTTACATATTGTGTTTGAATATCTAGAATCCATGTTGAAATTTCGTTTCACCATTCCCATCATCAGCAAATGTAATTTATTTAATTTATTAGTGTTAGCATTTTTTTCTTCCTGAAAAATATCTAAACTATTTCTTAAAGGAGTCATATCGCACGTCAAGATCAATTCTGAAATCTCTGGCATTGAAACTAATAATTAAACTGCACAGATCTTCAATCAAGAAGACTTTAATCGACACCACATGATTTTCTTAATATGTGCTGATAAATAATAAAAACAATTTCCATAATACATATCAACATACTGCAAAGGTAGCAAATTGAAAACCTCTTTACTGCTTAAAAGTTAGCATCTCAATTAACTGTAAATGTGTATTACTTATGGGAACAAACTACTCGATCTCGCCCTTGCGTGCAAGTGACAATTCAGGTGTGTGCTCAGTGTCAGCATGTTTCACCTGGAAACCACCCAAAAGCATGTACTCTAGCGTCATGATCTATGTCGGATATGACACATTTCCCAATGGATGATTGCGTTACGTATTCTGGTTGGAATCCATTAGCAAAACAGGTAAAGCGTGCGAGATGTCACGAGGTTGAAATCTAGCTGTGGTGTGTCAAGCAACGGTGATGTTGGGTGGTTGGGTTGAATTAAATACATTTGCGAGAGGGGGTTTTGAGTTACACTAACTACTAATTTTACACGAAATGTTTTGTCTTGTTAATGCAAAAGAGCTTTATTTAATTTCCCCGCAAAAAATTAACAAATAACGAAAGTGAATTTCACAAAATGTTATTAAAACAATGTATTTAATTTCTACTACTCCAAATTTAGAATAAGAAACAAATGTTCATATACTACGCTTAAATTCTTCGATTTTTGAAAGTTATATATTCTGTTTTATGTATCCATTTCTAAACTAACATACTGTCCTATAGATTTAAATACATAACACTTGTAAAAATTGAATTTGAACTTCCCACCTTCACTAAAAAACAATGCATATTTGTAGTTGAAATCCGATAAGAATATGTGAATGTCTTCAGATTGAATTAAAAAGTTTCAACAAACATAGCCTGGATAAATTGAAAGAGGATGATTAAGGTTGCCCTTTTTCGGGTGATTAAGGATGCACTTTTTCTTCAATTTTACTTTTTAACTTTGGAAAATATTCTGCATCTTTATTGTATTATGTATATATTAATGAGAACATTTATGTAATTATATACACTGTATATACCTCAGCTTAAAATTTTTTATTAATATTTAAAATCGACATAGTTTTTAAGACAAACTGTATAGATGAATTATTTTATGCATGTCAATAAATTAGTCCAACATACTTAGATATATTGAGTAACTACTAATATTTTTCTATACTTCAAATCCAATATTGATAAGAGTATGTAATAGTATGAATGTTTCAGTTTTCGGTGATATTTATTTCGTTGTTAAAAAAACATCAATACAAACCAGTTATATAGATGTAATTACTTTTCTTTTTACTTTTGAAAAAATCCCATTTTAAAGTAGCTAAAAGAAGATTTTTCCTTATAAAAATGTTTTGTTGGTAACCTTTTAATTCAACACAACACAATTAAACTAGTAGGAACCACCTGAAAAAACAAAAATGAATACTAACATTATCTCTCTACGATCAATGTTCCGATGTCAAAAAATGTTATTCGTAATAATATATAAGCTATTGCTCACTTATTTCTTGTTGATATGAAATGCTTTTAACAAATACTAAAACAAGATTTAGATAAAAATAAACTGAGTAAAGTATCGTTGATAAAATAGCACGGTTTAAAATTCTATGATAAACTTATATTATGAAACCATTTTTTGAAAAAGAATTACATATAGTATTTTAGAATACAATTTTTTTTTAAAATTTGTGTAGAATTTATTAATGATGATTTAAGTTGAGTTTTCTTTGGAATTATCATGTCACATTTATGAAGTAAAGCCCCAATATAAACTTTATAATGAAATATTTTATAAAAATAATACAAATAAAAATTTCATGATTTTTTTAGTGAATATAGAAACATTCCATCCATTACATTTTGCATATTGAAAATTAAAGTAATGCATACCTTTTTTTGAGTGCTACTCTTTTTCAAGGGTTCATGATGCTTACAAATATACCACATTTAAAGTATACATGAAGCTTATCTTATATGTATGTGTTACGAATCATTGACTTCTAACATTCAACATTTAAACTTGAGGATTGTATACAAAATGTCTTAGAATTACCATGTGCGAAATGTACGTATACTCATAAGTATACTTTATTGCCCATTTCAACCCTAAGAAGTACTTTAGTTTGCTTTATCGTCCGTTAGAGATGAAGATTTATCGCTCAAAAGAGAGTTGGGGGTTCCATTTCTCAATTTTAGAAATGGTAGAGAAAGAGTACAGTAATAGAAAATACTTGTTTTTAAATTCTGAATTTATGAAGAAATATTGGCAGGTTGAAATCTGTCTTCTAAAGCAAAATAATTCATGGTTATTGTTTGCTCCTGATTGGTCAAAACACTTGTGTTCATGGTGTCTACCCCTAGACGAAAAGATACAAGATAATAGTTTTGAACTTGATAGAAGATACATGACTAAAATTGGTGCCGACTGCTCTACTGATTGAGATTTCATTATTTATAGATATTTTGATATGTGTAAGCAAAACAGTTTCTGTGTGTGCCTTGTATAACTTTAACCAATATTATTAAAATTTCCTCAGTGAAATTTCCTCTTGAGAACTGTAAGGCATTACATCTCATAAGGAAGAAACATTCCGGAAACCTCCACGAGGAAAATTGACAAGTAACGTCTTAGAATATTTCTTCACTAACTATTATGCATAACGATTTCTGAAGCATAGTTCATAGGCAAGGCTCAGGATCACAAGCCCAAGAAAAAAATACATTATATTTCATCATTCCGCTAAGTAATTGACTGGCCAAATAGCAATTTTAATCCTTACATATTTTTTACTACAGACTTTTTAACATTAAATTTGAGTACGAAGGAAATTCAGTTATATTAGATTGAAAGTGCTTGTAATTATTACTGATTTTTTGTCTTTTTCAGTAAGTTATAATTATTATGAATTATTTCAACTTCTGAAAAGAATGAATTAAGAAAAGAATGACTGAATTCCATATTTTCAATGTTCCATTTACCATTCCATATTTTAAATTGTATATAAACAACATAAAATATAGCTAAAAAAATAAGAAAACGAGTTTATAAATACACTAACTACTGAATATACATGTTTCAATTTTACCATGTAATTTATAGAAATTAAAGAAAATTCAAGTATTCCCATTTTGAACGTTCAATATTTGAAAATTGATTTTTAAAATTGGAACCGGATAAGTTATTTTTTAATATTTTGCTACTTTTAATGTATTTACTTTGACTCAATTGAGAAGGTTCTAACTTCCTGGGAATGATTCATTTGCCACAAAAACAATTGATATTATTGGGATAGCTGTAAGTTGAGCCAAATGTCATAATTTGGGTTTACTAGAGCTATCTAGATTCAACCTACTTAGACAGGGTTTATTAGATATGAAGGGGTGTGGAGTGATAATTTATGTTAACGAAATTATAACTTACAGTGAGTTAATGATTGGTTGTAAGTTATTTAATATCGATTCAGAGTGGTTAAAATTGATTAATGATATTGGAGAAAAATTAATTGTGAGACATGCTTATAGGCCTCCAAAAAGTTATTTTTGGCATGATTTCATGTTGTGCAGTAAAATTATTGAACCAACTACAATATTAGGGAATTATTTTAATGGTGGACTTTAATTTTCCAAACATTGACTCCAATACATTGTACACATGGTACGATCAGGCATCAAAGTTCTTAGATGTAATATAGGATTATTTCCTAATGTAGATAGTCAATGAAAGAACTCAACAGGATGCCATTTTGGGCTTCTGTAGTAGCGAGAACAGTGCGCAAGAACTTGAATCCTTGGTGGAACCACGATTGTTCAATTATATATAAAAAGATTGCAATTAGAAAATAAGTTTACAACACTTATCTTCCTTATTCAATGCAACTGAACCTTTATGTTTCAAGAAAGTCAAAACAGAAGTTTGGAGAGTCAGACTTCAAAGCATAAAATTATCTTGGAGATCATATCTGAATAACATTAGCATTTAAATATCTTTAAAAATCAATGTGGAATAAGACTAAAACCATTTCTGGATACTATAAAAGTACCCAATTTTTTTCAATTTTAAACAATGAATGCAAAGTCTTCTCAAATGACAAGGACATTGTAAATATATTAAGTACAACCTTCTCAAATGTCTCCAGTTGTGAATTTTCAACTACAGATTTTATTGAACACAAGCAACGCGAAGAGCGCAAGGTTCTCAACTTCCTTTTCCAAGCGCTTGAGGACTACAATTTTAAACTTAGTGAAATAAAAAGTGCATTATTTAAATGTCATTAAACATCAACTAGTCCTTATTTAATACATATTGAGATGCTGAAGCATCTCAGTGAAAAATCTATATTTTCACTTCTCAGACTTTCTCAGGATTTGGAATAAACACACTTTCCAAAACTTTGGAATAAGGCTCTTACAATTATCATCTTGAAATCTGATATAGACCCACACAATCTTAATCTTAATAGCACTTACCGACTACATGAGCAAGCTTATGGAGCAAATTATTAATGCACGCTTTGTTTACTACTTGGAAACAAATAAACTTTGATCGACATTTCAAAGTGGATTTGATGTAGCAGAAGTACTCTCGATAAACTTTTTAATCTAAAAACTTCAATTAATGAAGTTTTCGTCCTTAACCATCATCTCGTATCTATTTTCTTATGCTGGATCTACACGTAGAACTTCATAACAATTTCGTAGATTAGTAGCATTTGCATTTAATAATATATGAATCCCCAAAGAACGTATTTTTTCACTTTGAAAGAGTTCGATCCAAGAAAAGGAAATATTTAAAAAAAAAAAATCGTGAATCAGTTCAGCGCAACATAACCTCACCTTGTTACAGTAGAGTTATACTGGTTCTCTACACTCTACTCTTTACAGTTGACTCCCCCCCCCCCTCACATTTATAATCATTATACATTGTCCGTATATGTATGAAAAAACTAACGTTTATCGGTTGGAACTTCAACTAGAACTTTATTCGAAAAAAAATCGAAAATATGGAAAAATATTTTAAAAATTGGAAGAAAAAAATAATAATATCAATCTGGAGGCAGTCAGACTTACCAGAATGCAATCAAATTTCACACGGGATATTTTAAGACCATTTACCACCTTTTTATTGAAGTGTCCCTTAAAAAAGGAAAGAAAAAAAGATCGTTTGACCCGCCCTACTGTCCAACACCAAGGTATTAGAATTTTATTGGGCTTTTGAACTTTAGTCTCTACACCATAGCAGGTTAACACTGCTTAACGCTAAGATGACAAAAGGTTGCATTAAATTATTGTTTGAAAATCTCAACCAATCACTTTCATCCTGCTTTTATCAAAGTTTTTATTCCTCCTTTCCAGAGATTATCCTCATCAAAACAATCATACATCTCTTCATTTCGGTTAATAATGAAGACTCTTTTAGAGAAGCTTCACATCCCAAGTTTTAACGTCGCAAAAACCCATTTATATTGCAAGTTTTTAATACGCAACATAAATCATCACCTTATAACCTTAGAATAATTTTAACCTACCCGTTTTTACGTG
Source organism: Linyphia triangularis (assembly GCA_963978545.1). Taxonomy (NCBI): domain Eukaryota; kingdom Metazoa; phylum Arthropoda; class Arachnida; order Araneae; family Linyphiidae; genus Linyphia; species Linyphia triangularis. The sequence goes on along the minus strand of OZ021722.1, from coordinate 82,397,848 downwards.
TTTAAATAACAAACACCATATTTTAGTTTTAAGCATCTTTTTTTTTTAACATATGACTTTACATGATGCCTTCGTTTATGCTTTTACTAATGGCTTTAAATCGCAAGATCATATTAGATCAGCAATGATACTGAATCATCTGACCATCAAAGAAAAACTTAATTCAGCTTATTCAAGTTTCACTGCTGAAGCATACGCAATTCTTCTTGCTCTGAAAGAAATCTCTACAAGAAACTACAAAATGTGGGTTCTTTATACTGATATTCAAAATTCCATAGACGCATTTCATTGCTCTTCCATGCAAAGTCATCCTTTTATCAAAGAAATCATAAGCTGTGCATTTAAACTTTAAACAAGTGTGCTTACTATACGTATTTTGCTGGATTCCATCAAATGTTGTCACCGATGAAAATAAAAAAAAAACTAATTTGGCTGCAAAATCAGTCACCTTCTTAATTCCTTTTTGTGATGCTCTAAACCACCCATTCCTTTCTGTGAGACATTGCACTATCATAAGCTTGTCAGGAGTTATGGGATGATCAACAAGTCAACAAACTACGCTCGATTCAACCATCAGCAAGAAGCTGTGGTTTTTACAAAGGAAGCAATAAGCGGGAAGTTGTTTTGAGGAGTCTGTATATAGGCCACGCAATAATTACCCACACACCTCTTATACTTGGTGAATCTTCACCAGTGTGCACAGCATGTAATTAAATCTTAAGTGTTTTACATATTTTAGATGAATGCTCCTTTTTCAATGCTCACCGTCAACACCGTTTTAGAATCATAACTTTTAACATCACACACTTTTTAAATAAGGACTCAAATAAATAACACTTTTTATTTCTCAAAGACACATGATTTTATAATTAACTTTAAAATTGGAATTTTAGTTTTTCATAAGTCATGTAAATTTAGTTATATTTTGAACGAATGCTTGGGGCAGCTTTGCTAGCTTATCTCTTGCGTCATTAAACATTATTCAACCAACCAGCCATATCCTATTAACTCAGAAGTCTATTGCGGAGAAATTTCCAATAAATAGTTTCTGGCGTAAAGTAGTTGAACATCAGGAACTTATTATGATATTTTCCCATGGCTGCCAGAGGCACATTTGATTGGATTGCCACCGTAGTGGCTCAATATTAAATTATCTCTTTAGCAATCCAGTAACTAGCAAGTTAATTTACCGTTGAAATGTTCTATGCAAATATATGAAAGTAATATCCTTAATTTATTTCTTGGTCATTAATTTTAAAAATTTAATTAAACATATATTTATTTTTGTAAATACAATTTCTAAACTAATAGCACATAATTTGCTCATAAAAATCACGCCAATTAGTTTCTCGTCTCTCGGTATTTATAAATAAAATATAAATAAACCAAAGAAACCAATATTAAATTTAAAAAAAAAAGACTATAAGAATATTTAAGATATATTTCTATAATTTAAAAGTACTGAAGCATTTTATTTTTTCTATAATGTGATTGATTTTTTGTAAACAACAAGCAACTACACGAACGTAGTTGAGAACTAAGAAAGTTTGCTACATGCTGATGACAGATTTTTCTAAAGCCTAATTCTCTGAAATGTCGCCTAATTAGGGGGTGTTTTCTTGGTGGTACATACTGCACGATAATACTTCAATTTAAAATAACCAATGACTGCTCAAACAGGTCTGTAAAATCACAAAAATCTATTTCATTCAGGAGAGTAATATCTTTATGTTTTGAATGTCCAAATTGCACCGATAAAGATAATCTATGATACAACAATGTCAAGCTTTTTTTTTCTTCTTTTATTTACCTTATTTTACCACGAAGTATCTTGTAAAAAATATTTGCACCTAAATCGTCATATTATGGGAAACATTAGTGTCTCCGTTTTTAATAATAATGATGTAAATTTGATTTATCCACATCTTTATCAATGGGATTAAAGTAAATATCTTGGTGCACACCAAGTTCACTGCTAGACACATCTTGCTGGAAGCAACTCAACAGCATTTTGATCCCCTCATGTAAGTTATGTTTGCTGTAAGCTGACAAATTTACTTTTTATAAAAAGTTTAACAAAAATATGGAAATCTTAGTATATAACTACTATTTCAGTAGAATAGAAAGACTTTTGAACTTTCTTTTCGTCGTGGTTTGCCTATTGCTCGCAATATAATCACAATTATTTCAATAGCCACCGAAATTCGTGATCAAAAGGTTTGTTTAGTTTGAGGCATGGGAACAAGGAAGAAAAACATTAAAAGGAAAAAGCAAATATTTATCATTTTAAATTTCTAAATAGTACCGGAGTGTGTATTTAATGTATGGAATTATTTGACTGATTAAAAGAGGGATTTCAACTTATGGCTGGTGAGATCGCTGTGAGACCGAGGACGTGTCGGTGATGCAGTCATGAAAAGCTTGGGTTCAATGGGTGAGACTCGGGAATGTCTGTAGCCTAGGACTTTTTCACAACCGAAAGGTCAGTCCTCTCTATCTCAACTTGTTCGCAATCTCTTTTCCGAAGTTGAAACTATAACTGGAACCGTCTAAAGTTAAAATATGGTAATCGAAACAGTAAAGAGACTCGATTACTGCTGCATTGTGAGATTGTTGGGCAATTGAATTTAACACAAGGTGAATAAAAGTGAAGACGAGCTTGTAAGGTGATAAATTGACATTTATCACCATTGACATTAATTTAGGTTTAAGAAAAATAGAGATTGAGCTCAAATTTCTCTTCAGACTAATTGTAGTTACATCGTAAAGAAAGGACAGAAACAGAAGTGAGTACTATTCAAAATTATACAGTTCTTGCTAGGAGTGGTTGCCAGATTTGGCGATGTATCTTTGGTTTCATTATTCTCACTCCAACACATTTTAGGACTATCTAATGGCACTTTAGGGCCTTCCCTCAAGAATTCACCTCACCTGCCACTCTGTCAAATCCCCACCAGGCTTTAGATTCTACCTGATCTCTTGACCTGTATTGTCCCATCTTGGGAAAAATCTCACGTCACATACTAATTACTAATAAATTAGTGTACTTACACTATCACAGTATTTGGTACCATAGCATTAAAAGAAATGGACTGTTAGAACATTCTTAATAAAATTAGGTGATGCTAATTTCTAAATGAATCTTAACTATTTATTTAAGAAAGGAATGCATGTAACTTGTTAAAGGGTTGTTAACCAATACCTAGCGGTCATAAAAAGTTCATGGGCATAAAATATGCGATTCTATGTGTACAAAATACAAATATTGCTTAAATGTTGAATGCACTCGTTTCAAGTTAATCCACAGAATAATCTGTGATTCCGAAAGAGACAAATGAAGTGATTCGTTGAGCTCTAATGTATCCTGACTGTTCCCTCGGGCAATTTCCTCTAACGACTAAAGGCTTACTGAAATCCAGTTTCCTTTGTTTGGATACAACAAGGATTCTTATTCGTCACACGTTCAGTCATGGATGGAAGGATTTTGAGGTATTAGCCAATTGCGAATCGCGTAACATATGTTTCTTGCAGATCACGCAGGAAGGCCTTTTAGAGCTTTTAACATGGGTTATATTTCTTTTCTGTAGAAAGGAAAAGACTTTCATGGAATCCAAGGCTTAGAAGTTTGTTTATAGAGTTAAAATGCATGTATGAACTTGTGAAATGTTTGTGAACCTGTTTTGATACACAAGTGGGGGTATTTCGATTTCTTATTATTTAAAAATAAATACTAATAATCGTATTACATTTATTTGTATGGAGGTATAGGTGAAATACTTGATATTTTTCTGGAGATAGTTAACTACAAGTATCATAATTTCTGAAATTTCTAATAATCTTATTCTGATTTTCATGTACCTTTCTATGAGATAATACTATGTCGTACACTGAGGAACTTAAATATGTGATTTATATGTCTAAGCTGTGTAGTATCGCTTTGTTCCAACAGTGAGGGAAAGAGGCTGTTCTCATTGGGTGTGGGCTATTATACTTAAAGATGGACATATTTTGGTGATACATCTTCCTAAAAGGTAACTATTTTTTTGTTTCGTAATCCTCCACCAGCCATTATAGGTATTTCGAGAATGTAATAGGTTTGAGGTGAACAAATTTAGAGCATTATCTGTGATTTCAATTATAAATTAGTTAATCTTTCATTTCTTCTTTACAAGAATACTCAATAAGAACGACCTGCGACGACATTATTTTATGAACCTTCCTCTGGTTAACAGATTGCCAAGCAAGCGTTGCTGTTTTAGAATCATAAAAACTTTCTCGCCTTATAACAAGGAAAGGTATTTATTTTTTGAGAAACAGAAAACCTAAGTTTACACTCTTAATTAATTTTCGAGATTGTTAGTCGATTGCTGATCTTGCTGCCACAAGTTGCTTAGCGCAAGTTTCAGAACCATACATAGTTTTAAGCAACGAAGTTTTGTATAAATCTAAGTAAATAAACAATTAGGCATTTCATTATGAGTTGAATTATATGAATTAGCAACTTCTATGTTTCGACTTAACTTAAGGACGAATTCTTATCACCTAAAATAATTGCTTCTTGACGTCCAGTCGTCTTTGCTATTTTGTTGAAATATATGATCATTGATCATTCTCCCGAAACGTCCGTTTTAGCTTTCAAAATTTTTAAATCTGAAAATTTTCATGTAAGGTACATTTGGACTATATTTAGGCAGCTAACAATTATATCTTTGTAAAACTATGAAGATTTATGAAACATAGGAATTTATTTTAAATATCATCCTTAAGCATGTCAATTAGGCAGAAATTATTACGATCCTAAATCATGCAGATATCATATAAATACTCAATTGGCATTTTTAGGTCAATAGTTATGGACTAGTCATAGTTTAAAATAAATGAACAAAAACAATTATTTCAGCTCTATTTTTTAAATAAAATAAATTTTGGTGTAGCCTCGATTTTTGTAGAACGGAAAACATATTATTTTTCATACTTAATATAAAACTAATCGACAGCTGCTATAAGCATATAAACATTTATTCTTCAAAATACTTTATTGTGGGTTTTGTAGACATATGGAATCAAAGTGAACATTTCGGCATAATGCCCCATATGACCTCTGGCAATGCTTCTAAATTCAACAAAAATTCCGCCATTCATCGCATTTCAATTCATTGCGATTTATGCAAAATGGCTTTGAATGGACACGAGTCTGCTCCCAGGCAAGTCATCCATCAAACATGGCGTCATATATCTCACTACCTACATCACGTGACTTCCCTGCCCTCGAGACGTCAGCGTTCCATGTAGTTTGGTTCACATAACCTCTGAACTAAAGGGATGCCTTAGCCTTTCAATATGCATGTTGAAACCTTTTGGCATTCCATCCAATGTTTTTCTCGTTGTTTCCAGGCATGAAAGGTTTTGTACAAAGTCCTTAGTTTTGTTCTGAATGTATATAGAAGACACTTTTCTAAAAATAGAAGTAAAAGTAGTGTTGTCATAAGATACGGATTGCATATTCTGTCGTTTAATTTGGGATAATGTGATATTTTATTAATGGGTTAAGTGATTGATAAGGCGTTACTGGTGATACGTTTAGGAAAAAGGTGTGTGGATGGATAGATAGTACCGCTGAAAGGCAGTTTGTTTTTTGTTTCCTTTTGAAATCACAATATGGTTTCCGAATAACAACTTATTGCAATACTAAATTTTTGCACTTTTGGAAATCACAAAAAGAAACAATTTAAATAGCTAAATTTCAAGTACATAGATCATTTTCAGGGATAAATATTGTCTGATTTAGAACTTATAACAACGACCTTCAATTGTTTCAATAAGTCGCTGAATAATCAAATATTTGAATATTGCTTTGATGTCGTACCTTTTATATGCGTACTATATTTTATAGTATTACCTTCTAATATTTTTTAAAAAAAGTTACTGTACTAAAAAAGTTCATATTTTGCCTAAACAAATAGATAGATAAAAAATAGATAAACAAATAAAAGCTTGAAATATATATTGAAAAAATAAGAAGTACTTTTTCTCAAAATATTTAATACTTTTCATTTAACTTGACTTTTAAAAATTTGTGAGAAAGCAATTACATCTTTGTCAAATATGTGTTTTTTTTTTTGTTTTTTTTTCATTTTTACCAATGGAGAAGTTGCGTACTTTTAAAAAATGGTCGAAATCAATACATTTTAATAAAGAAAGCAAGGCTGATTCCGAATATGTAAGTTATACTGCGATTAAAAATTTATTTAATTAAATATCGAAAGAAGAAAAATCGTAAAAACAGTGGAATCGTGACGTAACCGCAAAACTTTCCATCATTGGCTGGTTAGATTTGACGTCAAAATCCGATGATAAATTTCCTCCTTCATTTGCTTACCTACGACGACTTACGAATTTCATAGGAGCTGGTATAAAATTTAAAAGGTATGTACCTATTTTACAAACAGTTTTTCATTTGTCTTTAACTTGATTGAATATGACTTATTTTTATTGTAAGTTTTTATTTTCAATTATCATTCCATCCAGTTAAACTGAAGAACATTGCAGTGACAACTCGTCAATATTTTCGGAGCTCAAAATTTTACATACTTTACGAACTATTCGAAACGAATCGTATTAAACAAAAACTGTATATTCAATTAAAATTCACGTTCAAGAGTTTTCATTTCGTTCTTGTACAAATCATTCTTATACAAGTTCATTTGATTCTTGTAGAAGAAACAAAATACTTTTTCCTTGTTCGTCAATTTTTTGGTGCTATTTTGAAAACTTTCAGTCCGTTTTTAAACAGCTCTTTACTCAAAAGAAAGTTATAAAAACACTATCTCTATCCAGTAGTATTTTTAAAATCAAATTTTCAAATTGATGGATTCAAATAGTAGAAGTTTCCACATTTTTTACTAATAAGTGACATGTCTGTAACTTGGCGTGCTATGTAAACAACTGCCATGAAAATCCAATAAAGTAAAAAAAGAAGTTTGCCATTATTATAGCATTTTTTTTTTCTGTTCAGATTAATTTATATTCCTCTAGAAATATTATTTTCCCAATTTCAAGAACACTCTTACTTCTTTGAACAACTTGCATATCTCTCACCCACAAAGTTGGCGACATTTAATACCAAGAAAATAAAATGGTTCGTTTTAACAAATTCTTTCAAATCGTCAAAGCAGAATAGAAGCCAACGACAATTTAGTTTTGTTTATACATTTCATTTAATTTTGTTTGCATATTCTTATTCAATTAAAACGCTGATCCAATTTTCTTTGGCTTGCTTTTTTTTAAAAATAATTTTAGATTAGTAAAAACAGTCGGGTGATGTTCGAACACACTCCGCAAGGACGAACTCCTATTATCTTGAAATGCTTAAAAAGTTACTACAAACTGGATTGTTAAATGGAATAAATGAAATATACTGTCACACACACAAAACACATCGAATGAATTTAGTATTATTACGATGAAATATAAAATCTTATTTTAGAATGCTGCTTGTTGTTCCTTTTCGACTACAAGCCATTTTAAATAATAAATAGATTATAATGAATTGAGAAAACAAATATTATAGCCAATCGATTTTTTACATGTTTCCAGAATACAAAAATTAAAAAAAAAGTGTCGTAAAAAAATTCAATTAATGAAATTATCAGAAAATGTAGGGCACGATCACATTTGTGGAATTTTTTTCTTTAGTTTTATGAATTTGTATTGTTATAAAAATACGAATTCATAAAAACTATACAATATTTTTTTTAAAGTATTAGGTTTGATTCAGAATTAAATAAAGATTCGATAAAAAAATATATAGGAATTAATATTGGAATTCAATTCCAGGCTATGGAACTTTTTCTTTAAACTGTATGAAAACTTTTTCGAGTCACTGTATATCATGAGCTACTCTGAATGATAGAATTCCAAAATAATTAAATCATTATGTAAAAATAAAAGTAATAGATGTAAAATACTCAGATAAAAATGATTTTCACAAATGTTTAGGGTATTTTTTGCAGAAACATCGTCCGGTTTAATGGCTTTACACCACTTTTTGCGGATGTCTGTGTATTTAAGAACACTCAAAAATAATTTAGAAATATTAGTGATTGAAGTATTCCTACATTTCGGGACGAGGCAATGCTTGAACGCTGAATTTGAGGACATAATTTTAAATAGATTAAAAGAATACAAGACTAAAAAAAGGCTAAAAGTGCTATACCAATGCGAATAAATTCACGATAGTTTCCAAGATCGTGCGAAACAAAAATAGGATTATGATGTAGGGTGACGTCACAGCTAAGCTAGTCTCGTTTTTGCCGCGCTTTTAAAAGTGGGAAATTGAAACTCGTATTACTCGAGAAATATTGAACGGATTTCAAAAAAATTTCTAGTTTTGGTTGTCTTTCGTCACTCTTAATAAAATAAAAATTAAAAAAAATTAAAAAAAATCCCAACTTGTCAAATCTTCAAATCTCTACAAAAAATAATAATTTATAAAATTGCGTCGTTTTAAAAGTAATGACCATTTGAATTGTAGTTTCAAGAATGTGAGTGCTGTTAGATTATAAGCAAAATAAAAATAAGAAAATATGCATTTGTTCGACTATTTTAACATAAATTATGATTATTTAAATTTCACACTTTTCACAACTCTCCATATTATTTTAGCCTAGTTATTTAACTACGCATTTTACAATTTACTGGATTTTCTAGGAAGTTTCCGGTTTCAGAACTTAGTAAAGTGACCAACCCTAAATCATGGAGTGGTATTTTATTGCTCTAAAAAAATAAGTATACCTAAAATTAGTGATCTTCAATTTCGTAGAAATTGAGTAAGTCGGAAAGCGAAACATTAAAGAGACACAATATATTTTTACTGCACAATTTATAAATTATGGATAGCAGGTGAATAATCTTATGAACCAAAATGTAATAATCATGGAAAAGTAATAGAATAATAATGCCATTAGTGACATCGAACTGCCCTTTTACCCAATATAATTATGTTTCCTTCATTTAGTGATATTAAACACACCTAACGGATCTCCCACGAGAAATCACCTTATGGCGCCTTTTGACCAATCCCAACCAGTTAGTATTCCTGGGTTGACTATCTTGACCTGTTGTGTCATCTCTTGGGCCAAATTTAGCCATCAAGTCGACATCCCTCAAAGACATATTGCACTTAATTTACGGAGTTTCATTTTTTACCTGACCCCCCCCAAAATATATGAAACGTATGGTAGTTGTCATTATCCTGTCATAAAATATAAATCGAGTAAGAAGCTTTTGAAAATCAATGGACTTCAATTTATACATACAAGTCACTACAATGTAACATACAAATTGCTGCAAGTGGCTACAATGTAAAATATAATTTGCAACAAGTGTAATTGATAATATCTTAATTTAAAGTCCACTAAAAGTAATTGATGATCATACATTACCATTAAGTAATTTTAAAGAAGCAAATCTGAAAAAAAAATTAGAGTAAGCAGTTCATTGGAAAAACAATTGACAAAACAATCCTGAGTACATTTTTAATAAAATAATGTATCTTTAAATTCACCAACATCCAGTTTGCGATAATATATTATTATTTTTATTAAAGTTAAAGTGTTTGGATTACTGGTGATTTAACAAATGTAAATCGATGCTAAGGAAATTAATTAACGGGAAGATAAAGAGTATTAGAATATTTGGCTTGATTATATGTGAAAAATAAATATTTTTCGAACAATTTCAGTTATCCAACACATGTAAATTACTATCTGATGAAACCACATGAAGTGAAGGTCGATGTTTAGTCCGTAAGGTGTTAATCAAAGGGCTCCTGGAAGGACTTCCGTTAACCAAGGATGCATTTTTTTTTTTTTTTTTTTTGTATAAACGTAAATAGGTCAACTGCTTAATTGGCTGGTGATGGTTGGAAGAAATCAATCTCAATCCATCTGGACTGCTTGCTTTCAGTTTCAGACTGATTAGCTACGCGCAGGGTTTTCGATTATTAACGTCTTAAAATTGTTAAGTATGGTTTAATATTATTGAAATTGTTGGTATTAAACAAACTTCGTTGAGGGGCACTTCTGCATCTTTTATGAGTACTACAAGTTCTTAGATAGCTCTGGAACATTTACACAGACTTCCGGAGAGTATGGACGAGGTTGAGTAAGTTTGAGTTTCACAGTAATGGAAGAGGGCTGTCTTACTACATTACCCCACCGCCAAGCCCCACACTTTCAAAATAACGAATTGATTACAAAACTCATAATGTGCTCAGATACCCTGAATGATTATAATTTTTCTTGTAATAACAATGGGCACATATTTAAGTGTTTTATGTATTATGTTAGAATTTTCCATTTATTGCTTTAAATTCCTTATTTAGGATTTAGGGCATGATGTTGTTGGAAAAAAATCAATTTATAATAATGCTATAAAAATCAAAAATAATAGAAAATTTGGTTAATAAATGTTTACCAAGAAATCCACAGGTGAATTTTTTCTTTCGTATTGGAATTACTGTACTTTTTAAACTTTGCGTGACAATGATAGAAAAATTAAATTTTTGGTGACAAGATGTTGGTTTCTCCTTGATAACGTCATCGTGCTGTTGTGTATTTCAATTTAGTTCCATTATGTCTTCAAATATTTCAAATGCATATTAGTTTACTAAAGTTATGGAGAGCCAGCTTAATGAAAAGCCTTACATACTTTTTACTTATAAGATATCAACCCCTTGTGACCTAGAAACTGCTAGATGCTGTACACAGTATTTATCCTAATGTGAGAAACATATATATTGAATTTGGCTGGAAATATATTAAAATGATACCAAAGTATTGAAACTATACATTTTTAGATTGTTTTTACACATGTAAAATGTTCAACTAATATGAAAAATACGTGTACATACAAATTCAGCTAAGTATATATATATAATCAATAAAATTTTAACAAAAAGTCACCTCCATTAAAAACATTAGTGTGCATCGAAAACAAGGTGTATTAAGGTTTAACGAGCACAAATTTATGGCAGTTTCTAAAATACCTATACATCTAAACTGCTTCAGAAGATAGAAATAATTGGTCAGACAGAATGTCGCCAAAAACAAGCTACGTGATACAACTGACTTCGATTCCACAGCAATCACGAAAACAAGCAGCGGGTCGAATGATTTTCAAAGTGAGCCACGCCCAAAGTAATATGTAAAATTACTCTAAGGGTGAAATTAATCCCTGGGGAATGAAATTCACATTTAATAACACAGAAACGGTCAGTTATGGTGTCCAAACTCCTTCTCCAATGAAGGGAGAGGAAGGGTTTTTCTTCTTTATTTTCCTTTCTTCGTCCCTTTTTCTGTTACGTTCACAATAGAAGACGGTGACCCCTTATATCTGAGATCCATCATTGTTAGAGAGAGGTGCCACGTGTTAGAAAAAAGAGGTTGTCACACAAAGAAGTGGGTTGTTTTTGTACTGCTAAATAAAAGCATTTGTGAAGAGATATAGAGTATGTTACTAATATAAATAAAGTTATTAATGAAATTTACCTCTAGTACTTAGTGATATATATGTTACTGCAAAAGTGGGAAATGCCGTTATTGTGCAGAATGAATAGGGATTATATAGAATGCCTGTTGCCATTTGGCAAAGTATGAAACATGATGATTTTTATATACTTTACCTAGGCATTATATATAATAACTATACATTGTATAGAATGGCGAATGCCATTTAGACAAAGTATGAAAATATTACTTTTTTTCATAGCTTTTATGATATTGAGCTTGAAACTATATACCAATAAAAATCAGAACTATATTTTGGTGGTTGTTTATGCACCAGAATAGTTTTTGAAATATCAGTTTTAAAACGCACACATTTTACTTTTTAGACTTTAACGAGTACAGACTAATTGATAAAATTGATTTTGGAGGTGAGATGCCACAAACGACTGTCAGAAATAAGTAGAGGTATTTTTTTAGGTTCAATTGACCGTTAGGCCAACAAAATAGGTCGTAATTTTTCCTTTTAGAGCGCGAAGCATGCGCACACCTCACTTTTTAGAAAGTTCTACAGTACCAAGTAATTTAAAAAAAGTGATTTTAGGGATGAGATTCCACACCTAAAAGGAAGAAGTGCAACCTATTGTGCTGGTCTTACGGTCAATTAAACCTAAAAAAAATATCTCTACCTATTTCAGGCATCTCTACCTATTTCATGCATCTCACCCCCCCCCCCCCAAAAAAAAAGTTTTTTTTTTTAATCACTTGATATTATAAAACTCATAAAAAGTAAAGTGTGTTTGCGCTTCGCGATCTAAAAAGAAAAATTACAACCTATTTATTTGGCCTTATGGCCAATTGAACCTGAAACAAATATTCCAACCTATTTCGGAGAGTCGTTTCTGAAACCGCATCAGTGGAGCTTTTAATGAGGTCTAGATAACCTATCCGCTAGTAGAGCATTCCCCGGAGGTTGGCAAGCGTTAGCGAGCACAGAGAGGAACCCCCTAATATATTAAAAACTTTGTTTTTTATGATTTAATTGTTTTACCTGATTTATGCACTATGCGTTCAGTGTATGCTGTGGGTATAGACATGAGTTAGATGTCGTATAGGTCATGGGTATAGCTATGAGTTAAATGCTGTGTAGGCCATGCGTTAGATCATAGGCTCTAATATAAAGATATGTGTAATACGTTTATAATATTAATGGTTAAAACGAGAATATAAATAGGTGAGAATAGGCAAGATTTCACATTCAAGATTCAAATTTATTGGGAAATCTTTATAAGGGTACAACTATGTACGTTGTCATCATTCTTTTGAATGCGATATTGTCAATGTTGATGACGCAACTGCTTGTTGGACATTTTGCGAATAGTAGATTTTTTATAATAGTTTGATATAGGCATTCATAAGGAACCTGGTAAAATGGTAATCCTATTTCAGCCAATGAATGCCGTATTGGTATGAGCGTGTACATTTACTGGGTTTTAGATTTAATTTTTTATGTTTGACTGAACATTGATCAGGTCTTCTCACTTTTAAAGTATTTTGGTCATCGATTCAACGTTAAATTATAATTTTATCGATATTGCTTTAATTTTTTTCCTACTAATCTAAATATATTATTGTATACGGAGTAAAATTGCTATTAATGAAATGGGAATTTATTGCAGATTTTCGCAAGAATAGTGTATTTAATAACTGATGTATTGTAGCGTGCAGTAACAATGCTTTCTACAAGTGTCTATCCCTTTTCAATAACATATTTTCTAAACTAAGCTGTAACAATGAAACGTTCGATAGATAATTGCAACAAATGTTTTATTCAGATCAGACAAGTAAAAGCTGATACCTTGACGTTTATAGAGACTTGCCTTGAAATAACTGCTATTTGAAGCAGAAAACCCTGCGATTTACAAAATGGAGTTTCTAGTGGAAGAAGTGTCAAAGCTCAAATACCATACATCACTTTCTACCATCCTGGAGGAGACGGACTTCGAGGTTCTTGCGGATGCAGCAGTCGTCGGAGGAATCACCGGAGGAACGCAGGGATGCTGGAAGCAAGACAAGAAGAGGTGGGTTTATTCATCGCCTGGTGCATCGCTACCAACCAGTCAAAAGCAGCTGTCATCCCAGTCATCAACGCCCGAAAAGACACAGGGAAGTGGACACGTTTCAAACACTTTATTTTCGAACGCATTATTTGCTGCTTCCCCGGCCAAAAGAACTAATGACAAACAATATGTGACTTTACCGATCTATGACTTCCTGGATATGACTTCAAAATTATGACTACTGACTATGACCTACTGACTGTGACTTCCTGATTATGACATTCCGATTATGACTCCGCAACAAAGACTTCGTGTGTATTACTTGCCTTGTAACTTAGAGACAGTGATCTCTTTACTATTCATAAAATGATTTCTCGACTTGTCTGTGACTTTGTGAGTTAAACATAAAAATAAAGCAGGGAATGTGCCTACTGGGGAATCCGCCTGCTTAATAAAAATAGGGGTAATGCGTTCATGAACTATACCTCCTGGGTGAAAGTGGAAATTAGTTCAATAAAAAATACATTATTTAATTGCATAATTAATACGTACTGTTACCTATTTTAACTAAGACAATTTTACGGCCACAACGATAAAACAAAACTCCTCTATAGCACAAACAAAATACTAACTTTTACAGTTAAAATAAATGTTGAGGACTCTACCAATCTGTTAAAATACGGATTAGGATGGAGAAATCAAATATTTTCAATGATATTTTGCCATGTTCTATTTTTATTAAGAGACATTTTTACAGCCACAATGATTTAGCACAACTCCTCTATAACACAAATGAAATATTATATAACTTTTTACAATAAAAATAAATATTGAGCTCTCTACCAATCTCTAAAAATGGAGACGAATAAAATATTTTCAATGGGTTTTTGCTGAGCTATATGTAATAAAACGTTACCGCTACAACGACAAGATTGAAGGTGTGAAGCATCACCCAACTTTCAATTTCACTACAATACTGAAGTGGATTTGTGTCATTTATCGTCTCTATATTTTCATCATTCTTTTAGAAAAAATTGCAGTTTGGCGAAATTTTTTGCTATAACTCTTGTATGGGTCTCTTTAAAAAAAACTAAAAAAAAACCACCTTTTTTCAAATGGTGATTTTGGCGACACACTTTATATTAAACTGGGGGAAAAGAAAAAACGATCATTGATAAGGTATGCTCAAGGTCCGTGTTAAAGGCATTTGTGCTTCAACTTTTTACGCTATTAAAGCATTTTTACGGAAATTTCGGAAGGCCTTAAGAGGCATTACCACAGCGATTTTAAACAAAAGCGTTTGAGCCCCTTTTTTTTAGCAATTACTGAAAAACATGATTTTTTCGATAGCAGGTATCTTATGCGCATGCGCGATTTTGACGAAAACCTTAATTGCAGGCCCTTGTGCCATCACCAACCCGCCCTCCAAATTTGAAGATCGTAGGTCAATTTGTTTGGGAGTTATGCTGACCAAGTACACACAGAAAAAAAATTTGTAAATCATTTTTTTGAAATCAGGATATTCTAAAAAGTGGAGATATACAAATTTTTTTTTTTTTTTTTTTTTACCCTCACCCAATACTATAATTTTACCAACCTATGTTTATATGCGTATTTAAAAGTAAACTAGGAGTGTGGAACATCGTATAACTTTCAATTACACTATATTACTGACGGGGATTTGTGTAATTTACCGTTTTTATATTTCGATCATTCAGTGATAAGAAATGGCTAGTTAGGCGATATTTTTTGTGATAATTCTTGTATTTTTTTTTTTTTTTTTTATTTTTTTAATATTGTCAAAATGGAGATTTTGGCGGTACACTTTTCGATAATCCTTATAGTATCATTTATTATAAGTGAAATTGAAAAGAGAAAAATAAAAACAATTGTTGATGGGGGGGAGTTATCGTTTGTTGGTATCTCACCCCCAAAATCACTTAACATAACTCTTACATTCCACACTATGTCGGTAACATATATTTCTAAATGATGGTAAGAATTATCCACTAAAATATGGTATCGAGAGTCAAACCTTATTTATATAAGTAACAATTTGGTTGAAAATGTATTATTTAGATTTTATATATTGTGATAAAAATTATTTAACTTATTTTTCTTAGAGCTCTTACTATGAATATATCTCTTATTTCCCTTTTTATTTTTTATGACAAGAGGTAACAAAAATATTCCCACCAAAACCTGCCTTTCCAAGTAATCTAGTATATCACGTTGATATGAAAAACTACTTAAAAAAAGAGTATTATTAAGCCTTTATCTATTTATACATATGTTTGTTTAGTTAATAAGTGAAATTTTGAGTTTAATTTGTACTGGAAACAGCTACTTTTCAAAATTGCTCAATTTAAAAATACCTATAACATAATTTTAAGGATTTTTTTTTTTTTTTTTTTTTTTTTTTTTGAAATTTTGAATGTTTAATAATTCCAATTTAGCTTCAACTAGTGTTAAAAAATTACATAAGTTTCATGTTTCTAGAATAGAAAAATACATTGTGGTTATTTTACGCTACCTCTGGGATGAAAAATTTTTTTAAAAAATCATACATTATTCACATTTTTTAAAAAACATATCACTTGTTTTAAACATATTACTTTAAAATAGTGGCTATAAAAACGTATATTTATCAATCTACCATGAATAAAACTATAGAAGATGTGATAACTTCTTTCCACATTACAATAAATTAAAAAAATAAATAAAAAAATACCAAAAAAATCGAAATATTTTTTAATACTTCTATCCATTCCAAACTTTAGTTTTTGACTCTTTCCAACTGAATAAAAACCAAACACTTTCTTTTACAATTACCCTATCTTTGAGTGCATAAACCTCCTTCAATTCACCTCAAAAATCAATCCCCAGCTTTTCCCTACACTGTCAATGGTACCTGCATTCTCAGCGACATCTCCTATCCTTCGCTATTCTGCCCCCAAAAAGTCTCCATTGATTCCCACATGCCATAACGAAAGGGATGGATCTCCGATAATGTGTCCTCTGTCGGTCATGCGGGCCATTGACAACCAGCATCATGCGAAGAAGTAGGACACACACCCGCGCGAAGTAGGACGAAAACCTCATTTGGCGAATTCGTCCTTCGATTCCGTTGAGGAATATAGAGCTGGATGTCATGATAAGAATTGATGTTTGTCCTGTACAAAAGGGGTAAAGAGTGAATATTCTATTGTGTAATTGTTGAGGTCATCTGATGAATATTCTGCTTCTGGATTGCGATTACTAGTTGATGGGTCTAGGAGTATTGAGGCTTAAGGATAAAGAAATTTCCTGTTTTATTGCAAAATAGGGTTTCGGTAATGCAACTATTTTTTTTTTTTTTTTTAATTGTTTGTAAGCAATGATTTAGATACAATTTATTGTTAGCTTCTTATAAAAATTAGTAATCACACCTTATTAAAAAATAACTATAAACAATGTTTTTTAAACTTTAAAAACTTAAAATAAATCATTTAAAAGTTTTCAAATACTGTAAGTGTAAGTGTCACATAGGGGTAGAAAAATGTATACACAACTACAGAAAGTCTGAGTAAAAGAATTAATAGTGATTTATCTATATTTGTACTTAGCAGAGTATAAAATATCGCGTGATCGAATGCATTTCAACAAAAATATAAATAATGTATGTCCTCATACTTTCTTTTACCATTCTGTTGATGTCAACACTCAAACAATTAATAACTCTAATCTATGACTCAAAATAAAATGCATTATAGTTAAAATTTTAAACTAGGAATTATATTGAGTTAAGAATTTAAATAAAAAGAAATTTATATCATTTTACACTTTCTAACCAAAACTCAAGTTAGAAATTGGAAGTATTTTTTCAGATTTGTTTTCATTTTAAAGTTGGTTTTACCTATAAGGAATATTTTTCTGTTCTATGTACAAAAATAATTTAATAAATGAATTCCATAGGATGAAAAAGCAAAAATGCAAATAATGCTTCGTATATTATATTTAATATGCTTTGGCGTGTACACTGCTAATATTTTTGTTTGAAATATTAAAATATACCATTAATAATAAGACATTTTATTTGTTAACATAAACTATGAATTAAATTTAAAAAAAAAAAATAATAATAATAAAAAAAATTTAAAAAAACAAAAAAACTCAGAAATATTCTCTTAATTATACAGTATTCACTCTGAAATAGCTTTCAACTATGAATTACCGATTATAAATCTTAAACAAAAATGTCTTACAATCAATTTATAATTAAATATATAAATGCAATTTACTAACCATTATCTGATCTTTTAAAATATTCAATCTGAAAAAACATCAATATTTTTCTCTCAAAATTCATTTTTAATCCATATGTATTGTTTTCTTATCAGCAGAAAAAGAAAAGAACAAAAATTCCTAAAAGAAATTACACTCCATTTCCTTGCCAACCTTCTCAAGTTCCCTTCAGTTAAAGTTACAGAGAATGCATAGGAATAGTTTTCCTCTAATTAAATTCTGGGACTTCGGTTAGGCGGAAAACTCCGTTAGAGAATGTTAAGTATTCTCTGTAAGAAACCGACACACGAGTAAATTTGAGAACGAAGGTTTTCTTTTCAGTGAATGCAAAACGTATGGTAGATATGCATAATTCAGAAGTTTGAGTTTCAGAACGATACGTTAAGGCCGAGTCGTTTTCATTTAAAGTTGTGTTAAAATTTGGCACGTGTAGAGAAACGATGCTATGGTATTTTTTTTTTATTATTATTATTATTTCCCGAATGTTATTGAATTACAATTTCACAAAAAGTATTTCAGTTTTGTATGTTTTTTGGAAAACAAATCACCAATTCTATGTCGCAACGTCTTCAGTTTACTGAAACTCTCTTGTTCAATCCAATTTATTTTCCGGACATTTTATTTTGTTAAAGTCAGCAAACCATTCATTTTCGTACAGTACTACAACAATAAGGCAAATTATTTAGTTGTTCCTTTTAAATCTGTAAAAAGTTCAATTCATAAACTAAAAGATATCTTTGCTTGTTCTCAGAATATGCTTTTGTACGCTTGTACTCTTAGTGTGTAGAAATTGATTTAATTTAAATATAGGTAAGAGAAACTCTAAGTAAGGCAACTTTAATTAATAATTAAATCTTTATTGATTACCAAGAAAACTTTAGAAAGCTTGTATATGACAGTTTTAATTGTCAATGTTCCTACATCACCTGCCTGCTTATGTTCTTTTAGTTAGATTTTAAGTACTAAATTATGGCTTTTTCAATATACATTTTATATATACTTATTAAGAACCACAGTGGGATATTTATTTTACGACAAAATGGAACAAATAATTAAAAAATGTAAATTATATTAAAAAAAAATATAAAAAAAAGCTTAACGATGAATTCACTAAATATTCACATATTACATATCGTATAGTTTATTTCAAATAGAACATCATTGACTATTTTTAAGCGTGTGTATTGAAATGTTACGAGTTTCAGTTTCATTCCGTAGGATGAAAAAATGTTTCCTGTAATGTTTGTTGGAAGCATAGTAGAAAGATAGTTTCTTTTTTTAACAAAATCGGAAATGGACGGGTTTTTTTATATAAGAAGTATACCATTTCAAGCTCAGTTACACATCCGAACTCACTTTTAAGATTTTGTAAAAGTTTTTTCTAGTAACATCAGATGTTGGAAAAAGGTGAAATGTACTGATTCCAAGGAAAGAAAACTGCTTTTAACGAATAGAAAAAGAAGTTTTTTTGCAAAGAATGTCTATTTGTCACGTAAAAGATTTCTTCGCAGCGCCCATATTTCCTTTTGTAAGATGAATTTCGCAATTTCGTGAGATGAAAGTGAAATTTAATGCAGTGAAAAGCTCAAAGAAATGATTCCACGTCAGGTGTGTTTGAAATACTATACTTTTGAAAATTCAAGTTTCTAAAAGTGTTACTGTATCAATACTTGAAATGGATTGAGATGTATTGGAGTCTTAGAAAATATATTGTAGAAATAGCTGTGAAATTCTGTATTTTATCCGTAGCATAATGAATCTATTGGGAGCTATAAGTATGTCTTTTATATTTTTTAAAAGTGAGGTTTCTGGAAGTTAGAGAGATTTTCATGCTTTTAGAAATAACCATGCTGCAAAAATATGCATTCCCTCTTTTTGATTTCAGTTTGAGTGTGATTTATTTTTTATCAATATTAATGTACTTTCGGGTTACTGATTTTGTGTAGCACAATTATACCAAAAGGTAATCAATATCAGAAATATGTCATTAAATTGTTTTATAAGTGTTTTTAAATATTAACCCCTCTATAATATTACATATAAGGGTGATTAAATATAATGGATATTGAATGCACATGTTTTTAAAAATTAGTTTTAGTGATGATTCTATACTACGTTCACGTTAATAGCACATTTTTGAAAAATGTAAAATCACAACAATTTTGCTAAAAATCTTTAGTGTGTAAACTGTTTTTTTCAATAATATCTGCGAAAAAGGAATAATACTAAAACCTCGATAGATTTTAAGATAATTAATCGACTTAGGGCCGATGTACTGTTTACTCTGGACATAAAGTCCAAATCCATTACAGGGGTGTTTTTTTCTAGTTTTATGAAACATCGATACATCAATACAACTGAACTATATCAGCATACATATCTTTTTATACAAGCAGGCGGAGCAGGCACCTCCCCACACCATGCCTTTCTTGCTCATGCCTAAACTTTAAGTAGAGACGGACACCGGACCACAGTTTTGACCAATTGAAAACAATAACCTTAAGTTTAAGAACTAGGGTAATAAATTATATAGATGACAGAAAAATAGTAAACACATATAATACAACAAAAACTAAATAGGTATATTTTAAAATTTGTACAACTTCATTTTCTTAAGAAATAATACCTGCAACGAAATTTGTGATCCTAATTTTAAGTAGAAATTGTCCTACTACTCTAAAGGATTGTTACTAACCAACACAAACGGAAAATTTGCAAAATAAAAAAAAAATTATATTATTTTAAGACAGTAAATGATTACTTCAAATGAAACGTCCTTGATGTCAGAATAAAACATGAGCTGCACGTAGAATCACCCATTGTAATACAAATTTCAAAATGATTAGTCCAACAATGGAATAGCTCTGAAATATTCGAAAACATAATTTGTAAGCCTTTTGAAAATAACTTTTTTAATGGAGTAGCCATTCCAATTCTGATTTATCATAAACATTTCCAGATACAATTGAAATATTTATTGGAATTTGAGTTTTTTTGCCGATTTAAGGAGGTTTGTGCAACTATTTAAAAAAAAAATAAGTTAACACATTAACCGCTGGCGTTGCGTTCACGCAACGCTTAGAAAACATAACTATGAAAAATATTTAATCAATTTTGAACTAATATTTGGAGGTTTATGTTCATTGGTAAGGTTACACACTTTAATTTCGAACAATAAAAATTATTCTAAACCTTATTGTTTTCTTGTAGTAATAACTTAAACTTTTCGGAAATTCGCTACGTTAGACTAACATTGCTAAATCGATTCCAAAAAATAAAAGAAAGGGAAATAATTTTTATTAGACATAACATTTCATATCTCCATAGTTCACTTGAAGGTCACACGCAAATAAAAATGTTTTGATGAATTCATCTTCGAGCTACTATGTTGGAAATACTAGTGTTGCGCTTGCGCATCGTCAGCGGAAAAGAAGGTCAACATTTTCTGAACTTTTTTCTCACCGCGTGTTATTACAACCGCTTCATTTTGATTTGAAATATCTCGAAAGCACTAGCTTACGCTTAGTGAAACTCTAGATACTTTTTACACCATTGATTCAGATGACAATGAAACGGACATTGTTATTATTTCACCAAAATTTGGCAAAGTTACTAACAAGGAAAAAGTGGACAATACAGTAATAAGTTACTCGAACGTTTTACCTAATGACATTTCTGGTGAGGTTGAATTACATTCAAATAGGAAAGATAAGGACTAAAATAATATGGATAATACAAATAAGACAAAGAAAAATTAAACCTTTGAAATGGAAGAAAATAGATCCTATTTATACATCGATACCAAAAAGTGAAGAAACATCACCAAGTTGAAAAACTGAAAAGAGAATGAGAAAATTTAAGTTGTGAGGAAATTTTCGTTAAGTTTTTTGACTCTGAAATTTATGCATTGCTCATTAATCAAACTAATATATATAATCTCAGCAAAATAATCGGACTGACATTTTTGCTTCTGAGAGTTACCTAAAAAGGTTTATTGGTTTGCTTCTTCTTACTGGATACCATACATTGCCACAAGAAGTAATGTATTGGTCATTAGATAAAGATGTATCGGTCCCGTTTGTTAGGGAGTCAATGTCACGTATTCAGTACAGGAATATAAAACAAAATGTGCATATGGCAGATAACATCAATATTGACAAAAATGACAAATTGTACAAAGTGAGAGTACAGGAGTGAAATTTGTTGAATAAGAAATTTTAATAGTTTCAAATATTTGCACACGACCTAAGTATAGACGAACAAATGATTCCTTATAGAGGAAAACATTCTGCAAAAATGTTCCTAAAAGGAAAACCTGTATGATTCGGTTATAAAACTTAGACCCTTGCATCACATGATGGACAATAAAAGACTTCGCAATAAACATTGTCACAGTCAAATTATGCATCGCTGTAATGGTTGTGAAGTGGCTTTACATCAAGAATGTAGTCAATATTTTCATACAAAATAAGTCATATTAAATAAATGTATGTACTTACATAGTACGAAAAGTTTATATTTTTAAAAAGAAGCTTTAAAATATCAGTCGTTGAATATTCAACATTAACGGAATATGAAATTCTTGAAAAACGCCTATTTTAACTCTGTTTTACGCTGACGTTGCGCCAACGCAACAGTCATTTTCTCTAAAAATAAGTAAAATATTCCAACTTTTTCTTTAAATATGTTATATTTGACCCTAAAATCACAAATGTTACAAATACTGGCCATGTTTTTTAAGGATTTCGAGTTTTGGCGTTTAAGGGGTTAAAGAAAATTCAGTTTATGGAATATTGAAGGATTTTTTTATGCTAGAAATTAAATTTATCATAATTTCAAGATGAATTGTATCTCACATTTTCAGATTCTATGAGCACACAGTATTTCTAAACGATATAACTTTTTCAAAAATTCTTAAACCACATATTTTCTGTGATGTGAATGGTTTCATTATGCTGCACTCTTTGAGACCTATTCAATAACTAATTGTCATATAATACCTTTTCATAAGGATCCTTGCAATACTACTTAACTTTTCCTAAAAATATAATTTTTATCCAGTATTAAGTTACTCATAATAAAGTATAAACTAAATTCTACAAAATTATCAATATTTCCCCCAAAAAAATTACAGCAAGAAACTAATTTGTAAAAAAAATAAAAAAATAAAAAATGAACGAAATACTGTCTGAATATGATTCTACGGAGTTCAAATTTAAAGAATCGCAACAATCATTGAAATCTAGATATTTGAACACTACGCTTAAAAAAAATTCTTAAGCTCGTCATAGAAATCCTATACAATTTATTCTAATAAGAACTTGATTTAACTATCAGCATAACACTAATCACCCCAGTCTACTCCAAATGTCAATTTACACAGCGCAACAAACCACCATTGAGAAAATATATCTAGATATCTTTGATCGTTAAGGATGTTAATCTATTTCGTCAATTTAAAGAGCTATTAAACTGCCATTCAAAGTACCAGAAATACGGTATTACAAGAAATATCACACTACAATTCCTTTTCAAATATAACCCATTCTAAATATGTTTTTCACTCAATTTTAGTACAATACCACAACCATTCTCTTTTCAAAAATAACATGTAAATGCGTACTTTATATTCTCCGCATATTAATAGCCACTTAGTCCTACACTATTACTTTTTATCATTTTTTTTATTCATGTTTTTGCAGCACCACAAACAACTTCCCCTGCAGCGCGTCGACATTCCTTCTCCACTAAGTACAAACCATTAAAAAATCTCATTCTTTTTCGAAAGAACTTTTACGTCATCAGAATGACGTGAAGATCGACCATGAGGGAGCACGTGATAAGCTGCCTATCCACTAATGAAGTCGTGATGAGGCCAGAGACGTCTTTGTTGTGTTTGGAAAGTAATGGATCCATTAAACGAGAGATATCGATTGTTGTGCGGGCAATAAAAAGGATATTTTAGCGAACATGGGTGTGTAATGAAGTGAGGTGAAGGGAGGATTAGTGAGCAAACGCGCCCACAAGTCCCTTGATGGGATGGTGGGTGTGTTGACAGCCCAGTGGAGTCGTGTTTGAAGATGGGGTAGATGCTTAAAGGTTTTGGAATAGGTAAACGGGTTGCAATTTAATACCTGAGTATATAGTTTTCTTCAAAAGCGAGAAAGTTATAAATGTGCATTTGAATATTTTATAGGTTTCGAAATTATTTGACGGTTTGTATTTTATTTAGATGATATGATGATGTCAATATAAATAAGATGGAAAGGAATGGAAAACTTGTCAATCTACAAAATTCGTAAATAAGAGTTTGGAAATATTTGAAGAATAGTAATATAATACTTTCATCACTCTATGTTTACGTATGGGAAATTGAAAGTAAAATAGTATAGTGCTAATTTGGAGAACTTGATATAAATATTGGTGAACAAAATTTCAATTCTTATTGTTGATTGCAAATAACTTCGTACCGACATATGAAGTTAGTCACTGAATTTCTATAGAAGTTAAAACTTTAAAAAGTTCATTATAAATTAATTAATTATGTTTATTACGTAATACAAATATTTTTTTGATAAACTAAAACCTAAGATTTACATTTTGAAAACATTATTGACTAATGGTTTTTGTTAAAGTTTGAAACGGGAGACATCCTTCTTTGTTAAAAGTTAAATGAGCAAACTCATACATTTCTGAGCTTCCAACTCTATTATACATACATGATATTTTGTAAGGATACAATTGATCTTCAACAATTGCAACTTACAAGTTTCGTTAAAAACAATTAAATAGTATCAACCTTCTGGAAGATATAGTTTCTAGCATTCAGTACGAGTGAACGGACACCACCGATGTTTTATACTTTTGGAATAAGAGTGTAATCGTATGAAATACCTTAACAAAATATTGTTGATTTTTCGGACGTTTACAGTACTTTCTATATATTATGGATATGAAAGTATAAAGAGTGCTTGTTTTTGTTGGAGATTTCAATCGTGTTGTTTGACTTATATATGAAATTACAATTCGATATAATATTCGTAAAATAAATTAGAACTAGTCAATATGAAATTACAATTAGCCTTAATAATCACAATAGTGAATAAAAATTAAAAAGGGGCAAATAAAAGTAGACATTAAACACAATGAGGAATTTTTTGCATTATTGATTTATTACTTAAGTAAGCCATTAGTTGAATCTTAACGATACATATTAAGGTGCGCATTCACCTCAAAGTTAGGAAAAAATACAAAAAATAACTATTTTTCTTAAATTTTTTTAAATTTCTAAACGTTATCTATTTTGAAGGCAATAGTTTGCAATGTGTACTGAAAGGTCATAAAACACAAGAAAACATTATTCTATGCTTTTTTTAAAACATATATTCAGAATTAAAAATACTCAATAGTAACAGATTTGTTAAAATAATTATTTTTCTATGAAAAGGTTATTAACGTCATTCCTTACACGAAAAGCAAAACAAAAGAACACGCCATTATTCATTGGATTCACTTTTTTCTCGCACTTTCTCTCCCAGTGATGCACTTAGGAGGAAACAATTATAGAAAAGTCGGGCATTATTGACCTTGGGGCTAAAAAAAGGGTGGAAAAAGAAGGTTGTCCTAATGGTAGCCGTATTTGGATTCAGCGTTACCCATTTTTTGTGATGTCGCTGTTACAAATTTGACACAGCGTTCCACAGGTTATGCGTGATCAGGAAACGAGTTGAAGTATGCTTTCAGTGGTCCCCAGTAGCACAGAAACGCTGGCCAATTTCGCCAAACATTGGACAATCGGAAACGCTGTAACCGATGTTGGCCTATCTCGAGCAATTTTGGTTAAAACAGAGAAGAGGCTTTGAGATGTCGATGCACAGTTTTAAAATTGTAATATTTTATTTATAAGAAAGAACGGAGGGCAAAAAATGTTTTGTAATGATTTTGACATATTTTTTTTTTTTTTTTTAAAAATCGTGTATTTGGGAACATTGCTTGATTTTCAGCCAAAATTGGCCAATCATATAGAACCCATGTTTCCGACTATGACCAATACTGCAGTGCTACCTAGAGTGTGCCAGTCTTTACTAAATGTTAATTTTTTTCGTTCATTACTTTCTTTAACAAAACAGGATAAGGAATCTTTTAACAAGCATTCCAATTTATCATGTCCACGTAATCAGTATCAGTAAATAAATTTTTACTCAATTTTAAAATTACTCGAAATTTTCGACTGGCAACAACTGCTTTTTCCTGTCTTAAAATGTTCAGTGCATACGAAAACCCTAGAGAGCTTTGGAACGGTATGTGTATCACAAAAAAGGACGCATTATGCGTGCACAAAAAATAGCTCTGGTAAAGGACAACAAAAACACGATCGGAACGCATGGTGGAAATTTGCTTATGACAGAGGCCAAAGTTCACATGTTTGCCATGACAAGCAGTTTTATAGGTCTTCCACTTTGAACATCTGACGAGCGGCCTCCGTGTGCCCCGATCGGGTTTCTGTTGACAGTTCGCAAAGCTATTTTTTGTGCGTGCATAACGCGTCTGTTTTTTGTGATACACGTACCGTTCGAACGCTCTTTAGGATTTTCACATGCCCTAAACATTTTGCGATAGGAAAAGTAGGGGTTGCCAATCAAAAATTTCGAGTTTTGTAACTATAACCGCAACCGTGAGTGCTATTTTGTTGCCATTCACAGAATATCGAGCACATACCTCTGTAAAAATATACCTGAAATCTCATCTCGATCTGTTGAACGGAACGGCCACTTGAGGTCCACATATCGGCACAGTTTATTTATGACCACCCTGTATTTCATTAATAGCTTAATTTTGCTTTTATACATTTCTACATTTTAAAAGAGCTATTTCAAGAAAATGAAATTAAAAAGTTTTCTAGGCAAAAATTATTTAAGAGTGATGCAATATATTTTATATTATTATGCGCGGGATAAATCTAGCTGATCAAATATTTTTCCCGAAACGTTTTCTAAAGGTATTGGAGTAGAGAAAGGCTTAGAGGAGAAAATCAAGGGCATATTCTTGAGTTCGGAATAAATATTTACGAAGTTTGGAAAGTGCGATATTCTTATCCTAGAAAATCAACACTCGGATTGAAGACATTTGCATCATGTTTAAGATTAGTTTGAGGAGTTTTAAATGTGAATACAAGCAATGAATAGTATAGAGAAGGAGTCTTAAAAATACCTCTCAACACATAAACTTGGCTATACTTGCAATGTCGGACTTAAAACAACTAAAAGGCAAACAATATATACCATGCCAGACATAAAACGATTGTAAGACAGAAACAAAGTATTAGTAGTGAGTTGCCGCAAAACTCGTGAAATTGATATTCTGAACTTAGATTACAAATTTGCAAACTACAACCTTATAAAATTCGTTACAAGACCTAAACTCTTATGAGACTACTTTCTTCACAATTGAGATCAATTTGGGAGGAAGTCATTCATGAAAGGAAATGAGTTCGTTACTGAAATTAGTTACAAATGAAAAAAATAAAAAAAAAATAAACATACAGCAGTACACATGGAAACGATGTTTGACGAAAATCAGCTCTAAATGAAAATGAATTGTGATGGAAATCGATTAAAAAGCTTTAGAGTGTATTGCTATTTTTACCCTATACATCCCCCTAACAATTATGATGTCTGATACAAACCAAAGATGATTGATTCTTACATCTTTTGTTGCATAGAGAATATTTGAACTACATTTCTGGTTCAATTTAAGGATACATTTGTTAAAGAATAATAAGTAAAGCTCAATTTACAAGATATTACTGTTTATTTTGTCAAATTTTTTTAAAGTATATTTGAATATCACACACTTAACATCAATATGTACGTAGTTTTTATTTCAAATACATTCAAAATGTATTCTTCAAGTATTTTAAAAAGCACACATGTATATATAAATTCAAAGCTGCTTCACGAAATCATGCACTTATGATAAATTTAAAATATTTTTCCACTAATATGACGCACATTCTAATAAAAATATAGTTACAGAAATACCTCTAAAATTGCCGAAGAAAACTTAAAAACAGGATATAAATGCTTTAATATCCATTTCGAAGATCGATGTTACACAATACGTAAAAGAGTATTGCTTTTTCGTTTAAATGTATGAATATAAAATACACTTTAATTTCTCTAAGATAACTCAGGCATATATATAATTATTTTCTTTCTTTGGATGAGTGAATCTTTATGAGAAGAAGCTATGTAATGCATTTAAAACTGAACAATGAAACGCAGTTCATTGTTAAGGATTGTACTTTGGAAAATATTTCCTACGATCTTCTGTGTTTTTGCGAACCTCAGTATATGGACCTTTTATTTTTTCGAATGTACGACTTTATTCTAAAATAATGAGAAAGCAGTAGGCGATTTAAACTACATTCTCCAAGACATGACTTTAAAGTTTCCCATTCCTTAGTGTATATTTTGGAAAGTTTTTATTTCTGAACAGAAATATAGCAATTTGAATGAAATGAAGAGGATTCTATGAACTGAACAAAAGTTTCTTTTTATATAATTTATACTTTTGGGTGCTTTGAAATGCTTCTAATATATAAATAATACCTTCTATTTTCAAGACAGTACATTGTTATTTTATCTAAATAATATTTTGTTGTTAAATTTCAAAAAGTTGGTTCAACAAAAGAGTAGAAACAACTGTTTTTATATTTGAGATAAACTATATGCATCATTACTGTTTTATACGAGAGAAATATGGTAGTAGACACTTTTAGTTATTCTTTCCAAGATTGAACTAAAAATGCTTTTACTTTTCATAAGTACGAATATAAATTATGTTTAAATGCCAAATATCATACAAATATGTACACTTACGTTTTTAAATAGTATCCTATGGTCATCCAAAGTAGATTTTTCAACCATAGGTAATATTAAATAGAAAAACTAGTAAATCTTCTATTTTCATAGTTTCAGTGGATAAAAATGTAGCATTCATTGAGGGTTTGTACTAGCTATGATATTTTGAATACTTCATACAAAAACTAGATTATCTACAAATACCTAAAAATTCGCTTACATGCTGTATACAGGTTAACCGAAAAGTAACAGAGCATGTAAATAAATCTATAATGACGAACATTTGGAAGAATGACGGTTCAGTTTTCACTGACATTATCAGAACAAAATCCCCCCCCCCCCCCTTCTTCCTGGCTCTCCGAAATAAATAGGTAGCGTTTTTATAAAAATAAGTCATTAACATATGTTTTTAGTCAACCGAATAACGGTATATTGAAAAATTTTCGCAAAATATTTTTTTCAAATGCATTAATACTTATGTATCACCCTTTTTGAAAATTAGTATAATTACATTAATAAAATGAAGCTTTACCACCACTTTAATGCGAGCTTGTTAGAGAGTTAAGGGTTGGTACCTTGTTGTTAAGGGGAGTGGTACCCTAAAATTTATTAATAATCGATTTCAAGTTTATTATTGTTAATCAAAATTTGAATTCTTTACTTTGAAAGGATACCTCGTTTGTAATAATACTTCAACTAGAAGTATTTTTGACACTTTTTTTAAGACAAAATTGATAACTGTTAGGATAAGTACAGTATTCTTTAAAATGCGTTTTTCTCAAAACTACATTTTTCATTATTTATGTACATTTTTCTCAGAAACTGTCCAAACCATCTTCCAAAATGTTTTACCAGATATTCCTTTTGTGTATCTATATATACTGGAATGAGAATTAGTTGTTATTTTTAAAATATTTTTTGTTTTGGTATATTTAAAAAAAAAAAAAAAAAAAAAAAAAAAAGTGTTATTTTCAAAAAATTTGATTGAATTTCAAGATAATTCATCTAAAAAAATAAATGAATTACGATTAAGAGCTCACTTTAGAAGAATAAGAAAGTCTGCTAAATTCACTGAAAATAAATTAGCTTTCTATGTCAATTACTTTATGAGAAAAAGTTACATGGAATATGCCAAATTAACATTCTTGGTATAGAGGGTACTAACACTCATTAATTTTACATTAACTTTAAATTTAATTAAACAAACATTTTAAATCAAACAAACCTTACTAAAAACTAGTTCCTAGTTTTATTAACAAATACATTTTTTTTTTATTTTTCTTAATATTATTATTTAATATGATTTATTTTTTAAATTGATAACTAATTACTACTACTTCCTCAAAGTAGTGTTAATTCCATTTGAAATGAAATACAACCGATTACATTGAATATTTTATATAAAATTTATTACCTTTATTTTTAACGTTACAAGCTGTCATTTCAATTACACGCAATACAAATTACTCATCTGGTATTTTTTTTTCCCTTATAACATTATGTTGCAAAATTAATGCAGGCTGTAGCGAATTCTAATTGCATTAATGTGTATTTTTAGAGTACCATTCAGGAGTATAAGAAAAAATATTTTCAAAAATACTTTATTCAAAATGTGTTTACAATTAAATAAAAATATTTTCAAAAATATTACAAATAAATAAAAGTATTTTCTTCAGGAACATTTCACTCATTTCAATACATTAGTTCCACTGTAATAATTTTTTTTTTTTTTTTTTTTTTTTTTTTTTTTTTTTAAATTAATATACTTGTATTTTCCAAATAAATATATTTTTTTTAAGGATTCGGTAATATATAATTCATATAATGTAGAAAAATGCAGCTTTTATTATCAAAACTCATAAATTCAATTCG
This sequence comes from Linyphia triangularis, assembly GCA_963978545.1. Lineage (NCBI taxonomy): Eukaryota > Metazoa > Arthropoda > Arachnida > Araneae > Linyphiidae > Linyphia > Linyphia triangularis. Next base: position 82,367,266 of record OZ021722.1, on the reverse strand, counting down.
TGTGTTTATTTGCGCACCTAGAAATATAACTATTTGTTTATTTTTTTTTTTATGAATTTCTATTTTTTTTTTTTTTTAATATATTTTCTAGTTTATTATTTTTTTAGTTTTTAAATTACTGAACCAAGGAGTAATTTATTTCCTTATGAATGTAAACTTCATGAGTTAGCTGCTGATTCATTAGTTAATGAAGAAATTGACAAGCTTTATTTATTAATCATTTTTGTGTATATTTTATAAGTCAAGTGTAAAATTAAAAAAAAATATATATTGAATAATATTTTTTAAATTATCGATTTTGATATTTACAGTTTTTAGTATCCTAAAAATAAATTAAACAACAGAGCCTCAAAATTAAATACTAAGTATGTTAGCAATACATATGAAAAAAATTTACAAAATTTACTTTTACATTAGTGTATGTAATTAAACAGATGTATCTCTCTCATTCTAAAAAATCAAGCAACTCAAGAAATAGGCCTTCTTAAATAGGAGAAATGATTTCGTGTTGCATAAAAGTTTACATTTTTTTCATACGTGACATTTTGTCCTAGAGATATTTTAAGCAATTTCCAATTTCCAAAGCAATGAATTTCGTCACAAGACATCTCCTCAAAACGCCCAAATATTTGAAAATAAAATTGTGTACGATGAATTATTGAGAGTAGGTTTAAAGCGATTTTCATGTTATTTAACCTTTATCCAAAAGCAACATTATGATAAGATATGAAATAAATATAAATAAACTGAAACATGAAACCAATATTTCATCTTAAAAGACTTGCAAGAAAATTTAAAATTAATGATTGTAAATATTTCTAGTTTATTTATCATAAGTGCTAATGCAAAGCACATCACTGTAATTCACCAAACTGCATCATAAGACAAATCATTTTTTATGCAAGATACCCTTATTTTTTCTGAAACAATGATATGCATTCTTAGGGATAATATTAGACGTCAGGTAATCTATAGAAAGGGTGTAGCGTATTACTCGGTAAATACCAACTACGATAACGTAATTTAGTGGTAAAGTGCGTTTAGCTATGTGCAAAGTTTTGTTTAAATAGTTCAACCTGTTTTTCTGAAGAACGGACACAAATCTAGGACATGTTCGATATTATATTTGACCATGATGTACGCAACACTTAAAATACTTTATTTTATGAAGTAACATTTCCGTAATTGAGTATTACACAGTATTTTGCACTTTACAATTAAAACAATATTTGAAAATATATCTAAAAATATCTGACATTTGAAATAGTCCTTAGGGAATTATCTATATTGAATATTTTGTTTAATTAGCTTTTTTATTATTGTCTTAATAATTGCAAGTCAAACGTATTTAAACTGAATTTTTAAATTTTAAATTAAATTTTAGGTTAATAATTTTAATATTGACAAAGGATTGTTAAATTTCTTGAACATCTATTCAAAATTAGGATTAAAACTCTCTCCAAATCACTTTGCATTAGCAATTATAACATTCTTTTGAAAATGTCATCGACAGAAATTGGAACCTAGCCCTTTTGCCTGGAAGCCAGCAGTCTTTTATCCTCGTTATAATGTTTTGAAAAAAAAAAAAAAAAAAAAAAAAAAATGAAAAAAATTCAGCACTCTCTATTGGTTGTAAATTGATTATTATGATGGAATATTGTGTTATTATCAATACATAGCACATGAAGAAATACATTTGTTTATTATCGATATCATGTTATATATCGATAAAGTATTATATATCTATAATATGTGTTATATATCAATAACATGTGTTATATATCGAATTTCAACTCGATAAATTATTAGAAAAATGTATTAAAAAAAGTTATCACATTTTTATATGTACCGAGATAAATATTTTAATAAAAATAAAGAGAATCTTTGCATTTATTTAGCGCTACATTTTCCTCTTCGCACTACATTTTTTCACAATTTTTTTTTTTTTGCTTTATCATCTATTGTGATAAGTATTTAATTTAATTTTTTTATAGAACCTGAAATATATACTTCCTCAAGACTATACACACATTAAATTAATAAAAAAAAATACTAAAGTTTATTAGTTAGATCAGTACAGTATCGCCTACAAATAAGAAAATAACGAATTACATTTCTAACTCAATCAATTCCTGAGTTTTGGAGAGACATTCTTCAAACATGTTATATTTCTGGATGAAGTAATACAATCATTATAACCAGCTATATTGCTGTGTAAATGTGTGTAGAAGGAGCATTTTAGTAATAATGTTTGTTACAATTCAACTTGCTTTTATTTTAAGTTGTAAAGTGATAAGTTTTTTTATGGAACAAATCTAGATGGTTCTATAATTTATATCTGTATAATTATAATCTCCCAAAAAACAACTAGACGTTGTAAAAAAAGCCCGCCAAATAAAATAATCAGTCAGAAAAAGTTGTGAAATCTAATGTTTGCCGCCATGGGGTCATGTTTAGCTTTTTTTTTTTTTTTTTTTTTTGGAGTGTACTTGTACACAATGAACTAGATTGGGATTCTTAGGGGGAATCCCCATAGGCAATCAGAACTTGGAAGGATAGAGTTATTTCGGATTAATTTCGTTTCATTTGCTTCTGTTACTTTGCACCCATTGCACCGAATTGAGATTAATTTTATAAAAACTCTAGCATGCCAAGTACTGATTGCCTATGGGAATTCCCCATAATAATCCCAATTTAGTTCATTGTATACAAGTATCCCAAAGAAAATAAACACAGCCGCTTGGCGGCAAACATTAGATTTCACAACTTTTTCTGACTGATTGTTTTACTTAGTGGGTTTTTTAACAAGGTCTAGTTGTTTTTTGAGAGATATAAATTCTTTTTGTGGCATTTGTTATGTTTTAAATGAGTAAAATACGGCCAGTTGATATTTTAGAGTGAATTATCATATCGTCACTCTAAGAAAAAAATGGCGTAAGCGACAACACCATTAAATTCCCATACTGCTCTTTGTATTGAGAGTGACAATTAATATCATGATTAAATATTATAGAGAGATTTAGGTTTGCAATCCAAATTCTTTTCGTTTCATTTAAGAAAAAATCTTCCTTACCACAATAAGAAAAACATTTTCATATTCAAAAATATGTATCGATCATAACTTGGGCATAAAAACATGCAATTATGCACTAAAAAATAAGTACTTATACAAACTAAGTAAAACATACAAACAAATTACTTGATTTTATGCAAAATTGAGGATAACCTACTTTTACATACTTTTATATATATAAAAAAAATGTGTTTAAAAACAAATTTCGCTTTAAGCTTGAAATAAATTTAAGATTTAGTATTATTTTAAGAGAAATTAAGCGATCTTTCGTATTGGAGTCGTGAAGGTACCAGACTAGTAATCGGAAGGTACCCGGTTCAAATACCACCTGACACTTAGAAACTTATTTTAAACTGAAAGGGGTTTTCTAATTAAAAAGTTGAAACACGTGTTTTCGGAGCTTTGATAAGCATACAATTTAATTGAATATTAAGTTGTTGTTTTTTTCTGTTTTTCTAATTACACAGTTTTGATAGTTCAACTTAAAGTATTAAAGTGGTTTCTTGAAAGGGAGCGAAAGGTGAATATCCGAAATACATTTACCCGTTTTCATCAGCCCTTACCCGGTCTAAATTTCCCAACTTCCGGGATCATTTCTTTTGACCTTATTAATATATTCCTTTATATTCCTTATTTTAAACAAACTTCCTCTAAGCAAGCTGAGAGGAATAAGAAAATAATGGTATGAATATATTAAAGCGTTTACATTTTAGGCCTGGATAAAATTCCCAAGTTTAGGGATCATTTTTGAGAGGGGGGGGGGGGTTATAGTCTCTTATACCCATCAAATAATACAAAAGGCTCTTCGTCTAATCAAGCTAAGAATAATAATAATAAAAAAAAAAATGGTGTAAAAACATCAACTAGTTTTGGTTGTAGCCTAGGCTAAAATTTTGTCACAACCAGAAGACAAAATTCCGTTGACTTCGGCGATTTTCAAAGGATTTTTTTATCTTGTTCCCTTGTTCAATGTTCACAATTTTGTTTTTATTTTTCATCTACTCACGCGGAACAACATTATGGGAAAAAATTAAGGTTCTATTTAAAATAGAAACTGAGGGGTCGAAAACAGGCCTAATCTCTGTCAAAAGGTGTATTTTAGAAATTTAAAATATCTTGAAAAAGGGCATTCAAAAGTATAAAAAAAAAAAAAAAAATAACATAACAATACGCTAATTAGAAGGAAATATTTTTTTTTTATATTTATTCTTAAGATATATATTTATTATTGAGTTAAATTAAAATATGTAAAAATATCTATATCCAATTCATTTTCGTGTTCTGTGTCATTTTATGAATAAATCTGGGTTAAGTGTAGTATATGCTGTTTCCCATTTCCAGTAGACTGATAGAAGCAAATGGCAAAATAGATTTGATCTCCATCAAAACTACCATGATTTTGAAAAGTAACGGATTTTCATTATAGTCATTTTTAACAACTAATAGTTCTCCACAATTATAAAATACAGTAAGGAAACAAAACAAGAATTGAAATAAACATATTTAAAAATAAAAATAAAAATATTTCGCTATTTATAGACTCTATCATAAGCATCACTCTCAAAAGCTACCAGAGATTGCATCATAAGAGATCATACAATATCTTGTTCTCTTTGAAACATGATCTAAAAACCACTTTGTGATGTGATTGGAAGTATAAAATAGCATTGAGATGCACTAACAATCCTACAGCCAACCATCGAGTTCTGTGGAATTAGACAGATCTATTCAAGCAGTTCATCAATGGCATCGCAGGATGTAATTGAATCCCTAAGAGAGCATTCTCTCATCTGAGTTAATCAGTTGGGAAATACAATCTGAAGTTAGCACTCCCAACAAATCAACACAACTGAATTACAACCACATTCAGCGTCTCATAATTAAGCACGTTCAACCTAGGGACTCATAATTGTTGGTCGAGTCAATATAACCAACTATGTGTTAGATGACGATCATTCATGCCTTATGTATGAACTGAGCTGAGATTAATAAAGTAAGCATGACTCTTTTTCAAATAAAAGTTAGTAAGTTGTATTAAAAGACAGCAAGAATTGAAATAAAAATATTTTATAATTACGAAGTATATTTATGAAGTTGGTAGATTCTGCTAACCAACATAACACTCAATTGACCTTTGGATCATATGTAAATAATGAACTATTTCAATATTTAAGGATACAATAAGATATCTAGAGATATAACTGACAGCAAACTGGCAATGCAGTTACTTGAAAGTTGCAGCGTTTGTTTAAATTTGTATCCACAACAGCACATGCATCAAGTGAGATTTAATTTTTAACTTCTACTGTGTATGAGGATAGCTGTATTTGCTGAGCTTTTAAGCACACGTTATTATTATTGTTACATATTGTTGAATTCAGCCCGCCGCCCTCCAGAAGAGGGAGCCACGTGTTCTTTTTATATTTATATTTTAACTTATGATGGTGCAGACGATTCGGAGGCGGTTGGGTAGTCATCTCATAATCATTGGTGCTTACTAATATATACCCCTTTTGGAGTACTTCTTAAGTATATTGCAATAGAAATCTAATAAAAAAAACCTCTGTTAATTCAAGTCTATTCAGTAGGTAACATTTCAAATTTATACTCTTACCAATTCTCATCGTCTTCATTCATTGTGTGTATTCTGTATTATTACTATGTATGTTTATTATAATATCTCATTCCTATGCATTTTTTTACGCTAATAAATATAATTCTTATACTGTGAATGATATTATTAAAATTTAAAATATAATTCAAGTCAAGTCAAATCCATATACCACAATTACAAGATGAAAGCGGAATTCAAAATTAGTTTGATATATGCCATCCGACACACTTGTAGTTATTAATAGGTGAAACAGATTGGACATTTAAAATGAAATTGACCACATAGCTAGCACATATATTCCCAAATATACACAAATTCAAAGGCAATTAAAGAAGTTTTCGATGGAATTTATAAATGTGTTTAATGAAAAAGATAATAATTTCGTGTTTGGTATCCAATGAAAGATACAATTCAAAAGATTTCAAAAATTACACTCACTTCCAAAAGTTAAGCACGGAACGGCAAATTGGAAAAAAGTGACAAGTACTGGCTTGGATTGACACGAAATGCTGCAAGTAAGGGGCTTTATGTAAATTCTTAAAACAAAACAAAAAATTACAAACAGAGATAAAAAAAAAAAAATATTGTATTTTCATAAATTATAAGATAATGTCATTTTTACGTCATGATGTTTAAATTCAAAACAAACAAAAACCGACATTAATAAGATATGTGAGTACCCTTCATCTCCATGCAAAGTGTAAGGCATATCCTGCTTGTTGCGAGGTGATCAACCACCTCAGATTCCAATAATTGCCATTCTTCCTGTAGGGCAGTTTCTAAATCTCTGAGAGTGGCTGAAGGTATGATAGCCCGGCCGAGGGCATCCCAAAGATTTTTAGTTGGATTAATCCTCTGAGGGTCCAGGTAATGGGTGAAATTGCACAATTGTTTCCCTTGTAATAATTTTTAAATTATATTTCTGATTCAAATACATATATTTTTTTAAATTATTATTTTTTATTTATATTGTTTTAAATGGGTTTAAAACTATCATTCTAAAAAAAATATTTAAAAAAATATTTTATTTCGAATTTCCGTGTACCTTTCAAATTTAATTCTAAAACTTTTAGGCAGAAAATTTCGAAAAAAATCTGAAATATAGCTTATGGGGATTTTAAAGAAAAATATTGTACTGAGATAATGTTTTTACACTAGGATCTACGCTACCACATTTAGTCCCGCAAAAAGATCTTTTGATTTGTTGTATCAATAATGTTGAGTATTAGTTTATAGTTGTAGCCGTGCTACGTAAAACTTCGGAAAGCTTTTAAAAATAATATCACATATAGTACAGCAGTGTACGCATCGTTTGCCATTAGGGCGAAGAGCGAGCTAAAAAAGTAACAATCCAGTTTAACGGTTCGTAACTCTGGGTAGTGGAGAGAGAAAAAAAGGATTGAAAAAGAGAGAATAAAGGACTTTTGGGAACGATCGTTGTTGACAAATGCTAGAGTTTTGTAATGTTTTACCTAAGTTAAAATTATTCATATATAGTGTGAATAAATATCGTGCTTCGTTAAATGAAGTATTTGGAAGTTATTCCATCCAATGTACATGATGAACTTACGAGCATTTCTGAAATAGTCCAATTGTCTCGTGCAGACGTATAGAACCGACTTGTAAAATGACAAGTTTCACTAGCAGTATTAGTAAATGTCGGAAACTGAGATTCTGGAAGACAAGCCAATATTGGCAGAAACTCGAGCATCGTTCCGAAATTCTTGATTTTTTAAAAAATAAACACGTAAAAACACCACAAAATATATTTTTTAGCCCTTTGTTCTTTCTTATAAATAAAATATTTCAATTTCGAAACTGTGCCTTAACATTTAAAAAATATCAGTATACTTTATCCAACATTGGGCAAGATTAGCCAATATCGGAAACAATAGCTATTTTAGCACATCGGAATATGCTAATGTTGAGTGTTATTGGCCTCAGTTGTTGTTCTACTGGAGTTGAAGAAGTAAATGAAGTGCTGACTTCAATAACAATTCACGACATCACTTGGTAATTTCTAGGTAAAATTAGCACTGGTAGATAAATATTGATTTAGTTAGCTTCATGTTTGAAGGTATCTTTGATAAATATTTATATATTCCTGATTAGAAACATGTTTCAACTGTGAAGTTGTTTCCATGTGCCTACAGTTGTTCAATCGATGATAGGTGGAATAAATGAGAAAACTACATTGTGTTGATTGGAAAAATATTGCAATTTATTGACATTATATTTTCCATTTCTTTGCATTTAAGGTCAATGTAAAAGAGATTAATTAACTTAACTAATGTTTTTCAACAAATGGTTTCGTTCTATCTATCAACCATTAAATGTATACATTTTTCTCCCGTTTTTCCCACTGAAACAACTGCAACGAAAATTATATAAAAACACATTATTTAATTTAATCACCTGTTATCGGTTCTTCAATAGGCTACATTTGCTTTCAGGATTGTATCATTTGTTTGTGGTCTAAACTGAATGGAGAAAAATTAGCCCTGCTTCAATATACGTTTTGCAATGTCATGCGTTCGCGCTGTTTTATTTCCGCCAGAACATTAAACAGCCACAAATGAACACACTTTGTTCATTCAATCTCAGCTGTTTGGCTGGCATTCATGTATTTAATTACTTTAATTACATAAGTTTTAAAAAAATTTGCTGTCTCCCTGACACTTGTTCCATGGCACTGATTTTCACCGATCTATGCTCATCAAATCGCGTTATTCATTCAATCGTTTAATCTTCACAATAAGAATATCTTCTACTAATCTTATAGGCAAAACTATTACGTTTTTCTGACATGGATTTTTATAGACAACATCGTAATGCCTCGAAAATGTTTCTTAAAACTGTGAAGTAGTCCTTTTGAATAAGCCACTTAATTTAAGCTTGATTATTCACGTTTTTTTACTTTTTTTTTGTCTTAAAATAATGCAATTTTTTGTTGTACAATATATACTATTCCAGCACTTAAGTATTCGTGTTTCTGATTGCTTCATAAATAAGTAGAATATTCACACAAAAAAATGTTTAATAACAAATTAATTTTATGTCTTATGAAAAAATTAAGTTCTTAACTGTTCTAACAACATCCCCTGAAATCTAGATTATAAAAAATCTCGGTTATTTTAAAATTGTGTTTGTAAGAAGAAAAAAAAAGTAAACATTGAAACTTAATTTTTTTTTAATGTATTACTGATACATTATTGATATATTTCAAAAGTGGTATAGTCCAAAATTGTGCAGTTCCTTACAATTAACTTAAAAAAAGATGTTATTTGAAGAAATTAAAATATGTATTGCTTAGAAATTTAACTGATTACACAGTTTTTAACAAAAGGTTCAGTAATCACCATACTTCTTTTTTAAATGTAACGATTCATTAATTTCCAAACAGCCTTAAACCGCAAACAAAACTGCAAGAAATCTCATATTCACATATTCTATTTTGAATTGAGTAATGAAAAAATGGTATAGTTTATAAAATTTAATATTTTCAAGTTTGATTCAATTTTTACATTTCGAGACTCTTTATGAAACAATACCATTACAAAATTTATAAAAATTCTCTACCAACTCAGACTGCAATTTCCATTTGAATCAGTTAGAATAATTAATATATAAACGACGTTTGGGTAATGTTTACCTACTTTACATTATTGATTGTATCCTTTAACTTATACACCTACCACATTTCCACTCGCATGCATATTCCTACATCAGTAAAATGTCTATATTTTATTTTTGGTACAAATAAACGTGAACCATTTTGTGCATAAAATATTTCTTTGAACTTATACATCAAAGTATATAATGCATGAATAGGTTCTAGTGTCAAATAAAATTTTACTATAAGGTGGAATTTCTATTGCACAGTACTTTCAAAATAAAGTTACGCAAGATCATAACTCTATGTTTATACAAAGCAAACATTTAAAGCCAATTTTTACTGTCGGGTGGTTCTGAATCCAGCGCCCTACCTCTAATATTTAGACGTCCAGCTTTGAAGTATTGAAATGTTCTACTTTTGTATTTTCCATCGTAAACTCTTTTTAGATTATTCTATGAATATAAAACTGTCGAATACGAAAATGAAAGCAAAGCACTTTGATTCAATCTTCGTGCTATAGTGGAAGTAAAGGAATGAGATATATCTTCTATCAAATCGCTCTGCTTCTGCTTTGTTCTTTGATGCTGCGGCTGTTTTCCTTGTTTATTTTCCAGCATATACCAGACGAAATGATTGTCAGAATCGATTTTCGCAGCAAGTGTTCTTCTATCAATTTCCAATGAAGTGAACTAAATGCAGATGGTTTTCCTATATTACGTGAAAATTACTCTCATTAGATGTGTACTTATTACTTGTTTTCAATTGAAATTTAATATAGTTTTTTGTAATTAAAAATATCAAAATATCTCTTTATTTAATTTGAAGCTAGGCTCAAAATATAAAGTGGAAACATTTAACAGTTTATATGTATATTTATTTTATTAAATCATTTATGAGTATAGTAATATACCATGCACATTGTGCGATAAAATAATAAAATATAAAATAATTCATTTAGAAATGTATTTAAGTTGGAGATTTGATTACGAACACTAAACTATGTCTAAATGTTTTTATTTTCTGTTAGCTGTATTATTTAGTTTCTTTTAAAATACAATTTAAATATTTTCTATTATTATTATTATTATTTAGTATCACTACTTTTACTCCCAATAAACCTTATCTTCAAAATGATAATTTGTATCTTAAATCGATGAAATTTATATCAGTATTATGATTTGGAAATTATAATTATTCAGAAACAGCGTTGATTAAACTTAAGGTGTCAAATAAAAGTTAAACATCTGGATCTTATGATCTAGAAAACGTTGTTCTTTATAAAAGAGCTTACGTATTTAATACAGCCAAAAATTTATTTTAATTCAACATTTTCCTAACTTTCGCAATTTCAAGCACTGTCGACATATTTTCGATAAAAGAAATACTAGTTAAGAGAAAACCCATACCAGTATTAGAAAACGGGGAGACTATGTCATTGTATGTCATGATCGATTTAATAGAAGTGTTTTTAATTAAATTGAGGTCGATGAATCAGGCCCTTAAAAGTTAAGTGATGTATCTCAAGTTAATTAAAATGAAGCTTGCTAACACGCGGCTTCCCTTATTGTCAAAAGTTGAATCGATAGTCTACTTTGAAAAGTGAGTTCCTCAGTTTAGAATCGTTTGGTTTGAAATAAAATTACACCCTATAATTTTTGAAAAGCAAAGCGGCATTCGACGTTTCCAATACTTTGTTTTATGTGTTTTCTTTATTTCAGAGTACGAAAAGATAACACATTTGTTTTATAATTAGGATAATATATTTACTTAGAATAAAACATTGAATAAAATTATGAGAATTTGCACAACTTTTATTTTGTAAAAAGTATAAATGAACAAATGTGACAAGGTTGAGCTTTGTTATATTTTATAATCCTATTTTGTTAACAATTTGGTTTAAATAATAGTTCATGTATTTATTTACTAAGTACAAATGAGTAATTAAATATTAACTATAATCAATTTTAATTACTTTAAAATGAATTTAGGAAAATGTGAGCAGATTTAGATTATAGTTTAAAAATATTTTCAAATAATTGATGGAATGAGAATTGATACATCCTATTTAAAAAGTATATTATAAACTTTCAATTAATTGTTGTCTGTAGTGTACTGGTAATTTAAACATTTTGAAAATGAATAAGATACTATTTCCATATGAAAGCAATATTATTATTATATATATATATATATATATATATATATATATATATATATATATATATATATACATATATTTCAGTTAGTTGATATGAGCATGTATGGGCGTTCCATAGGGCATCATTGCTCCAGATGAATCCAAACGGGAACACACACTTCGTAAACTCTTGATTTAAATATTTTAAAATCAGGTTGCCATTGTCAATCTATTTTTGTAAATGACTTCAATTGAGTCGATACATAAGAATGCCTTGAAATTGCCTCGGTAATTGTAATTGAAACACTGAAAGTGTATTAATAAGCTGAACTTAGGTGAATAGAATTTCGTTTTATAATTTAATTGTAAGCCTATAAGGCTTGAATTCGGATTGAAGTTACAAGATACTTACTTAACACATATTTTTTTTATAAACAAATGTTTGGATAAAAACAGATGACGAATGGAAAGCCTGTAAAATCAACGTGGATCAGCAAATCACCTCGTGACTGCACAGAAAAAAAATATTTCGAATGAAACGTAGATTCTTTCTTTATTTTTTTTTATTTTTATTCCAATTGAAAGTTAAACCTATGCATTTAATGTAATTTTGCTTCAAGCATTCGACCATTTGTAATAGAATCCGTGTTGTGTTAAAAGCAGATTACTTATTTTCTTAGGAAATTTAGATCTATCTTTACGAGAATTTAAAATAGGTCTAATGACCTATAGGGATCATATGGGGATCTAAGTTAAGTAATAGGGATCTGAATGTTTTTTTACCCCATATTCAAACTGTTTTGTAGTTTAAATAGAAATGTATCTAGTATTAAAACCCTTTCAATCCCAATTATTTATTTTTCATTTTAAAATTCTGAAATTTATAAAATATACTCATTTGGTATCCAGAATAACAGGGTTGAAAGCAATTTTTTTTTTGTTTAATTTTTAATTAAAATTAAAAATGATTCCAAATGGCATCATTGGGCATTAGGTATAGGACAAGTCTAAAGCTATTTCGCTTCGGCATTTCTAAATAAATCAAATAAAATTTGAAATCTTCTATTTAGTCGTAAATATATCTTAACGTAGTGAATACTGCTAGAAAAAAATAGCAATAACGTGGTAATAACAGTTTGAATCTAAAATAAATAATACCGCTGGGAAAAGGTGTTGAGTTGTACTTAACCCCCATTGATGCCAAATGGAATCATCACTTTTAAATCGTTGCCAATGTTAAAATTTTAAAATATTTATTCGTTAAAAATGGTTAATATACAATTTTTAAATATTAAAGAAAATAATACGAGCATATTTAAAAGAGTTATTTAATTTAAATTACTTAAAAAATGAAATTAATTTCGGCATCTTTTTCGGAATTGAGAAAACATAAAAAAGCCTCATTTCATTCATCAACATAACCCGTGCAGCCATATATTGGTGAAAAAGAAAAATATATTTGGACAGATAATAGTTTGATGATTGTAAAAACGTTGATTCGAATTCACTGGGAGTATTAGGTGAGGAGAAAAAAATTGTAAATGTTGTGATTCCAATTGGCATCACTGGGAGTGAAAGGGTTAAGTAGTTTTTATTTTGTTGAATTTGAAACACGGATTTCGAGTATATTTGTGATGAAAAGTATGTCCACAACATCTTTTTTAATCATATAAAATACGAATCAGCTAATACAGATTTGTGCTTCTTGTGATGCATGCAAATAATTCACCATTAAGATTGCAATAAAACCACTATATAAAAATTACATTCTAAGAAACTAAAATGTATGTGTGCTTCTTTTATAAATCGTTGTTACAATATTTTTTTAGCATTTTATTTACAAACGAAAAACACATTACACATAAGGTAAACCATTAAAATATCAAGTATTATTTAAATTTTATAATGATGATAAACACTGTTATTTGTCACTGCAATATGCAAATAAAATAATTTACAAAAATTCGTTTTCATCTCTTGTAATGGGAGTTATAAAATCTTTACAATACTCTTCAAATTGAATAAAACCTTCCTAATTTCTGCCAGATAGTCTCTTTTCATCATCAAATATCTGTATAAGAACTATACAATTAAGAAATAAAAAATACTTAAAATCAAGGAGGAATAATGATTTAACCCACTGGCGGTCATGAACGCATATATGCGTCATTTTATACTCAGTTTGTCCAGCAATAAAGTATTTTTAAATAAATAAATAAAATTTAAAAAAACATTTTTTAAAAAATATTTTTATTAGGATGGTAGTTTATAACATATCTAAAACAAATGAATAAAAAACAAATTAGACATATTCGAATTAGAAATATAATTAAAAAAATATTGCAGAGAAATCAACTGTAGAATTTCGCCCATTCCCTGAAAAGTCAGTGGGTCACCAGGAAATGAAAATGTGATAACGCAATTTAGAGGTTGAAAAACTTTTATCGGTTTCCGTAATTTTTTTCACGATTTGTATTGTTTTCCCCTCATTTATAACCAACACTTGGAAAATACTGCTTATGTTCCAGCTACCAGCAATTATATGTATACCGTTCTTTATCTTAGTTACGTTAAGCTGTATGTCCCCACCTGATTTGCCGTTATTGTGCATAAAAATAGGTCGTTGAGCGCACAAACAAACCAAACATTTATCTTAGTCTTCATTTCATAAAATCTTATAGATGGATATTGTCTCAACAGAGGGCAGTACTGAGAAATTAAAAATTTTCGATAATGTAAAAAATGTTTTATATAAAAATAAAGTACTTCTTGACTTTTATCATTTTAAAAACAATGCAATTGGGTGGAATTTTTTAAATGAGCCAAAAGTGGTCGCCCACACTTTAAATGTACTAAAATCCTGTTTTGAAAATATATTTTTTCATAATCACCTAAAATGCCATATTTTCATTCACAATTTTGTTTAAAAAAATATTTAAAAAGCATGTTTCTCTTTTATATTACAAATAGAAGTAGTGAAATATCATATGGATGACGTGTCGCAGTAGAGGTGACTCATTTTGAAGTACTTTATCAGATAGTTTTTTGCCATCTAGACCTTAGTAAATTATATTTTAGAATAGAAATACATTTACGAACTTTTTTAGTGTGTTTTGTAATATTTTTCAGTTACATTTTTTTCTTTTTTTATTTGGCCTTTTTTGCGTGTCGCCGAATTTTCTGTAACTTGAGTGACACCAATTGCAGAACGTTCGGAATGGCCCTACAATGCGCATTTGACTTTAAATCATATTTTTAGTACACTTTTTAACTGCTTGTCAATAGTCGAAAATATTATTCAAAAGTTTAAAACCGTTTCGCTGGAAATTTGTATTGAAAGGGAAATACTGAAAAATGCAAGCAAGACCTGTCAATCAATCGAAGAATCGTTTTCAAAAAATGTTAATAAGGTAAGTCTTTTCTATTTATTTTCTTATTATCCTTGTGCTAACTAATAAAAAAATACGTTCCAGTCGTTTGTAGCTTGCAATAAGCTTTTCTTTACGTTTTTTTCATTTGGCCGTCGTATTATCTGGCAGACGCCTTCGGATTTTTTTTTTTTTTTTAGAAAGCTTAAAAATAAAGTGTCATCATATAAATATTTATTATTACTTTTATTAAATTTATAGAGCTTTTAAAGAAATAAAAAACATTGCACTTTTTTCTGACAAAACTCGACAATTATTATTATTTTATTTATTTACTTTTATTTTTCGATAAAAATGTACATACATTATTGTGTTCGTATATTTTGGTTATACTATGCATAAATTCCATACTAACTGAAAAAAAAAATTGTTTTGATAATATCTCTTTTAAGCAATAATTCAAATAGTGTCACTCATATGATCTTTCTTGTATCTTGCTAGATAAAAAAAAAACTGTAAAAATGTAAATAAAGTATGCTACTATAAAAATACAGCTCCAAAGCTAGTGGAAGTTTATCCATTTTACAGATTTTATCCTTAGATAAATAATTGTCCTGATTTTTGTTTAATGATGAATTCTCATTTTGGCTTGTTTAAAAAAATACATATAATTGCTCTTTCCTTTACTCTTTCTAAAATAGATTTACAGAAATACTGTATGAAAGTGTACAGGAACAATTTAGTAATTGAGCATTTTTCTGTAACATTAATAACGAAGTACATTTTATTTTATAGTTTTTACTTTAACATTACTAAATACAGAAGACGTATTTTAAACTTAATATTTTGTGTAGACCTTTTTTGGAGATTGTCACTGAACGTTTGAAAACTCGATCAAAAATTATATCCAATAAAAATTTCTCTTTTAAATCACAGTAAAAATATGTTCAATTCTGTCCATAATTATCAGTGTTTCTTTAGATTTTAGGAACATATATTCTGCGTAAGTATTATAAGTATATCTTATATGGATGTTTTTATGTAAATTTTATGAAAGCGACAATTATTTTATATTTATAAAAATCAGTCCGATGAATTTTTGGAATGTATATTTGTAGGGAAAGTAGCTTAACTATTCTAAAATAAAGAAATAATTAATATTTTGAAGTAATATCACTAGAGACAATAATATATTGATGAAATAAACACAGCGATACACAAAATTCAATATTGCACCATCGTTGCTTACCTGTTTTTTTGCATACACAACTGAATTTACTTATTTGCTATTTGAAAATATATCTGAATTTACTAAGATTTTCAAATTCTGCAACTAAAATGGTCTTTGATAGATGGCGACACATTAGTGTGGCATTAAATGGAAAATTATTGCATGTGTATCGTAAGTTTACGTATTTTAAAAGTATTTTAACACATTTTGAAAACAAATTTAAATTATTAAATTATAATTATAAATTAATCATAGATAAACACAAAAGTTGATTTTATTTGAAACAAAAACACTGAAATATTACGAACTGCAAACACAGCGTAAATTATCCCATTTTGTAAAAGGTCTAAAATTTAATTCCGTCAATAACAAAAAAAGATTGTTCTTTTCCTCTTACTAATGTAATATGGATGAATATCATCTGCCGAGAAAGGTTGAATCAGTGTAAATTTTTTATCAATAAATTATTATTAATTATTACCAATTGTAGCATAATTAACAGAAATATGACTACTGATAAGTTTTGTAGCTTTATTAACTGATTGCTTTGTGATTTTTTGGGAGTTGAAATAGTTTTAAATATATTTTATGTAATTTATGTATAGTTTTTTTGATGATAATAATAATATAATTTTTTATTTATTTCATCATCTTGCATTTTCATTCAAAGTTCGATATCTATTGAAAGTGTCTGATGGTCTTGCAATATAAAGTTTGAATCTTGAAACTGGAACATATTAATTACGATGAATACCAACACGTTTTCTGATAGCATGTTTTCTGGAGAGATACATAAACCGATGATGTTTATTATTTCCGGAAGATGGCAGCAGGGTACATATCTAAATGCCTATTCCAATTTAATATCGATTATTTGAAAGAAATCGAGTTTCTGTTTAAATTTAAACCAAACGGATTCATTTAAGCTAAAATACTTAAACTTAGCAGTATTTAATTACATACACATAAAGTAGCCATATTTGCACTAAAGTATTATTGCAAAAAGTATTGGGAAATCATGTATCAATGAGAGAAAAGAAGGTATGATAGATTAGGATTAGAAGCGTGATTATGAATGACTGTCGGAGTAATTAACGCATCATTTAGTATTAACTGATTGTGTGTGGCGGAGGGGGGGGGGATCTTTATGCCTCAAAAGTATTGTTTTTCTGGAAAAAAAAATAATATTTAAAAGACACAGTTATAAATTACATTTAAAATGTATTGCAACGAAGAAAGTATTATAAGTCGTACTATTATTCTTCATTTTTGAGGAAATTTAATCAATACTGGAGTTTTTTTCATACATTTATGCCAGTACAAACTTTCAAAAAATTATAAAAAATACATGCACTTGGTCTTAAAATTACAAAACAACCCCGAATAAGAAACAAAAAAACTTAGGAAAGTAAAATACTCCCAATATATATATATATATATATATATATATATATATATATATATATATATATATATATATATATATATATATATATATATATATATATATATATATACTAGCAGACCCGGCCACGCGTTGCTGTGGCTAAGGTTTTTGTTATATTACATAGTAGTAAACTATTCAAGGGAAACGGTAGGAGAACACCAGTCATGGGGACCACCATGCTTTTTTACACAGATGCCATTTGTAAAAAAAACATGGCGACCTCCATGATTGATCTTCTACTACCGTTGATATTGAGCAAAAATCAATACAAAAGAGATACATTTTTTATTTTTTGTATTCAAGTTTGTAACAAATGAATACATTACAAAGTTGTTAGTAAATAACACATGACACTTAAACTTATAAATGAGGAAGGTAGGGCAGATATTTTTAAATCTTTAACAATAATGTTTATTATTTTGAATTATAAATACTTTTAATTTCAATTTAATTTAGCACTAATCGGTGCACAATACTTTTGGTTAACCTGTCTTTAGCCAACACAAATATATTCGACGGTTTTCCTACACGTGAACATGCAACATATAGTTGCCCTTTACTTACATGTATATATTTTAATTAAAGATTTTTGAACAAAGAAGCACTAATAATTAAAAAGCAAGAAGAATTCCACTGTATTACTTTTACTATAATATGAATTGAATTTATACTTCAGTCTAAATAACACGTGGCCGGCTATGCTATTGCTCGATGAAAGGTTCATTGCTGCGTAAGCGTAAGGTCGCTTCACAGAGTAAAAATTAATTGTAAGGAAAGCCTTAATATTAGAAGCTCCTCCTTTGTCGAGAAACAATAAAAAAAAGCCCCGTTAATAATTATAACACAACACTAATTTAAGAATATTTTAACACGTGATGTTTGTAAAAAGCAAAATTAGAAGGTCAAAACTACTTATGTTGAAACTTTCAGAGCTATTAGAAGTCACTTTTTGTGAAAATATTAATTACAAATTCATTAAAAAAAAACAATTAAAATTATAACGTTCTTTTTGCCAAAAGTCCAATCAGAAGGCCAAAACTATTTGTGTTGAAAATTTCAGAAATGTAGCCCAATTAGAAATCGTTTTGTAAAATATTTGTTAATTAATTAATTAATTAATTAAAAAACAAAGACAATTTAAAAATTCTGTTTTTCAAAAGTCCAATTAGAAGGTCAAAACTACTTATGTTCAAAATGTCGGAGCTGTAGCCCTATTAGAAATTGTTTTGTAAAATATTTATTAATTAAAAAATTAATCAAAAGAGAACTAAATAAAAATGTGAACGTTCTTTTTGTCAAAAGTCCAATTAGAAGGCCAAAACTATTTGTGTGGAAAATTTTAGAGCTATAGCCTTATTAGAAATCATTTTATAAAATATTTATTAATTAATTAAAAAAGTCAATTAAAAAAGAACTAAAATTTTTTTTTAATTTTGTTTTTCAAAAATCTAATTAGAAGGCTAAAACTACTTATGTTGAAAATTTCAGAGCTGTAGACCTATTATAAATCGTTTTGTAAAATATTTATTAATTATTTAAAAAAAATAATTAAAAAAGAACTAAATAAAAATTTAAAATTCTGTTTTTCAAAAGACCAATTAGAAGGCCCAAACTACTTACGTTGAAAATTAAATTTCAGAGCTGTATCTCTATTTGAAGTCACTTTGTAAAAAATAAATTAATTAAACAAATTAATAAAAAAAGAACTAATTAAAATTTTAACATTCTGTTTGACATACATAAAATTCGAAAGCCAAAACTTCTTAATTTGAAAATTGTTTTGTGCCTGAGCAAGACACTTGATTTTTTACTCACTACTTCGATGCAGAGTGTATTAATATTAAAATAAAGAACTAAACCCTTTCACAAAAATAAATTTTTCAGTACTGAGGTAATGATTCACATGCCATTAAATTGTAGCTTATGTGAAACGTTGGTACTTTCAAAACAGCGCCATCTGCTAGAATCGTTTGGAGCTAACAGATAATAAGAAACAAATAATTTGCAATAAAATAATATTGCGGCTATAAATTGAGATGTAAGCTATCCAATCTCTTAAGTTAGACCAAACTGCACACGGTGTGCAAATTAGATTAAAATCGGTTGAATAGTTTATGAGTGCATTGGGAACAAACAAGTGACACGTAATTTATATATATATATATATATATATATATATATATATATATATATATATATATATATATATATATATATATATATATATATTGTGTGCATTGTAATTAAATATGTAATGCGTTCATTTGGGTAACAATTAATTTATTTTTCGGATTGAAAAGGTTCACATTTGTTACTTATCGAATAATTATTGAATTTATTAATTATTTAATATGTTCTTATCTAGCTGTTGCCAATATTTTTAAATAATAAAACATGATTTAACGAGAATAAGTAAAAAAAAAAAAATAGACCTATAGTATTTTTGTTCAGCTGGATTGAATTTTTAGAGTGGAAATACATTTCTAAAAAATAGTAAATATTCTTGTATGCTGCTCACATATTTTTAAGGTTCTTTCTTAAATATGCGGAATGAACTTTAGTTGAAGGTACATATAACATTTTATTATGCAACATTTTCTATTTTATTCAGTTTAAAGTGTGGTGTGCTGAAATGTGTACAGCAAACAAACTAAGATTTGGAATATTCTAATGGCTAATAAAAGTGAGTAGGTTTATAAATTTAGAATAATACATAGGAAGAGAATAAAGGAAATAAAGTTACTTTTTTTGAGGATATAGAAGCACCTATTTACTGAAGCAGTATTTTGAATGCATAGAAAATAAAATAAGCAAAGTTTAAAATGAAAGCGTATATGACAGCAAAAAAAAAATAAAAAAATAATAATAATAATAATAATTTGAGTTAAAAATAAATACCATTTAAAACAATTTTATACAAAAATCGATCACCTTGTTTGTTTAGGCAAACATTTAGAGGGCAAACTGATATTTCAAAATTATGAAGTAGTATTTAAAGAGATAGATTTAGTAATATGAAACAGGTATCTATCATTTGATAAGAAACAAGTGACTATTAGTAAAAAATTAATCGTGTCCAGTCCACAAAAAACCCTCTATCCTCTAATCAGTTTGTCAAACGAGTTGTAAGAATAAAAATTAAAGCCATGATTTTTCGTTGCCACACAATACCAAAATAATTTGAATGGAGACTAAAAGATGGCGAAATTTCGTAACACCAAACTATTTTAATAGTTTTAATTTTAAGGGATACTGTCTTATAGAATGGTCTTTTAAAGGGAACCTTTTTAGCATTTCAAGTATAGAATAGCATAACTTTTGAAAATTGCGATCTAATTAGAACCCATAGGAAAAAAAAATTCAGGAGAAAAAATATTTATATTTCAAATTTTTTTAAAAATCTTGTATTAATGCATGATTAATTATTAAAAAACTGTTTAATACAAAAGGTTCTAGCAAATTTTGTTCGGTCTTTAACAAACTACAGTTTGAAACAAGAAATATATATATATATATATATATATATATATATATTTGGTCGTACAAGCTTAGTCACCTTTTGCCTATACATTAAAAAGGTAAGTTAATTATAATTACTTGGACCCTGATCATGTAGTAAATTTTGTATCGCGTTATGTTTGATATCCTTATATTCTAGCAATCGCCAGGTCTCACTAATATAATAGGGCAAGGTTCTCAAAATGGTTAAACAATGCGGTTCACTGAGATGATTTTAAATATCAATACAGCCAAAATATTAACATAAAACAATAGTCTACTAGTTTACCTGAATATGGAGAATTGCAACATCATTCTGTACCTAATCTGCAAAGAAAACATGTCATCCACTCCCAATAACAACTCAATTGTAAAGGAAGACGATGTTTTTAAGTAAAATAAC
Source organism: Linyphia triangularis (assembly GCA_963978545.1). Lineage (NCBI taxonomy): Eukaryota > Metazoa > Arthropoda > Arachnida > Araneae > Linyphiidae > Linyphia > Linyphia triangularis. The sequence goes on along the minus strand of OZ021722.1, from coordinate 82,345,879 downwards.
AGCTTTTATTTTCTAACATAGGAAATGCCTTTATAATTAAAACAAATTGCGACTTTGAAAATATATAATAGAACATGACTACATGGTGCTTATGGCGGAGAGACTCATCAATTCAATTTGACACATCCTCTATTTTTATCAGGGACCAAACAAAAGAAACCAATTAGGGAAACTAATTATTTATTAAGCACGCTTATTTAAAATACCGCGACTAAATTAAGTTTACTGAGAAGGTAATTTTCGACACTTCTCACAATAAGATACCTATCACTTTTACATATAGTCTGTCCTCGATATAAAATTTTAATTACAACCTAAATTGTCTACTTTTAATTATTCTCTTTTGGATTTATCTGTGTTTGCGAATAACGAATGACAGGAGGACTTATCCCTTTGTGCTGGTCTGCGAGACACGAAGTATTAGTGACACCTCATGGGCTCAGCCCCGGAGATTTTCTAGAGGGAGGACGGCGTTTCTACTATCCCTGAGCGCTCTGATTTTGTAGTAATGATTCTTGGGAGCAATGAAATAATCATCATTTTTCTGAGTTGCACTAGTTTTTAAAAACTTGGTTGCTAGTTGATTGATGCGGTTTCTGTTTCTCTTCGGTATTACGCCCTTCATTGGACGTAAACCTACGGCCCAAAAGCATTAAGGACTGCACCCTTTTGCTCGGATAAACCACCATTGGTTTGTTTGTAGAGCTCAACTCTCTGATCTGTGTCTCGTAAAATCATCTCACAAGACATTTCACCCTGAAATTGATCCGATTCGCATCCGTTCCCCGCTAACACAGCACCAAAAAATACATTTAAATTTCTTCCTTCTCCCAGGACAACTGCTCTTGCCAAAGCTGAGGACAGTAGGGTCTAATCTCTACTCTTTACATTAAAAAACCTGTGTCATCCACCACCAATGCATAAATAATTAAAACTTTGCAATTTCATTAATAATCAAAAAGTGATTGAAGTGTCTTGGGAGAAAACAATTCACCAAAGGCCACTTCACCACTGTATTAATTATTTAACAAGGAAATGACAAATTAAGATTAAAAAGGAAAATTGTTTCTTTAAACAATTTATGTTTTTAATTTTAATTTGTCATATCCTTGTCTCAACATTCACATTACTAACTACCGACTCATTGGAAAATTATAAAATTTGGCTTTTCGATTTGTTTACTTTCAATTACCCACATGTATACATAGGGTAATAAAAGTATAGTATTCGGTAAAAAAAAAAAAAAAAAAAAAAATTGCATTTCTCCACGTTTTGGAACATCCTGATTTCCAAAACGTGGTTTAGAAAAAAATGTCTGTCTTCATGTCTGTGGTCAGCATAACTCCCGAAAAAACTGACCAATGATGTTCAAATGTGGTATATGGGTTGCTGGTGGCCATGGGACCTATCATTAAAGTTTTCGTCATAATTGCGCCTGCGCATAGGGTAGCTGCCATTGAAAAAAATCATTTTTTTCAATAATTGCTAAAAAACGGCTGTAATGATTATGTTAAAAATCGTTGTGCTAGTACCTCTTAAGGTGTTCTAAACATTCCCAGCTCCGAAATTCCCGTAAAAATGCTTTAATGGCATAAAAAATTTGAAAAACGAATGCCTTCAACAGAGTAATCTTTCCGTGAGCATCCCTCATCAACGGTCGTCTTTTCTACTTCCCTCAGTTTCACTTATCATAAAGGATAATATAAGGATTATCGAAAAGTATATCACCAAAATCACCATTTTGGTGGAATGTTTTTTTTTTTTTTTTTTTTTTTTTTTTTTTCTAGACCCGAACAAGAATTATCGCAAAAAAAAAAAAAAAAAAAAATCACCAGTTGGCAATTTTTTTTTTTAAATGTATGATGAAAATGTAATAACGGTAAATGACACTAGTCCGCGTCAGTATTATATTGTAGTTGAAAGATGTTCGATTTTCCCCACCCCTAATTTTTTTTGTGGGGAAGGGGGGGGGGGGTTGCTGAAACTTATAATGGGTTAATGAATATGGGTTTGTCTTGCCATTGAACTTTTTAAAGTTTCGATTAAATTTATTATGTAGATATCCCTTCATGACAAAAAAATAGAGAAAAAAAAACTACATACCAACTACAAAAAAACACAAACAACACAAAAACAACTACAAAAAAACTACATTATTAAAAACATTCCATGTATCACAACTGTACTTGTGGTGAAATGGCCTTTGGTTAATTGTTCTCACAAAATACACTTCAACCACTTTTTGTCTATTAATTAAATTGCGAGGTTTAATTGTGTAGGCACTGGTGGTGCAAGACTCATGTTTTTAAAAGTTAAGGGTCCATTACACCCTACTGTCCTCAATTTTGGTAAGAGCACATGGTTCAGGAGAAGGAATAAAGTTGGGGGATTTTTGTAGGTTTTGGTTTAGCTTAGAGCGGATGCAAGTCGGGCATATTTCAGTCTGGAACGTCGAGCTGGATAAGTTTATGAGGCACAGGTCAGAGAGGTGAACTCCACAAAGAAACCAATGGTCGCCTGGCCGGTCAAAAGGGTAAAGCCCTTATTGCTTGTGGGGCTTAGATTTAAGTCCAATGAATGGCGCATGGCCGAAAATAAAGTAAAAGGTGCATCAATCAGGTTACAACCAATTTTTTAAATACTGGTGCAACTCTGAAAAATGACGATACGATTATTCCTCTGCTTTCCAACAATCTTGTCTTCCAACAAGGAGTGTGTCTTGAGACGCAATGTTCTCTCTGGCCGTGTAAAATTCTGAGGGTGGAGCCCTTGAGATGTTACTTTTCCCACTCGAGCACAAATGGGTAAGTCCTTCTGGCATTCTTTCTCGCTAACACAGATGAATCCGAAAGAGTTTTATTAAGGGTGAATAATTTAGGTGGTAATTTAATTTTATATCGAGGACATATTTTTATGTAAAATTAATAGTTTTCACGTAGTGAGAAATGGGGACGTTTACATTCTCATTAAATTTAAGTTAATCGCGAGTGTTATTTAAAATTTAAGTGTGTTTAATAAGTAATAAATTCCCTAGTTGGATATTTTAGTTTAGTTTTTATCAAAAACAGAGATTGGGTTACAGTAAATTACTCTGTTTTGTTGTGTTATAACAATTAAATGAGTCTCTTTCAGCCATCAGCGTTGTGCCGTATTGTTCCATCATGTGTTATCAAAATCGTTGTGTTGTCTTAAATATTAAAGAGCATTTCCTATGTTAACAAGAAAATTAAATGATATTATTTAACCCCAAGATGGAGTTTTCCTTTGCAATGGAGTCATTCTTGGGAGTGGGTGACTTATTTTCTTTACAGGTTAGGTTATGATTACAGGTTAGGTTCTAACTGATATCAGAATTTCCTCAAGTCAGGTAAACCTGTACATCATTATTATTAGACCAAAGTTTCGGTTATGTTGATATTTTAACATCATCTCAGTGAACCTTGTTGTTAACCCTTCTTTTAAGAACCTTACCCTTTTATACCAGTGAGGCTTGGCACTTGTTTGAACAATAAAACACAACGCAATGTTAAAGGATGATTAGGGCCCAAGTAATTAATTAATTTTATCTAGTAGTATATTGGGCAGAGGGTGCGAGCGACCAGGTTTTACGACAATGATTTCCTTTTTTCTTTTCTTTTTTAATTTATTTTTTATTGATTTCACATGAAATTAGGATTCAAGATCTCTCCAGCGTTTAGAATTCTGTGCATACTCTGTACATTAAGCTTAGATATCAAGCATGAGTAATATTGTTGCTTCATAAACTTAAATCTTCCAAAATTATAGTTAACGACTTAATAAAACAAAATTCCTTCCAAATCGTTCGTTTTTTTTTACAAACAAAAGTTTCACCATTTTGTGAATTTAATGACAATCTTGGCAGGAAAACTTATCTCAGAATATCTATTCCGAAACCGCTTATAAAACTTATATTATATTATATTATATTATATTATATTATATTATATTATATTATATTATATTATATTATATTATATTATATTATATTATATTATATTATATTATATTATATTATATTATATTATATTATATTATATTATATTATATTATATTATATTATATTATATTATATTATATTATATTATATTATAGTATATTATATTATATTATATTATTTCATATTATATTATATTATATTATTATACATCATATTATATTTCAATTTGAAATTTTTAATAATATAAATTCTGTATAAAACGGAAAATTCAAATATATGAATTATTGCCTGTAAAACACATTGACGCATCAAAGCACACTATAAATTATTCTGTATATCGCCAAGCTGTCAGAACGATACTTTCTGGACCAACGATCAACAATATTATTTCTCTTGAAATACTGACACTCACTGAACGTAATGGATTCTTCTTACACATAAATAAATCTCCAGGTTAACTTAATTGTGTTACCCTTGTTGAGTTGTTGTTATTAATAGTAACGAAATTTTAGCAGTGTGGTAAATAATGTCTATTGATATTTTTCCCTTTTTCACAATGTCTAAGGCGTCCGTAGGATAGCAGAATCAAAATAATTTATCCTTTAAGAAAATAGAAAAAAACATATTTTAGTGTTATAAGATTTCGTGCTTTTATTCTTCTATTATAAATAATACACATTTTTCTAGCATAAATAATGCAAATTCTTCTAGTATAAATAATGTATTCAATAAATATATACCACATCTATATATTTTTGAAACACTACACTTATTTTTTTAGAGAAAATTAATGACAATTAACGTTTTAAATTCGCATAAGGGGCTAAAATTTAAACTATATAGATGCTTGTAAGGTTTAAGAAATCTTTTAAGAGTAAGAATTTAATATTTTTATTTTTAATATGAGGGAACATTTTCTTAAAATGATTTATAAAAGCAGCCGACATTATATATTTATAAATAATTGCTTCTGGTTTTTGAAAATGAAAATTAAGTGAAATACTATAGCATTAAAAATTTATAATAAAAATATTTTCAAGGTTCTTACTAAGTATTGAACTCAATCTTAAAAATACAAGCTTTCGTAAAATATTAAATTTTTTGAAGATTGTTTTTTCTTGAAAGAATTTTAATGAAAGATAATGTTTTAACTTGGTAGGCAATCATTTGCAACAACTCACAGCCTTCAAATTTAAATTGCAACATTAAACTAAGATCCTGATTGTATATTTGTGGTAATTTTAAAATAAAAATGTTGAAGCAAAAATACCTATTATTAAATAAAACCCAAATTATGTATAATGTAACCCAGTAAGAAAATACACAACAACCATAACTCTCTAAACAAATACGGGGGCTGAAGATGAAAGACCAGAAATATAATCATTCAAAGCTTATTGCATGACACACACTACATTACATCTTATTTTGCCTACCACTTGTAGCTCCTTATGGTTTAGTCTTTTCGTTATGGGATATAATTTGTAATCAAAACATTTAAAAATTAAACTTAACAAACATAATAATAATAATAATAATAATATTCCATCGCAATAATTACTCATAAAGGATATAAAGATCTTTCGAGAAGAATAATTAAACAAAAATCAAGATTATAAATTTAGCATTAAAATCCAAGTTAAGAAAATATTTTGTAAAAACTAAACGTAAGATATTGATGCGTTCGTACCATGATGAGAACTGTCTATATTTTCAGAAAATCATTCATAAATAAGTTTGATCTTTAGCAACCAGATGACGCAATAAAATGTACTGTTATCCAATCTTGGTTATGGTCTAACTACATTATATCTGTCAAAATGAAGCAATTATTTGGATAACATTAAAATAAAAAATGTGCCCTTATAATTTATTATTTGTAAATACATTGTTTTGAAATATAATGTTTATATAACCAATTTTTAATTATTTTTGGAATAAAATAGAATTACTATTTTAAGGAGATTGATTATTGATTCAATTTAGGTATAATTGTAATTTTTCATTCTTTGACTTTTTTTTTAAATGAAAACTTGGTATACCAGGGTGATTTTATCACCCTTTAATTGTCAATTTGCACAATAAGGTGGGTCGAAAAAATTTTTAGAAATATTATCAAAATAGTTATCAAAAGTTACCTTATGATACCAATTACTAGCTACATTTTTAAAAGTTTATATTTATATCCAGTGATCTCAACCAGCAAAAAAGTATCTCACTTGAATAGTTAAATTCAAGAAAAGGCATGTCTCATTGAAAATCTTTTTCTCTACTGAACTTCTGCTTACATTTAGAGAATAGAGAATCTCTTGTAATTTTTAATTTTTTGTCTTTTACATTGTTGCTGGCCTTTTTCATTCAAGATAATTTAAAATAATGGATTTTGGGAAAATTAAAGTGACTAGAAGTTTAACTTTTTATCCAATTTTTGACCTACGATCAGAATTCGCCATTCTTTTCAACCGATTTATGAAAATAACATATTATAACCTATTCATAAGTCGATAGTATTTACTTTTTCACCATTACCTAAAACATAGACTACTCTCTGAAAAAAATCCTAGCCCGATATTAACCAATTCGTAGCTAGAAATATCGAAGCTATCTGAATGAGAGCACCAAATCCAAATGTACTCCAAGACTCTGTTTTGCCACTGATTCGTAAAGGGATTTATTGGAGAGTTATTCAAATTCCGAAAATAAACTTTCACTCTGAACCCCGATATTACATAAAATTCTTATTTAAAAGTTTCAATTCACCACTAATCCAGGAAAGTATTTCAAACGAAGAACTAAAGAAATTTATTAAAAAAAAATTAAAAAAAACTATTCATTCACTCCTTTGTATTCCTGTCATACTCAAGCTGTACAACGTTATATTAAATTTACGATTGAAACTTCGGTTTGGTTATTGGACCGTAAAATCATGATGGTTTTGGCTGAGCAACATAAAGTCACTATGTGACAGTAAAAAAAAAAAGAAAAAAAAAAAAATCCTATCATTTTGATTATTTTTTAATTATGTTTTTATTGTAACTCTTTTTAATAGTGAACAATTCTCGTTTCTTTTAATTACTTTACCATTGTGGTAGTATAGTTTTCTTTTTTGTGTGCCAAAATTGAACTCGGGAAAAATCTCATCTAAAATGTTCGATTTCTCTATCTTAGTCCCCTTTTTCACAGATTGGTAGAGCCCTCAAGGTATATCTTAAATGTGAAAAGTTATATATTATTTCATTTGTGTTATAAAGGAGGTGTTTTTTCATTATGGCTATAAAATTTTGTTTACTTAATCAAAATAGAACTTGGCAAAATTCTATTGAAAATATTTTATTTCATCATCTTAATTACAGGTTGGTAGAGCCCTCAAGATTTATATTGATTATAAAAAGTTATATATTATGTTATTTGAGTTATACAGGAGTTGTGTTTTATTCTTTTGGCTGTAATTTTTTTTGTTACTTAATAAAAATAAAACTCAGCAAAAACCTATTGAAAATATTTGATTTTTCCATTTTAATTCTCATTTTCAATGGTTGGTACAGCCCTCAAGACTTATTTTAATTGTTTTAATTGTGTCAAGTTAAATATTATTTTGCTTGCGTTATAAGGGAGTTGAGTTTTATCACTATGGCTATAAAATATTGAAATAGAACTCAGCAAAAATCCTTTGAATATATTCGAAATCCTACTTAATCCCTATTTTCAATAGTCGGTGGAGTTTTAAAAATTGATTTCAACTGTAAAAAGTTTCATATTATTTTATTTGTGTCACAAAGGATCAACTTTTAAATGTTATTAATTTTCTTTAAAATAAAATTTCGATTCAAATACTATAACGACCTATTCTTCTGCACAAAGGTAATGATGTTGTGTAATAATTAAATAACTAAAAAAAATATCCCAAAATGACAATATAACCACACATGAATAAAAAGTTATTTATGAATAACCTATTAAATCAGTAAACTAGTAAATCAGTACTATTTCCAAAAATAATTGTAGGATCCGCCAAATAAGCATTCGAAAGAATAGTACATTTTAAGAACAACCAAGACTAGTTGCAAAATTTAAACGAAAAGCGATAGAAAATAACTATGGTGCAGGACGGATTTCTAATAAAACCTTCCCCGTCCTCGGTCCTACATAGTTCTCCCTAGAAGCCTTAGTTCTCCCATCTCGCATTTTTCTTCCACTCGAGCTCGTCGCGCCCAGCGCCCAACAATAACTTTTTCATGACGACAGATCGAGAAATGTTTGAATGCTTCCAAGTTATTCCAACTTCAATTCTGTGTGGCATTGGTGACTACTATTCTATTTAGTCTACCTATTTCTTTTAAACATCTTTTTCGTCTTAATGAGTGGTAAAAACGCGTACATATTGGCTCTCAAGGTCATTATCGTTGTTTGATTTATAATTGATTAAGTAAAAATTAAGGTATAATAGCTTAAATGCAAATGAGAAAAATAATTTATCGAATGGTTCAAGGGCTAACATTTCCAATAACAACTTTCAAATTCCATTATATATTAAAATAAAAATAAATAGTATACACAATTTTGAGAAAGTTTATAATAAAAATAGTCTAATACTAATCTACAATAATTTTTCATTAATTGCACATATGAAAGATTGTAGACATTAAATTCCACTTGTAGTGATATATTTTTCTTGAATTTTCATGTACTTTTAATTAGCTATCACTACACAATTCATTTAATCTCAGTCACATAACAATATCAAAAATATTTACTTGGACCCAATAAAATGTAATAGGAATCAATTGAGTAAGTATTTTGTAAATAATTTTCAAAATGTCGTTCTTAGATCTATATGATCACTATTTTTTATTGTTCCAAATTGTGCAAGCGAATATGAAAAGATAGTTTTATAAAACTGGCAAGGTTTTACCGAATTTCTCTGATAACTGACAAATTGAGTAGCTTTAAGAGAAATTTTACTATTCGAACAATGAGTAGGGTCCTTAGTTGCTTTATACATTTATTTAGTATAATAATCGTTATTGTATATTATTTGCAAAAACTAAATCATAACTATTGGCTTAATAACTATAAAAATGATTACCTTAATTTAAAAGTAAACTATACTATACTATAATATTGATTTCTAGTGGTCACAGCTCGAAGGTAATCTCCCACTTATCTTCAGAGAAACTCGAAGGGCGATAATTCAAATTTACAAATCTAAATGGCACAGTAAAAAACAATTGGGAAAAAGCTGTTAGTAGCAAAAAACAATTGGGAACAATCAGTTAGTAGTAAAAAATAATTGGAAAAAAGCAGTTAGTAGAGTTGTGTTGATGTTACATTATATAAAATAAAATAAGCATGTTATTTGAACTTAACAAGCCGTTACAAAAGAACTTAAACCAAATAAGTTCATGTGCGATGAATAGTAATAAATTAACTCCTTCAAAACTTAAGGAATATAGTTCAAAACGCTGTTGTGCTTTGATATAAGCGTCTTGTTTAATGTTTTACATTCTTATTAAAAGCAGCTCTGTAAAAAATAAACACAATACAGGGTGGTTTATTGAAGTCTACCTGTTTGTGTGCGGTGTTCTGTAGCTTAAAGTAGCAAGCAACATATCCTTTTTCTCCTGCACAGTTTATTGGGCAGCTAAATTTATAATGTGGTATTTTATTCTACATTTCATATGGTGTTAATGGAGATAATAACTTATTTTATGGTGGCATGCCTTGTAAAATACATTGGCATACTAGACTGATGTTACATCAGTCTAGAATGCCAATCATATTAGCCTTTAATTAAATTACATAGAATCGTTACACAAGTAAACGAGATTGATTAAAATGCATTAGAAAATCCTGATAGAGTAGAGCTTTTTAAAATCGTAATCAGGATATGATGTATTCAAATTTTTTTTTTTTTTTTTTTTTTTTTTTTTTTTAGATCCCCTATTTGGCTTTAAATCCTCCCTCTTCATAAAGGAATTTTCAATGTCTTGATGTGTTTTTTTTTTTTTTTTTAACAGATTTCCCTTTCTTCTGCTTTCATTGTGTTTTGTTTTGTTCGAGCCATTACATTTTAATGATGTCAAAATCTTTTTCTTCTATTGCATAATGTATCAAATGAAGCTTTCAATAAAAGAAAATGAACCTCAAATAAGCAGCAATTATTTAAGCTCATTTAGGCACAAATAATTGTTTGCCTAAAAGGATTTTCGAATCTTAAAAACAAAATGGAAAAAGAATGTGTTGTTAATGATGAATTTGTAGATTTGTATACAATTCTTTGATCAGTTAAATACTAAATATTCAGTTGAAATTGCTTTGGTTTAAAAATTAAAATTTTTAAAAATATAATTGTCATGCATTCTTTATTAAGAAGATTCATTCGAAAACGAATCAATTTGCACTCTTCAGGTTAGCTGCGCTCACTAAATGTTTCTTTGATAGGCAAGTACAAGGTCACTTTGCTCTGCGAAAGATTCTTGGCAAAAAATATCCTATTAATATAATATAATAATACTCTCCCCTCATTTTCCCTCTTAAAGGGGAGTCGGAGATTAAGAACTTCAAAACATCAATTTTGAGAGTAATATTGTAAAAAAAGAAAAGAAAAGAAAAGAAAAAAACTACTGACAATTTTGAATCAGACTGTGCAAAAAGTTTTAAATTTGCTAAATCGAAAGTCTTTTATGCATAATTTGTTTTAAAAAAAGTGTTGTACAACAATTTGTATTACCATTTTTACTTTAGCAGCCCATATTTCAAAACCCAATTTTGGAGACGTAAGGAACAATTACTAAAAACGCATTAAAGATAAATGCCTACAATTTTCAATCTATATTCTCACAAATATATAATACAATTTGAGTGTAGCATTTTTAAATATTTTGTTTTATTTCTCGAAAAAAAATTAAAAGGTCTGACACTCTATGGAATTTTGAAAATTTTTCATTTTTGTGACAATAAAATTGTATAAAATCTTTAATTTCAAAAATATTAAAAAATGCTGCATTTAAATTGTATATCATATTAGCATGTTGCTAATTTTAGGCATTTATCTTTAATAGTTTTTGAGTAAATGTTCCTTACGTCTCAAAAATTGCGTAAGGGAGATATGAAACGTTAAAGTAGAAAATGATAATACAAATTGATGCGCAAATATTTTTTTTTTTATAAATATATAAAAATTACTTCTAATTTTGTGAGATTAAAAGTTTTTGCACCGTTGGATTCTAAATTGTTTACAGTTTTTTGTTTTTTTTTCATGTTCTTAAACTCCGTCTACCCTTGAAACTTTTCCACTAACACCCCACCCACCGAGAAACATATGATTTTTTAACTTTTTCCCTGTAATACTATACCAAAGCATTTGTTGCTAAGATTTCGTCTCGTATGGTGGTCATTGATCATCTGGTTTAAGTTTGAAGAACTCATGACTGTGAAATGTTGTTTTTCCAGCGAAAACACTTTTAACAAATAAATTAAAAATCTAACTAAAACCTTAAAATTATGGCTGTCAACATCAAAATTAGAGGTAAAGAACTACTTATGTTTAAAATTTCAGAGTTATCAGCATATTAGAATTTAATTCAATAGAGGCACATACTGACTTGACATACTCGAAATTTTACGGCTATAGATTGGGCATTGAAATGAAAACAAACAAGAATATAAAGTATTTTGCCAAAAAAAAAAGCTAGTTTCTGCTTGTAAACAGAAATAATTGGCTTTTATCCGAAAATGAACTGTCCTTTTAAGAGTCTAGAAATGAATTTTCTTCAGTGAACGTAAAAAATACTAATATGGCAAGTATTCTGAATTGCTACATTGGGCAGCTGAAAAGGCAAATTTTAACATTTAGCAGAAACCAATAGCTCAGATCATGCAGTTGCAACTAAAAATTAATCCACTTTCAAGCATGTTAAGTTTAATATATATTATTATATTAAAATTAATACTATATACAAAAAGCGGTGGCTCTCGTGTGGTTTCAAGGAACTTGTTGATGTTGTTGATGTCTTTTTACAAAATGTATTGGAGAATACTGTATGTTTTGTTTAGACGAAAAGAAGTATAGGAGGTGTACAGAATAACAGTGATGGCTGTAAAGTAATTGGAAAAGCAAACTTCAAATAATTAAAAACATTTATAGATGGGTTAGCTAATTTATTGAATCTTAGAATGAAATTTATAGAGTTACATGTTATATTTACAAAGATAATGATTACAAAAAGAGACTAGGAAAGAGGCTCCTTTCATTACAAAATCTAGGCCAAAACTGCAACAACATAGAAAAAAATGGAGTCGTTTTTCGAACATCATATAATACTCTTACTCTCAGTTGTCTTTGTCTATCTTCAATAACATTGTCGTGTTTTTCTTGTTGCTAGACTTTCTTTTCTCGTCACGAGACTTCACACTGCTATAAAAGTACAATATCCATGTATTATAAATTTTAAAATGATTAATAACTCCAAAGAAATTAATGACATTTAATTCTATTGTGTCGAAGCGGATTTGACTACGAAACTCTTCTAATTTTTTTCTTGAAATCCTTTCCTCCCACTCCATTTTTAATATTTGAGAGAATGATAATATTGTCTACCTGAGACTTGAATGATTTCCAATGTTAGGATTTTACCTCTCTGCTTCTATAATAAATCTGAACGACTATACTACTATTATCTATTTGTTTTATAATCCGAAGGATTCTTAAGAGAAGTCGTAGTTTAAGAAAGTCAAAAAACTAATTTTGTGATTAATATACTTAAAAAAAAATGCCAACATTTGTAAATCCAGCATAGAGCAAATAGTTTTATTCTAGCTTTATAAGAAGTACATTTTATATTTAAAAAAAAAAAAGTTTATGCTTCAATTCGTAATAAGGTTTTCAATTTTAACGTCCATATCTCAAAACAACTATTTTGGAGAAGTAAGGAAAATTGGTTTAAAAACTATTCAAGATAAATGCCTAAAATTTTTATTATGCGATCTTCAAATTATATTACGCTATTTACGAATGCATTTTTTTTAATGTATTCAAAATTAAAGATTTTTGCAGTTTTATTGCCATCAAAAAAAAAAAAAAAAAAAAAAAAAAAAAAATCTTTAGAACATCAGACATTTAATTATTTTTTTTCCAAGGGAAAAAAAAATTAAAAACGCTACTCTCAAAATATGTTAAAATGCTTTTTAAGCATGTGCAATTTTTTTCAAGTTGGTAAGTACCAAAATATCTGAGAAAATTTTCTTAAAATAAGGTGTTTTGTAATATGAAATATTCCAAAGAAAGATTTCTTAACTGTCTAAGAGAGTAATTTCTATTGTTATGATTAATCACCTGACTCTAAAAGAAATTGGAAACATTTCCAATATTTGAATAGTTTTTTTTTTTTTTTTTTTTTTTTTAATTTGAATGATTTTTATGTTAGGCTTATCCATCTGCATCTCTGATGATTTTGAAGGGTTCCATAATAAAGATAGTTTTTCTCCTTCATGAAATTATTTTAAATGATGTCCAATTTTAAGACTTCAACTCTTTCCTCTATGAAAAACCTGAAGGATTTCCGAAGTGAGTATTGTCTCTCTATATCTGTAAAATAATTAAAAAATTTGAAATGTCCCTTTGACCTGGCTTTTAAAATAGTCTTCAATTGAATTCATTTTGTTACAGAAAAAATACCTTCCTCATTTTTAAAAGAAATTTGAACTTAAAAAAGTTTTTAATTACAATATATTAAATAATTACACTAACTAGGTGGTTTATCGTGCAATAATAATATATTACTTTAATACGTGTTTTTATTTTATTATTTATTTTAAAAAAAATTAAAAAGTATTTTAAAACTATAAATATTTTTTTTTATTCAATATAATAATTCATTCTAAAGATAAATGATTTTACAAACTTTTGAAGAATAACAACACCCTCTCATACCTGAATGTAGGAGTCAAGGCTTGATGATTAAATTAAGTACATTAATGAAATCATTCTTCTGATGTATTTCTAGGTAAGGACAACAAATGAACTTTTCGTATATTGATTGGTAGCATTGGCAGAACATTCTTATATTTTAAATAGTAGTTAAGCTGTTTAATTGGGATTATATAGTTATTTCGAAGAGTATGATAATCTGGAACACTGTTAATATTAATTGATGTAATGATCACAGCGAAGGAGTTTTGTTTTGCCTGAATGGTTTCTACAAGCTTTTTCTATAATTTCTTGAGCATGCCTTTTGCAGATAATTATGGTTTAACATGTCTTACAGCCTGCTGAGTAATTTTCCTTTTTATGAATTTGCTTTCCCACAAAATGAACAATTTTGAAAAAAAAAAAAAGAAAAAAAAAAAAAAAGTGCTCTTACTGGGACAAGCGTTTAATTATTCTGGCGTTGTGACAAAAAAGATATAACTTGTTGCTACATCATGGTACATTAAATATGCTTCGTCTAATGCATCTGTTTCGTGAATTCTAAA